>CAJMZQ010000091.1:0-627806 GCA_905220385.1 Xylota sylvarum
ACTCATCTTGGTCATAATCGATTTGAAATCTATCATGGTTTCAGAGAAATCATACTCCATGGTAAGTTGTTCTTGTAGAATGTTGAACGACTACCCCAACTAAAATCTATCCACTCAACAAAAATTATTTCAGAGAAATCATACTCCATGGTAAGTTGTTCTTGTAGAATGTTGAACGACTACCCCAACTAAAATCTATCCACTCAACGAAAATTATTTCAGAGAAATCATACTCCATGGTAAGTTGTTCTTGTAGAATGTTGAACGACTACCCCAACTAAAATCTATCCACTCAACAAAAATTATTTCACACCACAGACTCATCTTATTCAGGATCGATTTGAAATCTATCATGGTTTCAGAGAAATCATACTCCATGGTAAGTTGTTCTTGTAGAATGTTGAACGACTACCCCAACTAAAATCTATCCACTCAACAAAAATTATTTCAGAGAAATCATACTCCACGGTAAGTTGTTCTTGTAGAATGTTGAACGACTACCCCAACTAAAATCTATCCACTCAACAAAAATTATTTCACACCACAGACTCATCTTGGTCAGGATCGATTTGACATCTATCATGGTTTCAGAGAAATCATACTCCATGGTAAGTTGTTCTTGTAGAATGTTGAACGACTACCCCAACTAAAATCTATCCACTCAACAAAAATTATTTCAGAGAAATCATACTCCATGGTAAGTTGTTCTTGTAGAATGTTGAACGACTACCCCAACTAAAATCTATCCACTCAACAAAAATTATTTCACACCACAGACTCATCTTGGTCAGGATCGATTTGACATCTATCATGGTTTCAGAGAAATCATACTCCATGGTAAGTTGTTCTTGTAGAATGTTGAACGACTATCCCAACTAAAATCTATCCACTCAACAAAAATTATTTCAGAGAAATCATACTCCATGGTAAGTTGTTCTTGTAGAATGTTGAACGAATACCCCAACTAAAATCTATCCACTCAACAAAAATTATTTCAGAGAAATCATACTCCATGGTTCGTTGTTCTTGTAGAATGTTGAACGACTACCCCAACTAAAATCTATCCACTCAACAAAAATTATTTCACACCACAGACTCATCTTGGTCAGGATCGATTTGACATCTATCATGGTTTCAGAGAAATCATACTCCATGGTAAGTTGTTCTTGTAGAATGTTGAACGACTATCCCAACTAAAATCTATCCACTCAACAAAAATTATTTCAGAGAAATCATACTCCATGGTAAGTTGTTCTTGTAGAATGTTGAACGACTATCCCAACTAAAATTTATCCACTCAACAAAAATTATTTCAGAGAAATCATACTCCATAGTAAGTTGTTCTTGTAGAATGTTGAACGACTACCCCAACTAAAATCTATCCACTCAACAAAAATTATTTCACACCACAGACTCATCTTGGTCAGGATCGATTTGACATCTATCATGGTTTCAGAGAAATCATACTCCATGATAAGTTGTTCTTGTAGAATGTTGAACGACTATCCCAACTAAAATCTATCCACTCAACAAAAATTATTTCAGAGAAATCATACTCCATGGTAAGTTGTTCTTGTAGAATGTTGAACGACTACCCCAACTAAAATCTATCCACTCAACAAAAATTATCTCAGAGAAATCATACTCCATGGTAAGTTGTTCTTGTAGAATGTTGAACGATTATCCCAACTAAAATCTATCCACTCAACAAAAATTATTTCAGAGAAATCATACTCCATGGTAAGTTGTTCTTGTAGAATGTTGAACGACTACCCCAACTAAAATCTATCCACTCAACAAAAATTATTTCAGAGAAATCATACTCCATGGTTCGTTGTTCTTGTAGAATGTTGAACGACTACCCCAACTAAAATCTATCCACTCAACAAAAATTATTTCACACCACAGACTCATCTTGGTCAGGATCGATTTGAAATCTATCATGGTTTCAGAGAAATCATACTCCATGGTAAGTTGTTCTTGTAGAATGTTGAACGACTACCCCAACTAAAATCTATCCACTCAACAAAAATTATTTCAGAGAAATCATAATCCATGGTAACTTGTTCTTGTAGAATGTTGAACGACTACCCCAACTAAAATCTATTCACTCAACAAAAATTATTTCACACCACAGACTCATCTTGGTCAGGATCGATTTGAAATCTATCATGGTTTCAGAGAAATCATACTCCATGGTTCGTTGTTCTTGTAGAATGTTGAACGACTACCCCAACTTAAATCTATTCACTCAACAAAAATTATTTCACACCACAGACTCATCTTGGTCCGGATCGATTTGAAATATATCATGGTTTCAGAGAAATCATACTCCATGGTAAGTTGTTCTTGTAGAATGTTGAACGACTACCCCAACTAAAATCTATCCACTCAACAAAAATTATTTCACACCACAGACTCATCTTGGTCAGGATCGATTTGACATCTATCATGGTTTCAGAGAAATCATACTCCATGGTAAGTTGTTCTTGTAGAATGTTGAACGACTATCCCAACTAAAATCTATCCACTCAACAAAAATTATTTCAGAGAAATCATACTCCATGGTAAGTTGTTCTTGTAGAATGTTGAACGACTACCCCAACTAAAATCTATCCAATCAACAAAAATTATTTCAGAGAAATCATACTCCATGGTAAGTTGTTCTTGTAGAATGTTGAACGACTATCCCAACTAGAATCTATCCACTCAACAAAAATTATTTCAGAGAAATCATACTCCATGGTAAGTTGTTCTTGTAGAATGTTGAACGACTACCCCAACTAATATCTATCCACTCAACAAAACTTATTTCACACCACAGACTCATCTTGGTCAGGATCGATTTGACATCTATCATGGTTTCAGAGAAATCATACTCCATGGTAAGTTGTTCTTGTAGAATGTTGAACGACTACCCCAACTAAAATCTATCCACTCAACAAAAATTATTTCACACCACAGACTCATCTTGGTCAGGATCGATTTGAAATCTATCATGGTTTCAGAGAAATCATACTCTATGGTAAGTTGTTCTTGTAGAATGTTGAACGACTACCCCAACTAAAATCTATTAACTCAACAAAAATTATTTCAGAGAAATCATACTCCATGGTAAGTTGTTCTTGTAGAATGTTGAACGACTATCCCAACTAAAATCTATCCACTCAACAAAAATTATTTCAGAGAAGTCATACCCCATGTTGAACGACTACCCCAACTAAAATCTATCCACTCAACAAAAATTATTTCACACCACAGACTCATCTTGGTCAGGATCGATTTGACATCTATCATGGTTTCAGAGAAATCATACTCCATGGTAAGTTGTTCTTGTAGAATGTTGAACGACTATCCCAACTAAAATCTATCCACTCAACAAAAATTATTTCAGAGAAATCATACTCCATGGTTCGTTGTTCTTGTAGAATGTTGAACGACTATCCCAACTAAAATCTATTCACTCAACAAAAATTATTTCACACCACAGACTCATCTTGGTCAGGATCGATTTGAAATCTATCATGGTTTCAGAGAAATCATACTCCATGGTAAGTTGTTCTTGTAGAATGTTGAACGACTACCCCAAATAAAATCTATCCACTCAACAAAAATTATTTCACACCACAGACTCATCTTGGTCAGGATCGATTTGACATCTATCATGGTTTCAGAGAAATCATACTCCATGGTAAGTTGTTCTTGTAGAATGTTGAACGACTATCCCAACTAAAATCTATCCACTCAACAAAACTTATTTCAGAGAAATCATACTCCATGGTAAGTTGTTCTTGTAGAATGTTGAACGACTACCCCAACTAAAATCTATCCACTCAACAAAAATTATTTCACACCACAGACTCATCTTGGTCAGGATCGATTTGAAATCTATCATGGTTTCAGAGAAATCATAATCCATGGTTCGTTGTTCTTGTAGAATGTTGAACGACTACCCCAACTAAAATCTATCCACTCAACAAAAATTATTTCACACCACAGACTCATCTTGGTCAGGATCGATTTGACATCTATCATGGTTTCAGAGAAATCATACTCCATGGTAAGTTGTTCTTGTAGAATGTTGAACGACTATCCCAACTAAAATCTATCCACTCAACAAAAATTATTTCAGAGAAATCATACTCCATGGTAAGTTGTTCTTGTAGAATGTTGAACGACTATCCCAACTAAAATCTATCCACTCAACAAAAATTATTTCACACCACAGACTCATCTTGGTCAGGATCGATTTGAAATCTATCATGGTTTCAGAGAAATCATACTCCATGGTAAGTTGTTCTTGTAGAATGTTGAACGACTACCCCAACTAAAATCTATCCACTCAACAAAAATTATTTCACACCACAGACTCATCTTGGTCAGGATCGATTTGACATCTATCATGGTTTCAGAGAAATCATACTCCATGGTAAGTTGTTCTTGTAGAATGTTGAACGACTATCCCAACTAAAATCTATCCACTCAACAAAAATTATTTCAGAGAAATCATACTCCATGGTAAGTTGTTCTTGTAGAATGTTGAACGACTACCCCAACTAAAATCTATCCACTCAACAAAAATTATTTCAGAGAAATCATACTCCATGGTTCGTTGTTCTTGTAGAATGTTGAACGACTACCCCAACTAAAATCTATCCACTCAACAAAAATTATTTCACACCACAGACTCATCTTGGTCAGGATCGATTTGAAATCTATCATGGTTTCAGAGAAATCATACTCCATGGTAAGTTGTTCTTGTAGAATGTTGAACGACTACCCCAACTAAAATCTATCCACTCAACAAAAATTATTTCAGAGAAATCATACTCCATGGTAAGTTGTTCTTGTAGAATGTTGAACGACTATCCCAACTAAAATCTATCCACTCAACAAAAATTATTTCAGAGAAATCATACTCCATGGTAAGTTGTTCTTGTAGAATGTTGAACGACTATCCCAACTAAAATCTATCCACTCAACAAAAATTATTTCAGAGAAATCATACTCCATGGTAAGTTGTTCTTGTAGAATGTTGAACGACTATCCCAACTAAAATCTATCCACTCAACAAAAATTATTTCACACCACAAACTCATCTTGGTCAGGATCGATTTGAAATCTATCATGGTTTCAGAGAAATCATACTCCATGGTAAGTTGTTCTTGTAGAATGTTGAACGACTACCCCAACTAAAATCTATCCACTCAACAAAAATTATTTCAGAGAAATCATACTCCATGGTAAGTTGTTCTTGTAGAATGTTGAACGACTACCCCAACTAAAATCTATCCACTCAACAAAAATTATTTCAGAGAAATCATACTCCATGGTAAGTTGTTCTTGTAGAATGTTGAACGACTACCCCAACTAAAATCTATCCACTCAACAAAAATTATTTCAGAGAAATCATACTCCATGGTAAGTTGTTCTTGTAGAATGTTGAACGACTACCCCAACTAAAATCTATCCACTCAACAAAAATTATTTCACACCACAGACTCATCTTGGTCAGGATCGATTTGACATCTATCATGGTTTCAGAGAAATCATACTCCATGGTAAGTTGTTCTTGTAGAATGTTGAACGACTACCCCAACTAAAATCTATCCACTCAACAAAAATTATTTCAGAGAAATCATACTCCATGGTAAGTTGTTCTTGTAGAATGTTGAACGACTATCCCAACTAAAATCTATCCACTCAACAAAAATTATTTCACACCACAGACTCATCTTGGTCAGGATCGATTTGACATCTATCATGGTTTCAGAGAAATCATACTCCATGGTAAGTTGTTCTTGTAGAATGTTGAACGACTACCCCAACTAAAATCTATCCACTCAACAAAAATTATTTCAGAGAAATCATACTCCATGGTAAGTTGTTCTTGTAGAATGTTGAACGACTACCCCAACTAAAATCTATCCACTCAACAAAAATTATTTCACACCACAGACTCATCTTGGTCAGGATCGATTTGACATCTATCATGGTTTCAGAGAAATCATACTCCATGGTAAGTTGTTCTTGTAGAATGTTGAACGACTACCCCAACTAAAATCTATCCACTCAACAAAAATTATTTCAGAGAAATCATACTCCATGGTAAGTTGTTCTTGTAGAATGTTGAACGACTATCCCAACTAAAATCTATCCACTCAACAAAAATTATTTCACACCACAGACTCATCTTGGTCAGGATCGATTTGACATCTATCATGGTTTCAGAGAAATCATACTCCATGGTAAGTTGTTCTTGTAGAATGTTGAACGACTACCCCAACTAAAATCTATCCACTCAACAAAAATTATTTCAGAGAAATCATACTCCATGGTAAGTTGTTCTTGTAGAATGTTGAACGACTATCCCAACTAAAATCTATCCACTCAACAAAAATTATTTCACACCACAGACTCATCTTGGTCAGGATCGATTTGAAATCTATCATGGTTTCAGAGAAATCATACTCCATGGTAAGTTGTTCTTGTAGAATGTTGAACGACTACCCCAACTAAAATCTATCCACTCAACAAAAATTATTTCAGAGAAATCATACTCCATGGTAAGTTGTTCTTGTAGAATGTTGAACGACTACCCCAACTAAACTCTATTCACTCAACAAAAATTATTTCACACCACAGACTCATCTTGGTCAGGATCGATTTGACATCTATCATGGTTTCAGAGAAATCATACTCCATGGTAAGTTGTTCTTGTAGAATGTTGAACGACTACCCCAACTAAAATCTATCCACTCAACAAAAATTATTTCACACCACAGACTCATCTTGGTCAGGATCGATTTGACATCTATCATGGTTTCAGAGAAATCATACTCCATGGTAAGTTGTTCTTGTAGAATGTTGAACGACTACCCCAACTAAAATCTATCCACTCAACAAAAATTATTTCAGAGAAATCATACTCCATGGTAAGTTGTTCTTGTAGAATGTTGAAGGACTACCCCAACTAAAATCTATCCAGTCAACAAAAATTATTTCACACCACAGACTCATCTTGGTCAGGATCGATTTGAAATATATCATGGATTCAGAGAAATCATACTCCATGGTAAGTTGTTCTTGTAGAATGTTGAACGACTACCCCAACTAAAATCTATCCACTCAACAAAAATTATTTCAGAGAAATCATACTCCATGGTAAGTTGTTCTTGTAGAATGTTGAACGACTATCCCAACTAAAATCTATCCACTCAACAAAAATTATTTCAGAGAAGTCATACCCCATGTTGAACGACTACCCCAACTAAAATCTATCCACTCAACAAAAATTATTTCACACCACAGACTCATCTTGGTCAGGATCGATTTGAAATCTATCATGGTTTCAGAGAAATCATACTCCATGGTAAGTTGTTCTTGTAGAATGTTGAACGACTACCCCAACTAAAATCTATCCACTCAACAAAAATTATTTCACACCACAGACTCATCTTGGTCAGGATCGATTTGAAATCTATCATGGTTTCAGAGAAATCATACTCCATGGTAAGTTGTTCTTGTAGAATGTTGAACGACTACCCCAACTAAAATCTATCCACTCAACAAAAATTATTTCACACCACAGACTCATCTTGGTCAGGATCGATTTGACATCTATCATGGTTTCAGAGAAATCATACTCCATGGTAAGTTGTTCTTGTAGAATGTTGAACGACTATCCCAACTAAAATCTATCCACTCAACAAAAATTATTTCAGAGAAATCATACTCCATGGTTCGTTGTTCTTGTAGAATGTTGAACGACTACCCCAACTAAAATCTATCCACTCAACAAAAATTATTTCAGAGAAATCATACTCCATGGTTCGTTGTTCTTGTAGAATGTTGAACGACTACCCCAACTAAAATCTATCCACTCAACAAAAATTATTTCACACCACAGACTCATCTTGGTCAGGATCGATTTGACATCTATCATGGTTTCAGAGAAATCATACTCCATGGTAAGTTGTTCTTGTAGAATGTTGAACGACTATCCCAACTAAAATCTATCCACTCAACAAAAATTATTTCAGAGAAATCATACTCCATGGTAAGTTGTTCTTGTAGAATGTTGAACGACTACCCCAACTAAAATCTATCCACTCAACAAAAATTATTTCAGAGAAATCATACTCCATGGTAAGTTGTTCTTGTAGAATGTTGAACGACTACCCCAACTAAAATCTATCCACTCAACAAAAATTATTTCACACCACAGACTCATCTTGGCCAGGATCGATTTGAAATTTATCATGGTTTCAGAGAAATCATACTCCATGGTAAGTTGTTCTTGTAGAATGTTGAACGACTACCCCAACTAAAATCTATCCACTCAACAAAAATTATTTCACACCACAGACTCATCTTGGTCAGGATCGATTTGACATCTATCATGGTTTCAGAGAAATCATACTCCATGGTAAGTTGTTCTTGTAGAATGTTGAACGACTACCCCAACTAAAATCTATCCACTCAACAAAAATTATTTCAGAGAAATCATACTCCATGGTAAGTTGTTCTTGTAGAATGTTGAACGACTACCCCAACTAAAATCTATCCACTAAACAAAAATTATTTCACACCACAGACTCATCTTGGTCAGGATCGATTTGAAATCTATCATGGTTTCAGAGAAATCATACTCCATGGTAAGTTGTTCTTGTAGAATGTTGAACGACTACCCCAACTAAAATCTATCCACTCAACAAAAATTATTTCACACCACAGACTCATCTTGGTCAGGATCGATTTGAAATCTATCATGGTTTCAGAGAAATCATACTCCATGGTAAGTTGTTCTTGTAGAATGTTGAACGACTACCCCAACTAAAATCTATCCACTCAACAAAAATTATTTCAGAGAAATCATACTCCATGGTAAGTTGTTCTTGTAGAATGTTGAGCGACTATCCCAACTAAAATCTATCCACTCAACAAAAATTATTTCACACCACAGACTCATCTTGGTCAGGATCGATTTGAAATCTATCATGGTTTCAGAGAAATCATACTCCATGGTAAGTTGTTCTTGTAGAATGTTGAACGACTACCCCAACTAAAATCTATCCACTCAACAAAAATTATTTCACACCACAGACTCATCTTGGTCAGGATCGATTTGAAATCTATCATGGTTTCAGAGAAATCATACTCCATGGTAAGTTGTTCTTGTAGAATGTTGAACGACTATCCCAACTAAAATCTATCCACTCAACAAAAATTATTTCAGAGAAATCATACTCCATGGTAAGTTGTTCTTGTAGAATGTTGAACGACTACCCCAACTAAAATCTATCCACTCAACAAAAATTATTTCACACCACAGACTCATCTTGGTCAGGATCGATTTGACATCTATCATGGTTTCAGAGAAATCATACTCCATGGTAAGTTGTTCTTGTAGAATGTTGAACGACTACCCCAACTAAAATCTATCCACTCAACAAAAATTATTTCACACCACAGACTCATCTTGGTCAGGATCGATTTGAAATCTATCATGGTTTCAGAGAAATCATACTCCATGGTAAGTTGTTCTTGTAGAATGTTGAACGACTATCCCAACTAAAATCTATCCACTCAACAAAAATTATTTCAGAGAAATCATACTCCATGGTAAGTTGTTCTTGTAGAATGTTGAACGACTACCCCAACTAAAATCTATCCACTCAACAAAAATTATTTCACACCACAGACTCATCTTGGTCAGGATCGATTTGACATCTATCATGGTTTCAGAGAAATCATAGTCCATGGTAAGTTGTTCTTGTAGAATGTTGAACGACTATCCCAACTAAAATCTATCCACTCAACAAAAATTATTTCAGAGAAATCATACTCCATGGTAAGTTGTTCTTGTAGAATGTTGAACGACTACCCCAACTAAAATCTATCCACTCAACAAAAATTATTTCAGAGAAATCATACTCCATGGTTCGTTGTTCTTGTAGAATGTTGAACGACTACCCCAACTAAAATCTATCCACTCAACAAAAATTATTTCACACCACAGACTCATCTTGGTCAGGATCGATTTGAAATCTATCATGGTTTCAGAGAAATCATACTCCATGGTAAGTTGTTCTTGTAGAATGTTGAACGACTACCCCAACTAAAATCTATCCACTCAACAAAAATTATTTCAGAGAAATCATACTCCATGGTAAGTTGTTCTTGTAGAATGTTGAACGACTACCCCAACTAAAATCTATCCACTCAACAAAAATTATTTCAGAGAAATCATACTCCATGGTAAGTTGTTCTTGTAGAATGTTGAACGACTACCCCAACTAAAATCTATCCACTCAACAAAAATTATTTCACACCACAGACTCATCTTGGTCAGGATCGATTTGACATCTATCATGGTTTCAGAGAAATCATACTCCATGGTAAGTTGTTCTTGTAGAATGTTGAACGACTATCCCAACTAAAATCTATCCACTCAACAAAAATTATTTCAGAGAAATCATACTCCATGGTAAGTTGTTCTTGTAGAATGTTGAACGACTAACCCAACTAAAATCTATCCACTCAACAAAAATTATTTCACACCACAGACTCATCTTGGTCAGGATCGATTTGACATCTATCATGGTTTCAGAGAAATCATACTCCATGGTAAGTTGTTCTTGTAGAATGTTGAACGACTACCCCAACTAAAATCTATCCACTCAACAAAAATTATTTCAGAGAAATCATACTCCATATTAAGTTGTTCTTGTAGAATGTTGAACGACTACCCCAACTAAAATCTATCCACTCAACAAAAATTATTTCACACCACAGACTCATCTTGGTCAGGATCGATTTGAAATCTATCATGGTTTCAGAGAAATCATACTCCATGGTAAGTTGTTCTTGTAGAATGTTGAACGACTATCCCAACTAAAATCTATCCACTCAACAAAAATTATTTCAGAGAAATCATACTCCATGGTAAGTTGTTCTTGTAGAATGTTGAACGACTACCCCAACTAAAATCTATCCACTCAACAAAAATTATTTCAGGGAAATCATACTCCATGGTTCGTTGTTTTTGTAGAATGTTGAACGACTATCCCAACTAAAATCTATCCACTCAACAAAAATTATTTCACACCACAGACTCATCTTGGTCAGGATCGATTTGAAATCTATCATGGTTTCAGAGAAATCATACTCCATGGTAAGTTGTTCTTGTAGAATGTTGAACGACTACCCCAACTAAAATCTATCCACTCAACAAAAATTATTTCAGAGAAATCATACTCCATGGTAAGTTGTTCTTGTAGAATGTTGAACGACTACCCCAACTAAAATCTATCCACTCAACAAAAATTATTTCAGAGAAATCATACTCCATGGTAAGTTGTTCTTGTAGAATGTTGAACGACTACCCCAACTAAAATCTATCCACTCAACAAAAATTATTTCACACCACAGACTCATCTTGGTCAGGATCGATTTGAAATCTATCATGGTTTCAGAGAAATCATACTCCATGGTAAGTTGTTCTTGTAGAATGTTGAACGACTATCCCAACTAAAATCTATCCACTCAACAAAAATTATTTCAGAGAAATCATACTCCATGGTAAGTTGTTCTTGTAGAATGTTGAACGACTACCCCAACTAAAATCTATCCACTCAACAAAAATTATTTCACACCACAGACTCATCTTGGTCAGGATCGATTTGACATCTATCATGGTTTCAGAGAAATCATACTCCATGGTAAGTTGTTCTTGTAGAATGTTGAACGACTACCCCAACTAAAATCTATCCACTCAACAAAAATTATTTCACACCACAGACTCATCTTGGTCAGGATCGATTTGAAATCTATCATGGTTTCAGAGAAATCATACTCCATGGTAAGTTGTTCTTGTAGAATGTTGAACGACTATCCCAACTAAAATCTATCCACTCAACAAAAATTATTTCAGAGAAATCATACTCCATGGTAAGTTGTTCTTGTAGAATGTTGAACGACTACCCCAACTAAAATCTATCCACTCAACAAAAATTATTTCACACCACAGACTCATCTTGGTCAGGATCGATTTGACATCTATCATGGTTTCAGAGAAATCATACTCCATGGTAAGTTGTTCTTGTAGAATGTTGAACGACTATCCCAACTAAAATCTATCCACTCAACAAAAATTATTTCAGAGAAATCATACTCCATGGTAAGTTGTTCTTGTAGAATGTTGAACGACTACCCCAACTAAAATCTATCCACTCAACAAAAATTATTTCACACCACAGACTCATCTTGGTCAGGATCGATTTGAAATCTATCATGGTTTCAGAGAAATCATACTCCATGGTAAGTTGTTCTTGTAGAATGTTGAACGACTACCCCAACTAAAATCTATCCACTCAACAAAAATTATTTCAGAGAAATCATACTCCATGGTAAGTTGTTCTTGTAGAATGTTGAACGACTACCCCAACTAAAATCTATCCACTCAACAAAAATTATTTCAGAGAAATCATACTCCATGGTAAGTTGTTCTTGTAGAATGTTGAACGACTACCCCAACTAAAATCTATCCACTCAACAAAAATTATTTCACACCACAGACTCATCTTGGTCAGGATCGATTTGACATCTATCATGGTTTCAGAGAAATCATACTCCATGGTAAGATGTTCTTGTAGAATGTTGAACGACTATCCCAACTAAAATCTATCCACTCAACAAAAATTATTTCAGAGAAATCATACTCCATGGTAAGTTGTTCTTGTAGAATGTTGAACGACTACCCCAACTAAAATATATCCACTCAACAAAAATTATTTCAGAGAAATCATACTCCATGGTTCGTTGTTCTTGTAGAATGTTGAACGACTACCCCAACTAAAATCTATCCACTCAACAAAAATTATTTCACACCACAGACTCATCTTGGTCAGGATCGATTTGAAATCTATCATGGTTTCAGAGAAATCATACTCCATGGTAAGTTGTTCTTGTAGAATGTTGAACGACTACCCCAACTAAAATCTATCCACTCAACAAAAATTATTTCAGAGAAATCATACTCCATGGTAAGTTGTTCTTGTAGAATGTTGAACGACTACCCCAACTAAAATCTATCCACTCAACAAAAATTATTTCAGAGAAATCATACTCCATGGTAAGTTGTTCTTGTAGAATGTTGAACGACTACCCCAACTAAAATCTATCCACTCAACAAAAATTATTTCACACCACAGACTCATCTTGGTCAGGATCGATTTGACATCTATCATGGTTTCAGAGAAATCATACTCCATGGTAAGTTGTTCTTGTAGAATGTTGAACGACTATCCCAACTAAAATCTATCCACTCAACAAAAATTATTTCAGAGAAATCATACTCCATGGTAAGTTGTTCTTGTAGAATGTTGAACGACTACCCCAACTAAAATCTATCCACTCAACAAAAATTATTTCACACCACAGACTCATCTTGGTCAGGATCGATTTGACATCTATCATGGTTTCAGAGAAATCATACTCCATGGTAAGTTGTTCTTGTAGAATGTTGAACGACTACCCCAACTAAAATCTATCCACTCAACAAAAATTATTTCAGAGAAATCATACTCCATGGTAAGTTGTTCTTGTAGAATGTTGAACGACTACCCCAACTAAAATCTATCCACTCAACAAAAATTATTTCACACCACAGACTCATCTTGGTCAGGATCGATTTGAAATCTATCATGGTTTCAGAGAAATCATACTCCATGGTAAGTTGTTCTTGTAGAATGTTGAACGACTATCCCAACTAAAATCTATCCACTCAACAAAAATTATTTCAGAGAAATCATACTCCATGGTAAGTTGTTCTTGTAGAATGTTGAACGACTACCCCAACTAAAATCTATCCACTCAACAAAAATTATTTCAGGGAAATCATACTCCATGGTTCGTTGTTCTTGTAGAATGTTGAACGACTATCCCAACTAAAATCTATCCACTCAACAAAAATTATTTCACACCACAGACTCATCTTGGTCAGGATCGATTTGAAATCTATCATGGTTTCAGAGAAATCATACTCCATGTTAAGTTGTTCTTGTAGAATGTTGAACGACTACCCCAACTAAAATCTATCCACTCAACAAAAATTATTTCAGAGAAATCATACTCCATGGTAAGTTGTTCTTGTAGAATGTTGAACGACTACCCCAACTAAAATCTATCCACCCAACAAAAATTATTTCAGAGAAATCATACTCCATGGTAAGTTGTTCTTGTAGAATGTTGAACGACTACCCCAACTAAAATCTATCCACTCAACAAAAATTATTTCACACCACAGACTCATCTTGGTCAGGATCGATTTGACATCTATCATGGTTTCAGAGAAATCATACTCCATGGTAAGTTGTTCTTGTAGAATGTTGAACGACTATCCCAACTAAAATCTATCCACTCAACAAAAATTATTTCAGAGAAATCATACTCCATGGTAAGTTGTTCTTGTAGAATGTTGAACGACTACCCCAACTAAAATCTATCCACTCAACAAAAATTATTTCACACCACAGACTCATCTTGGTCAGGATCGATTTGACATCTATCATGGTTTCAGAGAAATCATACTCCATGGTAAGTTGTTCTTGTAGAATGTTGAACGACTACCCCAACTAAAATCTATCCACTCAACAAAAATTATTTCAGAGAAATCATACTCCATGGTAAGTTGTTCTTGTAGAATGTTGAACGACTACCCCAACTAAAATCTATCCACTCAACAAAAATTATTTCACACCACAGACTCATCTTGGTCAGGATCGATTTGAAATCTATCATGGTTTCAGAGAAATCATACTCCATGGTTCGTTGTTCTTGTAGAATGTTGAACGACTACCCCAACTAAAATCTATCCACTCAACAAAAATTATTTCACACCACAGACTCATCTTGGTCAGGATCGATTTGAAATCTATCATGGTTTCAGAGAAATCATACTCCATGGTAAGTTGTTCTTGTAGAATGTTGAACGACTATCCCAACTAAAATCTATCCACTCAACAAAAATTATTTCAGAGAAATGATACTCCATGGTAAGTTGTTCTTGTAGAATGTTGAACGACTACCCCAACTAAAATCTATCCACTCAACAAAAATTATTTCACACCACAGACTCATCTTGGTCAGGATCGATTTGACATCTATCATGGTTTCAGAGAAATCATACTCCATGGTAAGTT
Source organism: Xylota sylvarum (assembly GCA_905220385.1). NCBI lineage: Eukaryota > Metazoa > Arthropoda > Insecta > Diptera > Syrphidae > Xylota > Xylota sylvarum. The sequence goes on from CAJMZQ010000091.1 coordinate 15,204, forward strand.
GTTCTTGTAGAATGTTGAACGACTATCCCAACTAAAATCTATCCACTCAACAAAAATTATTTCAGAGAAATCATACTCCATGGTAAGTTGTTCTTGTAGAATGTTGAACGACTACCCCAACTAAAATCTATCCACTCAACAAAAATTATTTCAGAGAAATCATACTCCATGGTTCGTTGTTCTTGTAGAATGTTGAACGACTACCCCAACTAAAATCTATCCACTCAACAAAAATTATTTCACACCACAGACTCATCTTGGTCAGGATCGATTTGAAATCTATCATGGTTTCAGAGAAATCATACTCCATGGTAAGTTGTTCTTGTAGAATGTTGAACGACTACCCCAACTAAAATCTATCCACTCAACAAAAATTATTTCACACCACAGACTCATCTTGGTCAGGATCGATTTGACATCTATCATGGTTTCAGAGAAATCATACTCCATGGTAAGTTGTTCTTGTAGAATGTTGAACGACTACCCCAACTAAAATCTATCCACTCAACAAAAATTATTTCAGAGAAATCATACTCCATGGTAAGTTGTTCTTGTAGAATGTTGAACGACTACCCCAACTAAAATCTATCCACTCAACAAAAATTATTTCACACCACAGACTCATCTTGGTCAGGATCGATTTGAAATCTATCATGGTTTCAGAGAAATCATACTCCATGGTAAGTTGTTCTTGTAGAATGTTGAACGACTACCCCAACTAAAATCTATCCACTCAACAAAAATTATTTCACACCACAGACTCATCTTGGTCAGGATCGATTTGACATCTATCATGGTTTCAGAGAAATCATACTCCATGGTAAGTTGTTCTTGTAGAATGTTGAACGACTACCCCAACTAAAATCTATCCACTCAACAAAAATTATTTCAGAGAAATCATACTCCATGGTAAGTTGTTCTTGTAGAATGTTGAACGACTACCCCAACTAAAATCTATCCACTCAACAAAAATTATTTCAGAGAAATCATACTCCATGGTAAGTTGTTCTTGTAGAATGTTGAACGAATATCCCAACTAAAATCTATCCACTCAACAAAAATTATTTCAGAGAAATCATACTCCATGGTAAGTTGTTCTTGTAGAATGTTGAACGACTATCCCAAATAAAATCTATCCACTCAACAAAAATTATTTCAGAGAAATCATACTCCATGGTAAGTTGTTCTTGTAGAATGTTGAACGACTATCCCAACTAAAATCTATCCACTCAACAAAAATTATTTCACACCACAGACTCATCTTGGTCAGGATCGATTTGAAATCTATCATGGTTTCAGAGAAATCATACTCCATGGTAAGTTGTTCTTGTAGAATGTTGAACGACTACCCCAACTAAAGTCTATTTACTCAACAAAAATTATTTCAGAGAAATCATACTCCATGGTAAGTTGTTCTTGTAGAATGTTGAACGACTACCCCAACTAAAATCTATCCACTCAACAAAAATTATTTCAGAGAAATCATACTCCATGGTAAGTTGTTCTTGTAGAATGTTGAACGACTACCCCAACTAAAATCTATCCACTCAACAAAAATTATTTCACACCACAGACTCATCTTGGTCAGGATCGATTTGAAATCTATCATGGTTTCAGAGAAATCATACTCCATGGTAAGTTGTTCTTGTAGAATGTTGAACGACTACCCCAACTAAAATCTATCCACTCAACAAAAATTATTTCAGAGAAATCATACTCCATGGTAAGTTGTTCTTGTAGAATGTTGAACGACTATCCCAACTAAAATCTATCCACTCAACAAAAATTATTTCACAATACAGACTCATCTTGGTCAGGATCGATTTGAAATCTATCATGGTTTCAGAGAAATCATACTCCATGGTAAGTTGTTCTTGTAGAATGTTGAACGACTACCCCAACTAAAATCTATCCACTCAACAAAAATTATTTCAGAGAAATCATACTCAATGGTAAGTTGTTCTTGTAGAATGTTGAACGACTATCCCAACTAAAATCTATCCGCTCAACAAAAATTATTTCACACCACAGACTCATCTTGGTCAGGATCGATTTGAAATCTATCATGGTTTCAGAGAAATCATACTCCATGGTAAGTTGTTCTTGTAGAATGTTGAACGACTACCCCAACTAAAATCTATCCACTCAACAAAAATTATTTCGCACCACAGACTCATCTTGGTCAGGATCGATTTGACATCTATCATGGTTTCAGAGAAATCATACTCCATGGTAAGTTGTTCTTGTAGAATGTTGAACGACTATCCCAACTAAAATCTATCCACTCAACAAAAATTATTTCAGAGAAATCATACTCCATGGTAAGTTGTTCTTGTAGAATGTTGAACGACTACCCCAACTAAAATCTATCCACTCAACAAAAATTATTTCAGAGAAATCATACTCCATGGTTCGTTGTTCTTGTAGAATGTTGAACGACTACCCCAACTAAAATCTATTAACTCAACAAAAATTATTTCACACCACAGACTCATCTTGGTCAGGATCGATTTGAAATCTATCATGGTTTCAGAGAAATCATACTCCATGGTAAGTTGTTCTTGTAGAATGTTGAACGACTACCCCAACTAAAATCTATCCACTCAACAAAAATTATTTCACACCACAGACTCATCTTGGTCAGGATCGATTTGAAATCTATCATGGTTTCAGAGAAATCATACTCCATGGTAAGTTGTTCTTGTAGAATGTTGAACGACTACCCCAACTAAAATCTATCCACTCAACAAAAATTATTTCACACCACAGACTCATCTTGGTCAGGATCGATTTGACATCTATCATGGTTTCAGAGAAATCATACTCCATGGTAAGTTGTTCTTGTAGAATGTTGAACGACTATCCCAACTAAAATCTATCCACTCAACAAAAATTATTTCAGAGAAATCATACTCCATGGTAAGTTGTTCTTGTAGAATGTTGAACGACTACCCCAACTAAAATCTATCCACTCAACAAAAATTATTTCACACCACAGACTCATCTTGGTCAGGATCGATTTGAAATCTATCATGGTTTCAGAGAAATCATACTCCATGGTAAGTTGTTCTTGTAGAATGTTGAACGACTACCCCAACTAAAATCTATCCACTCAACAAAAATTATTTCACACCACAGACTCATTTTGGTCAGGATCGATTTGACATCTATCATGGTTTCAGAGAAATCATACTCCATGGTAAGTTGTTCTTGTAGAATGTTGAACGACTACCCCAACTAAAATCTATCCACTCAACAAAAATTATTTCAGAGAAATCATACTCCATGGTTCGTTGTTCTTGTAGAATGTTGAACGACTATCCCAACTAAAATCTATCCACTCAACAAAAATTATTTCACACCACAGACTCATCTTGGTCAGGATCGATTTGAAATCTATCATGGTTTCAGAGAAATCATACTCCATGGTAAGTTGTTCTTGTAGAATGTTGAACGACTACCCCAACTAAAATCTATCCACTCAACAAAAATTATTTCACACCACAGACTCATCTTGGTCAGGATCGATTTGAAATATATCATGGTTTCAGAGAAATCATACTCCATGGTTCGTTGTTCTTGTAGAATGTTGAACGACTACCCCAACTAAAATCTATCCACTCAACAAAAATTATTTCAGAGAAATCATACTCCATGGTTCGTTGTTCTTGTAGAATGTTGAACGACTACCCCAACTAAAATCTATCCACTCAACAAAAATTATTTCAGAGAAATCATACTCCATGGTAAGTTGTTCTTGTAGAATGTTGAACGACTACCCCAACTAAAATCTATCCACTCAACAAAAATTATTTCACACCACAGACTCATCTTGGTCAGGATCGATTTGAAATCTATCATGGTTTCAGAGAAATCACACTCCATGGTAAGTTGTTCTTGTAGAATGTTGAACGACTACCCCAACTAAAATCATGGAGTATGATTTCTCTAAAATAATTTATGTTGAGTGGGTAGATTTTAGTTGGGGTAGTCATAAAACATTCTACAAGAACAACGAACCATGGAGTATGATTTCTCTGAAATAATTTTTGTTGAGTGGATAGATTTTAGTTGGGATAGTCGTTCAACATTCTACAAGAACAACGAACCATGGAGTATGATTCCTCTGAAATAATTTTTTTTGAGTGGATAGATTTTAGTTGGGGTAGTCGTTCAACATTCTACAAGAACAACGAACCATGGAGTATGATTTCTCTGAAATAATTTTTGTTGAGTGGATAGATTTTAGTTGTGTTAGTCGTTCAACATTCTACAAGAACAACTTACCATGGAGTATGATTTCTCTGAAACCATGATAGATTTCAAATCGATCCTGACCAAGATGAGTCTGTGGTGTGAAATAATTTTTGTTGAGTGGATAGATTTTAGTTGGGGTAGTCGTTCAACATTCTACAAGAACAACGAACCATGGAGTACGATTTCTCTGCAACCATGATAGATTTCAAATCGATCCTGACCAAGATGAGTCTGTGGTGTGAAATAATTTTTGTTGAGTGGATAGATTTTAGTTGGGATAGTCGTTCAACATTCTACAAGAACAACGAACCATGGAGTATGATTTCTCTGAAATAATTTTTGTTGAGTGGATAGATTTTAGTTGTGTTAGTCGTTCAACATTCTACAAGAACAACTTACCATGGAGTATGATTTCTCTGAAACCATGATAGATTTCAAATCGATCCTGACCAAGATGAGTCTGTGGTGTGAAATAATTTTTGTTGAGTGGATAGATTTTAGTTGGGGTAGTCGTTCAACATTCTACAAGAACAACGAACCATGGAGTACGATTTCTCTGCAACCATGATAGATTTCAAATCGATCCTGACCAAGATGAGTCTGTGGTGTGAAATAATTTTTGTTGAGTGGATAGATTTTAGTTGGGATAGTCGTTCAACATTCTACAAGAACAACTTACCATGGAGTATGATTTCTCTGAAATAATTTTTGTTGAGTGGATAGATTTTAGTTGGAATAGTCGTTCAACATTCTACAAGAACAACGAACCATGGAGTATGATTTCTCTGAAATAATTTTTGTTGAGTGGATAGATTTTAGTTGGGGTAGTCGTTCAACATTCTACAAGAACAACGAACCATGGAGTATGATTTCTCTGAAATAATTTTTGTTGAGTGGATAGATTTTAGTTGGGGTAGTCGTTCAACATTCTACAAGAACAACGAACCATGGAGTATGATTTCTTTGAAATAATTTTTGTTGAGTGGATAGATTTTAGTTGGGGTAGTCGTTCAACATTCTACAAGAACAACGAACCATGGAGTATGATTTCTCTGAAATAATTTTTGTTGAGTGGATAGATTTTAGTTGGGATAGTCGTTCAACATTCTACAAGAACAACGAACCATGGAGTATGATTTCCCTGAAATAATTCTTTGTTGAGTGGATAGATTTTAGTTGGGATAGTTGTTCAACATTCTACAAGAACAACTTACCATGGAGTATGATTTCTCTGAAATAATTTTTGTTGAGTGGATAGATTTTAGTTGGGATAATCGTTCAACATTCTACAAGAACAACTTACCATGGAGTATGATTTCTCTGAAACCATGATAGATTTCAAATCGATCCTGACCAAGATGAGTCTATGGTGTGAAATAATTTTTGTTGAGTGGATAGATTTTAGTTGGGGTAGTCGTTCAACATTCTACAAGAACAACTTACCATGGAGTATGATTTCTCTGAAACCATGATAGGTTTCAAATCGATCCTGACCAAGATGAGTCTGTGGTGTGAAATAATTTTTGTTGAGTGGATAGATTTTAGTTGGGATAGTCGTTCAACATTCTACAAGAACAACGAACCATGGAGTATGATTTCTCTGAAATAATTTTTGTTGAGTGGATAGATTTTAGTTGGGGTAGTCGTTCAACATTCTACAAGAACAACTTACCATGGAGTATGATTTCTCTGAAATAATTTTTGTTGAGTGGATAGATTTTAGTTGGGGTAGTCGTTCAACATTCTTCAAGAACAACTTACCATGGAGTATGATTTCTCTGAAATAATTTTTGTTGAGTGGATAGATTTTAGTTTTGATAGTCGTTCAACATTCTACAAGAACAACTTACCATGGAGTATGATTTCTCTGAAATAATTTTTGTTGAGTGGATAGATTTTAGTTGGCATAGTCGTTCAACATTCTACAAGAACAACTGACCATGGAGTATGATTTCTCTGAAACCATGATAGATTTCAAATCGATCCTGACCAAGATGAGTCTGTGGTGTGAAATAATTTTTGTTGAGTGGATAGATTTTAGTTGGGGTAGTCGTTCAACATTCTACAAGAACAACCTACCATGGAGTATGATTTCTCTGAAATAATTTTTGTTGAGTGGATAGATTTTAGTTGGGGTAGTCGTTCAACATTCTACAAGAACATCGAACCATGGAGTATGATTTCTCTGCAACCATGATAGATTTCAAATCGATCCTGACCAAGATGAGTCTGTGGTGTGAAATAATTTTTGTTGAGTGGATAGATTTTAGTTGGGATAGTCGTTCAACATTCTACAGGAACAACGAACCATGGAGTATGATTTCTCTGAAATAATTTTTGTTGAGTATATAGATTTTAGTTGGGGTAGTGGTTCAACATTCTACAAGAACAACTTACCATGGAGTATGATTTGTCTGAAATAATTTCTGTTGAGTGGATAGATTTTAGTTGGGGTAGTCGTTCAACATTCTACAAGAACAACTTACCATGGAGCATGATTTCTCTGAAATAATTTTTGTTGAGTGGATAGATTTTCGTTAGGGTAGTCGTTCAACATTCTACAAGAACAACGAACCATGGAGTATGATTTCTCTGAAATAATTTTTGTTGAGTGGATAGATTTTAGTTGGGATAGTCGTTCAACATTCTACAAGAACAACGAAACATGGAGTATGATTTCTCTGAAATAATTTTTGTTGAGTGGATAGATTTTAGTTTTGATAGTCGTTCAACATTCTACAAGAACAACGAACCATGGAGTATGATTTCTCTGAAATAATTTTTGTTGAGTTTATAGATTTTAGTTGGGATAGTCGTTCAACATTCTACAAGAACAACGAACCATGGAGTATGATTTCTCTAAAATAATTTTTGTTGAGTGGATAGATTTTAGTTGGGGTAGTCATAAAACATTCTACAAGAACAACGAACCATGGAGTATGATTTCTCTGAAATAATTTTTGTTGAGTGGATAGATTTTAGTTGGGATAGTCGTTCAATATTCTACAAGAACAACGAGCCATGGAGTATGATTCCTCTGAAATAATTTTTGTTGAGTGGATAGATTTTAGTTGGGGTAGTCGTTCAACATTCTACAAGAACAACGAACCATGGAGTATGATTTCTCTGAAATAATTTTTGTTGAGTGGATAGATTTTAGTTGGGATAGTCGTTCAACATTCTACAAGAACAACTTACCATGGACTATGATTTCTCTGAAACCATGATAGATTTCAAATCGATCCTGACCAAGATGAGTCTGTGGTGTGAAATAATTTTTGTTGAGTGGATAGATTTTAGTTGGGGTAGTCGTTCAACATTCTACAAGAACAACGAACCATGGAGTATGATTTCTCTGAAATAATTTTTGTTGAGTGGATAGATTTTAGTTGGGATAGTCGTTCAACATTCTACAAGAACAACGAACCATGGAGTATGATTGCTCTGAAATAATTTTTGTTGAGTGGATAGATTTTAGTTGGGGTAGTCGTTCAACATTCTACAAGAACAACGAACCATGGAGTATGATTTCTCTGAAATAATTTTTGTTGAGTGGATAGATTTTAGTTGGGGTAGTCGTTCAACATTCTACAAGAACAACGAACCATGGAGTATGATTTCTCTGAAATAATTTTTGTTGAGTGGATAGATTTTAGTTTTGGTAGTCGTTCAACATTCTACAAGAACAACGAACCATGGAGTATGATTTCTCTGAAATAATTTTTGTTGAGTGGATAGATTTTAGTTGGGATAGTCGTTCAACATTCTACAAGAACAACGAACCATGGAGTATGATTTCCCTGAAATAATTCTTTGTTGAGTGGTTAGATTTTAGTTGGGATAGTCGTTCAACATTCTACAAGAACAACTTACCATGGAGTATGATTTCTCTGAAATAATTTTTGTTGAGTGGATAGATTCTAGTTGGGATAGTCGTTCAACATTCTACAAGAACAACGAACCATGGAGTATGATTTCTCTGAAATAATTTTTGTTGAGTGGATAGATTTTAGTTTGGATAGTCGTTTAACATTCTACAAGAACAACGAACCATGGAGTATGATTTCTCTGAAATAATTTTTGTTGAGTGGATAGATTTTAGTTGGGGTAGTCGTTCAACATTCTACAAGAACAACGAACCATGGAGTATGATTTCTCTGAAATAAGTTTTGTTGAGTGGATAGATTTTAGTTGGGATAGTCGTTCAACATTCTACAAGAACAACGAAACATGGAGTATGATTTCTCTGAAATAATTTTTGTTGAGTGGATAGATTTTAGTTGGGATAGTCGTTCAACATTCTACAAGAACAACGAACCATGGAGTATGTTTTCTCTGCAACCATGATAGATTTCAAATCGATCCTGACCAAGATGAGTCTGTGGTGTGAAATAATTTTTGTTGAGTGGATAGATTTTAGTTGTGGTAGTCGTTCAACATTCTACAAGAACAACGAACCATGGAGTATGATTTCTCTGAAACCATGATAGATTTCAAATCGATCCTGACCAAGATGAGTCTGTGGTGTGAAATAATTTTTGTTGAGTGGATAGATTTTAGTTGGCATAGTCGTTCAACATTCTACAAGAACAACTTACCATGGAGTATGATTTCTCTGAAATAATTTTTGTTGAGTGGATAGATTTTAGTTGGGATAGTCGTTCAACATTCTACAAGAACAACGAACCATGGAGTATGATTTCTCTGAAATAATTTTTGTTGAGTGGATAGATTTTAGTTTGGATAGTCGTTTAACATTCTACAAGAACAACGAACCATGGAGTATGATTTCTCTGAAATAATTTTTGTTGAGTGGATAGATTTTAGTTGGGGTAGTCGTTCAACATTCTACAAGAACAACGAACCATGGAGTATGATTTCTCTGAAATAATTTTTGTTGAGTGGATAGATTTTAGTTGTGGTAGTCGTTCAACATTCTACAAGAACAACTTACCATGGAGTATGATTTCTCTGAAATAATTTTTGTTGAGTGGATAGATTTTAGTTGGGATAATCGTTCAACATTCTACAAGAACAACTTACCATGGAGTATGATTTCTCTGAAACCATGATAGATTTCAAATCGATCCTGACCAAGATGAGTCTATGGTGTGAAATAATTTTTGTTGAGTGGATAGATTTTAGTTGGGGTAGTCGTTCAACATTCTACAAGAACAACTTACCATGGAGTATGATTTCTCTGAAACCATGATAGGTTTCAAATCGATCCTGACCAAGATGAGTCTGTGGTGTGAAATAATTTTTGTTGAGTGGATAGATTTTAGTTGGGATAGTCGTTCAACATTCTACAAGAACAACGAACCATGGAGTATGATTTCTCTGAAATAATTTTTGTTGAGTGGATAGATTTTAGTTGGGGTAGTCGTTCAACATTCTACAAGAACAACTTACCATGGAGTATGATTTCTCTGAAATAATTTTTGTTGAGTGGATAGATTTTAGTTGGGGTAGTCGTTCAACATTCTTCAAGAACAACTTACCATGGAGTATGATTTCTCTGAAATAATTTTTGTTGAGTGGATAGATTTTAGTTTTGATAGTCGTTCAACATTCTACAAGAACAACTTACCATGGAGTATGATTTCTCTGAAATAATTTTTGTTGAGTGGATAGATTTTAGTTGGCATAGTCGTTCAACATTCTACAAGAACAACTGACCATGGAGTATGATTTCTCTGAAACCATGATAGATTTCAAATCGATCCTGACCAAGATGAGTCTGTGGTGTGAAATAATTTTTGTTGAGTGGATAGATTTTAGTTGGGGTAGTCGTTCAACATTCTACAAGAACAACCTACCATGGAGTATGATTTCTCTGAAATAATTTTTGTTGAGTGGATAGATTTTAGTTGGGATAGTCGTTCAACATTCTACAAGAACATCGAACCATGGAGTATGATTTCTCTGCAACCATGATAGATTTCAAATCGATCCTGACCAAGATGAGTCTGTGGTGTGAAATAATTTTTGTTGAGTGGATAGATTTTAGTTGGGATAGTCGTTCAACATTCTACAGGAACAACGAACCATGGAGTATGATTTCTCTGAAATAATTTTTGTTGAGTATATAGATTTTAGTTGGGGTAGTGGTTCAACATTCTACAAGAACAACTTACCATGGAGTATGATTTGTCTGAAATAATTTCTGTTGAGTGGATAGATTTTAGTTGGGGTAGTCGTTCAACATTCTACAAGAACAACTTACCATGGAGCATGATTTCTCTGAAATAATTTTTGTTGAGTGGATAGATTTTCGTTAGGGTAGTCGTTCAACATTCTACAAGAACAACGAACCATGGAGTATGATTTCTCTGAAATAATTTTTGTTGAGTGGATAGATTTTAGTTGGGATAGTCGTTCAACATTCTACAAGAACAACGAAACATGGAGTATGATTTCTCTGAAATAATTTTTGTTGAGTGGATAGATTTTAGTTTTGATAGTCGTTCAACATTCTACAAGAACAACGAACCATGGAGTATGATTTCTCTGAAATAATTTTTGTTGAGTTTATAGATTTTAGTTGGGATAGTCGTTCAACATTCTACAAGAACAACGAACCATGGAGTATGATTTCTCTAAAATAATTTTTGTTGAGTGGATAGATTTTAGTTGGGGTAGTCATAAAACATTCTACAAGAACAACGAACCATGGAGTATGATTTCTCTGAAATAATTTTTGTTGAGTGGATAGATTTTAGTTGGGATAGTCGTTCAATATTCTACAAGAACAACGAGCCATGGAGTATGATTCCTCTGAAATAATTTTTGTTGAGTGGATAGATTTTAGTTGGGGTAGTCGTTCAACATTCTACAAGAACAACGAACCATGGAGTATGATTTCTCTGAAATAATTTTTGTTGAGTGGATAGATTTTAGTTGGGGTAGTCGTTCAACATTCTACAAGAACAACTTACCATGGAGTATGATTTCTCTGAAACCATGATAGATTTCAAATCGATCCTGACCAAGATGAGTCTGTGGTGTGAAATAATTTTTGTTGAGTGGATAGATTTTAGTTGGGGTAGTCGTTCAACATTCTACAAGAACAACGAACCATGGAGTATGATTTCTCTGAAATAATTTTTGTTGAGTGGATAGATTTTAGTTGGAATAGTCGTTCAACATTCTACAAGAACAACGAACCATGGAGTATGATTGCTCTGAAATAATTTTTGTTGAGTGGATAGATTTTAGTTGGGGTAGTCGTTCAACATTCTACAAGAACAACGAACCATGGAGTATGATTTCTCTGAAATAATTTTTGTTGAGTGGATAGATTTTAGTTGGGGTAGTCGTTCAACATTCTACAAGAACAACGAACCATGGAGTATGATTTCTCTGAAATAATTTTTGTTGAGTGGATAGATTTTAGTTTTGGTAGTCGTTCAACATTCTACAAGAACAACGAACCATGGAGTATGATTTCTCTGAAATAATTTTTGTTGAGTGGATAGATTTTAGTTGGGATAGTCGTTCAACATTCTACAAGAACAACGAACCATGGAGTATGATTTCCCTGAAATAATTCTTTGTTGAGTGGTTAGATTTTAGTTGGGATAGTCGTTCAACATTCTACAAGAACAACTTACCATGGAGTATGATTTCTCTGAAATAATTTTTGTTGAGTGGATAGATTTTAGTTGGGATAGTCGTTCAACATTCTACAAGAACAACGAACCATGGAGTATGATTTCTCTGAAATAATTTTTGTTGAGTGGATAGATTTTAGTTTGGATAGTCGTTTAACATTCTACAAGAACAACGAACCATGGAGTATGATTTCTCTGAAATAATTTTTGTTGAGTGGATAGATTTTAGTTGGGGTAGTCGTTCAACATTCTACAAGAACAACGAACCATGGAGTATGATTTCTCTGAAATAAGTTTTGTTGAGTGGATAGATTTTAGTTGGGATAGTCGTTCAACATTCTACAAGAACAACGAAACATGGAGTATGATTTCTCTGAAATAATTTTTGTTGAGTGGATAGATTTTAGTTGGGATAGTCGTTCAACATTCTACAAGAACAACGAACCATGGAGTATGATTTCTCTGCAACCATGATAGATTTCAAATCGATCCTGACCAAGATGAGTCTGTGGTGTGAAATAATTTTTGTTGAGTGGATAGATTTTAGTTGTGGTAGTCGTTCAACATTCTACAAGAACAACGAACCATGGAGTATGATTTCTCTGAAACCATGATAGATTTCAAATCGATCCTGACCAAGATGAGTCTGTGGTGTGAAATAATTTTTGTTGAGTGGATAGATTTTATTTGGGATAGTCGTTCAACATTCTACAAGAACAACGAACCATGGAGTATGATTTCTCTGAAATAATTTTTTTTGTTGAGTGGATAGATTTTAGTTGGGGTAGTCGTTCAACATTCTACAAGAACAACTTACCATGGAGTATGATTTCTCTGAAATAATTTTTGTTGAGTGGATAGATTTTAGTTGGGGTAGTCGTTCAACATTCTACAAGAACAACTTACCATGGAGTATGATTTCTCTGAAATAATTTTTGTTGAGTGGATAGATTTTAGTTGGGATAGTCGTTCAACATTCTACAAGAACAACTTACCATGGAGTATGATTTCTCTGAAATAATTTTTGTTGAGTGGATAGATTTGAGTTGTAATAGTCGTTCAACATTCTACGAGAACAACTTACCATGGAGTGTGATTTCTCTGAAACCATGATAGATTTCAAATCGATCCTGACCAAGATGAGTCTGTGGTGTGAAATAATTTTTGTTGAGTGGATAGATTTTAGTTGGGGTAGTCGTTCAACATTCTACAAGAACAACGAACCATGGAGTATGATTTCTCTGCAACCATGATAGATTTCAAATCGATCCTGACCAAGATGAGTCTGTGGTGTGAAATAATTTTTGTTGAGTGGATAGATTTTAGTTGGGATAGTCGTTCAACATTCTACAAGAACAACGAATCATATAGTATGATTTCTCTGAAATAATTTTTGTTGAGTGGATAGATTTTAGTTGGGGTAGTCGTTCAACATTCTACAAGAACAACGTACCATGGAGTATGATTTCTCTGAAATAATTTTTGTTGAGTGGATAGATTTTAGTTTTGATAGTCGTTCAACATTCTACAAGAACAACTTACCATGGAGTATGATTTCTCTGAAAAAATTTTTGTTGAGTGGATAGATTTTAGTTGGGATAGTCGTTCAACATTCTACAAGAACAACTGACCATGGAGTATGATTTCTCTGAAACCATGATAGATTTCAAATCGATCCTGACCAAGATGAGTCTGTATTGTGAAATAATTTTTGTTGAGTGGATAGATTTTAGTTGGGGTAGTCGTTCCACATTCCACAAGAACAACTTACCATGGAGTATGATTTCTCTGAAATAATTTTTGTTGAGTGGATAGATTTTAGTTGGAATAGTCGTTCAACATTCTACAAGAACAACGAACCATGGAGTATGATTTCTCTGAAATAATTTTTGTTGAGTGGATAGATTTTAGTTGGGGTAGTCGTTCAACATTCTACAAGAACAACGAACCATGGAGTATGATTTCTCTGAAATAATTTTTGTTGAGTGGATAGATTTTAGTTGGGGTAGTCGTTCAACATTCTACAAGAACAACGAACCATGGAGTATGATTTCTCTGATATAATTTTTGTTGAGTGGATAGATTTTAGTTGGGGTAGTCGTTCAACATTCTACAAGAACAACGAACCATGGAGTATGATTTCTCTGAAATAATTTTTGTTGAGTGGATAGATTTTAGTTAGGATAGTCGTTCAACATTCTACAAGAACAACGAACAATGGAGTATGATTTCCCTGAAATAATTCTTTGTTGAGTGGATAGATTTTAGTTGGGATAGTCGTTCAACATTCTACAAGAACAACTTACCATGGAGTATGATTTCTCTGAAATAATTTTTGTTGAGTGGATAGATTTTAGTTGGGATAGTCGTTCAACATTCTACAAGAACAACGAACCATGGAGTATGATTTCTCTGAAATAATTTTTGTTGAGTGGATAGATTTTAGTTTGGATAGTCGTTCAACATTCTACAAGAACAACGAACCATGGAGTATGATTTCTCTGAAATAATTTTTGTTGAGTGGATAGATTTTAGTTGGGGTAGTCGTTCAACATTCTACAAGAACAACGAACCATGGAGTATGATTTCTCTGAAATAATTTTTGTTGAGTGGATAGATTTTAGTTGGGATAGTCGTTCAACATTCTACAAGAACAACGAACCATGGAGTATGATTTCTCTGAAATAATTTTTGTTGAGTGGATAGATTTTAGTTGGGATAGTCGTTCAACATTCTACAAGAACAACGAAACATGGAGTATGATTTCTCTGCAACTATGATAGATTTCAAATCGATCCTGACCAAGATGAGTCTGTGGTGTGAAATAATTTTTGTTGAGTGGATAGATTTTAGTTGGGGTAGTCGTTCAACATTCTACAAGAACAACGAACCATGGAGTATGATTTCTCTGCAACCATGATAGATTTCAAATCGATCCTGACCAAGATGAGTCTGTGGTGTGAAATAATTTTTCTTGAGTTTATAGATTTTAGTTGGGATAGTCGTTCAACATTCTACAAGAACAACGAACCATGGAGTATGATTTCTCTGAAATAATTTTTGTTGAGTGGATAGATTTTAGTTGGGGTAGTCGTTCAACATTCTACAAGAACAACTTACCATGGAGTATGATTTCTCTAAAATAATTTTTGTTGAGTGGATAGATTTTAGTTGGGGTAGTCGTTCAACATTCTACAAGAACAACTTACCATGGAGTATGATTTCTCTGAAATAATTTTTGTTGAGTGGATAGATTTTAGTTGGGGTAGTCGTTCAACATTCTACAACAACAACTTACCATGGAGTATGATTTCTCTGAAATAATTTTTGTTGAGTGGATAGATTTTAGTTGGGATAGTCGTTCAACATTCTACAAGAACAACTTACCATGGAGTGTGATTTCTCTGAAACCATGATAGATTTCAAATCGATCCTGACCAAGATGAGTCTGTGGTGTGAAATAATTTTTGTTGAGTGGATAGATTTTAGTTGGGGTAGTCGTTCAACATTCTACAAGAACAACTTACCATGGAGTATGATTTCTCTGAAATAATTTTTGTTGAGTGGATAGATTTTAGTTGGGATAGTCGTTCAACATTCTACAAGAACAACGAACCATGGAGTATGATTTCTCTGAAAAAATTTTTGTTGAGTGGATAGATTTTAGTTGGGGTAGCCGTTCAACATTCTACAAGAACAGCGAACCATGGAGTATGATTTCTCTGAAATAATTTTTGTTGAGTGGATAGATTTTAGTTGGGATAGTCGTTCAACATTCTACAAGAACAACTTACCATGGAGTATGATTTCTCTGAAATAATTTTTGTTGAGTGGATAGATTTTAGTTGGGGTAGTCGTTCAACATTCTACAAGAACAACGAACCATGGAGTATGATTTCTCTGAAATAATTTTTGTTGGGTGGATAGATTTTAGTTGGGGTAGTCGTTCAACATTCTACAAGAACAACTTACCATGGAGTATGATTTCTCTGAAACCATGATAGATGTCAAATCGATCCTGACCAAGATGAGTCTGTGGTGTGAAATAATTTTTGTTGAGTGGATAGATTTTAGTTGGGGTAGTCGTTCAACATTCTACAAGAACAACTTACCATGGAGTATGATTTCTCTGAAATAATTTTTGTTGAGTGGATAGATTTTAGTTGGGATAGTCGTTCAACATTCTACAAGAACAACGAACCATGGAGTATGATTTCTCTGAAATAATTTTTGTTGAGTGGATAGATTTTAGTTTGGATAGTCGTTTAACATTCTACAAGAACAACGAACCATGGAGTATGATTTCTCTGAAATAATTTTTGTTGAGTGGATAGATTTTAGTTGGGGTAGTCGTTCAACATTCTACAAGAACAACGAACCATGGAGTATGATTTCTCTGAAATAATTTTTGTTGAGTGGATAGATTTTAGTTGGGATAGTCGTTCAACATTCTACAAGAACAACGAACCATGGAGTATGATTTCTCTGCAACCATGATAGATTTCAAATCGATCCTGACCAAGATGAGTCTGTGGTGTGAAATAATTTTTGTTGAGTGGATAGATTTTAGTTGTGGTAGTCGTTCAACATTCTACAAGAACAACGAACCATGGAGTATGATTTCTCTGAAACCATGATAGATTTCAAATCGATCCTGACCAAGATGAGTCTGTGGTGTGAAATAATTTTTGTTGAGTGGATAGATTTTAGTTGGGATAGTCGTTCAACATTCTACAAGAACAACGAACCATGGAGTATGATTTCTCTGAAATAATTTTTTTTGTTGAGTGGATAGATTTTAGTTGGGGTAGTCGTTCAACATTCTACAAGAACAACTTACCATGGAGTATGATTTCTCTGAAATAATTTTTGTTGAGTGGATAGATTTTAGTTGGGGTAGTCGTTCAACATTCTACAAGAACAACTTACCATGGAGTATGATTTCTCTGAAATAATTTTTGTTGAGTGGATAGATTTTAGTTGGGATAGTCGTTCAACATTCTACAAGAACAACTTACCATGGAGTATGATTTCTCTGAAATAATTTTTGTTGAGTGGATAGATTTGAGTTGTAATAGTCGTTCAACATTCTACAAGAACAACTTACCATGGAGTGTGATTTCTCTGAAACCATGATAGATTTCAAATCGATCCTGACCAAGATGAGTCTGTGGTGTGAAATAATTTTTGTTGAGTGGATAGATTTTAGTTGGGGTAGTCGTTCAACATTCTACAAGAACAACGAACCATGGAGTATGATTTCTCTGCAACCATGATAGATTTCAAATCGATCCTGACCAAGATGAGTCTGTGGTGTGAAATAATTTTTGTTGAGTGGATAGATTTTAGTTGGGATAGTCGTTCAACATTCTACAAGAACAACGAATCATATAGTATGATTTCTCTGAAATAATTTTTGTTGAGTGGATAGATTTTAGTTGGGGTAGTCGTTCAACATTCTACAAGAACAACGTACCATGGAGTATGATTTCTCTGAAATAATTTTTGTTGAGTGGATAGATTTTAGTTTTGATAGTCGTTCAACATTCTACAAGAACAACTTACCATGGAGTATGATTTCTCTGAAATAATTTTTGTTGAGTGGATAGATTTTAGTTGGGATAGTCGTTCAACATTCTACAAGAACAACTGACCATGGAGTATGATTTCTCTGAAACCATGATAGATTTCAAATCGATCCTGACCAAGATGAGTCTGTATTGTGAAATAATTTTTGTTGAGTGGATAGATTTTAGTTGGGGTAGTCGTTCCACATTCCACAAGAACAACTTACCATGGAGTATGATTTCTCTGAAATAATTTTTGTTGAGTGGATAGATTTTAGTTGGAATAGTCGTTCAACATTCTACAAGAACAACGAACCATGGAGTATGATTTCTCTGAAATAATTTTTGTTGAGTGGATAGATTTTAGTTGGGGTAGTCGTTCAACATTCTACAAGAACAACGAACCATGGAGTATGATTTCTCTGAAATAATTTTTGTTGAGTGGATAGATTTTAGTTGGGGTAGTCGTTCAACATTCTACAAGAACAACGAACCATGGAGTATGATTTCTCTGATATAATTTTTGTTGAGTGGATAGATTTTAGTTGGGGTAGTCGTTCAACATTCTACAAGAACAACGAACCATGGAGTATGATTTCTCTGAAATAATTTTTGTTGAGTGGATAGATTTTAGTTGGGATAGTCGTTCAACATTCTACAAGAACAACGAACAATGGAGTATGATTTCCCTGAAATAATTCTTTGTTGAGTGGATAGATTTTAGTTGGGATAGTCGTTCAACATTCTACAAGAACAACTTACCATGGAGTATGATTTCTCTGAAATAATTTTTGTTGAGTGGATAGATTTGAGTTGTAATAGTCGTTCAACATTCTACAAGAACAACTTACCATGGAGTGTGATTTCTCTGAAACCATGATAGATTTCAAATCGATCCTGACCAAGATGAGTCTGTGGTGTGAAATAATTTTTGTTGAGTGGATAGATTTTAGTTGGGGTAGTCGTTCCACATTCCACAAGAACAACTTACCATGGAGTATGATTTCTCTGAAATAATTTTTGTTGAGTGGATAGATTTTAGTTGGAATAGTCGTTCAACATTCTACAAGAACAACGAACCATGGAGTATGATTTCTCTGAAATAATTTTTGTTGAGTGGATAGATTTTAGTTGGGGTAGTCGTTCAACATTCTACAAGAACAACGAACCATGGAGTATGATTTCTCTGAAATAATTTTTGTTGAGTGGATAGATTTTAGTTGGGGTAGTCGTTCAACATTCTACAAGAACAACGAACCATGGAGTATGATTTCTCTGATATAATTTTTGTTGAGTGGATAGATTTTAGTTGGGGTAGTCGTTCAACATTCTACAAGAACAACGAACCATGGAGTATGATTTCTCTGAAATAATTTTTGTTGAGTGGATAGATTTTAGTTGGGATAGTCGTTCAACATTCTACAAGAACAACGAACAATGGAGTATGATTTCCCTGAAATAATTCTTTGTTGAGTGGATAGATTTTAGTTGGGATAGTCGTTCAACATTCTACAAGAACAACTTACCATGGAGTATGATTTCTCTGAAATAATTTTTGTTGAGTGGATAGATTTTAGTTGGGATAGTCGTTCAACATTCTACAAGAACAACGAACCATGGAGTATGATTTCTCTGAAATAATTTTTGTTGAGTGGATAGATTTAAGTTTGGATAGTCGTTCAACATTCTACAAGAACAACTTACCATGGAGTATGATTTCTCTGAAATAATTTTTGTTGAGTGGATAGATTTTAGTTGGGATAGTCGTTCAACATTCTACAAGAACAACGAACCATGGAGTATGATTTCTCTGCAACCATGATAGATTTCAAATCGATCCTGACCAAGATGAGTCTGTGGTGTGAAATAATTTTTGTTGAGTGGATAGATTTTAGTTGTGGTAGTCGTTCAACATTCTACAAGAACAACGAACCATGGAGTATGATTTCTCTGAAACCATGATAGATTTCAAATCGATCCTGACCAAGATGAGTCTGTGGTGTGAAATAATTTTTGTTGAGTGGATAGATTTTAGTTGGGATAGTCGTTCAACATTCTACAAGAACAACGAACCATGGAGTATGATTTCTCTGAAATAATTTTTTTTGTTGAGTGGATAGATTTTAGTTGGGGTAGTCGTTCAACATTCTACAAGAACAACTTACCATGGAGTATGATTTCTCTGAAATAATTTTTGTTGAGTGGATAGATTTTAGTTGGGGTAGTCGTTCAACATTCTACAAGAACAACTTACCATGGAGTATGATTTCTCTGAAATAATTTTTGTTGAGTGGATAGATTTTAGTTGGGATAGTCGTTCAACATTCTACAAGAACAACTTACCATGGAGTATGATTTCTCTGAAATAATTTTTGTTGAGTGGATAGATTTGAGTTGTAATAGTCGTTCAACATTCTACAAGAACAACTTACCATGGAGTGTGATTTCTCTGAAACCATGATAGATTTCAAATCGATCCTGACCAAGATGAGTCTGTGGTGTGAAATAATTTTTGTTGAGTGGATAGATTTTAGTTGGGGTAGTCGTTCAACATTCTACAAGAACAACGAACCATGGAGTATGATTTCTCTGATATAATTTTTGTTGAGTGGATAGATTTTAGTTGGGGTAGTCGTTCAACATTCTACAAGAACAACGAACCATGGAGTATGATTTCTCTGAAATAATTTTTGTTGAGTGGATAGATTTTAGTTTGGATAGTCGTTTAACATTCTACAAGAACAACGAACCATGGAGTATGATTTCTCTGAAATAATTTTTGTTGAGTGGATAGATTTTAGTTGGGGTAGTCGTTCAACATTCTACAAGAACAACGAACCATGGAGTATGATTTCTCTGAAATAATTTTTGTTGAGTGGATAGATTTTAGTTGGGATAGTCGTTCAACATTCTACAAGAACAACGAACCATGGAGTATGATTTCTCTGCAACCATGATAGATTTCAAATCGATCCTGACCAAGATGAGTCTGTGGTGTGAAATAATTTTTGTTGAGTGGATAGATTTTAGTTGTGGTAGTCGTTCAACATTCTACAAGAACAACGAACCATGGAGTATGATTTCTCTGAAACCATGATAGATTTCAAATCGATCCTGACCAAGATGAGTCTGTGGTGTGAAATAATTTTTGTTGAGTGGATAGATTTTAGTTGGGATAGTCGTTCAACATTCTACAAGAACAACGAACCATGGAGTATGATTTCTCTGAAATAATTTTTTTTGTTGAGTGGATAGATTTTAGTTGGGGTAGTCGTTCAACATTCTACAAGAACAACTTACCATGGAGTATGATTTCTCTGAAATAATTTTTGTTGAGTGGATAGATTTTAGTTGGGGTAGTCGTTCAACATTCTACAAGAACAACTTACCATGGAGTATGATTTCTCTGAAATAATTTTTGTTGAGTGGATAGATTTTAGTTGGGATAGTCGTTCAACATTCTACAAGAACAACTTACCATGGAGTATGATTTCTCTGAAATAATTTTTGTTGAGTGGATAGATTTGAGTTGTAATAGTCGTTCAACATTCTACAAGAACAACTTACCATGGAGTGTGATTTCTCTGAAACCATGATAGATTTCAAATCGATCCTGACCAAGATGAGTCTGTGGTGTGAAATAATTTTTGTTGAGTGGATAGATTTTAGTTGGGGTAGTCGTTCAACATTCTACAAGAACAACGAACCATGGAGTATGATTTCTCTGCAACCATGATAGATTTCAAATCGATCCTGACCAAGATGAGTCTGTGGTGTGAAATAATTTTTGTTGAGTGGATAGATTTTAGTTGGGATAGTCGTTCAACATTCTACAAGAACAACGAATCATATAGTATGATTTCTCTGAAATAATTTTTGTTGAGTGGATAGATTTTAGTTGGGGTAGTCGTTCAACATTCTACAAGAACAACGTACCATGGAGTATGATTTCTCTGAAATAATTTTTGTTGAGTGGATAGATTTTAGTTTTGATAGTCGTTCAACATTCTACAAGAACAACTTACCATGGAGTATGATTTCTCTGAAATAATTTTTGTTGAGTGGATAGATTTTAGTTGGGATAGTCGTTCAACATTCTACAAGAACAACTGACCATGGAGTATGATTTCTCTGAAACCATGATAGATTTCAAATCGATCCTGACCAAGATGAGTCTGTATTGTGAAATAATTTTTGTTGAGTGGATAGATTTTAGTTGGGGTAGTCGTTCCACATTCCACAAGAACAACTTACCATGGAGTATGATTTCTCTGAAATAATTTTTGTTGAGTGGATAGATTTTAGTTGGAATAGTCGTTCAACATTCTACAAGAACAACGAACCATGGAGTATGATTTCTCTGAAATAATTTTTGTTGAGTGGATAGATTTTAGTTGGGGTAGTCGTTCAACATTCTACAAGAACAACGAACCATGGAGTATGATTTCTCTGAAATAATTTTTGTTGAGTGGATAGATTTTAGTTGGGGTAGTCGTTCAACAT
The DNA here is from genome assembly GCA_905220385.1 of Xylota sylvarum. NCBI lineage: Eukaryota > Metazoa > Arthropoda > Insecta > Diptera > Syrphidae > Xylota > Xylota sylvarum. Next base: position 37,144 of record CAJMZQ010000091.1, read on the forward strand.
TCTACAAGAACAACGAACCATGGAGTATGATTTCTCTGATATAATTTTTGTTGAGTGGATAGATTTTAGTTGGGGTAGTCGTTCAACATTCTACAAGAACAACGAACCATGGAGTATGATTTCTCTGAAATAATTTTTGTTGAGTGGATAGATTTTAGTTGGGATAGTCGTTCAACATTCTACAAGAACAACGAACAATGGAGTATGATTTCCCTGAAATAATTCTTTGTTGAGTGGATAGATTTTAGTTGGGATAGTCGTTCAACATTCTACAAGAACAACTTACCATGGAGTATGATTTCTCTGAAATAATTTTTGTTGAGTGGATAGATTTTAGTTGGGATAGTCGTTCAACATTCTACAAGAACAACGAACCATGGAGTATGATTTCTCTGAAATAATTTTTGTTGAGTGGATAGATTTAAGTTTGGATAGTCGTTCAACATTCTACAAGAACAACGAACCATGGAGTATGATTTCTCTGAAATAATTTTTGTTGAGTGGATAGATTTTAGTTGGGGTAGTCGTTCAACATTCTACAAGAACAACGAACCATGGAGTATGATTTCTCTGAAATAATTTTTGTTGAGTGGATAGCTTTTAGTTGGGATAGTCGTTCAACATTCTACAAGAACAACGAACCATGGAGTATGATTTCTCTGAAATAATTTTTGTTGAGTGGATAGATTTTAGTTGGGATAGTCGTTCAACATTCTACAAGAACAACGAAACATGGAGTATGATTTCTCTGCAACTATGATAGATTTCAAATCGATCCTGACCAAGATGAGTCTGTGGTGTGAAATAATTTTTGTTGAGTGGATAGATTTTAGTTGGGGTAGTCGTTCAACATTCTACAAGAACAACGAACCATGGAGTATGATTTCTCTGCAACCATGATAGATTTCAAATCGATCCTGACCAAGATGAGTCTGTGGTGTGAAATAATTTTTGTTGAGTTTATAGATTTTAGTTGGGATAGTCGTTCAACATTCTACAAGAACAACGAACCATGGAGTATGATTTCTCTGAAATAATTTTTGTTGAGTGGATAGATTTTAGTTGGGGTAGTCGTTCAACATTCTACAAGAACAACTTACCATGGAGTATGATTTCTCTGAAATAATTTTTGTTGAGTGGATAGATTTTAGTTGGGGTAGTCGTTCAACATTCTACAACAACAACTTACCATGGAGTATGATTTCTCTGAAATAATTTTTGTTGAGTGGATAGATTTTAGTTGGGATAGTCGTTCAACATTCTACAAGAACAACGAAACATGGAGTATGATTTCTCTGCAACTATGATAGATTTCAAATCGATCCTGACCAAGATGAGTCTGTGGTGTGAAATAATTTTTGTTGAGTGGATAGATTTTAGTTGGGGTAGTCGTTCAACATTCTACAAGAACAACGAAACATGGAGTATGATTTCTCTGCAACTATGATAGATTTCAAATCGATCCTGACCAAGATGAGTCTGTGGTGTGAAATAATTTTTGTTGAGTGGATAGATTTTAGTTGGGGTAGTCGTTCAACATTCTACAAGAACAACGAACCATGGAGTATGATTTCTCTGCAACCATGATAGATTTCAAATCGATCCTGACCAAGATGAGTCTGTGGTGTGAAATAATTTTTGTTGAGTTTATAGATTTTAGTTGGGATAGTCGTTCAACATTCTACAAGAACAACTTACCATGGAGTGTGATTTCTCTGAAACCATGATAGATTTCAAATCGATCCTGACCAAGATGAGTCTGTGGTGTGAAATAATTTTTGTTGAGTGGATAGATTTTAGTTGGGGTAGTCGTTCAACATTCTACAAGAACAACTTACCATGGAGTATGATTTCTCTGAAATAATTTTTGTTGAGTGGATAGATTTTAGTTGGGATAGTCGTTCAACATTCTACAAGAACAACGAACCATGGAGTATGATTTCTCTGAAAAAATTTTTGTTGAGTGGATAGATTTTAGTTGGGGTAGCCGTTCAACATTCTACAAGAACAGCGAACCATGGAGTATGATTTCTCTGAAATAATTTTTGTTGAGTGGATAGATTTTAGTTGGGATAGTCGTTCAACATTCTACAAGAACAACTTACCATGGAGTATGATTTCTCTGAAATAATTTTTGTTGAGTTAATAGATTTTAGTTGGGGTAGTCGTTCAACATTCTACAAGAACAACGAACCATGGAGTATGATTTCTCTGAAATAATTTTTGTTGGGTGGATAGATTTTAGTTGGGGTAGTCGTTCAACATTCTACAAGAACAACTTACCATGGAGTATGATTTCTCTGAAATAATTTTTGTTGAGTGGATAGATTTTAGTTGGGATAGTCGTTCAACATTCTACAAGAATAACTTACCATGGAGTATGATTTCTCTGAAATAATTTTTGTTGAGTGGATAGATTTTAGTTGGGGTAGTCGTTCAACATTCTACAAGAACAACTTACCATGGAGTATGATTTCTCTGAAATAATTTTTGTTGAGTGGATAGATTTTAGTTATGATAGTCGTTCAACATTCTACAAGAACAACTTACCATGGAGTATGATTTCTCTGAAATAATTTTTGTTGAGTGGATAGATTTTAGTTGGGGTAGTCGTTCAACATTCTACAAGAACAACTTACCATGGAGTATGATTTCTCTGAAATAATTTTTGTTGAGTGGATAGATTTTAGTTGGGATAGTCGTTCAACATTCTACAAGAACAACGAATGATGGAGTATGATTTCTCCGAAACCATGATAGATTTCAAATCGATCCTGACCAAGATGAGTCTGTGGTGTGAAATAATTTTTGTTGAGTGGATAGATTTTAGTTGGTTTAGTCGTTCAACATTCTACAAGAACAACTTACCATGGAGTATGATTTCTCTGAAATAATTTTTGTTGAGTGGATAGATTTTAGTTGGGGTAGTCGTTCAACATTCTACAAGAACAACTTACCATGGACTATGATTTCTCTGAAATAATTTTTGTTGAGTGGATAGATTTTAGTTGGGATAGTCGTTCAACATTCTACAAGAACAACTGACCATGGAGTATGATTTCTCTGAAACCATGATAGATTTCAAATCGATCCTGACCAAGATGAGTCTGTGGTGTGAAATAATTTTTGTTGCGCGGATAGATTTTAGTCGGGGTAGTCGTTCAACATTCTACAAGAACAACGAACCATGGAGTATGATTTCTCTGAAATAATTTTTGTTGAGTGGACAGATTTTAGTTGGGGTAGTCGTTCAACATTTAACAAGAACGACGAACCATTGAGTATGATTTCTCTGAAACCATGATAGATTTCAAATCGATCCTGACCAAGATGAGTCTGTGGTGTGAAATAATTTTTGTTGAGTGGATAGATTTTAGTTAGGGGTAGTCGTTCAACATTCTACAAGAACAACTTACCATGGAGTATGATTTCTCTGAAACCATGATAGATTTCAAATCGATCCTGACCAAGATGAGTCTGTGGTGTGAAATAATTTTTGTTGAGTGGATAGATTTTAGTTGGGGTAGTCGTTCAACATTCTACAAGAACAACTTACCATGGAGTATCATTTCTCTGAAATAATTTTTGTTGAGTGGATAGATTTTAGTTGGGATAGTCGTTCAACATTCTACAAGAACAACGAACCATGGAGTATGATTTCTCTGAAATAATTTTTGTTGAGTGGATAGATTTTAGTTGGGGTAGTCGTTCAACATTCTACAAGAACAACGAAAAATGGAGTACGATTTCTCTGAAATAATTTTTGTTGAGTGGATAGATTTTAGTTGGGGTAGTCGTTCAACATTCTACAAGAACAACTTACCATGGAGTATGATTTCTCTGAAATAATTTTTGTTGAGTGGATAGATTTTAGTTGGGGTAGTCGTTCAACATTCTACAACAACAACTTACCATGGAGTATGATTTCTCTGAAATAATTTTTGTTGAGTGGATGGATTTTAGTTGGGATAGTCGTTCAACATTCTACAAGAACAACTTACCATGGAGTGTGATTTCTCTGAAACCATGTTAGATTTCAAATCGATCCTGACCAAGATGAGTCTGTGGTGTGAAATAATTTTTGTTGAGTGGATAGATTTTAGTTGGGGTAGTCGTTCAACATTCTACAAGAACAACTTACCATGGAGTATGATTTCTCTGAAATAATTTTTGTTGAGTGGATAGATTTTAGTTGGGATAGTCGTTCAACATTCTACAAGAACAACGAACCATGGAGTATGATTTCTCTGAAAAAATTTTTGTTGAGTGGATAGATTTTAGTTGGGGTAGTCGTTCAACATTCTACAAGAACAGCGAACCATGGAGTATGATTTCTCTGAAATAATTTTTGTTGAGTGGATAGATTTTAGTTGGGATAGTCGTTCAACATTCTACAAGAACAACTTACCATGGAGTATGATTTCTCTGAAATAATTTTTGTTGGGTGGATAGATTTTAGTTGGGTAGTCGTTCAACATCCTACAAGAACAGCGAACCATGGAGTATGATTTCCCTGAAATAATTTTTGTTGAGTGGATAGATTTTAGTTGGGATAGTCGTTCAACATTCTACAAGAACAACTTACCATGGAGTATGATTTCTCTGAAATAATTTTTGTTGAGTGGATAGATTTTAGTTGGGGTAGTCGTTCAACATTCTACAAGAACAACTTACCATGGAGTATGATTTCTCTGAAATAATTTTTGTTGAGTGGATAGATTTTAGTTGGGATAGTCGTTCAACATTCTACAAGAACAACTTACCATGGAGTATGATTTCTCTGAAGTAATTTTTGTTGAGTGGATAGATTTTAGTTGGGGTAGTCGTTCAACATTCTACAAGAACAACGAACCATGGAGTATGATTTCTCTGAAAAAATTTTTGTTGAGTGGATAGATTTTAGTTGGGGTAGTCGTTCAACATTCTACAAGAACAGCGAACCATGGAGTATGATTTCTCTGAAATAATTTTTGTTGAGTGGATAGATTTTAGTTGGGATAATCGTTCAACATTCTACAAGAACAACTTACCATGGAGTATGATTTCTCTGAAATAATTTTTGTTGAGTGGATAGATTTTAGTTGGGGTAGTCGTTCAACATTCTACAAGAACAACGAACCATGGAGTATGATTTCTCTGAAATAATTTTTGGTGGGTGGATAGATTTTAGTTGGGGTAGTCGTTCAACATTCTACAAGAACAACGAACCATGGAGTATGATTTCTCTGAAATAATTTTTGTTGGGTGGATAGATTTTAGTTGGGGTAGTCGTTCAACCTTCTACAAGGACAACGAAACATGGAGTATGATTTCTCTGAAATAATTTTTGTTGAGTGGATAGATTTTAGTTGAAATAGTCGTTCAACATTCTACAACAACAACGAACCATGGAGTATGATTTCTCTGAAAAAATTTTTGTTGAGTGGATAGATTTTAGTTGGGGTAGTCGTTCAACATTCTACAAGAACAGCGAACCATGGAGTATGATTTCTCTGAAATAATTTTTGTTGAGTGGATAGATTTTAGTTGGGATAGTCGTTCAACATTCTACAAGAACAACTTACCATGGAGTATGATTTCTCTGAAATAATTTTTGTTGAGTGGATAGATTTTAGTTGGGGTAGTCGTTCAACATTCTACAAGAACAACGAACCATGGAGTATGATTTCTCTGCAACCATGATAGATTTCAAATCGATCCTGACCAAGATGAGTCTGTGGTGTGAAATAATTTTTGTTGAGTGGATAGATTTTAGTTGGGGTAGTCGATCAACATTCTACAAGAACAACGAACCATGGAGTATGATTTCTCTGAAATAATTTTTGTTGAGTGGATAGATTTTAGTTGGGGTAGTCGTTCAACATTCTACAAGAACAACGAAACATGGAGTATGATTTCTCTCAAATAATTTTTGTTGGGTGGATAGATTTTAGTTGGGGTAGTCGTTCAACATTCTACAAGAACAACGAAACATGGAGTATGATTTCTCTGAAATAATTTTTGTTGAGTGGATAGATTTTCGTTGGGATAGTCGTTCAACATTCTACAAGAACAACTTACCATGGAGTATGATTTCTCTGAAATAATTTTTGTTGAGTGGATGGATTTTAGTTGGGGTAGTCGTTCAACATTCTACAAGAACAACGAACCATGGAGTATGATTTCTCTGAAACCATGATAGATTTCAAATCGATCCTGACCAAGATGAGTCTGTGGTGTGAAATAATTTTTGTTGAGTGGATAGATTTTAGTTGGGGTAGTCGTTCAACATTCTACAAGAACAACGAACCATGGAGTATGATTTCTCTGAAACCATTATAGATTTCAAATCGATTCTAACCAAGATGAGTCTGTGGTGTGAAATAATTTTTGTTGAGTGGATAGATTTTAGTTGGGGTAGTCGTTCAACATTCTACAAGAACAACGAACCATGGAGTATGATTTCTCTGAAACCATGATAGATTTCAAATCGATCCTGACCAAGATTAGTCTGTGGTGTGAAATAATTTTTGTTGAGTGGATAGATTTTAGTTGGGGTAGTCGTTCAACATTCTACGAGAACAACGAACCATGGAGTATGATTTCTCTGAAATAATTTTTGTTGAGTGGATAGATTTTAGTTGGGGTAGTCGTTCAACATTCTACAAGAACAACGAACCATGGAGTATGATTTCTCTGAAATAATTTTTGTTGAGTGGATAGATTTTAGTTGGGATAGTCGTTCAACATTCTACAAGAACAACGAACCATGGAGTATGATTTCTCTGAAACCATGATAGATTTCAAATCGATCCTGACCAAGATGAGTCTGTGGTGTGAAATAATTTTTGTTGAGTGGATAGATTTTAGTTGGGGTAGTCGTTCAACATTCTACAAGAACAACTTACCATGGAGTATGATTTCTCTAAAACCATGATAGATTTCAAATCGATCCTGACCAAGATGAGTCTGTGGTGTGAAATAATTTTGTTGAGTGGATAGATTTTAGTTGGGGTAGTCGTTCAACATTCTACAAGAACAACGAACCATGGAGTATGATTTCTCTGAAATAATTTTTGTTGAGTGGATAGATTTTAGTTGGGATAGTCGTTCAACATTCTACAAGAACAACGAGCCATGGAGTATGATTTCTCTGAAACCATGATAGATTTTAAATCGAGCCTGACCAAGATGAGTCTGTGGTGTGAAATAATTTTTGTTGAGTGGATAGATTTTAGTTGGGGTAGTCGTTCAACATTCTACAAAAACAACTTACCATGGACTATGATTTCTCTGAAACCATGATAGATTTCAAATCGATCCTGACCAAGATGAGTCTGTGGTGTGAAATAATTTTTGTTGAGTGGATAGATTTTAGTTGGGGTAGTCGTTCAACATTCTACAAGAACAACTTACCATGGAGTATGATTTCTCTGAAACCATGATAGATTTCAAATCGATCCTGACCAAGATGAGTCTGTGGTGTGAAATAATTTTTGTTGAGTGGATAGATTTTTGTTGGGATAGTCGTTCAACATTCTACAAGAACAACGAAACATGGAGTATGATTTCTCTGAAATAATTTTTGTTGAGTGGATAGATTTTAGTTGGGGTAGTCGTTCAACATTCTACAAGAACAACTTACCATGGAGTATGATTTCTCTGAAACCATGATAGATTTCAAATCGATCCTGACCAAGATGAGTCTGTGGTGTGAAATAATTTTTGTTGAGTGGATAGATTTTAGTTGGGGTAGTCGTTCAACATTCTACAAGAACAACGAACCATGGAGTATGATTTCTCTGAAATAATTTTTGTTGAGTGGATAGATTTTAGTTGGGATAGTCGTTCAACATTCTACAAGAACAACGAACCATGGAGTATGATTTCTCTGAAACCATGATAGATTTTAAATCGAGCCTGACCAAGATGAGTCTGTGGTGTGAAATAATTTTTGTTGAGTGGATAGATTTTAGTTGGGGTAGTCGTTCAACATTCTACAAAAACAACTTACCATGGACTATGATTTCTCTGAAACCATGATAGATTTCAAATCGATCCTGACCAAGATGAGTCTGTGGTGTGAAATAATTTTTGTTGAGTGGAGAGATTTTAGTTACGGGTAGTCGTTCAACATTCTACAAGAACAACTTACCATGGAGTATGATTTCTCTGAAACCATGATAGATTTCAAATCAATCCTGACCAAGATGAGTCTGTGGTGTGAAATAATTTTTGTTGAGTGGATAGATTTTAGTTGGGATAGTCGTTCAACATTCTACAAGAACAACTTACCATGGAGTATGATTTCTCTGAAATAATTTTTGTTGAGTGGATAGATTTTTGTTGGGATAGTCGTTCAACATTCTACAAGAACAACGAACCATTGAGTATGATTTCTCTGAAACCATGATAGATTTCAAATCGATCCTGACCAAGATGAGTCTGTGGTGTGAAATAATTTTTGTTGAGTGGATAGATTTTAGTTGGGGTAGTCGTTCAACATTCTACGAGAACAACGAACCATGGAGTATGATTTCTCTGAAATAATTTTTGTTGAGTGGATAGATTTTAGTTATGATAGTCGTTCAACATTCTACAAGAACAACTTACCATGGAGTATGATTTCTCTGAAATAATTTTTGTTGGGTGGATAGATTTTAGTTGGGGTAGTCGTTCAACATTCTACAAGAACAACTTACCATGGAGTATGATTTCTCTGAAACCATGATAGATGTCAAATCGATCCTGACCAAGATGAGTCTGTGGTGTGAAATAATTTTTGTTGAGTGGATAGATTTTAGTTGGGGTAGTCGTTCAACATTCTACAAGAACAACGAACCATGGAGTATGATTTCTCTGAAATAATTTTTGTTGGGTGGATAGATTTTAGTTGGGGTAGTCGTTCAACATTCTACAAGAACAACTTACCATGGAGTATGATTTCTCTGAAACCATGATAGATGTCAAATCGATCCTGACCAAGATGAGTCTGTGGTGTGAAATAATTTTTGTTGAGTGGATAGATTTTAGTTGGGGTAGTCGTTCAACATTCTACAAGAACAACTTACCATGGAGTATGATTTCTCTGAAATAATTTTTGTTGAGTGGATAGATTTTAGTTGGGATAGTCGTTCAACATTCTACAAGAACAACGAACCATGGAGTATGATTTCTCTGAAATAATTTTTGTTGAGTGGATAGATTTTAGTTTGGATAGTCGTTTAACATTCTACAAGAACAACGAACCATGGAGTATGATTTCTCTGAAATAATTTTTGTTGAGTGGATAGATTTTAGTTGGGGTAGTCGTTCAACATTCTACAAGAACAACGAACCATGGAGTATGATTTCTCTGAAATAATTTTTGTTGAGTGGATAGATTTTAGTTGGGATAGTCGTTCAACATTCTACAAGAACAACGAACCATGGAGTATGATTTCTCTGCAACCATGATAGATTTCAAATCGATCCTGACCAAGATGAGTCTGTGGTGTGAAATAATTTTTGTTGAGTGGATAGATTTTAGTTGTGGTAGTCGTTCAACATTCTACAAGAACAACGAACCATGGAGTATGATTTCTCTGAAACCATGATAGATTTCAAATCGATCCTGACCAAGATGAGTCTGTGGTGTGAAATAATTTTTGTTGAGTGGATAGATTTTAGTTGGGATAGTCGTTCAACATTCTACAAGAACAACGAACCATGGAGTATGATTTCTCTGAAATAATTTTTTTTGTTGAGTGGATAGATTTTAGTTGGGGTAGTCGTTCAACATTCTACAAGAACAACTTACCATGGAGTATGATTTCTCTGAAATAATTTTTGTTGAGTGGATAGATTTTAGTTGGGGTAGTCGTTCAACATTCTACAAGAACAACTTACCATGGAGTATGATTTCTCTGAAATAATTTTTGTTGAGTGGATAGATTTTAGTTGGGATAGTCGTTCAACATTCTACAAGAACAACTTACCATGGAGTATGATTTCTCTGAAATAATTTTTGTTGAGTGGATAGATTTGAGTTGTAATAGTCGTTCAACATTCTACAAGAACAACTTACCATGGAGTGTGATTTCTCTGAAACCATGATAGATTTCAAATCGATCCTGACCAAGATGAGTCTGTGGTGTGAAATAATTTTTGTTGAGTGGATAGATTTTAGTTGGGGTAGTCGTTCAACATTCTACAAGAACAACGAACCATGGAGTATGATTTCTCTGCAACCATGATAGATTTCAAATCGATCCTGACCAAGATGAGTCTGTGGTGTGAAATAATTTTTGTTGAGTGGATAGATTTTAGTTGGGATAGTCGTTCAACATTCTACAAGAACAACGAATCATATAGTATGATTTCTCTGAAATAATTTTTGTTGAGTGGATAGATTTTAGTTGGGGTAGTCGTTCAACATTCTACAAGAACAACGTACCATGGAGTATGATTTCTCTGAAATAATTTTTGTTGAGTGGATAGATTTTAGTTTTGATAGTCGTTCAACATTCTACAAGAACAACTTACCATGGAGTATGATTTCTCTGAAATAATTTTTGTTGAGTGGATAGATTTTAGTTGGGATAGTCGTTCAACATTCTACAAGAACAACTGACCATGGAGTATGATTTCTCTGAAACCATGATAGATTTCAAATCGATCCTGACCAAGATGAGTCTGTATTGTGAAATAATTTTTGTTGAGTGGATAGATTTTAGTTGGGGTAGTCGTTCCACATTCCACAAGAACAACTTACCATGGAGTATGATTTCTCTGAAATAATTTTTGTTGAGTGGATAGATTTTAGTTGGAATAGTCGTTCAACATTCTACAAGAACAACGAACCATGGAGTATGATTTCTCTGAAATAATTTTTGTTGAGTGGATAGATTTTAGTTGGGGTAGTCGTTCAACATTCTACAAGAACAACGAACCATGGAGTATGATTTCTCTGAAATAATTTTTGTTGAGTGGATAGATTTTAGTTGGGGTAGTCGTTCAACATTCTACAAGAACAACGAACCATGGAGTATGATTTCTCTGTTATAATTTTTGTTGAGTGGATAGATTTTAGTTGGGGTAGTCGTTCAACATTCTACAAGAACAACGAACCATGGAGTATGATTTCTCTGAAATAATTTTTGTTGAGTGGATAGATTTTAGTTGGGATAGTCGTTCAACATTCTACAAGAACAACGAACAATGGAGTATGATTTCCCTGAAATAATTCTTTGTTGAGTGGATAGATTTTAGTTGGGATAGTCGTTCAACATTCTACAAGAACAACTTACCATGGAGTATGATTTCTCTGAAATAATTTTTGTTGAGTGGATAGATTTTAGTTGGGATAGTCGTTCAACATTCTACAAGAACAACGAACCATGGAGTATGATTTCTCTGAAATAATTTTTGTTGAGTGGATAGATTTAAGTTTGGATAGTCGTTCAACATTCTACAAGAACAACGAACCATGGAGTATGATTTCTCTGAAATAATTTTTGTTGAGTGGATAGATTTTAGTTGGGGTAGTCGTTCAACATTCTACAAGAACAACGAACCATGGAGTATGATTTCTCTGAAATAATTTTTGTTGAGTGGATAGATTTTAGTTGGGATAGTCGTTCAACATTCTACAAGAACAACGAACCATGGAGTATGATTTCTCTGAAATAATTTTTGTTGAGTGGATAGATTTTAGTTGGGATAGTCGTTCAACATTCTACAAGAACAACGAAACATGGAGTATGATTTCTCTGCAACTATGATAGATTTCAAATCGATCCTGACCAAGATGAGTCTGTGGTGTGAAATAATTTTTGTTGAGTGGATAGATTTTAGTTGGGGTAGTCGTTCAACATTCTACAAGAACAACGAACCATGGAGTATGATTTCTCTGCAACCATGATAGATTTCAAATCGATCCTGACCAAGATGAGTCTGTGGTGTGAAATAATTTTTGTTGAGTTTATAGATTTTAGTTGGGATAGTCGTTCAACATTCTACAAGAACAACGAACCATGGAGTATGATTTCTCTGAAATAATTTTTGTTGAGTGGATAGATTTTAGTTGGGGTAGTCGTTCAACATTCTACAAGAACAACTTACCATGGAGTATGATTTCTCTAAAATAATTTTTGTTGAGTGGATAGATTTTAGTTGGGGTAGTCGTTCAACATTCTACAAGAACAACTTACCATGGAGTATGATTTCTCTGAAATAATTTTTGTTGAGTGGATAGATTTTAGTTGGGGTAGTCGTTCAACATTCTACAACAACAACTTACCATGGAGTATGATTTCTCTGAAATAATTTTTGTTGAGTGGATAGATTTTAGTTGGGATAGTCGTTCAACATTCTACAAGAACAACTTACCATGGAGTGTGATTTCTCTGAAACCATGATAGATTTCAAATCGATCCTGACCAAGATGAGTCTGTGGTGTGAAATAATTTTTGTTGAGTGGATAGATTTTAGTTGGGGTAGTCGTTCAACATTCTACAAGAACAACTTACCATGGAGTATGATTTCTCTGAAATAATTTTTGTTGAGTGGATAGATTTTAGTTGGGATAGTCGTTCAACATTCTACAAGAACAACGAACCATGGAGTATGATTTCTCTGAAAAAATTTTTGTTGAGTGGATAGATTTTAGTTGGGGTAGCCGTTCAACATTCTACAAGAACAGCGAACCATGGAGTATGATTTCTCTGAAATAATTTTTGTTGAGTGGATAGATTTTAGTTGGGATAGTCGTTCAACATTCTACAAGAACAACTTACCATGGAGTATGATTTCTCTGAAATAATTTTTGTTGAGTTAATAGATTTTAGTTGGGGTAGTCGTTCAACATTCTACAAGAACAACGAACCATGGAGTATGATTTCTCTGAAATAATTTTTGTTGGGTGGATAGATTTTAGTTGGGGTAGTCGTTCAACATTCTACAAGAACAACTTACCATGGAGTATGATTTCTCTGAAATAATTTTTGTTGAGTGGATAGATTTTAGTTGGGATAGTCGTTCAACATTCTACAAGAATAACTTACCATGGAGTATGATTTCTCTGAAATAATTTTTGTTGAGTGGATAGATTTTAGTTGGGGTAGTCGTTCAACATTCTACAAGAACAACTTACCATGGAGTATGATTTCTCTGAAATAATTTTTGTTGAGTGGATAGATTTTAGTTATGATAGTCGTTCAACATTCTACAAGAACAACTTACCATGGAGTATGATTTCTCTGAAATAATTTTTGTTGAGTGGATAGATTTTAGTTGGGGTAGTCGTTCAACATTCTACAAGAACAACTTACCATGGAGTATGATTTCTCTGAAATAATTTTTGTTGAGTGGATAGATTTTAGTTGGGATAGTCGTTCAACATTCTACAAGAACAACGAACCATGGAGTATGATTTCTCTGAAACCATGATAGATTTCAAATCGATCCTGACCAAGATGAGTCTGTGGTGTGAAATAATTTTTGTTGAGTGGATAGATTTTAGTTGGTTTAGTCGTTCAACATTCTACAAGAACAACTTACCATGGAGTATGATTTCTCTGAAATAATTTTTGTTGAGTGGATAGATTTTAGTTGGGGTAGTCGTTCAACATTCTACAAGAACAACTTACCATGGACTATGATTTCTCTGAAATAATTTTTGTTGAGTGGATAGATTTTAGTTGGGATAGTCGTTCAACATTCTACAAGAACAACTGACCATGGAGTATGATTTCTCTGAAACCATGATAGATTTCAAATCGATCCTGACCAAGATGAGTCTGTGGTGTGAAATAATTTTTGTTGCGCGGATAGATTTTAGTCGTGGTAGTCGTTCAACATTCTACAAGAACAACGAACCATGGAGTATGATTTCTCTGAAATAATTTTTGTTGAGTGGACAGATTTTAGTTGGGGTAGTCGTTCAACATTTAACAAGAACGACGAACCATTGAGTATGATTTCTCTGAAACCATGATAGATTTCAAATCGATCCTGACCAAGATGAGTCTGTGGTGTGAAATAATTTTTGTTGAGTGGATAGATTTTAGTTAGGGGTAGTCGTTCAACATTCTACAAGAACAACTTACCATGGAGTATGATTTCTCTGAAACCATGATAGATTTCAAATCGATCCTGACCAAGATGAGTCTGTGGTGTGAAATAATTTTTGTTGAGTGGATAGATTTTAGTTGGGGTAGTCGTTCAACATTCTACAAGAACAACTTACCATGGAGTATCATTTCTCTGAAATAATTTTTGTTGAGTGGATAGATTTTAGTTGGGATAGTCGTTCAACATTCTACAAGAACAACGAACCATGGAGTATGATTTCTCTGAAATAATTTTTGTTGAGTGGATAGATTTTAGTTGGGGTAGTCGTTCAACATTCTACAAGAACAACGAAAAATGGAGTACGATTTCTCTGAAATAATTTTTGTTGAGTGGATAGATTTTAGTTGGGGTAGTCGTTCAACATTCTACAAGAACAACTTACCATGGAGTATGATTTCTCTGAAATAATTTTTGTTGAGTGGATAGATTTTAGTTGGGGTAGTCGTTCAACATTCTACAACAACAACTTACCATGGAGTATGATTTCTCTGAAATAATTTTTGTTGAGTGGATGGATTTTAGTTGGGATAGTCGTTCAACATTCTACAAGAACAACTTACCATGGAGTGTGATTTCTCTGAAACCATGTTAGATTTCAAATCGATCCTGACCAAGATGAGTCTGTGGTGTGAAATAATTTTTGTTGAGTGGATAGATTTTAGTTGGGGTAGTCGTTCAACATTCTACAAGAACAACTTACCATGGAGTATGATTTCTCTGAAATAATTTTTGTTGAGTGGATAGATTTTAGTTGGGATAGTCGTTCAACATTCTACAAGAACAACGAACCATGGAGTATGATTTCTCTGAAAAAATTTTTGTTGAGTGGATAGATTTTAGTTGGGGTAGTCGTTCAACATTCTACAAGAACAGCGAACCATGGAGTATGATTTCTCTGAAATAATTTTTGTTGAGTGGATAGATTTTAGTTGGGATAGTCGTTCAACATTCTACAAGAACAACTTACCATGGAGTATGATTTCTCTGAAATAATTTTTGTTGGGTGGATAGATTTTAGTTGGGTAGTCGTTCAACATCCTACAAGAACAGCGAACCATGGAGTATGATTTCCCTGAAATAATTTTTGTTGAGTGGATAGATTTTAGTTGGGATAGTCGTTCAACATTCTACAAGAACAACTTACCATGGAGTATGATTTCTCTGAAATAATTTTTGTTGAGTGGATAGATTTTAGTTGGGGTAGTCGTTCAACATTCTACAAGAACAACTTACCATGGAGTATGATTTCTCTGAAATAATTTTTGTTGAGTGGATAGATTTTAGTTGGGATAGTCGTTCAACATTCTACAAGAACAACTTACCATGGAGTATGATTTCTCTGAAGTAATTTTTGTTGAGTGGATAGATTTTAGTTGGGGTAGTCGTTCAACATTCTACAAGAACAACGAACCATGGAGTATGATTTCTCTGAAAAAATTTTTGTTGAGTGGATAGATTTTAGTTGGGGTAGTCGTTCAACATTCTACAAGAACAGCGAACCATGGAGTATGATTTCTCTGAAATAATTTTTGTTGAGTGGATAGATTTTAGTTGGGATAGTCGTTCAACATTCTACAAGAACAACTTACCATGGAGTATGATTTCTCTGAAATAATTTTTGTTGAGTGGATAGATTTTAGTTGGGGTAGTCGTTCAACATTCTACAAGAACAACGAACCATGGAGTAGGATTTCTCTGAAATAATTTTTGGTGGGTGGATAGATTTTAGTTGGGGTAGTCGTTCAACATTCTACAAGAACAACGAACCATGGAGTATGATTTCTCTGAAATAATTTTTGTTGGGTGGATAGATTTTAGTTGGGGTAGTCGTTCAACCTTCTACAAGGACAACGAAACATGGAGTATGATTTCTCTGAAATAATTTTTGTTGAGTGGATAGATTTTAGTTGAAATAGTCGTTCAACATTCTACAACAACAACGAACCATGGAGTATGATTTCTCTGAAAAAATTTTTGTTGAGTGGATAGATTTTAGTTGGGGTAGTCGTTCAACATTCTACAAGAACAGCGAACCATGGAGTATGATTTCTCTGAAATAATTTTTGTTGAGTGGATAGATTTTAGTTGGGATAGTCGTTCAACATTCTACAAGAACAACTTACCATGGAGTATGATTTCTCTGAAATAATTTTTGTTGAGTGGATAGATTTTAGTTGGGGTAGTCGTTCAACATTCTACAAGAACAACGAACCATGGAGTATGATTTCTCTGCAACCATGATAGATTTCAAATCGATCCTGACCAAGATGAGTCTGTGGTGTGAAATAATTTTTGTTGAGTGGATAGATTTTAGTTGGGGTAGTCGATCAACATTCTACAAGAACAACGAACCATGGAGTATGATTTCTCTGAAATAATTTTTGTTGAGTGGATAGATTTTAGTTGGGGTAGTCGTTCAACATTCTACAAGAACAACGAAACATGGAGTATGATTTCTCTCAAATAATTTTTGTTGGGTGGATAGATTTTAGTTGGGGTAGTCGTTCAACATTCTACAAGAACAACGAAACATGGAGTATGATTTCTCTGAAATAATTTTTGTTGAGTGGATAGATTTTCGTTGGGATAGTCGTTCAACATTCTACAAGAACAACTTACCATGGAGTATGATTTCTCTGAAATAATTTTTGTTGAGTGGATGGATTTTAGTTGGGGTAGTCGTTCAACATTCTACAAGAACAACGAACCATGGAGTATGATTTCTCTGAAACCATGATAGATTTCAAATCGATCCTGACCAAGATGAGTCTGTGGTGTGAAATAATTTTTGTTGAGTGGATAGATTTTAGTTGGGGTAGTCGTTCAACATTCTACAAGAACAACGAACCATGGAGTATGATTTCTCTGAAACCATTATAGATTTCAAATCGATTCTAACCAAGATGAGTCTGTGGTGTGAAATAATTTTTGTTGAGTGGATAGATTTTAGTTGGGGTAGTCGTTCAACATTCTACAAGAACAACGAACCATGGAGTATGATTTCTCTGAAACCATGATAGATTTCAAATCGATCCTGACCAAGATTAGTCTGTGGTGTGAAATAATTTTTGTTGAGTGGATAGATTTTAGTTGGGGTAGTCGTTCAACATTCTACGAGAACAACGAACCATGGAGTATGATTTCTCTGAAATAATTTTTGTTGAGTGGATAGATTTTAGTTGGGGTAGTCGTTCAACATTCTACAAGAACAACGAACCATGGAGTATGATTTCTCTGAAATAATTTTTGTTGAGTGGATAGATTTTAGTTGGGATAGTCGTTCAACATTCTACAAGAACAACGAACCATGGAGTATGATTTCTCTGAAACCATGATAGATTTCAAATCGATCCTGACCAAGATGAGTCTGTGGTGTGAAATAATTTTTGTTGAGTGGATAGATTTTAGTTGGGGTAGTCGTTCAACATTCTACAAGAACAACTTACCATGGAGTATGATTTCTCTGAAACCATGATAGATTTCAAATCGATCCTGACCAAGATGAGTCTGTGGTGTGAAATAATTTTGTTGAGTGGATAGATTTTAGTTGGGGTAGTCGTTCAACATTCTACAAGAACAACGAACCATGGAGTATGATTTCTCTGAAATAATTTTTGTTGAGTGGATAGATTTTAGTTGGGATAGTCGTTCAACATTCTACAAGAACAACGAGCCATGGAGTATGATTTCTCTGAAACCATGATAGATTTTAAATCGAGCCTGACCAAGATGAGTCTGTGGTGTGAAATAATTTTTGTTGAGTGGATAGATTTTAGTTGGGGTAGTCGTTCAACATTCTACAAAAACAACTTACCATGGACTATGATTTCTCTGAAACCATGATAGATTTCAAATCGATCCTGACCAAGATGAGTCTGTGGTGTGAAATAATTTTTGTTGAGTGGATAGATTTTAGTTAGGGGTAGTCGTTCAACATTCTACAAGAACAACTTACCATGGAGTATGATTTCTCTGAAACCATGATAGATTTCAAATCGATCCTGACCAAGATGAGTCTGTGGTGTGAAATAATTTTTGTTGAGTGGATAGATTTTTGTTGGGATAGTCGTTCAACATTCTACAAGAACAACGAAACATGGAGTATGATTTCTCTGAAATAATTTTTGTTGAGTGGATAGATTTTAGTTGGGGTAGTCGTTCAACATTCTACAAGAACAACTTACCATGGAGTATGATTTCTCTGAAACCATGATAGATTTCAAATCGATCCTGACCAAGATGAGTCTGTGGTGTGAAATAATTTTTGTTGAGTGGATAGATTTTAGTTGGGGTAGTCGTTCAACATTCTACAAGAACAACGAACCATGGAGTATGATTTCTCTGAAATAATTTTTGTTGAGTGGATAGATTTTAGTTGGGATAGTCGTTCAACATTCTACAAGAACAACGAACCATGGAGTATGATTTCTCTGAAACCATGATAGATTTTAAATCGAGCCTGACCAAGATGAGTCTGTGGTGTGAAATAATTTTTGTTGAGTGGATAGATTTTAGTTGGGGTAGTCGTTCAACATTCTACAAAAACAACTTACCATGGACTATGATTTCTCTGAAACCATGATAGATTTCAAATCGATCCTGACCAAGATGAGTCTGTGGTGTGAAATAATTTTTGTTGAGTGGATAGATTTTAGTTGGGATAGTCGTTCAACATTCTACAAGAACAACTTACCATGGAGTATGATTTCTCTGAAATAATTTTTGTTGAGTGGATAGATTTTTGTTGGGATAGTCGTTCAACATTCTACAAGAACAACGAACCATTGAGTATGATTTCTCTGAAACCATGATAGATTTCAAATCGATCCTGACCAAGATGAGTCTGTGGTGTGAAATAATTTTTGTTGAGTGGATAGATTTTTGTTGGGATAGTCGTTCAACATTCTACAAGAACAACGAAACATGGAGTATGATTTCTCTGAAATAATTTTTGTTGCGTGGATAGATTTTAGTTGGGGTAGTCGTTCAACATTCTACAAGAACAACTTACCATGGACTATGATTTCTCTGAAACCATGATAGATTTCAAATCAATCCTGAACAAGATGAGTCTGTGGTGTGAAATAATTTTTGTTGAGTGGATAGATTTTAGTTGGGGTAGTCGTTCAACATTCTACAAGAACAACGAAGCATGGAGTATGATTTTTCTGAAATAATTTTTGTTGAGTGGATAGATTTTAGTTGGGGTAGTCGTTCAACATTCTACAAGAACAACTTACCATGGAGTATGATTTCTCTGAAATAATTTTTGTTGAGTGGATAGATTTTAGTTGGGGTAGTCGTTCAACATTCTACAAGAACAACTTACCATGGAGTATGATTTCTCTGAAATAATTTTTGTTGAGTGGATAGATTTTAGTTGGGGTAGTCGTTCAACATTCTACAAGAACAACGAACCATGGAGTATGATTTCTCTGAAATAATTTTTGATGAGTTTATAGATTTTAGTTGGGATAGTCGTTCAACATTCTACAAGAACAACTTACCATGGAGTATGATTTCTCTGAAACCATGATAGATTTCAAATCGATCCTGACCAAGATGAGTCTGTGGTGTGAAATAATTTTTGTTGAGTGGATAGATTTTAGTTGGGATAGTCGTTTAACATTCTACAAGAACAACGAACCACGGAGTATGATTTCTCTGAAATAATTTTTGTTGAGTGGATAGATTTTGGTTGGGATAGTCGTTCAACATTTTACAAGAACAACGAACCATGGAGTATGATTTCTCTGTAACCATGATAGATTTCAAATCGATCCTGACCAAGATGAGTCTGTGGTGTGAAATAATTTTTGTTGAGTGGATAGATTTTAGTTAGGGGTAGTCGTTCAACATTCTACAAGAACAACTTACCATGGACTATGATTTCTCTGAAATAATTTTTGTTGAGTTAATAAATTTTAGTTGGGATAGTTGTTCAACATTCTACAAGAACAACTTACCATGGAGTATGATTTCTCTGAAACCATGATAGATTTCAAATCCATCCTGACCAAGATCAGTCTGTGGTGTGAAATAATTTTTGTTGAGTGGATAGATTTTAGTTGGGGTAGTCGTTCAACATTTTACAAGAACAACGAACCATGGAGTATGATTTCTCTGAAACCATGATAGATTTCAAATCGATCCTGACCAAGATGAGTCTGTGGTGTGAAATAATTTTTGTTGAGTGGATAGATTTTAGTTAGGGGTAGTCGTTCAACATTCTACAAGAACAACTTACCATGGACTATGATTTCTCTGAAATAATTTTTGTTGAGTGGATAGATTTTAGTTGGGATAGTCGTTCAACATTTTACAAGAACAACGAACCATGGAGTATGATTTCTCTGAAACCATGATAGATTTCAAATCGATCCTGACCAAGATGAGTCTGTGGTGTGAAATAATTTTTGTTGAGTGGATAGATTTTAGTTGGGATAGTCGTTCAACATTCTACAAGAACAACTTACCATGGAGTATGATTTCTCTGAAATAATTTTTGTTGAGTGGATAGATTTTAGTTGGGGTAGTCGTTCAACATTCTACAAGAACAACGAACCATGGAGTATGATTTCTCTGAAATAATTTTTGTTGAGTGGATAGATTTTAGTTGGGGTAGTCGTTCAACATTCTACAAGAACAACTTACCATGGAGTATGATTTCTCTGAAATAATTTTTGTTGAGTGGATAGATTTTGGTTGGGATAGTCGTTCAACATTCTACAAGAACAACGAACCATGGACTATGATTTCTCTGAAACCATGATAGATTTCAAATCGATCCTGACCAAGATGAGTCTGTGGTGTGAAATAATTTTTGTTGAGTGGATAGATTTTAGTTGGGGTAGTCGTTCAACATTTTACAAGAACAACGAACCATGGAGTACGATTTCTCTGAAACCATGATAGATTTCAAATCGATCCTGACTGAGATGAGTCTGTGGTGTGAAATAATTTTTGTTGAGTGGATAGATTTTAGTTGGGGTAGTCGTTCAACATTCTACAAGAACAACGAACCATGGAGTATGATTTCTCTGAAATAATTTTTGTTGAGTGGATAGATTTTAGTTGGGGTAGTCGTTCAACATTCTACAAGAACAAATTACCATGGAGTATGATTTCTCTGAAATAATTTTTGTTGAGTGGATAGATTTTATTTGGGATAGTCGTTCAACATTCTACAAGAACAACTTACCATGGACTATGATTTCTCTGAAACCATGGTAGATTTCAAATCGATCCTGACCAAGATGAGTCTGTGGTGTGAAATAATTTTTGTTGAGTGGATAGATTTTAGTTGGGGTAGTCGTTCAACATTCTACAAGAACAACGAACCATGGAGTATGATTTCTCTGCAACCATGATGTGTGAAATAATTTTTGTTGAGTGGATAGATTTTATTTGGGATAGTCGTTCAACATTCTGCAAGAACAACGAACCATGGAGTATGATTTCTCTGAAATAATTTTTGTTGAGTGGATAGATTTTAGTTGGGGTAGTCGTTCAACATTCTACAAGAACAACGAACCATGGAGTATGATTTCTCTGAAATAATTTTTGTTGAGTGGATAGATTTTAGTTGGGATAGTCGTTCAACATTCTACAAGAACAACTTACCATGGAGTATGATTTCTCTGAAACCATGATAGATGTCAAATCGATCCTGACCAAGATGAGTCTGTGGTGTGAAATAATTTTTGTTGAGTGGATAGATTTTAGTTGGGGTAGTCGTTCAACATTCTACAAGAACAACTTACCATGGAGTATGATTTCTCTGAAATAATTTTTGTTGAGTGGATAGATTTTAGTTGGGGTAGTCGTTCAACATTCTACAAGAACAACGAACCATGGAGTATGATTTCTCTGAAATAATTTTTGTTGTGTGGATAGATTTTAGTTGGGATAGTCGTTCAACATTCTACAAGAACAACTTACCATGGAGTATGATTTCTCTGAAACCATGATAGATTTCAAATCGATCCTGACCAAGATGAGTCTGTGGTGTGAAATAATTTTTGTTGAGTGGATAGATTTTAGTTGGGATAGTCGTTCAACATTCTACAAGAACAACGAACCATGGAGTACGATTTCTCTGAAATAATTTTTGTTGAGTGGATAGATTTTAGTTGGGGTAGTCGTTCAACATTCTACAAGAACAACTTACCATGGAGTATGATTTCTCTGAAATAATTTTTGTTGAGTGGATAGATTTTGGTTGGGATAGTCGTTCAACATTTTACAAGAACAACGAACCATGGAGTATGATTTCTCTGTAACCATGATAGATTTCAAATCGATCCTGACCAAGATGAGTCTGTGGTGTGAAATAATTTTTGTTGAGTGGATAGATTTTAGTTGGGGTAGTCGTTCAACATTTTACAAGAACAACGAACCATGGAGTATGATTGCTCTGTAACCATGATAGATTTCAAATCGATCCTGACCAAGATGAGTCTGTGGTGTGAAATAATTTTTGTTGAGTGGATAGATTTTAGTTAGGGGTAGTCGTTCAACATTCAACAAGAACAACTTACCATGGACTATGATTTCTCTGAAGTAATTTTTGTTGAGTGGATAGATTTTAGTTGGGGTAGTCGTTCAACATTTTACAAGAACAACGAACCATGGAGTATGATTTCTCTGAAACCATGATAGATTTCAAATCGATCCTGACCAAGATGAGTCTGTGGTGTGAAATAATTTTTGTTGAGTGGATAGATTTTAGTTGGGATAGTCGTTCAACATTCTACAAGAACAACTTACCATGGAGTATGATTTCTCTGAAATAATTTTTGTTGAGTGGATAGATTTTAGTTGGGGTAGTCGTTCAACATTCTACAAGAACAACGAACCATGGAGTATGATTTCTCTGAAATAATTTTTGTTGTGTGGATAGATTTTAGTTGGGATAGTCGTTCAACATTCTACAAGAACAACTTACCATGGAGTATGATTTCTCTGAAACCATGATAGATTTCAAATCGATCCTGACCAAGATGAGTCTGTGGTGTGAAATAATTTTTGTTAAGTGGATAGATTTTAGTTGGGATAGTCGTTCAACATTCTACAAGAACAACGAACCATGGAGTATGATTTCTCTGAAACCATGATAGATTTCAAATCGATCCTGACCAAGATGAGTCTGTGGTGTGAAATAATTTTTGTTGAGTGGATAGATTTTAGTTAGGGGTAGTCGTTCAACATTCTACAAGAACAACGAACCATGGACTATGATGTCTCTGAAATAATTTTTTTTGAGTGGATAGATTTTAGTTGGGATAGTCGTTCAACATTTTACAAGAACAACGAACCATGGAGTATGATTTCTCTGAAACCATGATAGATTTCAAATCGATCCTGACCAAGATGAGTCTGTGGTGTGAAATAATTTTTGTTGAGTGGATAGATTTTAGTTGGGATAGTCGTTCAACATTCTACAAGAACAACGAACCATGGAGTATGATTTCTCTGAAATAATTTTTGTTGAGTGGATAGATTTTAGTTGGGGTAGTCGTTCAACATTCTACAAGAACAAATTACCATGGAGTATGATTTCTCTGAAATAATTTTTGTTGAGTGGATAGATTTTATTTGGGATAGTCGTTCAACATTCTACAAGAACAACTTACCATGGACTATGATTTCTCTGAAACCATGATAGATTTCAAATCGATCCTGACCAAGATGAGTCTGTGGTGTGAAATAATTTTTGTTGAGTGGATAGATTTTAGTTGGGGTAGTCGTTCAACATTTTACAAGAACAACGAACCATGGAGTATGATTGCTCTGTAACCATGATAGATTTCAAATCGATCCTGACCAAGATGAGTCTGTGGTGTGAAATAATTTTTGTTGAGTGGATAGATTTTAGTTAGGGGTAGTCGTTCAACATTCAACAAGAACAACTTACCATGGACTATGATTTCTCTGAAATAATTTTTGTTGAGTGGATAGATTTTAGTTGGGATAGTCGTTCAACATTTTACAAGAACAACGAACCATGGAGTATGATTTCTCTGAAACCATGATAGATTTCAAATCGATCCTGACCAAGATGAGTCTGTGGTGTGAAATAATTTTTGTTGAGTGGATAGATTTTAGTTGGGATAGTCGTTCAACATTCTACAAGAACAACGAACCATGGAGTATGATTTCTCTGAAACCATGATAGATTTCAAATCGATCCTGACCAAGATGAGTCTGTGGTGTGAAATAATTTTTGTTGAGTGGATAGATTTTAGTTGGGATAGTCGTTCAACATTCTACAAGAACAACGAACCATGGAGTATGATTTCTCTGAAATAATTTTTGTTGAGTGGATAGATTTTATTTGGGATAGTCGTTCAACATTCTACAAGAACAACTTACCATGGACTATGATTTCTCTGAAACCATGATAGATTTCAAATCGATCCTGACCAAGATGAGTCTGTGGTGTGAAATAATTTTTGTTGAGTGGATAGATTTTAGTTGGGGTAGTCGTTCAACATTTTACAAGAACAACGAACCATGGAGTATGATTGCTCTGTAACCATGATAGATTTCAAATCGATCCTGACCAAGATGAGTCTGTGGTGTGAAATAATTTTTGTTGAGTGGATAGATTTTAGTTAGGGGTAGTCGTTCAACATTCAACAAGAACAACTTACCATGGACTATGATTTCTCTGAAATAATTTTTGTTGAGTGGATAGATTTTAGTTGGGATAGTCGTTCAACATTTTACAAGAACAACGAACCATGGAGTATGATTTCTCTGAAACCATGATAGATTTCAAATCGATCCTGACCAAGATGAGTCTGTGGTGTGAAATAATTTTTGTTGAGTGGATAGATTTTAGTTGGGATAGTCGTTCAACATTCTACAAGAACAACGAACCATGGAGTATGATTTCTCTGAAATAATTTTTGTTGAGTGGATAGATTTTAGTTGGGATAGTCGTTCAACATTCTACAAGAACAACTTACCATGGAGTATGATTTCTCTGAAATAATTTTTGTTGAGTGGATAGATTTTAGTTGGGGTAGTCGTTCAACATTCTACAAGAACAACTTACCATGGACTATGATTTCTCTGAAACCATGATAGATTTCAAATCGATCCTGACCAAGATGAGTCTGTGGTGTGAAATAATTTTTGTTGAGTGGATAGATTTTAGTTGGGGTAGTCGTTCAACATTTTACAAGAACAACGAACCATGGAGTATGATTTCTCTGAAATAATTTTTGTTGAGTGGATAGATTTTATTTGGGATAGTCGTTCAACATTCTACAAGAACAACTTACCATGGACTATGATTTCTCTGAAACCATGATAGATTTCAAATCGATCCTGACCAAGATGAGTCTGTGGTGTGAAATAATTTTTGTTGAGTGGATAGATTTTAGTTGGGGTAGTCGTTCAACATTTTACAAGAACAACGAACCATGGAGTATGATTGCTCTGTAACCATGATAGATTTCAAATCGATCCTGACCAAGATGAGTCTGTGGTGTGAAATAATTTTTGTTGAGTGGATAGATTTTAGTTAGGGGTAGTCGTTCAACATTCAACAAGAACAACTTACCATGGACTATGATTTCTCTGAAATAATTTTTGTTGAGTGGATAGATTTTAGTTGGGATAGTCGTTCAACATTTTACAAGAACAACGAACCATGGAGTATGATTTCTCTGAAACCATGATAGATTTCAAATCGATCCTGACCAAGATGAGTCTGTGGTGTGAAATAATTTTTGTTGAGTGGATAGATTTTAGTTGGGATAGTCGTTCAACATTCTACAAGAACAACGAACCATGGAGTATGATTTCTCTGAAACCATGATAGATTTCAAATCGATCCTGACCAAGATGAGTCTGTGGTGTGAAATAATTTTTGTTGAGTGGATAGATTTTAGTTGGGATAGTCGTTCAACATTCTACAAGAACAACGAACCATGGAGTATGATTTCTCTGAAATAATTTTTGTTGAGTGGATAGATTTTATTTGGGATAGTCGTTCAACATTCTACAAGAACAACTTACCATGGACTATGATTTCTCTGAAACCATGATAGATTTCAAATCGATCCTGACCAAGATGAGTCTGTGGTGTGAAATAATTTTTGTTGAGTGGATAGATTTTAGTTGGGGTAGTCGTTCAACATTTTACAAGAACAACGAACCATGGAGTATGATTGCTCTGTAACCATGATAGATTTCAAATCGATCCTGACCAAGATGAGTCTGTGGTGTGAAATAATTTTTGTTGAGTGGATAGATTTTAGTTAGGGGTAGTCGTTCAACATTCAACAAGAACAACTTACCATGGACTATGATTTCTCTGAAATAATTTTTGTTGAGTGGATTGATTTTAGTTGGGATAGTCGTTCAACATTTTACAAGAACAACGAACCATGGAGTATGATTTCTCTGAAACCATGATAGATTTCAAATCGATCCTGACCAAGATGAGTCTGTGGTGTGAAATAATTTTTGTTGAGTGGATAGATTTTAGTTGGGATAGTCGTTCAACATTCTACAAGAACAACGAACCATGGAGTATGATTTCTCTGAAATAATTTTTGTTGAGTGGATAGATTTTAGTTGGGGTAGTCGTTCAACATTCTACAAGAACAACTTACCATGGAGTATGATTTCTCTGAAATAATTTTTGTTGAGTGGATAGATTTTAGTTGGGGTAGTCGTTCAACATTCTACAAGAACAACTTACCATGGACTATGATTTCTCTGAAACCATGATAGATTTCAAATCGATCCTGACCAAGATGAGTCTGTGGTGTGAAATAATTTTTGTTGAGTGGATAGATTTTAGTTGGGGTAGTCGTTCAACATTTTACAAGAACAACGAACCATGGAGTATGATTTCTCTGAAATTATGATAGATTTCAAATCGATCCTGACCAAGATGAGTCTGTGGTGTGAAATAATTTTTGTTAAGTGGATAGATTTTAGTTGGGGTAGTCGTTCAACATTCTACAAGAACAACGAACATGGAGTATGATTTCTCTGAAATAATTTTTGTTGAGTGGATAGATTTTAGTTGGGGTAGTCGTTCAACATTCTACAAGAACAACGAACCATGGAGTATGATTTCTCTGAAATAATTTTTGTTGAGTGTATAGATTTTGGTTGGGATAGTCGTTCAACATTCTACAAGAACAACTTACCATGGACTATGATTTCTCTGAAACCATGATAGATTTCAAATCGATCCTGACCAAGATGAGTCTGTGGTGTGAAATAATTTTTGTTGAGTGGATAGATTTTAGTTGGGATAGTCGTTCAACATTCTACAAGAACAACGAACCATGGAGTATGATTTCTCTGAAATAATTTTTGTTGAGTGGATAGATTTTAGTTGGGGTAGTCGTTCAACATTTTACAAGAACAACGAACCATGGAGTATGATTTCTCTGAAACCATGATAGATTTCAAATCGATCCTGACCAAGATGAGTCTGTGGTGTGAAATAATTTTTGTTGAGTGGATAGATTTTAGTTGGGGTAGTCGTTCAACATTCTACAAGAACAACGAACCATGGAGTATGATTTCTCTGAAATAATTTTTGTTGAGTGGATAGATTTTAGTTGGGGTAGTCGTTCAACATTCTACAAGAACAACTTACCATGGAGTATGATTTCTCTGAAATAATTTTTGTTGAGTGGATAGATTTTGGTTGTAATAGTCGTTCAACATTCTACAAGAACAACTTACCATGGACTATGATTTCTCTGAAACCATGATAGATTTCAAATCGATCCTGACCAAGATGAGTCTGTGGTGTGAAATAATTTTTGTTGAGTGGATAGATTTTAGTTGGGGTAGTCGTTCAACATTCTAGAAGAACAACGAACCATGGAGTATGATTTCTTGGCAACCATGATAGATTTCAAATCGATCCTGACCAAGATGAGTCTGTGGTGTGAAATAATTTTTGTTGAGTGGATAGATTTTAGTTGGGATAGTCGTTCAACATTCTACAAGAACAACGAACCATGGAGTATGATTTCTCTGAAATTATGATAGATTTCAAATCGATCCTGACCAAGATGAGTCTGTGGTGTGAAATAATTTTTGTTAAGTGGATAGATTTTAGTTGGGGTAGTCGTTCAACATTCTACAAGAACAACGAACCATGGAGTATGATTTCTCTGAAATAATTTTTGTTGAGTGGATAGATTTTAGTTGGGGTAGTCGTTCAACATTCTACAAGAACAACGAACCATGGAGTATGATTTCTCTAAAATAATTTTTGTTGAGTGTATAGATTTTGGTTGGGATAGTCGTTCAACATTCTACAAGAACAACTTACCATGGACTATGATTTCTCTGAAACCATGATAGATTTCAAATCGATCCTGACCAAGATGAGTCTGTGGTGTGAAATAATTTTTGTTGAGTGGATAGATTTTAGTTGGGATAGTCGTTCAACATTCTACAAGAACAACGAACCATGGAGTATGATTTCTCTGAAATAATTTTTGTTGAGTGGATAGATTTTAGTTGGGGTAGTCGTTCAACATTCTACAAGAACAACTTACCATGGAGTATGATTTCTCTGAAATAATTTTTGTTGAGTGGATAGATTTTGGTTGGGATAGTCGTTCAACATTCTACAAGAACAACTTACCATGGACTATGATTTCTCTGAAACCATGATAGATTTCAAATCGATCCTGACCAAGATGAGTCTGTGGTGTGAAATAATTTTTGTTGAGTGGATAGATTTTAGTTGGGGTAGTCGTTCAACATTTTACAAGAACAACGAACCATGGAGTATGATTTCTCTGAAACCATGATAGATTTCAAATCGATCCTGACCAAGATGAGTCTGTGGTGTGAAATAATTTTTGTTGAGTGGATAGATTTTAGTTGGGGTAGTCGTTCAACATTCTACAAGAACAACGAACCATGGAGTATGATTTCTCTGAAATAATTTTTGTTGAGTGGATAGATTTTAGTTGGGGTAGTCGTTCAACATTCTACAAGAACAACTTACCATGGAGTATGATTTCTCTGAAATAATTTTTGTTGAGTGGATAGAATTTGGTTGTAATAGTCGTTCAACATTCTACAAGAACAACTTACCATGGACTATGATTTCTCTGAAACCATGATAGATTTCAAATCGATCCTGACCAAGATGAGTCTGTGGTGTGAAATAATTTTTGTTGAGTGGATAGATTTTAGTTGGGGTAGTCGTTCAACATTCTAGAAGAACAACGAACCATGGAGTATGATTTCTTTGCAACCATGATAGATTTCAAATCGATCCTGACCAAGATGAGTCTGTGGTGTGAAATAATTTTTGTTGAGTGGATAGATTTTAGTTGGGATAGTCGTTCAACATTCTACAAGAACAACGAACCATGGAGTATGATTTCTCTGAAATAATTTTTGTTGAGTGGATAGATTTTAGTTGGGGTAGTCGTTCAACATTCTACAAGAACAACTTACCATGGAGTATGATTTCTCTGAAATAATTTTTGTTGAGTGGATAGATTTTGGTTGGGATAGTCGTTCAACATTCTACAAGAACAACTTACCATGGACTATGATTTCTCTGAAACCATGATAGATTTCAAATCGATCCTGACCAAGATGAGTCTGTGGTGTGAAATAATTTTTGTTGAGTGGATAGATTTTAGTTGGGGTAGTCGTTCAACATTTTACAAGAACAACGAACCATGGAGTATGATTTCTCTGAAACCATGATAGATTTCAAATCGATCCTGACCAAGATGAGTCTGTGGTGTGAAATAATTTTTGTTGAGTGGATAGATTTTAGTTGGGATAGTCGTTCAACATTCTACAAGAACAACGAACCATGGAGTATGATTTCTCTGAAATTATGATAGATTTCAAATCGATCCTGACCAAGATGAGTCTGTGGTGTGAAATAATTTTTGTTAAGTGGATAGAATTTGGTTGTAATAGTCGTTCAACATTCTACAAGAACAACTTACCATGGACTATGATTTCTCTGAAACCATGATAGATTTCAAATCGATCCTGACCAAGATGAGTCTGTGGTGTGAAATAATTTTTGTTGAGTGGATAGATTTTAGTTGGGATAGTCGTTCAACATTCTACAAGAACAACGAACCATGGAGTATGATTTCTCTGAAATTATGATAGATTTCAAATCGATCCTGACCAAGATGAGTCTGTGGTGTGAAATAATTTTTGTTAAGTGGATAGATTTTAGTTGGGGTAGTCGTTCAACATTCTACAAGAACAACGAACCATGGAGTATGATTTCTCTGAAATAATTTTTGTTGAGTGGATAGATTTTAGTTGGGGTAGTCGTTCAACATTCTACAAGAACAACGAACCATGGAGTATGATTTCTCTAAAATAATTTTTGTTGAGTGTATAGATTTTGGTTGGGATAGTCGTTCAACATTCTACAAGAACAACTTACCATGGACTATGATTTCTCTGAAACCATGATAGATTTCAAATCGATCCTGACCAAGATGAGTCTGTGGTGTGAAATAATTTTTGTTGAGTGGATAGATTTTAGTTGGGATAGTCGTTCAACATTCTACAAGAACAACGAACCATGGAGTATGATTTCTCTGAAATAATTTTTGTTGAGTGGATAGATTTTAGTTGGGGTAGTCGTTCAACATTCTACAAGAACAACTTACCATGGAGTATGATTTCTCTGAAATAATTTTTGTTGAGTGGATAGATTTTGGTTGGGATAGTCGTTCAACATTCTACAAGAACAACTTACCATGGACTATGATTTCTCTGAAACCATGATAGATTTCAAATCGATCCTGACCAAGATGAGTCTGTGGTGTGAAATAATTTTTGTTGAGTGGATAGATTTTAGTTGGGGTAGTCGTTCAACATTTTACAAGAACAACGAACCATGGAGTATGATTTCTCTGAAACCATGATAGATTTCAAATCGATCCTGACCAAGATGAGTCTGTGGTGTGAAATAATTTTTGTTGAGTGGATAGATTTTAGTTGGGGTAGTCGTTCAACATTCTACAAGAACAACGAACCATGGAGTATGATTTCTCTGAAATAATTTTTGTTGAGTGGATAGATTTTAGTTGGGGTAGTCGTTCAACATTCTACAAGAACAACTTACCATGGAGTATGATTTCTCTGAAATAATTTTTGTTGAGTGGATAGAATTTGGTTGTAATAGTCGTTCAACATTCTACAAGAACAACTTACCATGGACTATGATTTCTCTGAAACCATGATAGATTTCAAATCGATCCTGACCAAGATGAGTCTGTGGTGTGAAATAATTTTTGTTGAGTGGATAGATTTTAGTTGGGGTAGTCGTTCAACATTCTAGAAGAACAACGAACCATGGAGTATGATTTCTTTGCAACCATGATAGATTTCAAATCGATCCTGACCAAGATGAGTCTGTGGTGTGAAATAATTTTTGTTGAGTGGATAGATTTTAGTTGGGATAGTCGTTCAACATTCTACAAGAACAACGAACCATGGAGTATGATTTCTCTGAAATAATTTTTGTTGAGTGGATAGATTTTAGTTGGGGTAGTCGTTCAACATTCTACAAAAACAACTTACCATGGAGTATGATTTCTCTGAAATAATTTTTGTTGAGTGGATAGATTTTAGTTGATATAGTCGTTCAACATTCTACAAGAACAACTTACCATGGAGTATGATTTCTCTGAAATAATTTTTGTTGAGTGGATAGATTTTAGTTGGGGTAGTCGTTCAACATTCTACAAGAACAACGAACCATGGAGTATGATTTCTCTGAAATAATTTTTGTTGAGTGGATAGATTTTAGTTGGGATAGTCGTTCAACATTCTACAAGAACAACGAACCATGGAATATGATTTCTCTGAAACCATGATAGATTTCAAATCGATCCTGACCAAGATGAGTCTGTGGTGTGAAATAATTTTTGTTGAGTGGATAGATTTTAGTTAGGGGTAGTCGTTCAACATTCTACAAGAACAACTTACCATGGACTATGATTTCTCTGAAATAATTTTTGTTGAGTGGATAGATTTTAGTTGGGATAGTCGTTCAACATTTTACAAGAACAACGAACCATGGAGTATGATTTCTCTGAAACCATGATAGATTTCAAATCGATCCTGACCAAGATGAGTCTGTGGTGTGAAATAATTTTTGTTGAGTGGATAGATTTTAGTTGGGATAGTCGTTCAACATTCTACAAGAACAACGAACCATGTAGTATGATTTCTCTGAAACCATGGTAGATTTCAAATCGATCCTGAAAAAGATGAGTCTGTGGTGTGAAATAATTTTTGTTGAGTGGATAGATTTTAGTTAGGGGTAGTCGTTCAACATTCTACAAGAACAACTTACCATGGACTATGATTTCTCTGAAATAATTTTTGTTGAGTGGATAGATTTTAGTTGTTATAGTCGTTCAACATTTTACAAGAACAACGAACCATGGAATATGATTTCTCTGAAACCATGATAGATTTCAAATCGATCCTGACCAAGATGAGTCTGTGGTGTGAAATAATTTTTGTTGAGTGGATAGATTTTAGTTGGGATAGACGTTCAACATTCTACAAGAACAACGAACCATGGAGTATGATTTCTCTGAAATAATTTTTGTTGAGTGGATAGATTTTAGTTGGGGTAGTCGTTCAACATTCTACAAGACCAACATACCATGGAGTATGATTTCTCTGAAATAATTTTTGTTGAGTGGATAGATTTTGGTTGGGATAGTCGTTCAACATTTTACAAGAACAACGAACCATGGAGTATGATTTCTCTGTAACCATGATAGATTTCAAATCGATCCTGACCAAGATGAGTCTGTGGTGTGAAATAATTTTTGTTGAGTGGATAGATTTTAGTTAGGGGTAGTCGTTCAACATTCTACAAGAACAACTTACCATGGACTATGTTTTCTCTGAAATAATTTTTGTTGAGTGGATAGATTTTAGTTGGGATAGTCGTTCAACATTCTACAAGAACAACTTACCATGGAGTATGATTTCTCTGAAACCATGATAGATTTCAAATCGATCCTGACCAAGATGAGTCTGTGGTGTGAAATAATTTTTGTTGAGTGGATAGATTTTAGTTGGGGTAGTCGTTCAACATTTTACAAGAACAACGAACCATGGATTATGATTTTGCTGTAACCATGATAGATTTCAAATCGATCCTGACCAAGATGAGTCTGTGGTGTGAAATAATTAATGTTGAGTGGATAGATTTTAGTTAGGGGTAGTCGTTCAACATTCTACAAGAACAACTTACCATGGACTATGATTTCTCTGAAATAATTTTTGTTGAGTGGATAGATTTTAGTTGGGATAGTCGTTCAACATTTTACAAGAACAACGAACCATGGAGTATGATTTCTCTGGAACCATGATAGATTTCAAATCGATCCTGACCAAGATGAGTCTGTGGTGTGAAATAATTTTTGTTGAGTGGATAGATTTTAGTTGGGATAGTCGTTCAACATTCTACAAGAACAACGAACCATGGAGTATGATTTCTCTGAAATAATTTTTGTTGAGTGGATAGATTTTAGTTGGGGTAGTCGTTCAACATTCTACAAGAACAACTTAAAATGGAGTATGATTTCTCTGAAATAATTTTTGTTGAGTGGATAGATTTTAGTTGGGGTAGTCGTTCAACATTCTACAAGAACAACTTACCATGGACTATGATTTCTCTGAAACCATGATAGATTTCAAATCGATCCTGACCAAGATGAGTCTGTGGTGTGAAATAATTTTTGTTGAGTGGATAGATTTTAGTTAGGGGTAGTCGTTCAACATTCTACAAGAACAACTTACCATGGACTATGATTTCTCTGAAATAATTTTTGTTGAGTGGATAGATTTTAGTTGGGATAGTCGTTCAACATTTTACAAGAACAACGAACCATGGAGTATGATTTCTCTGAAACCATGATAGATTTCAAATCGATCCTGACCAAGATGAGTCTGTGGTGTGAAATAATTTTTGTTGAGTGGATAGATTTTAGTTGGGATAGTCGTTCAACATTCTACAAGAACAACGAACCATGTAGTATGATTTCTCTGAAACCATGATAGATTTCAAATCGATCCTGACCAAGATGAGTCTGTGGTGTGAAATAATTTTTGTTGAGTGGATAGATTTTAGTTAGGGGTAGTCGTTCAACATTCTACAAGAACAACTTACCATGGACTATGATTTCTCTGAAATAATTTTTGTTGAGTGGATAGATTTTAGTTGGGATAGTCGCTCAACATTTTACAAGAACAACGAACCATGGAGTATGATTTCTCTGAAACCATGATAGATTTCAAATCGATCCTGACCAAGATGAGTCTGTGGTGTGAAATAATTTTTGTTGAGTGGATAGATTTTAGTTGGGATAGTCGTTCAACATTCTACAAGAACAACGAACCATGGAGTATGATTTCTCTGAAATAATTTTTGTTGAGTGGATAGATTTTAGTTGGGGTAGTCGTTCAACATTCTACAAGACCAACATACCATGGAGTATGATTTCTCTGAAATAATTTTTGTTGAGTGGATAGATTTTGGTTGGGATAGTCGTTCAACATTTTACAAGAACAACGAACCATGGAGTATGATTTCTCTGTAACCATGATAGATTTCAAATCGATCCTGACCAAGATGAGTCTGTGGTGTGAAATAATTTTTGTTGAGTGGATAGATTTTAGTTAGGGGTAGTCGTTCAACATTCTACAAGAACCACTTACCATGGACTATGATTTCTCTGAAATAATTTTTGTTGAGTGGATAGATTTTAGTTGGGATAGTCGTTCAACATTCTACAAGAACAACTTACCATGGAGTATGATTTCTCTGAAACCATGATAGATTTCAAATCGATC
The DNA here is from genome assembly GCA_905220385.1 of Xylota sylvarum. Classification (NCBI taxonomy): domain Eukaryota; kingdom Metazoa; phylum Arthropoda; class Insecta; order Diptera; family Syrphidae; genus Xylota; species Xylota sylvarum. The sequence goes on from CAJMZQ010000091.1 coordinate 72,109, forward strand.
CTGACCAAGATGAGTCTGTGGTGTGAAATAATTTTTGTTGAGTGGATAGATTTTAGTTGGGGTAGTCGTTCAACATTTTACAAGAACAACGAACCATGGATTATGATTTCGCTGTAACCATGATAGATTTCAAATCGATCCTGACCAAGATGAGTCTGTGGTGTGAAATAATTTTTGTTGAGTGGATAGATTTTAGTTACTGGTAGTCGTTCAACATTCTACAAGAACAACTTACCATGGACTATGATTTCTCTGAAATAATTTTTGTTGAGTGGATAGATTTTAGTTGGGATAGTCGTTCAACATTTTACAAGAACAACGAACCATGGAGTATGATTTCTCTGGAACCATGATAGATTTCAAATCGATCCTGACCAAGATGAGTCTGTGGTGTGAAATAATTTTTGTTGAGTGGATAGATTTTAGTTGGGATAGTCGTTCAACATTCTACAAGAACAACGAACCATGGAGTATGATTTCTCTGAAATAATTTTTGTTGAGTGGGTAGATTTTAGTTGGGGTAGTCGTTCAACATTCTACAAGAACAACTTACCATGGAGTATGATTTCTCTGAAATAATTTTTGTTGAGTGGATAGATTTTAGTTGGGGTAGTCGTTCAACATTCTACAAGAACAACTTACCATGGACTATGATTTCTCTGAAACCATGATAGATTTCAAATCGATCCTGACCAAGATGAGTCTGTGGTGTGAAATAATTTTTGTTGAGTGGATAGATTTTAGTTAGGGGTAGTCGTTCAACATTCTACAAGAACAACTTACCATGGACTATGATTTCTCTGAAATAATTTTTGTTGAGTGGATAGATTTTAGTTGGGATAGTCGTTCAACATTTTACAAGAACAACGAACCATGGAGTATGATTTCTCTGAAACCATGATAGATTTCAAATCGATCCTGACCAAGATGAGTCTGTGGTGTGAAATAATTTTTGTTGAGTGGATAGATTTTAGTTGGGATAGTCGTTCAACATTCTACAAGAACAACGAACCATGTAGTATGATTTCTCTGAAACCATGATAGATTTCAAATCGATCCTGACCAAGATGAGTCTGTGGTGTGAAATAATTTTTGTTGAGTGGATAGATTTTAGTTAGGGGTAGTCGTTCAACATTCTACAAGAACAACTTACCATGGACTATGATTTCTCTGAAATAATTTTTGTTGAGTGGATAGATTTTAGTTGGGATAGTCGTTCATCATTTTACAAGAACAACGAACCATGGAGTATGATTTCTCTGAAACCATGATAGATTTCAAATCGATCCTGACCAAGATGAGTCTGTGGTGTGAAATAATTTTTGTTGAGTGGATAGATTTTAGTTGGGATAGTCGTTCAACATTCTACAAGAACAACGAACCATGGAGTATGATTTCTATGAAATAATTTTTGTTGAGTGGATAGATTTTAGTTGGGGTAGTCGTTCAACATTCTACAAGACCAACATACCATGGAGTATGATTTCTCTGAAATAATTTTTGTTGAGTGGATAGATTTTGGTTGGGATAGTCGTTCAACATTTTACAAGAACAACGAACCATGGAGTATGATTTCTCTGTAACCATGATAGATTTCAAATCGATCCTGACCAAGATGAGTCTGTGGTGTGAAATAATTTTTGTTGAGTGGATAGATTTTAGTTAGGGGTAGTCGTTCAACATTCTACAAGAACCACTTACCATGGACTATGATTTCTCTGAAATAATTTTTGTTGAGTGGATAGATTTTAGTTTTGATAGTCGTTCAACATTCTACAAGAACAACTTACCATGGAGTATGATTTCTCTGAAACCATGATAGATTTCAAATCGATCCTGACCAAGATGAGTCTGTGGTGTGAAATAATTTTTGTTGAGTGGATAGATTTTAGTTGGGGTAGTCGTTCAACATTCTACAAGAACAACGAACCATGGATTATGATTTCGCTGTAACCATGATAGATTTCAAATCGATCCTGACCAAGATGAGTCTGTGGTGTGAAATAATTTTTGTTGAGTGGATAGATTTTAGTTAGGGGTAGTCGTTCAACATTCTACAAGAACAACTTACCATGGACTATGATTTCTCTGAAATAATTTTTGTTGAGTGGATAGATTTTAGTTGGGATAGTCGTTCAACATTCTACAAGAACAACGAACCATGTAGTATGATTTCTCTGAAACCATGATAGATTTCAAATCGATCCTGACCAAGATGAGTCTGTGGTGTGAAATAATTTTTGTTGAGTGGATAGATTTTAGTTAGGGGTAGTCGTTCAACATTCTACAAGAACAACTTACCATGGACTATGATTTCTCTGAAATAATTTTTGTTGAGTGGATAGATTTTAGTTGGGATAGTCGTTCAACATTTTACAAGAACAACGAACCATGGAGTATGATTTCTCTGAAACCATGATAGATTTCAAATCGATCCTGACCAAGATGAGTCTGTGGTGTGAAATAATTTTTGTTGAGTGGATAGATTTTAGTTGGGATAGTCGTTCAACATTCTACAAGAACAACGAACCATGGAGTATGATTTCTCTGAAATAATTTTTGTTGAGTGGATAGATTTTAGTTGGGGTAGTCGTTCATCATTCTACAAGACCAACATACCATGGAGTATGATTTCTCTGAAATAATTTTTGTTGAGTGGATAGATTTTGGTTGGGATAGTCGTTCAACATTTTACAAGAACAACGAACCATGGAGTATGATTTCTCTGTAACCATGATAGATTTCAAATCGATCCTGACCAAGATGAGTCTGTGGTGTGAAATAATTTTTGTTGAGTGGATAGATTTTAGTTAGGGGTAGTCGTTCAACATTCTACAAGAACCACTTACCATGGACTATGATTTCTCTGAAATAATTTTTGTTGAGTGGATAGATTTTAGTTGGGATAGTCGTTCAACATTCTACAAGAACAACTTACCATGGAGTATGATTTCTCTGAAACCATGATAGATTTCAAATCGATCCTGACCAAGATGAGTCTGTGGTGTGAAATAATTTTTGTTGAGTGGATAGATTTTAGTTGGGGTAGTCGTTCAACATTTTACAAGAACAACGAACCATGGATTATGATTTCGCTGTAACCATGATAGATTTCAAATCGATCCTGACCAAGATGAGTCTGTGGTGTGAAATAATTTTTGTTGAGTGGATAGATTTTAGTTAGGGGTAGTCGTTCAACATTCTACAAGAACAACTTACCATGGACTATGATTTCTCTGAAATAATTTTTGTTGAGTGGATAGATTTTAGTTGGGATAGTCGTTCAACATTCTACAAGAACAACGAACCATGGAGTATGATTTCTCTGAAATAATTTTTGTTGAGTGGATAGATTTTAGTTGGGGTAGTCGTTCAACATTCTACAAGAACAACTTACCATGGAGTATGATTTCTCTGAAATAATTTTTGTTGAGTGGATAGATTTTAGTTGGGGTAGTCGTTCAACATTCTACAAGAACAACTTACCATGGACTATGATTTCTCTGAAACCATGATAGATTTTAAATCGATCCTGACCAAGATGAGTCTGTGGTGTGAAATAATTTTTGTTGAGTGGATAGATTTTAGTTGGGGTAGTCGTTCAACATTTTACAAGAACAACGAACCATGGAGTATGATTTCTCTGAAATTACAATAGATTTCAAATCGATCCTGACCAAGATGAGTCTGTGGTGTGAAATAATTTTTGTTGAGTGGATAGATTTTAGTTGGGGTAGTCGTTCAACATTCTACAAGAACAACGAGCCATGGAGTATGATTTCTCTGAAATAATTTTTGTTGAGTGGATAGATTTTAGTTGGGGTAGTCGTTCAACATTCTACAAGAACAACGAACCATGGAGTATGATTTCTCTGAAATAATTTTTGTTGAGTGGATAGATTTTGGTTAAGATAGTCGTTCAACATTCTACAAGAACAACTTACCATGGAGTATGACTTCTCTGCAACCATGATAGATTTCAAATCGATCCTGACCAAGATGAGTCTGTGGTGTGAAATAATTTTTGTTGAGTGGATAGATTTTAGTTGGGATAGTCGTTCAACATTCTACAAGAACAACGAACCACGGAGTATGATTTCTCTGAAATAATTTTTGTTGAGTGGATAGATTTTAGTTGGGGTAGTCGTTCAACATTCTACAAGAACAACTTACCATGGAGTATGATTTATCTGAAATAATTTTTCTTGAGTGGATAGATTTTAGTTGGGGTAGTCGTTCAACATTCTACAAGAACAACTTACCATGGAGTATGATTTCTCTGAAATAATTTTTGTTGAGTGGATAGATTTTAGTTGGGGTAGTCGTTCAACATTCTACAAGAACAACGAACCATGGAGTATAATTTTCTGAAATAATTTTTGTTGAGTGGATAGATTTTAGTTGGGATAGTCGTTCAACATTCTACAAGAACAACTTACCATGGAGTATGATTTCTCTGAAACCATGATAGATTTCAAATCGATCCTGACCAAGATGAGACTGTGGTGTGAAATAATTTTTGTTGAATGGATAGATTTTAGTTGGCATAGTCGTTCAACATTCTACAAGAACAACGAACCATGGAGTATGATTTCTCTGAAACCATGATAGATTTCAAATCGATCCTGACCAAGATGAGTCTGTGGTGTGAAATAATTTTTGTTGAGTGGATAGATTTTAGTTGGGGTAGTCGTTCAACATTTTACAAGAACAACGAACCATGGAGTATGATTTCTCTGTAACCATGATAGATTTCAAATCGATCCTGAACAAGATGAGTCTGTGGTGTGAAATAATTTTTGTTGAGTGGATAGATTTTAGTTGGGATAGTCGTTCAACATTCTACAAGAACAACGAACCATGGAGTATGATTTCTCTGAAACCATGATAGATTTCAAATCGATCCTGACCAAGATGAGTCTGTGGTGTGAAATAATTTTTGTTGAGTGGATAGATTTTAGTTGGGATAGTCGTTCAACATTTTACAAGAACAACGAACCATGGAGTATGATTTCTCTGAAACCATGATAGATTTCAAATCGATCCTGACCAAGATGAGTCTGTGGTGTGAAATAATTTTTGTTGAGTGGATAGATTTTAGTTGGGATAGTCGTTGAACATTCTACAAGAACAACGAACCATGGAGTATGATTTCTCTGAAATAATTTTTGTTGAGTGGATAGATTTTAGTTGGGATAGTCGTTCAACATTCTACAAGAACAACGAACCATGGAGTATGATTTCTCTGAAACCATGATAGATTTCAAATCGATCCTGACCAAGATGAGTCTGTGGTGTGAAATAATTTTTGTTGAGTGGATAGATTTTAGTTGGGGTAGTCGTTCAACATTTTACAAGAACAACGAACCATGGAGTATGATTTCTCTGAAATAATTTTTGTTGAGTGGATAGATTTTAGTTAGGGGTAGTCGTTCAACATTCTACAAGAACAACTTACCATGGACTATGATTTCTCTGAAATAATTTTTGTTGAGTGGATAGATTTTAGTTGGGATAGTCGTTCAACATTCTACAAGAACAACGAACCATGGAGTATGATTTCTCTGAAATAATTTTTGTTGAGTGGATAGATTTTAGTTGGGATAGTCGTTCAACATTCTACAAGAACAACGAACCATGGAGTATGATTTCTCTGAAACCATGATAGATTTCAAATCGATCCTGACCAAGATGAGTCTGTGGTGTGAAATAATTTTTGTTGAGTGGATAGATTTTAGTTGGGGTAGTCGTTCAACATTTTACAAGAACAACGAACCATGCAGTATGATTTCTCTGAAATAATTTTTGTTGAGTGGATAGATTTTAGTTGGGATAGTCGCTCAACATTCTACAAGAACAACTTACCATGGAGTATGATTTCTCTGAAACCATGATAGATTTCAAATCGATCCTGACCAAGATGAGTCTGTGGTGTGAAATAATTTTTGTTGAGTGGATAGATTTTATTTGGGGTAGTCGTTCAACATTCTACAAGAACAACTTAATATGGTGTATGATTTCTCTGAAATAATTTTTGTTGAGTGGATAGATTTTAGTTGGTGTAGTCGTTCAACATTCTACAAGAACAACGAACCATGGAGTATGATTTCTCTGAAATAATTTTTGTTGAGTGGATAGATTTTAGTTGGGATAGTCGTTCAACATTCTACAAGAACAACGAACCATGGAGTATGATTTCTCTGAAACCATGATAGATTTCAAGATGAGTCTGTGGTGTGAAATAATTTTTGTTGAGTGGATAGATTTTAGTTGGGGTAGTCGTTCAACATTCTACAAGAACAACGAACCATGGAGTATGATTTCTCTGAAACCATGATAGATTTCAAATCGATCCTGACCAAGATGAGTCTGTGGTGTCAAATAATTTTTGTTGAGTGGATAGATTTTAGTTAGGGGTAGTCGTTCAACATTCTACAAGAACAACTTACCACGGAGTATGATTTCTCTGAAACCATGATAGATTTCAAATCGATCCTGACCAAGATGAGTCTGTGGTGTGAAACAATTTTTGTTGAGTGGATAGATTTTAGTTGGAGTAGTCGTTCAACATTCTACAAGAACAACTTACCATGGCGTATGATTTCTCTGAAATAATTTTTGTTGAGTGGATAGATTTTAGTTGGGGTAGTCGTTCAACATTCTACAAGAACAACGAACCATGGAGTATGATTTCTCTGAAACCATGATAGATTTCAAATCGATCCTGACCAAGATGAGTCTGTGGTGTAAAATAATTTTTGTTGAGTGGATAGATTTTAGTTGGGGTAGTCGTTCAACATTCTACAAGAACAACGAACCATGGAGTATGATTTCTCTGAAACCATGATAGATTTCAAATCGATCCTGACCAAGATGAGTCTGTGGTGTGAAATAATTTTTGTTGAGTGGATAGATTTTAGTTGGGGTAGTCGTTCAACATTCTAGAAGAACAACGAACCATGGAGTATGATTTCTCTGAAACCATGATAGATTTCAAATCGATCCTGACCAAGATGAGTCTGTGGTGTGAAATAATTTTTGTTGAGTGGATAGATTTTAGTTGGGATAGTCGTTCAACATTCTACAAGAACAACGAACCACGGAGTATGATTTCTCTGAAATAATTTTTGTTGAGTGGATACATTTTAGTTGGGGTAGTCGTTCAACATTCTACAAGAACAACTTACCATGGAGTATGATTTCTCTGAAATAATTTTTGTTGAGTGCATAGATTTTAGTTGGGGTAGTCGTTCAACATTCTACAAGAACAACTTACCATGGAGTATGATTTCTCTGAAATAATTTTTGTTGAGTGGATAGATTTTAGTTGGGGTAGTCGTTCAACATTCTACAAGAACAACGAACCATGGAGTATGATTTCTCTGAAATAATTTTTGTTGAGTGGATAGATTTTAGTTGGGATAGTCGTTCAACATTCTACAAGAACAACTTACCATGGAGTATGATTTCTCTGAAACCATGATAGATTTCAAATCGATCCTGACCAAGATGAGTCTGTGGTGTGAAATAATTTTTGTTGAGTGGATAGATTTTATTTGGGGTAGTCGTTCAACATTCTACAAGAACAACTTAATATGGAGTATGATTTCTCTGAAATAATTTTTGTTGAGTGGATAGATTTTAGTTGGGGTAGTCGTTCAACATTCTACAAGAACAACGAACCATGGAGTATGATTTCTCTGAAATAATTTTTGTTGAGTGGATAGATTTTAGTTGGGATAGTCGTTCAACATTCTACAAGAACAACGAACCATGGAGTATGATTTCTCTGAAACCATGATAGATTTCAAGATGAGTCTGTGGTGTGAAATAATTTTTGTTGAGTGGATAGATTTTAGTTGGGGTAGTCGTTCAACATTCTACAAGAACAACGAACCATGGAGTATGATTTCTCTGAAACCATGATAGATTTCAAATCGATCCTGACCAAGATGAGTCTGTGGTGTCAAATAATTTTTGTTGAGTGGATAGATTTTAGTTAGGAGTAGTCGTTCAACATTCTACAAGAACAACTTACCATGGAGTATGATTTCTCTGAAACCATGATAGATTTCAAATCGATCCTGACCAAGATGAGTCTGTGGTGTGAAACAATTTTTGTTGAGTGGATAGATTTTAGTTGGAGTAGTCGTTCAACATTCTACAAGAACAGCTTACCATGGCGTATGATTTCTCTGAAATAATTTTTGTTGAGTGGATAGATTTTAGTTGGGGTAGTCGTTCAACATTCTACAAGAACAACGAACCATGGAGTATGATTTCTCTGAAACCATGATAGATTTCAAATCGATCCTGACCAAGATAAGTCTGTGGTGTAAAATAATTTTTGTTGAGTGGATAGATTTTAGTTGGGGTAGTCGTTCAACATTCTACAAGAACAACGAACCATGGAGTATGATTTCTCTGAAACCATGATAGTTTTCAAATCGATCCTGACCAAGATGAGTCTGTGGTGTGAAATAATTTTTGTTGAGTGGATAGATTTTAGTTGGGGTAGTCGTTCAACATTCTAGAAGAACAACGAACCATGGAGTATGATTTCTCTGAAACCATGATAGATTTCAAATCGATCCTGACCAAGATGAGTCTGTGGTGTGAAATAATTTTTGTTGAGTGGATAGATTTTAGTTGGGGTAGTCGTTCAACATTCTACGAGAACAACGAACCATAGAGTATGATTTATCTGAAATAATTTTTGTTGAGTGGATAGAGTTTAGTTGGGATAGTCGTTCAACATTCTACAAGAACAACTTACCATGGAGTATGATTTCTCTGAAATAATTTTTGTTGAGTGGATAGATTTTAGTTGGGATAGTCGTTCAACATTCTACAAGAACAACTTACCATGGAGTATGATTTCTCTGAAACCATGATAGATTTCAAATCGATCCTGACCAAGATGAGTCTGTGGTGTGAAATAATTTTTCTTGAGTGGATAGATTTTAGTTGGGATATTCGTTCAACATTCTACAAGAACAACTTACCATGGACTATGATTTCTCTGAAACCATGATAGATTTCAAATCGATCCTGACCAAGATGAGTCTGTGGTGTGAAATAATTTTTGTTGAATGGATAGATTTTAGTTGGGATAGTCGCTCAACATTCTACAAGAACAACGAACCATGGAGTATGATTTCTCTGAAACCATGATAGATTTCAAATCGATCCTGACCAAGATGAGTCTGTGGTGTGAAATAATTTTTGTTGAGTGGATAGATTTTAGTTGGGGTAGTCGTTCAACATTCTACAAGAACAACTTACCATGGACTATGATTTCTCTGAAACCATGATAGATTTCAAATCGATCCTGACCAAGATGAGTCTGTGGTGTGAAATTATTTTTGTTGAGTGGATAGATTTTAGTTGGGGTAGTCGTTCAACATTCTACAAGAACAACTTACCATGGAGTATGATTTCTCTGAAACCATGATAGATTTCAAATCGATCCTGACCAAGATGAGTCTGTGGTGTGAAATAATTTTTGTTGAATGGATAGATTTTAGTTGGGGTAGTCGTTCAACATTCTACAAGAACAACTTACCATGGACTATGATTTCTCTGAAACCATGATAGATTTCAAATCGATCCTGACCAAGATGAGTCTGTGGTGTGAAATAATTTTTGTTGAGTGGATAGATTTTAGTTGGGGTAGTCGTTCAACATTTTACAAGAACAACGAACCATATAGTATGATTTCTCTGAAATCATGATAGATTTCAAATCGATCCTGACCAAGATGAGTCTGTGGTGTGAAATAATTTTTGTTGAGTGGATAGATTTTAGTTGGGATAGTCGCTCAACATTCTACAAGAACAACGAACCATGGACTATGATTTCTCTGAAACCATGATAGATTTCAAATCGATCCTGACCAAGATGAGTCTGTGGTGTGAAATAATTTTTGTTGAGTGGATAGATTTTAGTTGGGGTAGTCGTTCAACATTTTACAAGAACAACTTACCATGGACTATGATTTCTCTGAAACCATGATAGATTTCAAATCGATCCTGACCAAGATGAGTCTGTGGTGTGAAATAATTTTTGTTGAGTGGATAGATTTTAGTTGGGATAGTCGCTCAACATTCTACAAGAACAACTTACCATGGACTATGATTTCTCTGAAATAATTTTTGTTGAGTGGATAGATTTTAGTTGGGATAGTCGTTCAACATTCTACAAGAACAACTTACCATGGACTATGATTTCTCTGAAACCATGATAGATTTCAAATCGATCCTGACCAAGATGAGTCTGTGGTGTGAAATAATTTTTGTTGAGTGGATAGATTTTAGTTGGGGTAGTCGTTCAACATTTTACAAGAACAACGAACCATATAGTATGATTTCTCTGAAATCATGATAGATGTCAAATCGATCCTGACCAAGATGAGTCTGTGGTGTGAAATAATTTTTGTTGAGTGGATAGATTTTAGTTGGGATAGTCGTTCAACATTCTACAAGAACAACTTACCATGGAGTATGATTTCTCTGAAACCATGATAGATTTAAAATCGATCCTGACCAAGATGAGTCTGTGGTGTGAAATAATTTTTGTTGAGTGGAGAGATTTTAGTTGGGGTAGTCGTTCAACATTTTACAAGAACAACGAACCATATAGTATGATTTCTCTGAAATCATGATAGATTTCAAATCGATCCTGACCAAGATGAGTCTGTGGTGTGAAATTATTTTTGTTGAGTGGATAGATTTTAGTTGGGGTAGTCGTTCAACATTTTACAAGAACAACGAACCATATAGTATGATTTCTCTGAAATCATGATAGATTTCAAATCGATCCTGACCAAGATGAGTCTGTGGTGTGAAATAATTTTTGTTGAGTGGATAGATTTTAGTTGGGATAGTCGTTCAACATTCTACAAGAACAACTTACCATGGACTATGATTTCTCTGAAATAATTTTTGTTGAGTGGATAGATTTTAGTTGGGATAGTCGTTCAACATTCTACAAGAACAACTTACCATGGAGTATGATTTCTCTGAAACCATGATAGATTTCAAATCGATCCTGACCAAGATGAGTCTTTGGTGTGAAATAATTTTTGTTGAGTGGATAGATTTTAGTTGTTGTAGTCGTTCAACATTCTACAAGAACAACTTACCATGGACTATAATTTCTCAGAAATAATTTTTGTTGAGTCAATAGATTTTAGTTGTAATAGTCGTTCAACATTCTACAAGAACAACTTACCATGGAGTATGATTTCTCTGAAACCATGATAGATTTCAAATCGATCCTGACCAAGATGAGTCTTTGGTGTGAAATAATTTTTGTTGAGTGGATAGATTTTAGTTGTTGTAGTCGTTCAACATTCTACAAGAACAACTTACCATGGACTATAATTTCTCTGAAATAATTTTTGTTGAGTCAATAGATTTTAGTTGGGATAGTCGTTCAACATTCTACAAGAACAACTTACCATGGACTATGATTTCTCTGAAATAATTTTTGTTGAGTGGATAGATTTTAGTTGGGATAGTCGTTCAACATTCTACAAGAACAACTTACCATGGAGTATGATTTCTCTGAAAACATGATAGATTTCAAATCGATCCTGACCAAGATGAGTCTGTGGTGTGAAATAATTTTTGTTGAGTGGATAGATTTTAGTTGGGGTAGTCGTTCAACATTCTACAAGAACAACTTACCATGGAGTATGATTTCTCTGAAACCATGATAGATTTAAAATCGATCCTGACCAAGATGAGTCTGTGGTGTGAAATAATTTTTGTTGAGTGGATAGATTTTAGTTGGGGTAGTCGTTCAACATTCTACAAGAACAACAAACCATGGAGTATGATTTCTCTGAAATAATTTTTGTTGAGTGGATAGATTTTAGTTGGGATAGTCGTTCAACATTCTACAAGAACAAAGAATCATGGAGTATGATTTCTCTGAAACCATGATAGATTTCAAATCGATCCTGACCAAGATGAGTCTGCGGTGTGAAATAATTTTTGTTGAGTGGATAGATTTTAGTTGGGATAGTCGTTCAACATTCTACAAGAACAACTTACCATGGACTATGATTTCTCTGAAACCATGATAGATTTCGAATCGATCCTGACCAAGATGAGTCTGTGGTGTGAAATAATTTTTGTTGAGTGGATAGGTTTTAGTTGGGATAGTCGTTCAACATTCTACAAGAACAACGAACCATGGAGTATGATTTCTCTGAAACCATGATAGATTTCAAATCGATCCTGACCAAGATGAGTCTGTGGTGTGAAATAATTTTTATTGAGTGGATAGATTTTTGTTGGGGTAGTCGTTCAACATTCTACAAGAACAACTCACCACGGACTATGATTTCTCTGAAACCATGATAAATTTCAAATCGATCCTGACCAAGATGAGTCTGTGGTGTGAAATTATTTTTGTTGAGTGGATAGATTTTAGTTGGGGTAGTCGTTCAACATTCTACAAGAACAACTTACCATGGAGTATGATTTTCTGAAACCATGATAGATTTCAAATCGATCCTGACCAAGATGAGTCTATGGTGTGAAATAATTTTTGTTGAGTGGATAGATTTTAGTTGGGGTAGTCGTTGAACATTCTACAAGAACAACTTACCATGGACTATGATTTCTCTGAAATAATTTTTGTTGAGTGGATAGATTTTAGTTGGGATAGTCGTTCAACATTCTACAAGAACAACTTACCATGGACTATGATTTCTCTGAAACCATGATAGATTTCAAATCGATCCTGACCAAGATGAGTCTGTGGTGTGAAATAATTTTTGTTGAGTGGATAGATTTTAGTTGGGGTAGTCGTTCAACATTCTACAAGAACAACTTACCATGGAGTATGATTTCTCTGAAACCATGATAGATTTAAAATCGATCCTGACCAAGATGAGTCTGTGGTGTGAAATAATTTTTGTTGAGTGGATAGATTTTAGTTGGGGTAGTCGTTCAACATTCTACAAGAACAACGAACCATGGAGTATGATTTCTCTGAAATAATTTTTGTTGAGTGGATAGATTTTAGTTGGGATAGTCGTTCAACATTCTACAAGAACAAAGAACCATGGAGTATGATTTCTCTGAAACCATGATAGATTTCAAATCGATCCTGACCAAGATGAGTCTGTGGCGTGAAATAATTTTTGTTGAGTGGATAGATTTTAGTTGGGATAGTCGTTCAACATTCTACAAGAACAACTTACCATGGACTATGATTTCTCTGAAACCATGATAGATTTCGAATCGATCCTGACCAAGATGAGTCTGTGGTGTGAAATAATTTTTGTTGAGTGGATAGGTTTTAGTTGGGATAGTCGTTCAACATTCTACAAGAACAACGAACCATGGAGTATGATTTCTCTGAAACCATGATAGATTTCAAATCGATCCTGACCAAGATGAGTCTGTGGTGTGAAATAATTTTTATTGAGTGGATAGATTTTTGTTGGGGTAGTCGTTCAACATTCTACAAGAACAACTTACCATGGACTATGATTTCTCTGAAACCATGATAGATTTCAAATCGATCCTGACCAAGATGAGTCTGTGGTGTGAAATTATTTTTGTTGAGTGGATAGATTTTAGTTGGGGTAGTCGTTCAACATTCTACAAGAACAACTTACCATGGAGTATGATTTTCTGAAACCATGATAGATTTCAAATCGATCCTGACCAAGATGAGTCTATGGTGTGAAATAATTTTTGTTGAGTGGATAGATTTTAGTTGGGGTAGTCGTTGAACATTCTACAAGAACAACTTACCATGGACTATGATTTCTCTGAAATAATTTTTGTTGAGTGGATAGATTTTAGTTGGGATAGTCGTTCAACATTCTACAAGAACAACTTACCATGGACTATGATTTCTCTGAAACCATGATAGATTTCAAATCGATCCTGACCAAGATGAGTCTGTGGTGTGAAATAATTTTTGTTGAGTGGATAGATTTTAGTTGGGGTAGTCGTTCAACATTCTACAAGAACAACTTACCATGGAGTATGATTTCTCTGAAACCATGATAGATTTAAAATCGATCCTGACCAAGATGAGTCTGTGGTGTGAAATAATTTTTGTTGAGTGGATAGATTTTAGTTGGGGTAGTCGTTCAACATTCTACAAGAACAACGAACCATGGAGTATGATTTCTCTGAAATAATTTTTGTTGAGTGGATAGATTTTAGTTGGGATAGTCGTTCAACATTCTACAAGAACAACTTACCATGGAGTATGATTTCTCTGAAACCATGATAGATTTCAAATCGATCCTGACCAAGATGAGTCTTTGGTGTGAAATAATTTTTGTTGAGTGGATAGATTTTAGTTGTTGTAGTCGTTCAACATTCTACAAGAACAACTTACCATGGACTATAATTTCTCAGAAATAATTTTTGTTGAGTCAATAGATTTTAGTTGTAATAGTCGTTCAACATTCTACAAGAACAACTTACCATGGAGTATGATTTCTCTGAAACCATGATAGATTTCAAATCGATCCTGACCAAGATGAGTCTGTGGTGTGAAATAATTTTTGTTGAGTGGATAGATTTTAGTTGGGGTAGTCGTTCAACATTCTACAAGAACAACGAACCATGGAGTATGATTTCTCTGAAACCATGATAGATTTCAAATCGATCCTGACCAAGATGAGTCTGTGGTGTAAAATAATTTTTGTTGAGTGGATAGATTTTAGTTGGGGTAGTCGTTCAACATTCTACAAGAACAACGAACCATGGAGTATGATTTCTCTGAAACCATGATAGATTTCAAATCGATCCTGACCAAGATGAGTCTGTGGTGTGAAATAATTTTTGTTGAGTGGATAGATTTTAGTTGGGGTAGTCGTTCAACATTCTAGAAGAACAACGAACCATGGAGTATGATTTCTCTGAAACCATGATAGATTTCAAATCGATCCTGACCAAGATGAGTCTGTGGTGTGAAATAATTTTTGTTGAGTGGATAGATTTTAGTTGGGATAGTCGTTCAACATTCTACAAGAACAACGAACCACGGAGTATGATTTCTCTGAAATAATTTTTGTTGAGTGGATACATTTTAGTTGGGGTAGTCGTTCAACATTCTACAAGAACAACTTACCATGGAGTATGATTTCTCTGAAATAATTTTTGTTGAGTGCATAGATTTTAGTTGGGGTAGTCGTTCAACATTCTACAAGAACAACTTACCATGGAGTATGATTTCTCTGAAATAATTTTTGTTGAGTGGATAGATTTTAGTTGGGGTAGTCGTTCAACATTCTACAAGAACAACGAACCATGGAGTATGATTTCTCTGAAATAATTTTTGTTGAGTGGATAGATTTTAGTTGGGATAGTCGTTCAACATTCTACAAGAACAACTTACCATGGAGTATGATTTCTCTGAAACCATGATAGATTTCAAATCGATCCTGACCAAGATGAGTCTGTGGTGTGAAATAATTTTTGTTGAGTGGATAGATTTTATTTGGGGTAGTCGTTCAACATTCTACAAGAACAACTTAATATGGGGTATGATTTCTCTGAAATAATTTTTGTTGAGTGGATAGATTTTAGTTGGGGTAGTCGTTCAACATTCTACAAGAACAACGAACCATGGAGTATGATTTCTCTGAAATAATTTTTGTTGAGTGGATAGATTTTAGTTGGGATAGTCGTTCAACATTCTACAAGAACAACGAACCATGGAGTATGATTTCTCTGAAACCATGATAGATTTCAAGATGAGTCTGTGGTGTGAAATAATTTTTGTTGAGTGGATAGATTTTAGTTGGGGTAGTCGTTCAACATTCTACAAGAACAACGAACCATGGAGTATGATTTCTCTGAAACCATGATAGATTTCAAATCGATCCTGACCAAGATGAGTCTGTGGTGTCAAATAATTTTTGTTGAGTGGATAGATTTTAGTTAGGAGTAGTCGTTCAACATTCTACAAGAACAACTTACCATGGAGTATGATTTCTCTGAAACCATGATAGATTTCAAATCGATCCTGACCAAGATGAGTCTGTGGTGTGAAACAATTTTTGTTGAGTGGATAGATTTTAGTTGGAGTAGTCGTTCAACATTCTACAAGAACAGCTTACCATGGCGTATGATTTCTCTGAAATAATTTTTGTTGAGTGGATAGATTTTAGTTGGGGTAGTCGTTCAACATTCTACAAGAACAACGAACCATGGAGTATGATTTCTCTGAAACCATGATAGATTTCAAATCGATCCTGACCAAGATAAGTCTGTGGTGTAAAATAATTTTTGTTGAGTGGATAGATTTTAGTTGGGGTAGTCGTTCAACATTCTACAAGAACAACGAACCATGGAGTATGATTTCTCTGAAACCATGATAGTTTTCAAATCGATCCTGACCAAGATGAGTCTGTGGTGTGAAATAATTTTTGTTGAGTGGATAGATTTTAGTTGGGGTAGTCGTTCAACATTCTAGAAGAACAACGAACCATGGAGTATGATTTCTCTGAAACCATGATAGATTTCAAATCGATCCTGACCAAGATGAGTCTGTGGTGTGAAATAATTTTTGTTGAGTGGATAGATTTTAGTTGGGGTAGTCGTTCAACATTCTACGAGAACAACGAACCATAGAGTATGATTTATCTGAAATAATTTTTGTTGAGTGGATAGAGTTTAGTTGGGATAGTCGTTCAACATTCTACAAGAACAACTTACCATGGAGTATGATTTCTCTGAAATAATTTTTGTTGAGTGGATAGATTTTAGTTGGGATAGTCGTTCAACATTCTACAAGAACAACTTACCATGGAGTATGATTTCTCTGAAACCATGATAGATTTCAAATCGATCCTGACCAAGATGAGTCTGTGGTGTGAAATAATTTTTCTTGAGTGGATAGATTTTAGTTGGGATATTCGTTCAACATTCTACAAGAACAACTTACCATGGACTATGATTTCTCTGAAACCATGATAGATTTCAAATCGATCCTGACCAAGATGAGTCTGTGGTGTGAAATAATTTTTGTTGAATGGATAGATTTTAGTTGGGATAGTCGCTCAACATTCTACAAGAACAACGAACCATGGAGTATGATTTCTCTGAAACCATGATAGATTTCAAATCGATCCTGACCAAGATGAGTCTGTGGTGTGAAATAATTTTTGTTGAGTGGATAGATTTTAGTTGGGGTAGTCGTTCAACATTCTACAAGAACAACTTACCATGGACTATGATTTCTCTGAAACCATGATAGATTTCAAATCGATCCTGACCAAGATGAGTCTGTGGTGTGAAATTATTTTTGTTGAGTGGATAGATTTTAGTTGGGGTAGTCGTTCAACATTCTACAAGAACAACTTACCATGGAGTATGATTTCTCTGAAACCATGATAGATTTCAAATCGATCCTGACCAAGATGAGTCTGTGGTGTGAAATAATTTTTGTTGAATGGATAGATTTTAGTTGGGGTAGTCGTTCAACATTCTACAAGAACAACTTACCATGGACTATGATTTCTCTGAAACCATGATAGATTTCAAATCGATCCTGACCAAGATGAGTCTGTGGTGTGAAATAATTTTTGTTGAGTGGATAGATTTTAGTTGGGGTAGTCGTTCAACATTTTACAAGAACAACGAACCATATAGTATGATTTCTCTGAAATCATGATAGATTTCAAATCGATCCTGACCAAGATGAGTCTGTGGTGTGAAATAATTTTTGTTGAGTGGATAGATTTTAGTTGGGATAGTCGCTCAACATTCTACAAGAACAACGAACCATGGACTATGATTTCTCTGAAACCATGATAGATTTCAAATCGATCCTGACCAAGATGAGTCTGTGGTGTGAAATAATTTTTGTTGAGTGGATAGATTTTAGTTGGGGTAGTCGTTCAACATTTTACAAGAACAACTTACCATGGACTATGATTTCTCTGAAACCATGATAGATTTCAAATCGATCCTGACCAAGATGAGTCTGTGGTGTGAAATAATTTTTGTTGAGTGGATAGATTTTAGTTGGGATAGTCGCTCAACATTCTACAAGAACAACTTACCATGGACTATGATTTCTCTGAAATAATTTTTGTTGAGTGGATAGATTTTAGTTGGGATAGTCGTTCAACATTCTACAAGAACAACTTACCATGGACTATGATTTCTCTGAAACCATGATAGATTTCAAATCGATCCTGACCAAGATGAGTCTGTGGTGTGAAATAATTTTTGTTGAGTGGATAGATTTTAGTTGGGGTAGTCGTTCAACATTTTACAAGAACAACGAACCATATAGTATGATTTCTCTGAAATCATGATAGATGTCAAATCGATCCTGACCAAGATGAGTCTGTGGTGTGAAATAATTTTTGTTGAGTGGATAGATTTTAGTTGGGATAGTCGTTCAACATTCTACAAGAACAACTTACCATGGAGTATGATTTCTCTGAAACCATGATAGATTTAAAATCGATCCTGACCAAGATGAGTCTGTGGTGTGAAATAATTTTTGTTGAGTGGAGAGATTTTAGTTGGGGTAGTCGTTCAACATTTTACAAGAACAACGAACCATATAGTATGATTTCTCTGAAATCATGATAGATTTCAAATCGATCCTGACCAAGATGAGTCTGTGGTGTGAAATTATTTTTGTTGAGTGGATAGATTTTAGTTGGGGTAGTCGTTCAACATTTTACAAGAACAACGAACCATATAGTATGATTTCTCTGAAATCATGATAGATTTCAAATCGATCCTGACCAAGATGAGTCTGTGGTGTGAAATAATTTTTGTTGAGTGGATAGATTTTAGTTGGGATAGTCGTTCAACATTCTACAAGAACAACTTACCATGGACTATGATTTCTCTGAAATAATTTTTGTTGAGTGGATAGATTTTAGTTGGGATAGTCGTTCAACATTCTACAAGAACAACTTACCATGGAGTATGATTTCTCTGAAACCATGATAGATTTCAAATCGATCCTGACCAAGATGAGTCTTTGGTGTGAAATAATTTTTGTTGAGTGGATAGATTTTAGTTGTTGTAGTCGTTCAACATTCTACAAGAACAACTTACCATGGACTATAATTTCTCAGAAATAATTTTTGTTGAGTCAATAGATTTTAGTTGTAATAGTCGTTCAACATTCTACAAGAACAACTTACCATGGAGTATGATTTCTCTGAAACCATGATAGATTTCAAATCGATCCTGACCAAGATGAGTCTTTGGTGTGAAATAATTTTTGTTGAGTGGATAGATTTTAGTTGTTGTAGTCGTTCAACATTCTACAAGAACAACTTACCATGGACTATAATTTCTCTGAAATAATTTTTGTTGAGTCAATAGATTTTAGTTGGGATAGTCGTTCAACATTCTACAAGAACAACTTACCATGGACTATGATTTCTCTGAAATAATTTTTGTTGAGTGGATAGATTTTAGTTGGGATAGTCGTTCAACATTCTACAAGAACAACTTACCATGGAGTATGATTTCTCTGAAAACATGATAGATTTCAAATCGATCCTGACCAAGATGAGTCTGTGGTGTGAAATAATTTTTGTTGAGTGGATAGATTTTAGTTGGGGTAGTCGTTCAACATTCTACAAGAACAACTTACCATGGAGTATGATTTCTCTGAAACCATGATAGATTTAAAATCGATCCTGACCAAGATGAGTCTGTGGTGTGAAATAATTTTTGTTGAGTGGATAGATTTTAGTTGGGGTAGTCGTTCAACATTCTACAAGAACAACAAACCATGGAGTATGATTTCTCTGAAATAATTTTTGTTGAGTGGATAGATTTTAGTTGGGATAGTCGTTCAACATTCTACAAGAACAAAGAATCATGGAGTATGATTTCTCTGAAACCATGATAGATTTCAAATCGATCCTGACCAAGATGAGTCTGCGGTGTGAAATAATTTTTGTTGAGTGGATAGATTTTAGTTGGGATAGTCGTTCAACATTCTACAAGAACAACTTACCATGGACTATGATTTCTCTGAAACCATGATAGATTTCGAATCGATCCTGACCAAGATGAGTCTGTGGTGTGAAATAATTTTTGTTGAGTGGATAGGTTTTAGTTGGGATAGTCGTTCAACATTCTACAAGAACAACGAACCATGGAGTATGATTTCTCTGAAACCATGATAGATTTCAAATCGATCCTGACCAAGATGAGTCTGTGGTGTGAAATAATTTTTATTGAGTGGATAGATTTTTGTTGGGGTAGTCGTTCAACATTCTACAAGAACAACTCACCACGGACTATGATTTCTCTGAAACCATGATAAATTTCAAATCGATCCTGACCAAGATGAGTCTGTGGTGTGAAATTATTTTTGTTGAGTGGATAGATTTTAGTTGGGGTAGTCGTTCAACATTCTACAAGAACAACTTACCATGGAGTATGATTTTCTGAAACCATGATAGATTTCAAATCGATCCTGACCAAGATGAGTCTATGGTGTGAAATAATTTTTGTTGAGTGGATAGATTTTAGTTGGGGTAGTCGTTGAACATTCTACAAGAACAACTTACCATGGACTATGATTTCTCTGAAATAATTTTTGTTGAGTGGATAGATTTTAGTTGGGATAGTCGTTCAACATTCTACAAGAACAACTTACCATGGACTATGATTTCTCTGAAACCATGATAGATTTCAAATCGATCCTGACCAAGATGAGTCTGTGGTGTGAAATAATTTTTGTTGAGTGGATAGATTTTAGTTGGGGTAGTCGTTCAACATTCTACAAGAACAACTTACCATGGAGTATGATTTCTCTGAAACCATGATAGATTTAAAATCGATCCTGACCAAGATGAGTCTGTGGTGTGAAATAATTTTTGTTGAGTGGATAGATTTTAGTTGGGGTAGTCGTTCAACATTCTACAAGAACAACGAACCATGGAGTATGATTTCTCTGAAATAATTTTTGTTGAGTGGATAGATTTTAGTTGGGATAGTCGTTCAACATTCTACAAGAACAAAGAACCATGGAGTATGATTTCTCTGAAACCATGATAGATTTCAAATCGATCCTGACCAAGATGAGTCTGTGGCGTGAAATAATTTTTGTTGAGTGGATAGATTTTAGTTGGGATAGTCGTTCAACATTCTACAAGAACAACTTACCATGGACTATGATTTCTCTGAAACCATGATAGATTTCGAATCGATCCTGACCAAGATGAGTCTGTGGTGTGAAATAATTTTTGTTGAGTGGATAGGTTTTAGTTGGGATAGTCGTTCAACATTCTACAAGAACAACGAACCATGGAGTATGATTTCTCTGAAACCATGATAGATTTCAAATCGATCCTGACCAAGATGAGTCTGTGGTGTGAAATAATTTTTATTGAGTGGATAGATTTTTGTTGGGGTAGTCGTTCAACATTCTACAAGAACAACTTACCATGGACTATGATTTCTCTGAAACCATGATAGATTTCAAATCGATCCTGACCAAGATGAGTCTGTGGTGTGAAATTATTTTTGTTGAGTGGATAGATTTTAGTTGGGGTAGTCGTTCAACATTCTACAAGAACAACTTACCATGGAGTATGATTTTCTGAAACCATGATAGATTTCAAATCGATCCTGACCAAGATGAGTCTATGGTGTGAAATAATTTTTGTTGAGTGGATAGATTTTAGTTGGGGTAGTCGTTGAACATTCTACAAGAACAACTTACCATGGACTATGATTTCTCTGAAATAATTTTTGTTGAGTGGATAGATTTTAGTTGGGATAGTCGTTCAACATTCTACAAGAACAACTTACCATGGACTATGATTTCTCTGAAACCATGATAGATTTCAAATCGATCCTGACCAAGATGAGTCTGTGGTGTGAAATAATTTTTGTTGAGTGGATAGATTTTAGTTGGGGTAGTCGTTCAACATTCTACAAGAACAACTTACCATGGAGTATGATTTCTCTGAAACCATGATAGATTTAAAATCGATCCTGACCAAGATGAGTCTGTGGTGTGAAATAATTTTTGTTGAGTGGATAGATTTTAGTTGGGGTAGTCGTTCAACATTCTACAAGAACAACGAACCATGGAGTATGATTTCTCTGAAATAATTTTTGTTGAGTGGATAGATTTTAGTTGGGATAGTCGTTCAACATTCTACAAGAACAAAGAACCATGGAGTATGATTTCTCTGAAACCATGATAGATTTCAAATCGATCCTGACCAAGATGAGTCTGTGGTGTGAAATAATTTTTGTTGAGTGGATAGATTTTAGTTGGGATAGTCGTTCAACATTCTACAAGAACAACTTACCATGGACTATGATTTCTCTGAAACCATGATAGATTTCGAATCGATCCTGACCAAGATGAGTCTGTGGTGTGAAATAATTTTTGTTGAGTGGATAGGTTTTAGTTGGGATAGTCGTTCAACATTCTACAAGAACAACGAACCATGGAGTATGATTTCTCTGAAACCATGATAGATTTCAAATCGATCCTGACCAAGATGAGTCTGTGGTGTGAAATAATTTTTATTGAGTGGATAGATTTTTGTTGGGGTAGTCGTTCAACATTCTACAAGAACAACTTACCATGGACTATGATTTCTCTGAAACCATGATAGATTTCAAATCGATCCTGACCAAGATGAGTCTGTGGTGTGAAATTATTTTTGTTGAGTGGATAGATTTTAGTTGGGGTAGTCGTTCAACATTCTACAAGAACAACTTACCATGGAGTATGATTTTCTGAAACCATGATAGATTTCAAATCGATCCTGACCAAGATGAGTCTATGGTGTGAAATAATTTTTGTTGACTGGATAGATTTTAGTTGGGGTACTCGTTGAACATTCTACAAGAACAACTTACCATGGACTATGATTTCTCTGAAATAATTTTTGTTGAGTGGATAGGTTTGTTGCGTGCAAATATTGCTCTAACTTCCTTATCCGCTCCATCCCTCCCAATCATACCCATCCACCCTTTGCCCCTTCCTTTTCTCTTTTACCCGTTGTCCCCTGCGAACTTTGCGAACGTTGAGCATTACTGGTTGGGTCCCAACTAGTGCTCGCACTTGCGTTTAAATTTCAAGGGGGATGACAAAAGCAGGTATCCCGGCGCCAGACAACTGTCTGAAGCAGGAAAGAGCCAGGTGGACCGCCTGGAGACTCATCCTGATCAGCGTAAGAAATTAAAATTAACAATTCGATTCTATTACTCACAAAGAGGTCAAAAAAAAAAAATAATATGTGAGGGGTAGTTTCTGATTCCCTGGGTTCCTTCCATTTTGTTTACCCTCTTCTTACGAAGGTTTACTCGATAGGTAGAGTTCGCGTTATAGTTGACAAGCTTTCCCTCCAACTAATAGGTCATTAGAGGGAATTTTAAATGGAACAAGATCCTTAGAGTAAGGTTGGGCTAGGTACGAACCCAAGCAATCACTTGAAAACACAAACAAACAGTTCCGAGAAATTTCCCCACTACCGTGGTTCGAGGATCGAATGAGAGAAGCAACGAGGGAGGCTACTGGAGCGCTGGATGTGATTCCCTTCGCTCCGGTAGCTGAATCGACTACAACGAGGCGAAATCAGTTACACCAATACACAGAAACCCTTTCCCGCCAAAAAAGACAGTGCGACAGAAAGGTGTTATTTTTAAAATTCATAATTCAGTAATTGCCAAATATGTGTGCATAAACCCGATTTTTGTGGGCGCCGTGGCTCAAGTGGTTAGTGCGTTGGACTACGGAGCAAGGGGTTCCAGGTTCAATCCCCAGACAACACCTAAAATTTCTTTCACGGCCCCACCTCTCGCGAGCGTCTGACAAACATTCGAGAGTAAAACTGTCATGAAAAAGCTTCTCAAAATTGCCGTTCGGATCCGGCATTAAACAGTAGGCCCCTTCCATTCATGTGAAGAATATAACACGCACAACACGAATGGTTGTGAGAAGCTAGGCCCTGGGTCCCATGGACCTGTTACGCCAAAAATTTGTATTTGTAAACCCGATTTTTGTAAACATAACTTTCGTCAGAATGGACGTCGATAAATGGCTGAATTCGCCTCAGCTGAGTGTGCGTGTGCGTGTGTGAGTGTGAGAGAGGTGGAGCCGACGACCCGGCGACTTCACTTCTTGGTTGACCGAATCCAGAGCCGGACACGATAGTTTAAATTTAAAAAAAGGAAGTTCGTTAAAAAAAATATAAAAAAGCACAGGAAAATTGCTATAGTGAGGAGTTAGTTTTGAGTGAAAAAGAAAAGAAAAAAAAAAAGGACATACACATAGTGAAGTGGAAACAAGGAAGAAAAAGAGAAATAAATAGTGATTGTGGCGGAGACATACCTTTTCCCCAGACCTATACGCAGGATAACCGGTAGTAAGGAGGATAAATAGGACCCTGTTGGAGGGACAGCGAGAAAAAAAAAGCTAAGTATTGTGTATTTAAATTAGGAAATCGTTTTTATTTTGTGGCGTTGAAATTGTTTTCGAGTCAGCCTTCGTACCCGTATCTTTTACCGTAGCCGTCGCTACGAGTCCATAGTTGTTTCTTCTTTTTCGCGACCCGTTTCTCCCGTTACTTAAACCGTAGTTCACGGAGTCGTAAGTGAATCCGGAGCTACCCCATTGGTCTCACTTTATTCTTTTTCTTTTACTTTACTTTCCGCGTATAAAATATCTCCAAATTTTATCCAAGGCTGGAACCGGGTCCGAGCCACATCAGAGCCTAATTCCTTGGTGCGTTGTTACACCGGAATAGGTAAGTCCCAGCCCGCTGAGACGAAGTAAACTCTGCCAACGATAAAAATACGGAATCTGTACTTTCACCCTCGATTTTAGCGTTTTCCCTCAAAGGTTTGGTAATTTTCCTAATAAAAGATTACCTGGCGTCCAACTCGGTATTATATTTTATTTTTACCTATTTAAAATATTTTACAGCAGTGTAATCACCCCATTATAATATTCCCGGAAAAGCGATCCCTGAACCCACCCCTCGTGAGCAGCTGGGAAAACACGGCGAAATTTTGACATATCGTCGTTGTTGGGTTTTCCTGAGCATTCGACTTTTTTGCAAACGCGTGCGCGGCCGTTGCTTTTATCGTTCTTTTTTTGTTGTTTATTCGGGCGGTGAAAAAAAAGTATATATTGTATAATTCCCCCTCATAAAGTCGCGCGTTAATTACCCCTTTAATCGGGATAAATAATAACAATTGCTCAAGGAGGAGGAACCCAACATTTTGGCGCCCAACGTGTGGGGCCAGGAAACTTTTTTTATTGACTGGAAAAGTGATCGTGTTGTGTCTTGTCCTTAGGGAAGTGTCTGATTCTTTTTTTGTTCTATTTACTTTGTTTTTTTTCTTTCTCTTTTCCCAATCTAGTGCCACAAATTTGGTTCGATAAATCATCGGGGCTTTCATCATACATCAACATACATCCATACATACATCGTTGGATACCCACAGAAAAACTTAATCTGTGCATCGCTGGATTTCTGCACCAAAAAGTATAATCTTCCAGACGCAAAACCCTGGAAGCCAAGTAGGTGGTTGTTGTTTCGTTTTTCTTTCAATCGGCTACGTACCTATGTACCAATATAATTATATACATACATACACATATAACACAGTATATTAATACGTAAATATTTTAAAACTATATATACATATTTACATACATATTTACTTTTTTTTTCATTGTCTGATCGTTGACAGTGATACTTTTTTCGGTTTTGTTTTTTTTGCAAGGTTTCTTTTATGCATTTTTTTTTTTCTTTTCGTTTACATCATCAGTACAGTGGGCTAGGTACCTTTTTTTTTGGTTGTTTTTTTTTTCTCTCGTTTTTGTTTTTGGTTTTATTGTGAATTTTTTTTTCTTGTTTTGGTTTTATTGGTTTATTTGGTTTTCTTTTCGTTGATCATAAACGGGTGATTGTTTCGCGTTGATTTTAGTGAGAGTTTCGGTATTGGTTTTATTGGGGATAATAACACCTATTTATTAATATGGAAATCAATCGGCTGTCGCAGGAAGAACTCGCGTACGAAGTTGAGTGGAGGGGGCTAGCTATCGGCAACGTGGATAGCATGCGGAAGTCGTTACGCTCCGCAAGGGCCCTCGAACGAAGGGGATCACTCGCGGTAGATAGGGTCGCGGTCGAGAAGAAAATTTTAGAAATAGAGGAGTTGCTGGAGAACCCCCCGGCCCGAGGTTCTCCAGACTATAAAAAAATCTATGCAAAGATTGAATGGGCAACGGGACGTATAGGCAGGTCAAAGCCTAATACCGAAGAAGAAGCAGCGGAGAAGAAGAAATTAAAAACGATCTTGATGATGCTGCTGGCGACACTGGAAGTAGAGGACGAAGAAGACGACGAAGAAGATGAGCCACGGAACAAATCAGGACAGAAACAACAACGGCAACAACAACAGTCGCCACTACACCAAGCGACCGGTGGAGACCCTACCAGTATGATCAGCGGTGAGAGGATTCTCGTAACCAACGAAAGGTTCGAGAACCTCTCCAAATGGGATTTAAAATTTTCAGGAGAACGTTGTGGATCTTCGGTTAATTAATTTTTAGAACGGGTGGAAGAATTGCGGGCAGCTCGAGGGGTTAGCGAGGTACATCTTTTTAGGTCGGCGGTCGATTTATTCATCGGGAAGGCACTTCTGTGGTTTAGGGCGGTTAGGAGGACCATCAGTACTTGGCAGGAACTTGTTAGGGAACTAAAGTTGGAATTTCTCCCACCTAATTATGATGACCTGTTACTTGAAGAGATTAGGCGACGAACCCAAGGAAAGGATGAGTCGATAGGAGTATATGTGGCCATCATGGAAAACATGTTTGGTCGGTTGTCGGAACCCCTCTCTGAGAGACGAAAGCTGGGTATTGTTCAGCGCAATCTCGCACCATTCTACCAAACGCAGTTAGGTTTGGCCGATCCGAAAACGATCGGGGACCTGGTTGCGTTGGGTAGGAAACTTGAGATGGTCCGAGCCAACGTGGAAACGTTTGCACCACCTCCCCCTCCAAGATCCAGGAACCTATTGGAACCTGATCTTGCCTACGCCGCGGTAGAAGAACCATCTGTTTCTGTAGTTTCCCGAAACACTCATCCCCCTCGCAGGATGAGATGTTTCAACTGTAATCAAGAAGGACATCTTTCTAACACCTGTTCCGCTCCTAGGAGATGTTTAGGTTGTGGTAAGCTAGGGGTCATTCGGAAGGATTGTAGAAACTGCTCGGGAAATGGGCAGCGGACTCTTGCAGCGGCAGGGCAAGAGCGCCGGCGAAATTAGTTAGGTTGCCTGCTGGCAACCAGTTGGAGGTCGTCCACTTAGGTTTCACGCTTGAGGCAAAAGATGACGACGTACGCCCTTATTTAGGTGTCGAGGTATATGGAGTTAGGCTTATAGGTTTATTGGATTCAGGGGCGTCGCGTACGATCGTCGGTAGGGACGGGTGGAAAATTTTAAAGGACTTAGGTTTAGCTTTAGGAAAGACTGATGTCAGTAGGGTATCATTAGCTGATGGGGGTAAGATAGGAGTAGAAGGGAGCATTCTACTTCCTTTTGTAGTGCAGGGCCAATCATTTTTATTAGAGTGCCTAGTCATCTCGACTCTACCACACATCTTGATCTTGGGTGCCGATTTTTGGACCCGCACGGGAATCGTCCCGGATCTACGATCAGGAGAATGGCGCTTCTCGAATCAAGTCGCGTTGGCTTCGATTTCGGCCATTCAGGAGAGAGGAGAGCTAGACGAAAGGCAAAGTAGGCAGTTAGGTAGCTTTATAGCGCAAGTTTTTGAAAACATGCCAGAGGGCATAGGGTGCACACATCTAGTGGAGCACAAGATTAGGACGGCGGCTGAACCAATCAAGCAGCGGTATTATCCGGTTTCACCTGCGGTTCAGCGCCATATTGATAAAGAGTTAGAAGACATGTTGAAGGAAGACATCAGCTTCTCCAATTGTGATGATTAGGAAGAAAGACGGAACGTTTAGGTTTTGCGTGGATTACAGGAAGTTAAATAAGGTTACTGAGAGGGACGCTTATCCTCTCCCTTACATCTCCTCCACCTTAGACAAGCTCAGGGATGCCAAGTACCTTTCTTCGCTGGACATTAAGTCCGCTTATTGGCAAATCCCGGTTGAGGAAAAATCGAGGCAGTACACCGCTTTCACTGTGCCGAATAGAGGACTGTTTCAATTTAAGAGGATGCCATTTGGGTTGCATAACGCCCCAGCGACATGGCAGAGGTTCATCGACACTGTGCTTGGCGCCGATTTGGAGCCGCACCTGTTCGTATACCTGGATGACATCATCATCGTCACCAACTCCTTCCAAAAACATCTGGAGATACTGAAAGAGGTCTTTAAGCGGTTATGCTCGGCGGGTCTAAAGGTTAGTAAGGAGAAATGCAACTTCTGTAGGTCCTCGCTAAAGTTTTTAGGTTATGTAGTGGATAGGAATGGACTCCATGTAGACCCAGAAAAGGTAGATAGTATGGTTAGGATTCCTGCTCCCAGGAATGTTAGGGAAGTTAGGAGCTTCGTCGGAACGGTATCCTGGTACAGGAGATTCATACCAAACTTTGCGTCTTTGGTGAAGCCGTTAACCGACTTGCTCAAGAAGAGCAATAGGTTCAATTGGACTGACGAGTGCGAGGGGAGTTTTAAGAAGGCAAAAGAGTGCCTAGTGACTGCCCCGATTCTGACCTGCCCGGATTTTGAGCGGCCGTTTGTGGTACAAACAGACGCTTCGGACTATGGGGTTGGAGCAGTGCTTAGTCAAACATTTGACGACGGAGAGAAGGTGATATGTTATTTGAGTAGGTCGTTGAATAGGAACGAGAGGAACTATTCAACCACGGAGAAGGAGTGTCTGGCTGTTCTATGGGCTATTGAGAAGTTGCGACCATATATCGAAGGTGTTCGATTTACGGTCGTGACTGATCACTATTCTTTGGTGTGGCTGAGTAACCTCAAAGATCCGTGTGGTAGATTAGCGCGATGGGCGGTTAGGTTACAACAGTTTGACTTCGAGATCGTGCATCGAAAAGGGAAGGAGCACGTGGTTCCTGATATGCTCTCTAGGAACGTTGCGTCGGTAGCGGAACTGGAGGAGCACCGACTCGATCCTTGGATCACAAAGATGATTTCGAAAGTAGAGTCGAACCCTTTAGCCTATCCGTCCTGGAGAGTTGAACAGGGCATTTTATTTAAGTTCGTTAAGTCTAAGCAAGTGGTTGTTCATGACAATGATTCAGAATGGAAAGAGGTAGTAGCCAAGTTGATAGGGTTAGGATACTTAGAGAGTGTCATGACAACCCATTAGCAGGGCATATGGGGGTTAGTAAAACTTTTGCTAGGGTAGGTGCTCGGTACTACTGGCCTAAAATGAGGTCAGATATTACCAAGTATGTTAGGAGCTGTAGAATTTGCCAAAGTGTGAAGCCGGTGAATGACAAACCGGCTGGTTGGATGGTTGAGAGGAAAGGGATTTCGAATCCCTGGGAGATGATCTGTGTCGATTTGGTAGGCCCTCTTCCAAAGTCGAGTAGGGGTTTCACTTACATTCTAACAGTGGTCGATTATTTTACCAAATTCCCCTTACTTTTCCCCCTTAGAACTGCTACGGCGAGTTCCGTCTGCAGGGAACTCGAGGATAATGTTTTTCTACTTTTCGGCATACCATCGGTGGTCGTCTGTGACAACGGCCCCCAGTTCAAGAGTAAAGAACTGCAAGCGCTAGCCGAGGCGTACGGGTCACAAATTAGGTACACTGCGCATTATCATCCGCAAGCTAACCCTGCGGAGCGCATCAACCAAATAGTAAAAACCACACTCCGCGCGTATGTTTCCGAGAATCATCGAACGTGGGATGCGCACCTCGCGAAGGTTGCATGTAGCATCCGCACGTCGCAACACGACGTCTTGAAGGTATCACCATATTACGCGAACTTCGGGAGAGATATGGTAACGTTCGCGGGTAGACGGGTAGGAACCATCGCGGATTCAACATTAAGGGAAGTAGGTTCATCAAATAAGGAATTAGACTCCACAGATAGGGAGATAGAATTAGAAGTTAGGGATAATGTCTTAGGAGATAAGGAACCGAATTTAGGAGATAGGGAAATCGCCACAAGAGGTAGGGACTTAAGCTTTCAAGGTAGGGCCCCAGACATGCCAGAATTAGCCAAGAAGTTTAGCCAGCTTAGGGATGATATCCGCCGGAAATAAAGCGACGGCAACCAAGAAGGCTGCCCAAACATACAATTTAAGACGGAGGGACGTACAATACCTCCCAAACGAATTGGTTTGGCGCAGAAACTTCACGCTTTCCAACGCGGCCAACTACTACGCGGCCAAACTTGGACTTATACACTAAAAGACAATAATGGCAATGATAAAGGCACCTGGCATGTGAAAGATTTGAAGCCTTTCTACGACGAACGTAGCCAGGAAGATGAAATAAGTCGCGCCGGAGGACCCAGAAGGCGCTAAGAGGAATTGAGAGCTTCCCGCTCTGTGATATTTTCTTATCGACAGCGAACGCTGCATGCCTCTGAACCATCGTTCCTTTGTTGTATTGTTTACCCGGGGAGGTCCGATTTCGGACGATTTCTTACTTCGGCCTTTCTTTCGAAAAGCCAACCTCTTCTCTTCGGAGGTAAGGGTGGGGTTTGTTGCGTGCAAATATTGTTCTAACTTCCTTATCCGCTCCATCCCTCCCAATCATACCCATCCACCCTTTGCCCCTTCCTTTTCTCTTTTACCCGTTGTCCCCTGCGAACTTTGCGAACGTTGAGCATTACTGGTTGGGTCCCAACTAGTGCTCGCACTTGCGTTTAAATTTCAAGGGGGATGACAAAAGCAGGTATCCCGGCGCCAGACAACTGTCTGAAGCAGGAAAGAGCCAAGTGGACCGCCTGGAGACTCATCCTGATCAGCGTAAGAAATTAAAATTAACAATTCGATTCTATTACTCACAAAGAGGTCAAAAAAAAAAAATAATATGTGAGGGGTAGTTTCTGATTCCCTGGGTTCCTTCCATTTTGTTTACCCTCTTCTTACGAAGGTTTACTCGATAGGTAGAGTTCGCGTTATAGTTGACAAGCTTTCCCTCCAACTAATAGGTCATTAGAGGGAATTTTAAGTGGAACAAGATCCTTAGAGTAAGGTTGGGCTAGGTACGAACCCAAGCAATCACTTGAAAACACAAACAAACAGTTCCGAGAAATTTCCCCACTACCGTGGTTCGAGGATCGAATGAGAGAAGCAACGAGGGAGGCTACTGGAGCGCTGGATGTGATTCCCTTCGCTCCGGTAGCTGAATCGACTACAACGAGGCGAAATCAGTTACACCAATACACAGAAACCCTTTCCCGCCAAAAAAGACAGTGCGACAGAAAGGTGTTATTTTTATTCAAAACCGCGTACAAAACATTTTAAAATTCATAATTCAGTAATTGCCAAATATGTGTGCATAAACCCGATTTTTGTGGGCGCCGTGGCTCAAGTGGTTAGTGCGTTGGACTACGGAGCAAGGGGTTCCAGGTTCAATCCCCAGACAACACCTAAAATTTCTTTCACGGCCCCACCTCTCGCGAGCGTCTGACAAACATTCGAGAGTAAAACTGTCATGAAAAAGCTTCTCAAAATTGCCGTTCGGATCCGGCATTAAACAGTAGGCCCCTTCCATTCATGTGAAGAATATAACACGCACAACACGAATGGTTGTGAGAAGCTAGGCCCTGGGTCCCATGGACCTGTTACGCCAAAAATTTGTATTTGTAAACCCGATTTTTGTAAACATAACTTTCGTCAGAATGGACGTCGATAAATGGCTGAATTCGCCTCAGCTGAGTGTGCGTGTGCGTGTGTGAGTGTGAGAGAGGTGGAGCCGACGACCCGGCGACTTCACTTCTTGGTTGACCGAATCCAGAGCCGGACACGATAGTGGAAATTTAAAAAAAGGAAGTTCGTTAAAAAAAAATATAAAAAAGCACAGGAAAATTGCTATAGTGAGGAGTTAGTTTTGAGTGAAAAAGAAAAGAAAAAAAAAAAGGACATACACATAGTGAAGTGGAAACAAGGAAGAAAAAGAGAAATAAATAGTGATTGTGGCGGAGACATACCTTTTCCCCAGACCTATACGCAGGATAACCGGTAGTAAGGAGGATAAATAGGACCCTGTTGGAGGGACAGCGAGAAAAAAAAGCTAAGTATTGTGTATTTAAATTAGGAAATCGTTTTTATTTTGTGGCGTTGAAATTGTTTTCGAGTCAGCCTTCGTACCCGTATCTTTTACCGTAGCCGTCGCTACGAGTCCATAGTTGTTTCTTCTTTTTCGCGACCCGTTTCTCCCGTTACTTAAACCGTAGTTCACGGAGTCGTAAGTGAATCCGGAACTACCCCATTGGTCTCACTTTATTCTTTTTCTTTTACTTTACTTTCCGCGTATAAAATATCTCCAAATTTTATCCAAGGCTGGAACCGGGTCCGAGCCACATCAGAGCCTAATTCCTTGGTGCGTTGTTACACCGGAATAGGTACGTCCCAGCCCGCTGAGACGAAGTAAACTCTGCCAACGATAAAAATACGGAATCTGTACTTTCACCCTCGATTTTAGCGTTTTCCCTCAAAGGTTTGGTAATTTTCCTAATAAAAGATTACCTGGCGTCCAACTCGGTATTATATTTTATTTTTACCTATTTAAAATATTTTACAGCAGTGTAATCACCCCATTATAATATTCCCGGAAAAGCGATCCCTGAACCCACCCCTCGTGAGCAGCTGGGAAAACACGGCGAAATTTTGACATTTCGTCGTTGTTGGGTTTTCCTGAGCATTCGACTTTTTTGCAAACGCGTGCACGGCCGTTGCTTTTATCGTTCTTTTTTTGTTGTTTATTCGGGCGGTGAAAAAAAAATATATATTGTATAATTCCCCCTCATAAAGTCGCGCGTTAATTACCCCTTTAATCGGGATAAATAATAACAATTGCTCAAGGAGGAGGAACCCAACAGATTTTAGTTGGGATAGTCGTTCAACATTCTACAAGAACAACTTACCATGGACTATGATTTCTCTGAAACCATGATAGATTTCAAATCGATCCTGACCAAGATGAGTCTGTGGTGTGAAATAATTTTTGTTGAGTGGATAGATTTTAGTTGGGATAGTCGCTCAACATTCTACAAGAACAACGAACCATGGACTATGATTTCTCTGAAACCATGATAGATTTCAAATCGATCCTGACCAAGATGAGTCTGTGGTGTGAAATAATTTTTGTTGAGTGGATAGATTTTAGTTGGGGTAGTCGTTCAGCATTCTACAAGAACAACTTACCATGGAGTATGATTTCTCTGAAACCATGATAGATTTCAAATCGATCCTGACCAAGATGAGTCTGTGGTGTGAAATAATTTTTGTTGAGTGGATAGATTTTAGTTGGGGTAGTCGTTCAACATTCTACAAGAACAACGAACCATGGACTATGATTTCTCTGAAATAATTTTTGTTGAGTGGATAGATTTTAGTTGGGATAGTCGTTCAACATTCTACAAGAACAACTTACCATGGACTATGATTTCTCTGAAATAATTTTTGTTGAGTGGATAGATTTTAGTTGGGATAGTCGTTCAACATTCTACAAGAACAACTTACCATGGAGTATGATTTCTCTGAAACCATGATAGATTTCAAATCGATCCTGACCAAGATGAGTCTGTGGTGTGAAATAATTTTTGTTGAGTGGATAGATTTTAGTTGGGGTAGTCGTTCAACATTCTACAAGAACAACTTACCATGGACTATGATTTCTCTGAAATAATTTTTGTTGAGTCAATAGATTTTAGTTGGGATAGTCGTTCAACATTCTACAAGAACAACTTACCATGGACTATGATTTCTCTGAAACCATGATAGATTTCAAATCGATCCTGACCAAGATGAGTCTGTGGTGTGAAATAATTTTTGTTGAGTGGATAGATTTTAGTTGGGATAGTCGTTCAACATTCTACAAGAACAACGAACCATGGAGTATGATTTCTCTGCAACCATGATAGATTTCAAATCGATCCTGACCAAGATGAGTCTGTGGTGTGAAATAATTTTTGTTGAGTGGATAGATTTTAGTTGGGGTAGTCGTTCAACATTCTACAAGAACAACTTACCATGGAGTATGATTTCTCTGAAATAATTTTTGTTGAGTGGATAGATTTTAGTTGGGGTAGTCGTTCAACATTCTACAAGAACAACTTACCATGGAGTATGATTTCTCTGAAACCATGATAGATTTCAAATCGATCCTGACCAAGATGAGTCTGTGGTGTGAAATAATTTTTGTTGAGTGGATAGATTTTAGTTGGTTTAGTCGTTCAACATTCTACAAGAACAACTTACCATGGAGTATGATTTCTCTGAAACCATGATAGATTTCAAATCGATCCTGACCAAGATGAGTCTGTGGTGTGAAATAATTTTTGTTGAGTGGATAGATTTTAGTTGGGGTAGTCGTTCAACATTTTACAAGAACAACGAACCATGGAGTATGATTTCTTTGAAATAATTTTTGTTGAGTGGATAGATTTTAGTTAGGATAGTCGTTCAACATTCTACAAGAACAACTTACCATGGAGAATGATTTCTCTGAAATAAATTTTGTTGAGTGGATAGATTTTAGTTGGGGTAGTCGTTCAACATTCTACAAGAACAACTTACCATGGAGTATGTTTTCTCTGAAATAATTTTTGTTGAGTGGATAGATTTTAGTTGGGGTAGTCGTTCAACATTCTACAAGAACAACGAAGCATGGAGTATGATTTCTCTGAAACCATGATAGATTTCAAATCGATCCTGACCAAGATGAGTCTGTGGTGTGAAATAATTTTTGTTGAGTGGATAGATTTTAGTTGGGGTAGTCGTTCAACATTCTACAAGAACAACTTACCATGGAGTATGATTTCTCTGAAACCATGATAGATTTCAAATCGATCCTGACCAAGATGAGTCTGTGGTGTGAAATAATTTTTGTTGAGTGGATAGATTTTAGTTGGGGTAGTCGTTCAACATTTTACAAGAACAACGAACCATGGAGTATGATTTCTTTGAAATAATTTTTGTTGAGTGGATAGATTTTAGTTGGGATAGTCGTTCAACATTCTACAAGAACAACTTACCATGGAGAATGATTTCTCTGAAATAATTTTTGTTGAGTGGATAGATTTTAGTTAGGGGTAGTCGTTCAACATTCTACAAGAACAACTTACCATGGAGTATGATTTCTCTGAAATAATTTTTGTTGAGTGGATAGATTTTAGTTGGGATAGTCGTTCAACATTTTACAAGAACAACGAACCATGGAGTATGATTTCTCTGAAACCATGATAGATTTCAAATCGATCCTGACCAAGATGAGTCTGTGGTGTGAAATAATTTTTGTTGAGTGGATAGATTTTAGTTGGGGTAGTCGTTCAACATTCTACAAGAACAACTTACCATGGAGTATGATTTCTCTGAAACCATGATAGATTTCAAATCGATCCTGACCAAGATGAGTCTGTGGTGTGAAATAATTTTTGTTGAGTGGATAGATTTTAGTTGGGATAGTCGTTCAACATTCTAGAAGAACAACTTACCATGGAGTATGATTTCTCTGAAATAATTTTTGTTGAATGGATAGATTTTAGTTGGGGTAGTCGTTCAACATTCTACAAGAACAACGAACCATGGAGTATGATTTCTCTGAAACCATGATAGATTTCAAATCGATCCTGACCAAGATGAGTCTGTGGTGTGAAATAATTTTTGTTGAGTGGATAGATTTTAGTTGGGGTAGTCGTTCAACATTCTACTAGAACAACTTACCATGGACTATGATTTCTCTGAAACCATGATAGATTTCAAATCGATCCTGACCAAGATGAGTCTGTGGTGTGAAATAATTTTTGTTGAGTGAATAGATTTTAGTTAGGGGTAGTCGTTCAACATTCTACAAGAACAACTTACCATGGAGTATGATTTCTCTGCAACCATGATAGATTTCAAATCGATCCTGACCAAGATGAGTCTGTGGTGTGAAATAATTTTTGTTGAGTGGATAGATTTTAGTTAGGGGTAGTCGTTCAACATTCTACAAGAACAACTTACCATGGAGAATGATTTCTCTGAAATAATTTTTGTTGAGTGGATAGATTTTAGTTAGGGGTAGTCGTTCAACATTCTACAAGAACAACTTACCATGGAGTATGATTTCTCTGAAATAATTTTTGTTGAGTGGATAGATTTTAGTTGGGATAGTCGTTCAACATTTTACAAGAACAACGAACCATGGAGTATGATTTCTCTGAAACCATGATAGATTTCAAATCGATCCTGACCAAGATGAGTCTGTGGTGTGAAATAATTTTTGTTGAGTGGATAGATTTTAGTTGGGGTAGTCGTTCAACATTCTACAAGAACAACTTACCATGGAGTATGATTTCTCTGAAACCATGATAGATTTCAAATCGATCCTGACCAAGATGAGTCTGTGGTGTGAAATAATTTTTGTTGAGTGGATAGATTTTAGTTGGGATAGTCGTTCAACATTCTAGAAGAACAACTTACCATGGAGTATGATTTCTCTGAAATAATTTTTGTTGAATGGATAGATTTTAGTTGGGGTAGTCGTTCAACATTCTACAAGAACAACGAACCATGGAGTATGATTTCTCTGAAACCATGATAGATTTCAAATCGATCCTGACCAAGATGAGTCTGTGGTGTGAAATAATTTTTGTTGAGTGGATAGATTTTAGTTGGGGTAGTCGTTCAACATTCTACTAGAACAACTTACCATATACTATGATTTCTCTGAAACCATGATAGATTTCAAATCGATCCTGACCAAGATGAGTCTGTGGTGTGAAATAATTTTTGTTGAGTGAATAGATTTTAGTTAGGGGTAGTCGTTCAACATTCTACAAGAACAACTTACCATGGAGTATGATTTCTCTGCAACCATGATAGATTTCAAATCGATCCTGACCAAGATGAGTCTGTGGTGTGAAATAATTTTTGTTGAGTGGATAGATTTTAGTTAGGGGTAGTCGTTCAACATTCTACAAGAACAACTTACCATGGACTATGATTTCTCTGAAACCATGATAGATTTCAAATCGATCCTGACCAAGATGAGTCTGTGGTGTGAAATAATTTTTGTTGAGTGGATAGATTTTAGTTAGGGGTAGTCGTTCAACATTCTACAAGAACAACGAACCATGGAGTATGATTTCTCTGAAACCATGATAGATTTCAAATCGATCCTGACCAAGATGAGTCTGTGGTGTGAAATAATTTTTGTTGAGTGGATAGATTTTAGTTGGGATAGTCGTTCAACATTCTACAAGAACAACTTACCATGGACTATGATTTCTCTGAAATAATTTTTGTTGAGTGGATAGATTTTAGTTGGGATAGTCGTTCAACATTCTACAAGAACAACTTACCATGGAGTATGATTTCTCTGAAACCATGATAGATTTCAAATCGATCCTGACCAAGATGAGTCTGTGGTGTGAAATAATTTTTGTTGAGTGGATAGATTTTAGTTGGGGTAGTCGTTCAACATTCTACAAGAACAACTTACCATGGACTATGATTTCTCTGAAATAATTTTTGTTGAGTTAATAGATTTTAGTTGGGATAGTCGTTCAACATTCTACAAGAACAACTTACCATGGACTATGATTTCTCTGAAACCATGATAGATTTCAAATCGATCCTGACCAAGATGAGTCTGTGGTGTGAAATAATTTTTGTTGAGTGGATAGATTTTAGTTGGGGTAGTCGTTCAACATTCTACAAGAACAACTTACCATGGACTATGATTTCTCTGAAACCATGATAGATTTCAAATCGATCCTGACCAAGATGAGTCTGTGGTGTGAAATAATTTTTGTTGAGTGGATAGATTTTAGTTAGGGGTAGTCGTTCAACATTCTACAAGAACAACGAACCATGGAGTATGATTTCTCTGAAACCATGATAGATTTCAAATCGATCCTGACCAAGATGAGTCTGTGGTGTGAAATAATTTTTGTTGAGTGGATAGATTTTATTTGGGATAGTCGTTCAACATTCTACAAGAACAACTTACCATGGACTATGATTTCTCTGAAATAATTTTTGTTGAGTGGATAGATTTTAGTTGGGATAGTCGTTCAACATTCTACAAGAACAACTTACCATGGAGTATGATTTCTCTGAAACCATGATAGATTTCAAATCGATCCTGACCAAGATGAGTCTGTGGTGTGAAATAATTTTTGTTGAGTGGATAGATTTTAGTTGGGGTAGTCGTTCAACATTCTACAAGAACAACTTACCATGGACTATGATTTCTCTGAAATAATTTTTGTTGAGTTAATAGATTTTAGTTGGGATAGTCGTTCAACATTCTACAAGAACAACTTACCATGGACTATGATTTCTCTGAAACCATGATAGATTTCAAATCGATCCTGACCAAGATGAGTCTGTGGTGTGAAATAATTTTTGTTGAGTGGATAGATTTTAGTTGGGGTAGTCGTTCAACATTCTACAAGAACAACTTACCATGGACTATGATTTCTCTGAAACCATGATAGATTTCAAATCGATCCTGACCAAGATGAGTCTGTGGTATGAAATAATTTTTGTTGAGTGGATAGATTTTAGTTGGGGTAGTCGTTCAACATTCTACAAGAACAACGAAAGATGGAGTATGATTTCTCTGAAACCATGATAGATTTCAAATCGATCCTGACCAAGATGAGTCTGTGGTGTGAAATAATTTTTGTTGAGTGGATAGATTTTAGTTGGGATAGTCGTTCAACATTCTACAAGAACAACTTACCATGGAGTATGATTTCTCTGAAATAATTTTTGTTGAGTGGATAGATTTTAGTTGGGGTAGTCGTTCAACATTCTACAAGAACAACTTACCATGGACTATGATTTCTCTGAAATAATTTTTGTTGAGTTAATAGATTTTAGTTGGGATAGTCGTTCAACATTCTACAAGAACAACTTACCATGGACTATGATTTCTCTGAAACCATGATAGATTTCAAATCGATCCTGACCAAGATGAGTCTGTGGTGTGAAATAATTTTTGTTGAGTGGATAGATTTTAGTTGGGGTAGTCGTTCAACATTCTACAAGAACAACTTACCATGGACTATGATTTCTCTGAAACCATGATAGATTTCAAATCGATCCTGACCAAGATGAGTCTGTGGTATGAAATAATTTTTGTTGAGTGGATAGATTTTAGTTGGGGCAGTCGTTCAACATTCTACAAGAACAACTTACCATGGACTATGATTTCTCTGGAATAATTTTTGTTGAGTGGATAGATTTTAGTTGGGATAGTCGTTCAACATTCTACAAGAACAACTTACCATGGAGTATGATTTCTCTGAAACCATGATAGATTTCAAATCGATCCTGACCAAGATGAGTCTGTGGTGTGAAATAATTTTTGTTGAGTGGATAGATTTTAGTTGGGGTAGTCGTTCAACATTCTACAAGAACAACTTACCATGGACTATGATTTCTCTGAAATAATTTTTGTTGAGTTAATAGATTTTAGTTGGCATAGTCGTTCAACATTCTACAAGAACAACGAACCATGGAGTATGATTTCTCTGCAACCATGATAGATTTCAAATCGATCCTGACCAAGATGAGTCTGTGGTGTGAAATAATTTTTGTTGAGTGGATAGATTTTAGTTGGGGTAGTCGTTCAACATTCTACAAGAACAACTTACCATGGAGTATGATTTCTCTGAAATAATTTTTGTTGAGTGGATAGATTTTAGTTGGGGTAGTCGTTCAACATTCTACAAGAACAACTTACCATGGAGTATGATTTCTCTGAAACCATGATAGATTTCAAAACGATCCTGACCAAGATGAGTCTGTGGTGTGAAATAATTTTTGTTGAGTGGATAGATTTTAGTTGGGGTAGTCGTTCAACATTCTACAAGAACAACTTACCATGGAGTATGATTTCTCTGAAACCATGATAGATTTCAAATCGATCCTAACCAAGATGAGTCTGTGGTGTGAAATAATTTTTGTTGAGTGGATAGATTTTAGTTGGGGTAGTCGTTCAACATTCTACAAGAACAACGAACCATGGAGTATGATTTCTCTGAAACCATGATAGATTTCAAATCGATCCTGACCAAGATGAGTCTGTGGTGTGAAATAATTTTTGTTGAGTGGATAGATTTTAGTTGGGATAGTCGTTCAACATTTTACAAGAACAACGAACCATGGAGTATGATTTCTTTGAAATAATTTTTGTTGAGTGGATAGATTTTAGTTAGGATAGTCGTTCAACATTCTACAAGAACAACTTACCATGGAGAATGATTTCTCTGAAATAATTTTTGTTGAGTGGATAGATTTTAGTTGGGGTAGTCGTTCAACATTCTACAAGAACAACTTACCATGGAGTATGATTTCTCTGAAACCATGATAGATTTCAAATCGATCCTAACCAAGATGAGTCTGTGGTGTGAAATAATTTTTGTTGAGTGGATAGATTTTAGTTGGGGTAGTCGTTCTACATTCTACAAGAACAACTTACCATGGAGTATGATTTCTCTGAAACCATGATAGATGTCAAATCGATCCTGACCAAGATGAGTCTGTGGTGTGAAATAAGTTTTGTTGAGTGGATAGATATTAGTTGGGGTAGTCGTTCAACATTCTACAAGAACAACTTACCATCGACTATGATTTCTCTGAAACCATGATAGATTTCAAATCGATCCTGACAAAGATGAGTCTGCGGTGTGAAATAATTTTTGTTGAGTGGATAGATTTTAGTTGGGATAGTCGTTCAACATTCTACAAGAACAACGAACCATGGAGTATGATTTCTCTGAAACCATGATAGATTTCAAATCGATCCTGACCAA
Organism: Xylota sylvarum; assembly: GCA_905220385.1. Classification (NCBI taxonomy): domain Eukaryota; kingdom Metazoa; phylum Arthropoda; class Insecta; order Diptera; family Syrphidae; genus Xylota; species Xylota sylvarum. Next base: position 113,056 of record CAJMZQ010000091.1, read on the forward strand.
GATGAGTCTGTGGTGTGAAATAATTTTTGTTGAGTGGATAGATTTTAGTTGGGGTAGTCGTTCAACATTCTACAAGAACAACGAACCATGGAGTATGATTTCTCTGAAACCATGATAAATTTCAAATCGATCCTGACCAAGATGAGTCTGTGGTGTGAAATAATATTTGTTGAGTGGATAGATTTTAGTTGGGGTAGTCGTTCAACATTTTACAAGAACAACGAACCATGGAGTATGATTTCTTTGAAATAATTTTTGTTGAGTGGATAGATTTTAGTTGGGATAGTCGTTCAACATTCTACAAGAACAACTTACCATGGACTATGATTTCTCTGAAATAATTTTTGTTGAGTTAATAGATTTTAGTTGGCATAGTCGTTCAACATTCTACAAGAACAACGAACCATGGAGTATGATTTCTCTGAAACCATGATAGATTTCAAATCGATCCTGACCAAGATGAGTCTGTGGTGTGAAATAATATTTGTTGAGTGGATAGATTTTAGTTGGGGTAGTCGTTCAACATTTTACAAGAACAACGAACCATGGAGTATGATTTCTTTGAAATAATTTTTGTTGAGTGGATAGATTTTAGTTGGGGTAGTCGTTCAACATTCTACAAGAACAACTTACCATGGACTATGATTTCTCTGAAATAATTTTTGTTGAGTTAATAGATTTTAGTTGGCATAGTCGTTCAACATTCTACAAGAACAACGAACCATGGAGTATGATTTCTCTGCAACCATGATAGATTTCAAATCGATCCTGACCAAGATGAGTCTGTGGTGTGAAATAATTTTTGTTGAGTGGATAGATTTTAGTTGTGGTAGTCGTTCAACATTCTACAAGAACAACGAACCATGGAGTATGATTTCTCTGAAACCATGATAGATTTCAAATCGATCCTGACCAAGATGAGTCTGTGGTGTGAAATAATTTTTGTTGAGTGGATAGATTTTAGTTGGGATAGTCGTTCAACATTCTACAAGAACAACGAACCATGGAGTATGATTTCTCTGAAATAATTTTTGTTGAGTGGATAGATTTTAGTTGGGGTAGTCGTTCAACATTCTACAAGAACAACGAACCATGGAGTATGATTTCTCTGAAACCATGATAGATTTCAAATCGATCCTGACCAAGATGAGTCTGTGGTGTGAAATAATTTTTGTTGAGTGGATAGATTTTAGTTGGGATAGTCGTTCAACATTTTACAAGAACAACGAACCATGGAGTATGATTTCTTTGAAATAATTTTTGTTGAGTGGATAGATTTTAGTTGGGGTAGTCGTTCAACATTCTACAAGAACAACTTACCATGGACTATGATTTCTCTGAAATAATTTTTGTTGAGTTAATAGATTTTAGTTGGCATAGTCGTTCAACATTCTACAAGAACAACGAACCATGGAGTATGATTTCTCTGCAACCATGATAGATTTCAAATCGATCCTGACCAAGATGAGTCTCTGGTGTGAAATAATTTTTGTTGAGTGGATAGATTTTAGTTAGGGGTAGTCGTTCAACATTCTACAAGAACAACGAACCATGGAGTATGATTTCTCTGAAACCATGATAGATTTCAAATCGATCCTGACCAAGATGAGTCTGTGGTGTGAAATAATTTTTGTTGAGTGGATAGATTTTAGTTGGGATAGTCGTTCAACATTCTACAAGAACAACTTACCATGGACTATGATTTCTCTGAAATAATTTTTGTTGAGTGGATAGATTTTAGTTGGGATAGTCGTTCAACATTCTACAAGAACAACGAACCATGGAGTATGATTTCTCTGAAACCATGATAGATTTCAAATCGATCCTGACCAAGATGAGTCTGTGGTGTGAAATAATTTTTGTTGAGTGGATAGATTTTAGTTGGGGTAGTCGTTCAACATTCTACAAGAACAACGAACCATGGAGTATGATTTCTCTGAAACCATAATAGATTTCAAATCGATCCTGACCAAGATGAGTCTGTGGTGTGAAATAATATTTGTTGAGTGGATAGATTTTAGTTGGGGTAGTCGTTCAACATTTTACAAGAACAACGAACCATGGAGTATGATTTCTTTGAAATAATTTTTGTTGAGTGGATAGATTTTAGTTGGGGTAGTCGTTCAACATTCTACAAGAACAACTTACCATGGACTATGATTTCTCTGAAATAATTTTTGTTGAGTTAATAGATTTTAGTTGGCATAGTCGTTCAACATTCTATAAGAACAACTTACCATGGACTATGATTTCTCTGAAATAATTTTTGTTGAGTGGATAGATTTTAGTTGGGGTAGTCGTTCAACATTCTACAAGAACAACGAACCATGGAGTATGATTTCTCTGAAACCATGATAGATTTCAAATCGATCCTGACCAAGATGAGTCTGTGGTGTGAAATAATATTTGTTGAGTGGATAGATTTTAGTTGGGGTAGTCGTTCAACATTTTACAAGAACAACGAACCATGGAGTATGATTTCTTTGAAATAATTTTTGTTGAGTGGATAGATTTTAGTTGGGGTAGTCGTTCAACATTCTACAAGAACAACTTACCATGGAGTATGATTTCTCTGAAATAATTTTTGTTGAGTTAATAGATTTTAGTTGGCATAGTCGTTCAACATTCTACAAGAACAACGAACCATGGAGTATGATTTCTCTGAAATAATTTTTGTTGAGTTAATAGATTTTAGTTGGCATAGTCGTTCAACATTCTACAAGAACAACTTACCATGGAGTATGATTTCTCTGAAACCATGATAGATTTCAAATCGATCCTGACCAAGATGAGTCTGTGGTGTGAAATAATTTTTGTTGAGTGGGTAGATTTTAGTTGGGATAGTCGTTCAACATTCTACAAGAACAACTTACCATGGACTATGATTTCTCTGAAACCATGATAGATTTCAAATCGATCCTGACCAAGATGAGTCTGTGGTGTGAAATAATTTTTGTTGAGTGAATAGATTTTAGTTAGGGGTAGTCGTTCAACATTCTACAAGAACAACTTACCATGGAGTATGATTTCTCTGCAACCATGATAGATTTCAAATCGATCCTGACCAAGATGAGTCTGTGGTGTGAAATAATTTTTGTTGAGTGGATAGATTTTAGTTAGGGGTAGTCGTTCAACATTCTTCAAGAACAACTTACCATGGACTATGATTTCTCTGAAACCATGATAGATTTCAAATCGATCCTGACCAAGATGAGTCTGTGGTGTGAAATAATCTTTGTTGAGTGGATAGATTTTAGTTGGGGTAGTCGTTCAACATTCTACAAGAACAACTTACCATGGAGTATGATTTCTCTGAAACCATGATAGATTTCAAATCGATCCTGACCAAGATGAGTCTGTGGTGTGAAATAATTTTTGTTGAGTGGATAGATTTTACTTGGGGTAGTCGTTCAACATTCTACAAGAACAACGAACCATGGAGTATGATTTCTCTGAAATAATTTTTGTTGAGTTAATAGATTTTAGTTGGCATAGTCGTTCAACATTCTACAAGAACAACGAACCATGGAGTATGATTTCTCTGCAACCATGATAGATTTCAAATCGATCCTGACCAAGATGAGTCTGTGGTGTGAAATAATTTTTGTTGAGTGGATAGATTTTAGTTGGGGTAGTCGTTCAACATTCTACAAGAACAACTTACCATGGAGTATGATTTCTCTGAAATAATTTTTGTTGAGTGGATAGATTTTAGTTGGGGTAGTCGTTCAACATTCTACAAGAACAACTTACCATGGAGTATGATTTCTCTGAAACCATGATAGATTTCAAAACGATCCTGACCAAGATGAGTCTGTGGTGTGAAATAATTTTTGTTGAGTGGATAGATTTTAGTTGGGATAGTCGTTCAACATTCTACAAGAACAACTTACCATGGAGTATGATTTCTCTGAAACCATGATAGATTTCAAATCGATCCTAACCAAGATGAGTCTGTGGTGTGAAATAATTTTTGTTGAGTGGATAGATTTTAGTTGGGGTAGTCGTTCAACATTCTACAAGAACAACTTACCATGGAGTATGATTTCTCTGAAACCATGATAGATTTCAAATCGATCCTGACCAAGATGAGTCTGTGGTGTGAAATAATTTTTGTTGAGTGGATAGATTTTAGTTGGGATAGTCGTTCAACATTTTACAAGAACAACGAACCATGGAGTATGATTTCTTTGAAATAATTTTTGTTGAGTGGATAGATTTTAGTTAGGATAGTCGTTCAACATTCTACAAGAACAACTTACCATGGAGAATGATTTCTCTGAAATAATTTTTGTTGAGTGGATAGATTTTAGTTGGGGTAGTCGTTCAACATTCTACAAGAACAACTTACCATGGAGTATGTTTTCTCTGAAATAATTTTTGTTGAGTGGATAGATTTTAGTTGGGGTAGTCGTTCAACATTCTACAAGAACAACGAACCATGGAGTATGATTTCTCTGAAACCATGATAGATTTCAAATCGATCCTGACCAAGATGAGTCTGTGGTGTGAAATAATTTTTGTTGAGTGGATAGATTTTAGTTGGGGTAGTCGTTCAACATTCTACAAGAACAACTTACCATGGAGTATGATTTCTCTGAAATAATTTTTGTTGAGTGGATAGATTTTAGTTGGGATAGTCGTTCAACATTCTACAAGAACAACTTACCATGGACTATGATTTCTCTGAAACCATGATAGATTTCAAATCGATCCTGACAAAGATGAGTCTGTGGTGTGAAATAATTTTTGTTGAGTGGATAGATTTTAGTTGGGATAGTCGTTCAACATTCTACAAGAACAACGAACCATGGAGTATGATTTCTCTGAAACCATGATAGATTTCAAATCGATCCTGACCAAGATGAGTCTGTGGTGTGAAATAATTTTTGTTGAGTGGATAGATTTTAGTTGGGGTAGTCGTTCAACATTCTACAAGAACAACGAACCATGGAGTATGATTTCTCTGAAACCATGATAGATTTCAAATCGATCCTGACCAAGATGAGTCTGTGGTGTGAAATAATATTTGTTGAGTGGATAGATTTTAGTTGGGGTAGTCGTTCAACATTTTACAAGAACAACGAACCATGGAGTATGATTTCTTTGAAATAATTTTTGTTGAGTGGATAGATTTTAGTTGGGATAGTCGTTCAACATTCTACAAGAACAACTTACCATGGACTATGATTTCTCTGAAATAATTTTTGTTGAGTGGATAGATTTTAGTTAGGGGTAGTCGTTCAACATTCTACAAGAACAACTTACCATGGAGTATGATTTCTCTGAAATAATTTTTGTTGAGTGGATAGATTTTAGTTGGGATAGTCGTTCAACATTTTACAAGAACAACGAACCATGGAGTATGATTTCTCTGAAACCATGATAGATTTCAAATCGATCCTGACCAAGATGAGTCTGTGGTGTGAAATAATTTTTGTTGAGTGGATAGATTTTAGTTGGGGTAGTCGTTCAACATTCTACAAGAACAACTTACCATGGAGTATGATTTCTCTGAAACCATGATAGATTTCAAATCGATCCTGACCAAGATGAGTCTGTGGTGTGAAATAATTTTTGTTGAGTGGATAGATTTTAGTTGGGATAGTCGTTCAACATTCTACAAGAACAACTTACCATGGAGTATGATTTCTCTGAAATAATTTTTGTTGAATGGATAGATTTTAGTTGGGGTAGTCGTTCAACATTCTACAAGAACAACGAACCATGGAGTATGATTTCTCTGAAACCATGATAGATTTCAAATCGATCCTGACCAAGATGAGTCTGTGGTGTGAAATAATTTTTGTTGAGTGGGTAGATTTTAGTTGGGGTAGTCGTTCAACATTCTACAAGAACAACTTACCATGGACTATGATTTCTCTGAAACCATGATAGATTTCAAATCGATCCTGACCAAGATGAGTCTGTGGTGTGAAATAATTTTTGTTGAGTGAATAGATTTTAGTTAGGGGTAGTCGTTCAACATTCTACAAGAACAACTTACCATGGAGTATGATTTCTCTGCAACCATGATAGATTTCAAATCGATCCTGACCAAGATGAGTCTGTGGTGTGAAATAATTTTTGTTGAGTGGATAGATTTTAGTTAGGGGTAGTCGTTCAACATTCTACAAGAACAACTTACCATGGACTATGATTTCTCTGAAACCATGATAGATTTCAAATCGATCCTGACCAAGATGAGTCTGTGGTGTGAAATAATTTTTGTTGAGTGGATAGATTTTAGTTAGTGGTAGTCGTTCAACATTCTACAAGAACAACGAACCATGGAGTATGATTTCTCTGAAACCATGATAGATTTCAAATCGATCCTGACCAAGATGAGTCTGTGGTGTGAAATAATTTTTGTTGAGTGGATAGATTTTAGTTGGGGTAGTCGTTCAACATTCTACAAGAACAACTTACCATGGAGTATGATTTCTCTGAAATAATTTTTGTTGAGTGGATAGATTTTAGTTGGGATAGTCGTTCAACATTCTACAAGAACGACGAACCATGGAGTATGATTTCTCTGAAACCATGATAGATTTCAAATCGATTATGACCAAGATGAGTCTGTGGTGTGAAATAATTTTTGTTGAGTGGATAGATTTTAGTTGGGGTAGTCGTTCAACATTCTACAAGAACAACGAACCATGGAGTATGATTTCTCTGAAACAATTTTTGTTGAGTGGATAGATTTTAGTTGGGGTAGTCGTTCAACATTCTACAAGAACAACTTACCATGGAGTATGATGTCTCTGAAACCATGATAGATTTCAAATCGATCCTGATAAAGATGAGTCTGTGATGTGAAATAATTTTTGTTGAGTGGATAGATTTTAGTTGGGGTAGTCGTTCAACATTCTACAAGAACAACGAACCATGGAGTATGATTTCTCTGAAATAATTTTTGTTGAGTGGATAGATTTTAGTTGGGGTAGTCGTTCAACATTCTACAAGAACAACTTACCATGGAGTATGATTTCTCTGAAATAATTTTTGTTGAGTGGATTGATTTTAGTGAGGGGTAGTCGTTCAACATTCTACAAGAACAACTTACCATGGACTATGATTTCTCTGAAACCATGATAGATTTCAAATCGATCCTGACCAAGATGAGTCTGTGGTGTGAAATAATCTTTGTTGAGTGGATAGATTTTAGTTGGGGTAGTCGTTCAACATTCTACAAGAACAACGAACCATGGAGTATGATTTCTCTTCAACCATGATAGATTTCAAATCGATCCTGACCAAGATGAGTCTGTGGTGTGAAATAATTTTTGTTGAGTGAATAGATTTTAGTTGGGGTAGTCGTTCAACATTCTTCAAGAACAACTTACCATGGACTATGATTTCTCTGAAACCATGATAGATTTCAAATCGATCCTGACCAAGATGAGTCTGTGGTGTGAAATAATCTTTGTTGAGTGGATAGATTTTAGTTGGGGTAGTCGTTCAACATTCTACAAGAACAACTTACCATGGAGTATGATTTCTCTGAAACCATGATAGATTTCAAATCGATCCTGACCAAGATGAGTCTGTGGTGTGAAATAATTTTTGTTGAGTGGATAGATTTTACTTGGGGTAGTCGTTCAACATTCTACAAGAACAACGAACCATGGAGTATGATTTCTCTGAAATAATTTTTGTTGAGTGGATAGATTTTAGTTGGGATAGTCGTTCAACATTCTACAAGAACAACTTACCATGGAGTATGATTTCTCTGAAATAATTTTTGTTGAGTGGATAGATTTTAGTTGAGGTAGTCGTTCAACATTCTACAAGAACAACTTGCAATGGAGTATGATTTCTCTGAAATAATTTTTGTTGAGTGGATCGATTTTAGTTGGGATAGTCGTTCAACATTCTACAAGAACAACTTACCATGGACTATGATTTCTCTGAAATAATTTTTGTTGAGTGGATAGATTTTAGTTGGGGTAGTCGTTCAACATTCTACAAGAACAACGAACCATTTAGTATGATTTCTCTGAAATAATTTTTGTCGAGTGGATAGATTTTAGTTGGGATAGTCGTTCAACATTCTACAGGAACAACTTACCATGGACTATGATTTCTCTGAAATAATTTTTGTTGAGTGGATAGATTTTAGTTGGGGTAGTCGTTCAACATTCTACAAGAACAACTTACCATGGAGTATGATTTCTCTGAAACCATGATAGATTTCAAATCGATCCTGACCAAGATGAGTCTGTGGTGTGAAATAATTTCTGTTGAGTGGATAGATTTTAGTTGGGGTAGTCGTTCAACATTTTACAAGAACAACGAACCATGGACTATAATTTCTCTGAAACCATGATAGATTTCAAATCGATCCTGACCAAGATGAGCCTGTGGTGTGAAATAATTTTTGATGAGTGGATAGATTTTAGTTGGGGTAGTCGTTCAACATTCTACAAGAACCACTTACCATGGAGTATGATTTCTCTGCAACCATGATAGATTTCAAATCGATCCTGACCAAGATGAGTCTGTGGTGTGAAATAATTTTTGTTGAGTGGATAGATTTTAGTTGGGGTAGTCGTTCAACATTTTACAAGAACAACGAACCATGGAGAATGATTTCTCTGAAACCATGATAGATTTCAAATCGATCCTGACCAAGATGAGTCTGTGGTGTGAAATAATTTTTGTTGAGTGGATAGATTTTAGTTGGGGTAGTCGTTCAACATTCTACAAGAACAACGAACCATGGAGTATGATTTCTCTGAAATAATTTTTGTTGAGTGGATAGATTTTAGTTGGGGTAGTCGTTCAACATTCTACAAGAACCACTTACCATGGAGTATGATTTCTCTGCAACCATGATAGATTTCAAATCGATCCTGACCAAGATGAGTCTGTGGTGTGAAATAATTTTTGTTGAGTGGATAGATTTTAGTTGGGGTAGTCGTTCAACATTTTACAAGAACAACGAACCATGGAGAATGATTTCTCTGAAACCATGATAGATTTCAAATCGATCCTGACCAAGATGAGTCTGTGGTGTGAAATAATTTTTGTTGAGTGGATAGATTTTAGTTGGGGTAGTCGTTCAACATTTTACAAGAACAACGAACCATGGAGAATGATTTCTCTGAAACCATGATAGATTTCAAATCGATTCTGACCAAGATGCGTCTGTGGTGTGAAATAATTTTTGTTGAGTGGATAGATTTTAGTTGGGGTAGTCGTTCAACATTCTACAAGAACAACGAACCATGGAGTATGATTTCTCTGAAACCATGATATATTTCAAATCGATCCTGACCAAGATGAGTCTGTGGTGTGAAATAATTTTTGTTGAGTGGATAGATTTTAGTTGGGATAGTCGTTCAACATTCTACAAGAACAACGAACCATGGAGTATGATTTCTCTGAAATAATTTTTGTTGAGTGGATAGATTTTAGTTGGGGTAGTCGTTCAACATTCTACAAGAACAACTAACCATGGAGTATGATTTCTCTGAAATAATTTTTGTTGAGTGGATAGATTTTAGTTGGGGTAGTCGTTCAACTTTCTACAAGAACAACGAACCATGGAGTATGATTTCTCTGAAATAATCTTTGTTGAGTGGATAGATTTTAGTTGGGGTAGTCGTTCAACATTCTACAAGAACAACTTACCATGGACTATGATTTCTCTGAAACCATGATAGATTTCAAATCGATCCTGACCAAGATGAGTCTGTGGTGTGAAATAATTTTTGTTGAGTGGATAGATTTTAGTTGGGGTAGTCGTTCAACATTCTACAAGAACAACGAACCATGGAGTATGATTTCTCTGAAACCATGATAGATTTCAAATCGATCCTGACCAAGATGAGTCTGTGGTGTGAAATAATTTTTGTTGAGTGGATAGATTTTAGTTGGGATAGTCGTTCAACATTCTACAAGAACAACTTACCATGGACTATGATTTCTCTGAAATAATTTTTGTTGAGTGGATAGATTTTAGTTGGGGTAGTCGTTCAACATTCTACAAGAACAACGAACCATTTAGTATGATTTCTCTGAAATAATTTTTGTTGAGTGGATAGATTTTAGTTGGGATAGTCGTTCAACATTCTACAGGAACAACTTACCATGGACTATGATTTCTCTGAAATAATTTTTGTTGAGTGGATAGATTTTAGTTGGGGTAGTCGTTCAACATTCTACAAGAACAACGAACCATGGAGTATGATTTCTCTGAAACCATGATAGATTTCAAATCGATCCTGACCAAGATGAGTCTGTGGTGTGAAATAATTTCTGTTGAGTGGATAGATTTTAGTTGGGGTAGTCGTTCAACATTTTACAAGAACAACGAACCATGGACTATAATTTCTCTGAAACCATGATAGATTTCAAATCGATCCTGACCAAGATGAGCCTGTGGTGTGAAATAATTTTTGATGAGTGGATAGATTTTAGTTGGGGTAGTCGTTCAACATTCTACAAGAACCATTTACCATGGAGTATGATTTCTCTGCAACCATGATAGATTTCAAATCGATCCTGACCAAGGTGAGTCTGTGGTGTGAAATAATTTTTGTTGAGTGGATAGATTTTAGTTGGGGTAGTCGTTCAACATTTTACAAGAACAACGAACCATGGAGAATGATTTCTCTGAAACCATGATAGATTTCAAATCGATCCTGACCAAGATGAGTCTGTGGTGTGAAATAATTTTTGTTGAGTGAATAGATTTTAGTTGGGGTAGTCGTTCAACATTCTACAAGAACAACGAACCATGGAGTATGATTTCTCTGAAATAATTTTTGTTGAGTGGATAGATTTTAGTTGGGGTAGTCGTTCAACATTCTACAAGAACCACTTACCATGGAGTATGATTTCTCTGAAACCATGATAGATTTCAAATCGATCCTGACCAAGATGAATCTGTGGTGTGAAATAATTTTTGTTGAGTGGATAGATTTTAGTTGGGGTAGTCGTTCAACATTCTACAAGAACAACGAACCATGGAGTATGATTTCTCTGAAACCATGATAGATTTCAAATCGATCCTGACCAAGATGAGTCTGTGGTGTGAAATAATTTTTGTTGAGTGGATAGATTTTAGTTGGGATAGTCGTTCAACATTCTACAAGAACAACGAACCATGGAGTATGATTTCTCTGAAATAATTTTTGTTGAGTGGATAGATTTTAGTTGGGGTAGTCGTTAAACATTCTACAAGAACAACTAACCATGGAGTATGATTTCTCTGAAATAATTTTTGTTGAGTGGATAGATTTTAGTTGGGGTAGTCGTTCAACTTTCTACAAGAACAACGAACCATGGAGTATGATTTCTCTGAAATAATTTTTGTTGAGTGGATAGATTTTAGTTGGGGTAGTCGTTCAACATTCTACAAGAACAACTTACCATGGACTATGATTTCTCTGAAACCATGATAGATTTCAAATCGATCCTGACCAAGATGAGTCTGTGGTGTGAAATAATTTTTGTTGAGTGGATAGATTTTAGTTGGGGTAGTCGTTCAACATTCTACAAGAACAACTTACCATGGAGTATGATTTCTCTGAAACCATGATAGATTTCAAATCGATCCTGACCAAGATGAGTCTGTGGTGTGAAATAATTTTTGTTGAGTGGATAGATTTTAGTTGGGGTAGTCGTTCAACATTCTACAAGAACAACGAACCATGGAGTATGATTTCTCTGAAACCATGATAGATTTCAAATCGATCCTGACCAAGATGAGTCTGTGGTGTGAAATAATTTTTGTTGAGTGGATAGATTTTAGTTGGGGTAGTCGTTCAACATTCTACAAGAACAACTTACCATGGAGTATGATTTCTCTGAAATAATTTTTGTTGAGTGGATAGATTTTAGTTGGGGTAGTCGTTCAACATTCTACAAGAACAACGAACCATGGAGTATGATTTCTCTGCAACCATGATAGATTTCAAATCGATCCTGACCAAGATGAATCTGTGGTGTGAAATAATTTTTGTTGAGTGGATAGATTTTAGTTGGGATAGTCGTTCAACATTCTACAAGAACAACTTACCATGGAGTATGATTTCTCTGAAATAATTTTTGTTGAGTGGATAGATTTTAGTTGGGGTAGTCGTTCAACATTTTACAAGAACAACGAAACATGGAGTATGATTTCTCTGAAACCATGATAGATTTCAAATCGATCCTGACCAAGATGAGTCTGTGGTGTGAAATAAATTTTGTTGAGTGGATAGATTTTAGTTGGGGTAGTCGTTCAACATTCTACAAGAACAACTTACCATGGAGTATGATTTCTCTGAAATAATTTTTGTTGAATGGATAGATTTTAGTTGGGGTAGTCGTTCAACATTCTACAAGAACAACGAACCATGGAGTATGATTTCTCTGAAACCATGATAGATTTCAAATCGATCCTGACCAAGATGAGTCTGTGGTGTGAAATAATTTTTGTTGAGTGGATAGATTTTAGTTGGGGTAGTCGTTCAACATTCTACAAGAACAACTTACCGTGGAGTATGATTTCTCTGCAACCATGATAGATTTCAAATCGATCCTGACCAAGATGAGTCTGTGGTGTGAAATAATTTTTGTTGAGTGGATAGATTTTAGTTGGGGTAGTCGTTCAACATTCTACAAGAACAACGAACCATGGACTATGATTTCTCTGAAACCATGATAGATTTCAAATCGATCCTGACCAAGATGAGTCTGTGGTGTGAAATAATTTTTGTTGAGTGGATAGATTTTAGTTGGGGTAGTCATTCAACATTCTACAAGAACAACGAACCATGGAGTATGATTTCTCTGAAATAATTTTTGTTGAGTGGATAGATTTTAGTTGGGATAGTCGTTCAACATTCTACAAGAACAACGAACCATGGAGTATGATTTCTCTGAAACCATGATAGATTTCAAATCGATCCTGACTGAGATGAGTCTGTGGTGTGAAATAATTTTTGTTGAGTGGATAGATTTTAGTTGGGATAGTCGTTCAACATTCTACAAGAACAACTTACCATGGACTATGATTTCTCTGAAATAATTTTTGTTGAGTGGATAGATTTTAGTTGGGATAGTCGTTCAACATTCTACAAGAACAACGAACCATGGAGTATGATTTCTCTGAAACCATGATAGATTTCAAATCGATCCTGACCAAGATGAGTCTGTGGTGTGAAATAATTTTTGTTGAGTGGATAGATTTTAGTTGGGGTAGTCGTTCAACATTCTACAAGAACAACGAACCATGGAGTATGATTTCTCTGAAAAAATTTTTGTTGAGTGGATAGATTTTAGTTGGGATAGTCGTTCAACATTTTACAAGAACAGCGAACCATGGAGTATGATTTCTCTGAAAAAAAGATAGATTTCAAATCGATCCTGACCAAGATGAGTCTGTGGTGTGAAATAATTTTTGTTGAGTGGATAGATTTTAGTTGGGGTAGTCGTTCAACATTCTACAAGAACAACGAACCATGGAGTATGATTTCTCTGAAATAATTTTTGTTGAGTGGATAGATTTTAGTTGGGGTAGTCGTTCAACATTCTACAAGAACAACTTACCATGGAGTATGATTTCTCTGAAACCATGATAGATTTCAAATCGATCCTGACTGAGATGAGTCTGTGGTGTGAAATAATTTTTGTTGAGTGGATAGATTTTAGTTGGGATAGTCGTTCAACATTCTACAAGAACAACTTACCATGGACTATGATTTCTCTGAAATAATTTTTGTTGAGTGGATAGATTTTAGTTGGGATAGTCGTTCAACATTCTACAAGAACAACGAACCATGGAGTATGATTTCTCTGAAACCATGATAGATTTCAAATCGATCCTGACTGAGATGAGTCTGTGGTGTGAAATAATTTTTGTTGAGTGGATAGATTTTAGTTGGGATAGTCGTTCAACATTCTACAAGAACAACTTACCATGGACTATGATTTCTCTGAAATAATTTTTGTTGAGTGGATAGATTTTAGTTGGGATAGTCGTTCAACATTCTACAAGAACAACGAACCATGGAGTATGATTTCTCTGAAACCATGATAGATTTCAAATCGATCCTGACCAAGATGAGTCTGTGGTGTGAAATAATTTTTGTTGAGTGGATAGATTTTAGTTGGGGTAGTCGTTCAACATTCTACAAGAACAACGAACCATGGAGTATGATTTCTCTGAAAAAATTTTTGTTGAGTGGATAGATTTTAGTTGGGATAGTCGTTCAACATTTTACAAGAACAGCGAACCATGGAGTATGATTTCTCTGAAACCATGATAGATTTCAAATCGATCCTGACCAAGATGAGTCTGTGGTGTGAAATAATTTTTGTTGAGTGGATAGATTTTAGTTGGGATAGTCGTTCAACATTTTACAAGAACAACGAACCATGGAGTATGATTTCTCTGAAACCACGATAGATTTCAAATCGATCCTGACCAAGATGAGTCTGTGGTGTGAAATAATTTTTGTTGAGTGGATAGATTTTAGTTGGGATAGTCGTTCAACATTCTACAAGAACAACTTACCATGGAGTATGATTTCTCTGAAATAATTTTTGTTGAGTGGATAGATTTTAGTTGGGATAGTCGTTCAACATTCTACAAGAACAACTTACCATGGAGTATGATTTCTCTGAAACCATGATAGATTTCAAATCGATCCTGACCAAGATGAGTCTGTGGTGTGAAATAATTTTTGTTGAGTGGATAGATTTTAGTTGGGGTAGTCGTTCAACATTCTACAAGAACAACTTACCATGGAGTATGATTTCTCTGAAATAATTTTTGTTGAGTGGATAGATTTTAGTTGGGATAGTCGTTCAACATTCTACAAGAACAACGAACCATGGAGTATGATTTCTCTGAAATAATTTTTGTTGAGTGGATAGATTTTAGTTGGGGTAGTCGTTCAACATTCTACAAGAACAACGAACCATGGAGTATGATTTCTCTGAAATAATTTTTGTTGAGTGGATAGATTTTAGTTGGGGTAGTCGTTCAACATTCTACAAGAACAACTTACCATGGAGTATGATTTCTCTGAAACCATGATAGATTTCAAATCGATCCTGACCAAGATGAGTCTGTCGTGTGAAATAATTTTTGTTGAGTGGATAGATTTTAGTTGGGGTAGTCGTTCAACATTCTACAAGAACAACGAACCATGGAGTATGATTTCTCTGAAATAATTTTTGTTGAGTGGATAGATTTTAGTTGGGGTAGTCGTTCAACATTCTACAAGAACAACTTACCATGGAGTATCATTTCTCTGAAATAATTTTTGTTGGGTGGATAGATTTTAGTTGGGATAGTCGTTCAACATTCTACAAGAACAACTTACCATGGAGTATGATTTCTCTGAAACCATGATAGATTTCAAATCGATCCTGACCAAGATGAGTCTGTGGTGTGAAATAATTTTTGTTGAGTGGATAGATTTTAGTTGGGGTAGTCGTTCAACATTCTACAAGAACAACGAACCATGGAGTATGATTTCTCTGAAATAATTTTTGTTGAGTGGATAGATTTTAGTTAGAGGTAGTCGTTCAACATTCTACAAGAGCAACTTACCATGGACTATGATTTCTCTGAAACCATGATAGATTTCAAATCGATCCTGACCAAGATGAGTCTGTCGTGTGAAATAATTTTTGTTGAGTGGATAGATTTTAGTTGGGGTAGTCGTTCAACATTCTACAAGAACAACGAACCATGGAGTATGATTTCTCTGAAATAATTTTTGTTGAGTGGATAGATTTTAGTTGGGGTAGTCGTTCAACATTCTACAAGAACAACGAACCATGGAGTATGATTTCTCTGAAACCATGATAGATTTCAAATCGATCCTGACTAAGATGAGTCTGTGGTGTGAAATAATTTTTGTTGAGTGGATAGATTTTAGTTGGGGTAGTCGTTCAACATTCTACAAGAACAACGAACCATGGAGTATGATTTCTCTGAAACCATGATAGATTTCAAATCGATCCTGACCAAGATGAGTCTGTGGTGTGAAATAATTTTTGTTGAGTGGATAGATTTTAGTTGGGGTAGTCGTTCAGCATTCTACAAGAACAACTTACCATGGAGTATGATTTCTCTGAAATAATTTTTGTTGAGTGGATAGATTTTAGTTGGGGTAGTCGTTCAACATTCTACAAGAACAACTTACCATGGAGTATGATTTCTCTGAAACCATGATAGATTTCAAATCGATCCTGACCAAGATGAGTCTGTGGTGTGAAATAATTTTTGTTGAGTGGATAGATTTTAGTTGGGGTAGTCGTTCAACATTCTACAAGAACAACGAACCATGGAGTATGATTTCTCTGAAATAATTTTTGTTGAAGGGATAGATTTTAGTTGGGGTAGTCGTTCAACATTCTACAAGAACAACTTACCATGGAGTATGATTTCTCTGAAACCATGATAGATTTCAAATCGATCCTGACCAAGATGAGTCTGTGGTGTGAAATAATTTTTGTTGAGTGGATAGATTTTAGTTGGGGTAGTCGTTCAACATTCTACAAGAACAACTTACCATGGAGTATGATTTCTCTGAAATAATTTTTGTTGAGTGGATAGATTTTAGTTGGGGTAGTCGTTCAACATTCTACAAGAACAACGAACCATGGAGTATGATTTCTCTGAAATAATTTTTGTTGAGTGGATAGATTTTAGTTGGGGTAGTCGTTCAACATTCTACAAGAACAACTTACCATGGAGTATGATTTCTCTGAAACCATGATAGATTTCAAATCGATCCTGACCAAGATGAGTCTGTCGTGTGAAATAATTTTTGTTGAGTGGATAGATTTTAGTTGGGGTAGTCGTTCAACATTCTACAAGAACAACGAACCATGGAGTATGATTTCTCTGAAATAATTTTTGTTGAGTGGATAGATTTTAGTTGGGGTAGTCGTTCAACATTCTACAAGAACAACTTACCATGGAGTATGATTTCTCTGAAATAATTTTTGTTGGGTGGATAGATTTTAGTTGGGATAGTCGTTCAACATTCTACAAGAACAACTTACCATGGAGTATGATTTCTCTGAAACCATGATAGATTTCAAATCGATCCTGACCAAGATGAGTCTGTGGTGTGAAATAATTTTTGTTGAGTGGATAGATTTTAGTTGGGGTAGTCGTTCAACATTCTACAAGAACAACGAACCATGGAGTATGATTTCTCTGAAATAATTTTTGTTGAGTGGATAGATTTTAGTTAGGGGTAGCCGTTCAACATTCTACAAGAACAACTTACCATGGACTATGATTTCTCTGAAACCATGATAGATTTCAAATCGATCCTGACCAAGATGAGTCTGTGGTGTGAAATAATTTTTGTTGAGTGGATAGATTTTAGTTGGGATAGTCGTTCAACATTCTACAAGAACAACGAACCATGGAGTATGATTTCTCTGAAATAATTTTTGTTGAGTGGATAGATTTTAGTTGGGGTAGTCGTTCAACATTCTACAAGAACAACGAAACATGGAGTATGATTTCTCTGAAACCATGATAGATTTCAAATCGATCCTGACTAAGATGAGTCTGTGGTGTGAAATAATTTTTGTTGAGTGGATAGATTTTTGTTGGGGTAGTCGTTCAACATTCTACAAGAACAACGAACCATGGAGTATGATTTCTCTGAAATAATTTTTGTTGAGTGGATAGATTTTAGTTGGGGTAGTCGTTCAACATTCTACAAGAACAACGAACCATGGAGTATGATTTCTCTGAAACCATGATAGATTTCAAATCGATCCTGACCAAGATGAGTCTGTGGTGTGAAATAAGTTTTGTTGAGTGGATAGATTTTAGTTGGGGTAGTCGTTCAACATTCTACAAGAAAAACGAACCATGGAGTATGATTTCTCTGAAATAATTTTTGTTGAGTGGATAGATTTTAGTTGGGATAGTCGTTCAACATTCTACAAGAACAGCTTACCATGGAGTATGATTTCTCTGAAACCATGAAAGATTTCAAATCGATCCTGACCAAGATGAGTCTGTGGTGTGAAATAATTTTTGTTGAGTGGATAGATTTTAGTTGTGGTAGTCGTTCAGCATTCTACAAGAACAACTTACCATGGAGTATGATTTCTCTGAAATAATTTTTGTTGAGTGGATAGATTTTAGTTGGGGTAGTCGTTCAACATTCTACAAGAACAACAAACCATGGAGTATGATTTCTCTGAAATAATTTTTGTTGAGTGGATAGATTTTAGTTGGGGTAGTCGTTCAACATTCTACAAGAACAACTTACCATGGAGTATGATTTCTCTGAAACCATGATAGATTTCAAATCGATCCTGACCAAGATGAGTCTGTGGTGTGAAATAATTTTTGTTGAGTGGATAGATTTTAGTTGGGGTAGTCGTTCAACATTCTACAAGAACAACTTACCATGGAGTATGATTTCTCTGAAATAATTTTTGTTGAGTGGATAGATTTTAGTTGGGATAGTCGTTCAACATTCTACAAGAACAACTTACCATGGACTATGATTTCTCTGAAACCATGATAGATTTCAAATCGATCCTGACCAAGATGAGTCTGTGGTGTGAAATAATTTTTGTTGAGTGGATAGATTTTAGTTGGGATAGTCGTTCAACATTCTACAAGAACAACGAACCATGGAGTATGATTTCTCTGAAACCATGATAGATTTCAAATCGATCCTGACCAAGATGAGTCTGTGGTGTGAAATAATTTTTGTTGAGTGGATAGATTTTAGTTGGGGTAGTCGTTCAACATTCTACAAGAACAACGAACCATATAGTATGATTTCTCTGAAACCATGATAGATTTCAAATCGATCCTGACCAAGATGAGTCTGTGGTGTGAAATAATTTTTGTTGAGTGGATAGATTTTAGTTGGGGTAGTCGTTCAACATTTTACAAGAACAACGAACCATGGAGTATGATTTCTTTGAAATAATTTTTGTTGAGTGGATATATTTCAGTTGTGATAGTCGTTCAACATTCTACAAGAACAACTTACCATGGACTATGATTTCTCTGAAATAATTTTTGT
Source organism: Xylota sylvarum (assembly GCA_905220385.1). Lineage (NCBI taxonomy): Eukaryota > Metazoa > Arthropoda > Insecta > Diptera > Syrphidae > Xylota > Xylota sylvarum. The sequence goes on from CAJMZQ010000091.1 coordinate 132,078, forward strand.
TGAGTGGATAGATTTTAGTTAGGGGTAGTCGTTCAACATTCTACAAGAACAACTTACCATGGAGTATGATTTCTCTGAAATAATTTTTGTTGAGTGGATAGATTTTAGTTTTGATAGTCGTTCAACATTTTACAAGAACAACGAACCATGGAGTATGATTTCTCTGAAACCATGATAGATGTCAAATCGATCCTGACCAAGATGAGTCTGTGGTGTGAAATAATTTTTGTTGAGTGGATAGATTTTAGTTGGGGTAGTCGTTCAACATTCTACAAGAACAACTTACCATGGAGTATGATTTCTCTGAAACCATGATAGATTTCAAATCGATCCTGACCAAGATGAGTCTGTGGTGTGAAATAATTTTTGTTGAGTGGATAGATTTTAGTTGGGATAGTCGTTCAACATTCTAGAAGAACAACTTACCATGGAGTATGATTTCTCTGAAATAATTTTTGTTGAATGGATAGATTTTAGTTGGGGTAGTCGTTCAACATTCTACAAGAACAACGAACCATGGAGTATGATTTCTCTGAAACCATGATAGATTTCAAATCGATCCTGACCAAGATGAGTCTGTGGTGTGAAATAATTTTTGTTGAGTGGATAGATTTTAGTTGGGGTAGTCGTTCAACATTCTACAAGAACAACTTACCATGGAGTATGATTTCTCTGAAATAATTTTTGTTGAGTGGATAGATTTTAGTTGGGATAGTCGTTCAACATTCTACAAGAACAACGAACCATGGAGTATGATTTCTCTGAATCCATGATAGATTTCAAATCGATCCTGACCAAGATGAGTCTGTGGTGTGAAATAATTTTTGTTGAGTGGATAGATTTTAGTTGGGGTAGTCGTTCAACATTCTACAAGAACAACGAACCATGGAGTATGATTTCTCTGAAACAATTTTTGTTGAGTGGATAGATTTTAGTTGGGGTAGTCGTTCAACATTCTACAAGAACAACTTACCATGGAGTATGATTTCTCTGAAATAATTTTTGTTGAGTGGATTGATTTTAGTGAGGGGTAGTCGTTCAACATTCTACAAGAACAACTTACCATGGACTATGATTTCTCTGAAACCATAATAGATTTCAAATCGATCCTGACCAAGATGAGTCTGTGGTGTGAAATAATTTTTGTTGAGTGGATTGATTTTAGTTGGGGTAGTCGTTCAACATTCTACAAGAACAACGAACCATGGAGTATGATTTCTCTTCAACCATGATAGATTTCAAATCGATCCTGACCAAGATGAGTCTGTGGTGTGAAATAATTTTTGTTGAGTGAATAGATTTTAGTTGGGGTAGTCGTTCAACATTCTTCAAGAACAACTTACCATGGACTATGATTTCTCTGAAACCATGATAGATTTCAAATCGATCCTGACCAAGATGAGTCTGTGGTGTGAAATAATTTTTGTTGAGTGAATAGATTTTAGTTGGGGTAGTCGTTCAACATTCTTCAAGAACAACTTACCATGGACTATGATTTCTCTGAAACCATGATAGACTTCAAATCGATCCTGACCAAGATGAGTCTGTGGTGTGAAATAATCTTTGTTGAGTGGATAGATTTTAGTTGGGGTAGTCGTTCAACATTCTACAAGAACAACTTACCATGGAGTATGATTTCTCTGAAACCATGATAGATTTCAAATCGATCCTGACCAAGATGAGTCTGTGGTGTGAAATAATTTTTGTTGAGTGGATAGATTTTACTTGGGGTAGTCGTTCAACATTCTACAAGAACAACGAACCATGGAGTATGATTTCTCTGAAATAATTTTTGTTGAGTGGATAGATTTTAGTTGGGATAGTCGTTCAACATTCTACAAGAACAACTTACCATGGAGTATGATTTCTCTGAAATAATTTTTGTTGAGTGGATAGATTTTAGTTGGGGTAGTCGTTCAACATTCTACAAGAACAACTTGCAATGGAGTATGATTTCTCTGAAATAATTTTTGTTGAGTGGATCGATTTTAGTTGGGATAGTCGTTCAACATTCTACAAGAACAACTTACCATGGACTATGATTTCTCTGAAATAATTTTTGTTGAGTGGATAGATTTTAGTTGGGGTAGTCGTTCAACATTCTACAAGAACAACGAACCATTTAGTATGATTTCTCTGAAATAATTTTTGTTGAGTGGATAGATTTTAGTTGGGATAGTCGTTCAACATTCTACAGGAACAACTTACCATGGACTATGATTTCTCTGAAATAATTTTTGTTGAGTGGATAGATTTTAGTTGGGGTAGTCGTTCAACATTCTACAAGAACAACGAACCATGGAGTATGATTTCTCTGAAACCATGATAGATTTCAAATCGATCCTGACCAAGATGAGTCTGTGGTGTGAAATAATTTCTGTTGAGTGGATAGATTTTAGTTGGGGTAGTCGTTCAACATTTTACAAGAACAACGAAATATGGACTATAATTTCTCTGAAACCATGATAGATTTCAAATCGATCCTGACCAAGATGAGCCTGTGGTGTGAAATAATTTTTGATGAGTGGATAGATTTTAGTTGGGGTAGTCGTTCAACATTCTACAAGAACCACTTACCATGGAGTATGATTTCTCTGCAACCATGATAGATTTCAAATCGATCCTGACCAAGATGATTCTGTGGTGTGAAATAATTTTTGTTGAGTGGATAGATTTTAGTTGGGGTAGTCGTTCAACATTTTACAAGAACAACGAACCATGGAGAATGATTTCTCTGAAACCATGATAGATTTCAAATCGATCCTGACCAAGATGAGTCTGTGGTGTGAAATAATTTTTGTTGAGTGGATAGATTTTAGTTGGGGTAGTCGTTCAACATTCTACAAGAACAACGAACCATGGAGTATGATTTCTCTGAAATAATTTTTGTTGAGTGGATAGATTTTAGTTGGGGTAGTCGTTCAACATTCTACAAGAACCACTTACCATGGAGTATGATTTCTCTGAAACCATGATAGATTTCAAATCGATCCTGACCAAGATGAGTCTGTGGTGTGAAATAATTTTTGTTGAGTGGATAGATTTTAGTTGGGGTAGTCGTTCAACATTCTACAAGAACAACGAACCATGGAGTATGATTTCTCTGAAACAATGATAGATTTCAAATCGATCCTGACCAAGATGAGTCTGTGGTGTGAAATAATTTTTGTTGAGTGGATAGATTTTAGTTGGGGTAGTCGTTCAACATTCTACAAGAACAACGAACCATGGAGTATGATTTCTCTGAAATAATTTTTGTTGAGTGGATAGATTTTAGTTGGGGTAGTCGTTCAACATTCTACAAGAACAACTAACCATGGAGTATGATTTCTCTGAAATAATTTTTGTTGAGTGGATAGATTTTAGTTGGGGTAGTCGTTCAACTTTCTACAAGAACAACGAACCATGGAGTATGATTTCTCTGAAATAATTTTTGTTGAGTGGATAGATTTTAGTTGGGGTAGTCGTTCAACATTCTACAAGAACAACTTACCATGGACTATAATTTCTCTGAAACCATGATAGATTTCAAATCGATCCTGACCAAGATGAGTCTGTGGTGTGAAATAATTTTTGTTGAGTGGATAGATTTTAGTTGGGGTAGTCGTTCAACATTCTACAAGAACAACGAACCATGGAGTATGATTTCTCTGAAACCATGATAGATTTCAAATCGATCCTGACCAAGATGAGTCTGTGGTGTGAAATAATTTTTGTTGAGTGGATAGATTTTAGTTGGGGTAGTCGTTCAACATTCTACAAGAACAACGAACCATGGAGTATGATTTCTCTGCAACCATGATAGATTTCAAATCGATCCTGACCAAGATGATTCTGTGGTGTGAAATAATTTTTGTTGAGTGGATAGATTTTAGTTGGGGTAGTCGTTCAACATTCTACAAGAACAACTTACCATGGAGTATGATTTCTCTGAAATAATTTTTGTTGAGTGGATAGATTTTAGTTGGGGTAGTCGTTCAACATTCTACAAGAACAACGAACCATGGAGTATGATTTCTCTGCAACCATGATAGATTTCAAATCGATCCTGACCAAGATGAGTCTGTGGTGTGAAATAATTTTTGTTGAGTAGATAGATTTTAGTTGGGATAGTCGTTCAACATTCTACAAGAACAACTTACCATGGAGTATGATTTCTCTGAAATAATTTTTGTTGAGTGGATAGATTTTAGTTGGGGTAGTCGTTCAACATTTTACAAGAACAACGAACCATGGAGTATGATTTCTCTGAAACCATGATAGATTTCAAATCGATCCTGACCAAGATGAGTCTGTGGTGTGAAATAAATTTTGTTGAGTGGATAGATTTTAGTTGGGGTAGTCGTTCAACATTCTACAAGAACAACTTACCATGGAGTATGATTTCTCTGAAATAATTTTTGTTGAATGGATAGATTTTAGTTGGGGTAGTCGTTCAACATTTTACAAGAACAACGAACCATGGAGTATGATTTCTCTGAAACCATGATAGATTTCAAATCGATCCTGACCAAGATGAGTCTGTGGTGTGAAATAATTTTTGTTGAGTGGATAGATTTTAGTTGGGGTAGTCGTTCAACATTCTACAAGAACAACTTACCATGGAGTATGATTTCTCTGCAACCATGATAGATTTCAAATCGATCCTGACCAAGATGAGTCTGTGGTGTGAAATAATTTTTGTTGAGTGGATAGATTTTAGTTGGGGTAGTCGTTCAACATTCTACAAGAACAACTTAACATGGAGTATGATTTCTCTGAAACCATGATAGATTTCAAATCGATCCTGACCAAGATGAGTCTGTGGTGTGAAATAATTTTTGTTGAGTGGATAGATTTTAGTTGGGGTAGTCGTTCAACATTCTACAAGAACAACGAACCATGGAGTATGATTTCTCTGAAACCATGATAGATTTCAAATCGATCCTGACCAAGATGAGTCTGTGGTGTGAAATAATTTTTGTTGAGTGGATAGATTTTAGTTGGGGTAGTCGTTCAACATTCTACAAGAACAACGAACCATGGAGTATGATTTCTCTGCAACCATGATAGATTTCAAATCGATCCTGACCAAGATGATTCTGTGGTGTGAAATAATTTTTGTTGAGTGGATAGATTTTAGTTGGGGTAGTCGTTCAACATTCTACAAGAACAACTTACCATGGAGTATGATTTCTCTGAAATAATTTTTGTTGAGTGGATAGATTTTAGTTGGGGTAGTCGTTCAACATTCTACAAGAACAACGAACCATGGAGTATGATTTCTCTGCAACCATGATAGATTTCAAATCGATCCTGACCAAGATGAGTCTGTGGTGTGAAATAATTTTTGTTGAGTAGATAGATTTTAGTTGGGATAGTCGTTCAACATTCTACAAGAACAACTTACCATGGAGTATGATTTCTCTGAAATAATTTTTGTTGAGTGGATAGATTTTAGTTGGGGTAGTCGTTCAACATTTTACAAGAACAACGAACCATGGAGTATGATTTCTCTGAAACCATGATAGATTTCAAATCGATCCTGACCAAGATGAGTCTGTGGTGTGAAATAATTTTTGTTGAGTGGATAGATTTTAGTTGGGGTAGTCGTTCAACATTCTACAAGAACAACGAACCATGGAGTATGATTTCTCTGAAAAAATTTTTCTTGAGTGGATAGATTTTAGTTGGGATAGTCGTTCAACATTTTACAAGAACAGCGAACCATGGAGTATGATTTCTCTGAAACCATGATAGATTTCAAATCGATCCTGACCAAGATGAGTCTGTGGTGTGAAATAATTTTTGTTGAGTGGATAGATTTTAGTTGGGGTAGTCGTTCAACATTCTACAAGAACAACGAACCATGGAGTATGATTTCTCTGAAACCATGATAGATTTCAAATCGATCCTGACCAAGATGAGTCTGTGGTGTGAAATAATTTTTGTTGAGTGGATAGATTTTAGTTGGGATAGTCGTTCAACATTTTACAAGAACAACGAACCATGGAGTATGATTTCTCTGAAACCATGATAGATTTCAAATCGATCCTGACCAAGATGAGTCTGTGGTGTGAAATAATTTTTGTTGAGTGGATAGATTTTAGTTGGGATAGTCGTTCAACATTCTACAAGAACAACTTACCATGGAGTATGATTTCTCTGAAATAATTTTTGTTGAGTGGATAGATTTTAGTTGGGATAGTCGTTCAACATTCTACAAGAACAACTTACCATGGAGTATGATTTCTCTGAAACCATGATAGATGTCAAATCGATCCTGACCAAGATGAGTCTGTGGTGTGAAATAATTTTTGTTGAGTGGATAGATTTTAGTTGGGGTAGTCGTTCAACATTCTACAAGAACAACTTACCATGGAGTATGATTTCTCTGAAATAATTTTTGTTGAGTGGATAGATTTTAGTTGGGATAGTCGTTCAACATTCTACAAGAACAACGAACCATGGAGTATGATTTCTCTGAAATAATTTTTGTTGAGTGGATAGATTTTAGTTGGGGTAGTCGTTCAACATTCTACAAGAACAACGAACCATGGAGTATGATTTCTCTGAAATAATTTTTGTTGAGTGGATAGATTTTAGTTGGGGTAGTCGTTCAACATTCTACAAGAACAACTTACCATGGAGTATGATTTCTCTGAAACCATGATAGATTTCAAATCGATCCTGACCAAGATGAGTCTGTCGTGTGAAATAATTTTTGTTGAGTGGATAGATTTTAGTTGGGGTAGTCGTTCAACATTCTACAAGAACAACGAACCATGGAGTATGATTTCTCTGAAATAATTTTTGTTGAGTGGATAGATTTTAGTTGGGGTAGTCGTTCAACATTTTACAAGAACAACTTACCATGGAGTATGATTTCTCTGAAATAATTTTTGTTGGGTGGATAGATTTTAGTTGGGATAGTCGTTCAACATTCTACAAGAACAACGAACCATGGAGTATGATTTCTCTGAAACCATGATAGATTTCAAATCGATCCTGACTAAGATGAGTCTGTGGTGTGAAATAATTTTTGTTGAGTGGATAGATTTTAGTTGGGGTAGTCGTTCAACATTCTACAAGAACAACTTACCATGGACTATGATTACTCTGAAACCATGATAGATTTCAAATCGATCCTGACCAAGATGAGTCTGTGCTGTGAAATAATTTTTGTTGAGTGGATAGATTTTAGTTGGGGTAGTCGTTCAACATTCTACAAGAACAACGAACCATGGAGTATGATTTCTCTGAAATAATTTTTGTTGAGTGGATAGATTTTAGTTGGGGTAGTCGTTCAACATTCTACAAGAACAACGAACCATGGAGTATGATTTCTCTGAAACCATGATAGATTTCAAATCGATCCTGACTAAGATGAGTCTGTGGTGTGAAATAATTTTTGTTGAGTGGATAGATTTTAGTTGGGGTAGTCGTTCAACATTCTACAAGAACAACGAACCATGGAGTATGATTTCTCTGAAACCATGATAGATTTCAAATCGATCCTGACCAAGATGAGTCTGTGGTGTGAAATAAGTTTTGTTGAGTGGATAGATTTTAGTTGGGGTAGTCGTTCAACATTCTACAAGAACAACGAACCATGGAGTATGATTTCTCTGAAATAATTTTTGTTGAGTGGATAGATTTTAGTTGGGATAGTCGTTCAACATTCTACAAGAACAGCTTACCATGGAGTATGATTTCTCTGAAACCATGAAAGATTTCAAATCGATCCTGACCAAGATGAGTCTGTGGTGTGAAATAATTTTTGTTGAGTGGATAGATTTTAGTTGGGGTAGTCGTTCAACATTCTACAAGAACAACGAACCATGGAGTATGATTTCTCTGAAATAATTTTTGTTGAGTGGATAGATTTTAGTTGGGGTAGTCGTTCAACATTCTACAAGAACAACTTACAATGGAGTATGATTTCTCTGAAACCATGATAGATTTCAAATCGATCCTGACCAAGATGAGTCTGTGGTGTGAAATAATTTTTGTTGAGTGGATAGATTTTAGTTGGGGTAGTCGTTCAACATTCTACAAGAACAACTTACCATGGAGTACGATTTCTCTGAAACCATGATAGATTTCAAATCGATCCTGTCCAAGATGAGTCTGTGGTGTGAAATAATTTTTGTTGAGTGGATAGAGTTTAGTTGGGATAGTCGTTCAACATTCTACAAGAACAACTTACCATGGAGTATGATTTCTCTGAAATAATTTTTGTTGAGTGGATAGATTTTAGTTGGGATAGTCGTTCAACATTCTACAAGAACAACTTACCATGGAGTATGATTTCTCTGAAATAATTTTTGTTGAGTGGATAGATTTTAGTTGGGGTAGTCGCTCAACATTCTACAAGAACAACGAACCATGGAGTATGATTTCTCTGCAACCATGATAGATTTCAAATCGATCCTGACCAAGATGAGTCTGTGGGGTGAAATAATTTTTGTTGAGTGGATAGATTTTAGTTGGGGTAGTCGTTCGAACCATGGAGTATGATTTCTCTGAAACCATGATAGATTTCAAATCGATCCTGACCAAGATGAGTATGTGGTGTGAAATAATTTTTGTTGAGTGGATAGATTTTAGTTGGGATAGTCGTTCAACATTCTACAAGAACAACTTACCATGGAGTATGATTTCTCTGAAATAATTTTTGTTGAGTGGATAGATTTTAGTTGGGGTAGTCGTTCAACATTCTACAAGAACAACTTACAATGGAGTATGATTTCTCTGAAACCATGATAGATTTCAAATCGATCCTGACCAAGATGAGTCTGTGGTGTGAAATAATTTTTGTTGAGTGGATAGATTTTAGTTGGGGTAGTCGTTCAACATTCTACAAGAACAACTTACCATGGAGTACGATTTCTCTGAAACCATGATAGATTTCAAATCGATCCTGTCCAAGATGAGTCTGTGGTGTGAAATAATTTTTGTTGAGTGGATAGATTTTAGTTGGGGTAGTCGTTCAACATTCTACAAGAACAACTTACCATGGAGTACGATTTCTCTGAAACCATGATAGATTTCAAATCGATCCTGTCCAAGATGAGTCTGTGGTGTGAAATAATTTTTGTTGAGTGGATAGAGTTTAGTTGGGATAGTCGTTCAACATTCTACAAGAACAACTTACCATGGAGTATGATTTCTCTGAAATAATTTTTGTTGAGTGGATAGATTTTAGTTGGGATAGTCGTTCAACATTCTACAAGAACAACTTACCATGGAGTATGATTTCTCTGAAATAATTTTTGTTGAGTGGATAGATTTTAGTTGGGGTAGTCGCTCAACATTCTACAAGAACAACGAACCATGGAGTATGATTTCTCTGCAACCATGATAGATTTCAAATCGATCCTGACCAAGATGAGTCTGTGGGGTGAAATAATTTTTGTTGAGTGGATAGATTTTAGTTGGGGTAGTCGTTCGAACCATGGAGTATGATTCCTCTGAAACCATGAAAGATTTCAAATCGATCCTGACCAAGATGAGTCTGTGGTGTGAAATAATTTTTGTTGAGTGGATAGATTTTAGTTGGGGTAGTCGTTCAACATTCTACAAGAACAACGAACCATGGAGTATGATTTCTCTGAAATAATTTTTGTTGAGTGGATAGATTTTAGTTGGGGTAGTCGTTCAACATTCTACAAGAACAACTTACAATGGAGTATGATTTCTCTGAAACCATGATAGATTTCAAATCGATCCTGACCAAGATGAGTCTGTGGTGTGAAATAATTTTTGTTGAGTGGATAGATTTTAGTTGGGGTAGTCGTTCAACATTCTACAAGAACAACTTACCATGGAGTACGATTTCTCTGAAACCATGATAGATTTCAAATCGATCCTGTCCAAGATGAGTCTGTGGTGTGAAATAATTTTTGTTGAGTGGATAGAGTTTAGTTGGGATAGTCGTTCAACATTCTACAAGAACAACTTACCATGGAGTATGATTTCTCTGAAATAATTTTTGTTGAGTGGATAGATTTTAGTTGGGATAGTCGTTCAACATTCTACAAGAACAACTTACCATGGAGTATGATTTCTCTGAAATAATTTTTGTTGAGTGGATAGATTTTAGTTGGGGTAGTCGCTCAACATTCTACAAGAACAACGAACCATGGAGTATGATTTCTCTGCAACCATGATAGATTTCAAATCGATCCTGACCAAGATGAGTCTGTGGGGTGAAATAATTTTTGTTGAGTGGATAGATTTTAGTTGGGGTAGTCGTTCGAACCATGGAGTATGATTTCTCTGAAACCATGATAGATTTCAAATCGATCCTGACCAAGATGAGTATGTGGTGTGAAATAATTTTTGTTGAGTGGATAGATTTTAGTTGGGATAGTCGTTCAACATTCTACAAGAACAACTTACCATGGAGTATGATTTCTCTGAAATAATTTTTGTTGAGTGGATAGATTTTAGTTGGGATAGTCGTTCAACATTCTACAAGAACAACTTACCATGGAGTATGATTTCTCTGAAATACTTTTTGTTGAGTGGATAGATTTTAGTTGGGGTAGTCGTTCAACATTCTACAAGAACAACTTACCATGGAGTACGATTTCTCTGAAACCATGATAGATTTCAAATCGATCCTGACCAAGATGAGTCTGTGGTGTGAAATAATTTTTGTTGAGTGGATAGATTTTAGTTGGGATAGTCGTTCAACATTCTACAAGAACAACTTACCATGGAGTATGATTTCTCTGAAATAATTTTTGTTGATTGGATAGATTTTAGTTGGGGTAGTCGTTCAACATTCTACAAGAACAACTTACCATGGAGTATGATTTCTCTGAAACCATGATAGATGTCAAATCGATCCTGACCAAGATGAGTCTGTGGTGTGAAATAATTTTTGTTGAGTGGATAGATTTTAGTTGGGGTAGTCGTTCAACATTCTACAAGAACAACTTACCATGGACTATGATTTCTCTGAAACCATGATAGATTTCAAATCGATCCTGACCAAGATGAGCCTGTGGTGTGAAATAATTTTTGTTGAGTGGATAGATTTTAGTTGGGGTAGTCGTTCAACATTCTACAAGAACAACGAACCATGGAGTATGATTTCTCTGAAACCATGATAGATTTCAAATCGATCCTGACCAAGATGAGTCTGTGGTGTGAAATAATTTTTGTTGAGTGGATAGATTTTAGTTGGGGTAGTCGTTCAACATTCTACAAGAACAACTTACCATGGAGTATGATTTCTCTGAAACCATGATAGATTTCAAATCGATCCTGACCAAGATGAGTCTGTGGTGTGAAATAATTTTTGTTGAGTGGATAGATTTTAGTTGGGATAGTCGTTCAACATTCTACAAGAACAACGAACCATGGAGTATGATTTCTCTGAAACCATGATAGATTTCAAATCGATCCTGACCAAGATGAGTCTGTGGTGTGAAATAATTTTTGTTGAGTGGATAGATTTTAGTTGGGGTAGTCGTTCAACATTCTACAAGAACAACGAACCATGGACTATGATTTCTCTGAAACCATGATAGATTTCAAATCGATCCTGACCAAGATGAGTCTGTGGTGTGAAATAATTTTTGTTGAGTGGATAGATTTTAGTTGGGGTAGTCGTTCAACATTCTACAAGAACAACTTACCATGGACTATGATTTCTCTGAAACCATGATAGATTTCAAATCGATCCTGACCAAGATGAGTCTGTGGTGTGAAATAATTTTTGTTGAGTGGATAGATTTTAGTTGGGGTAGTCGTTCAACATTCTACAAGAACAACGAACCATGGAGTATGATTTCTCTGCAACCATGATAGATTTGAAATCGATCCTGACCAAGATGAGTCTGTGGTGTGAAATAATTTTTGTTGAGTGGATAGATTTTAGTTGGGGTAGTCGTTCAACATTTTACAAGAACAACTTACCATGGAGTATGATTTCTCTGAAACCATGATAGATTTCAAATCGATCCTGACCAAGATGAGTCTGTGGTGTGAAATAATTTTTGTTGAGTGGATAGATTTTAGTTGGGGTAGTCGTTCAACATTCTACAAGAACAACTTACCATGGAGTATGATTTCTCTGAAATAATTTTTGTTGAGTGGATAGATTTTAGTTGGGATAGTCGTTCAACATTCTACAAGAACAACGAACCATGAAGTATGATTTCTCTGCAACCATGATAGATTTCAAATCGATCCTGACCACGATGAGTCTGTGGTGTGAAATAATTTTTGTTGAGTGGATAGATTTTAGTTGGGGTAGTCGTTCAACATTCTACAAGAACAACTTACCATGGAGTATGATTTCTCTGAAATAATTTTTGTTGAGTGGATAGATTTTAGTTGGAGTAGGCGTTCAACATTCTACAAGAACAACTTACCATGGAGTATGATTTCTCTGAAATAATTTTTGTTGAGTGGATAGATTTTAGTTGGGGTAGTCGTTCAACATTCTACAAGAACAACTTACCATGGAGTATGATTTCTCTGAAACCATGATAGATTTCAAATCGATCCTGACCAAGATGAGTCTGTGGTGTGAAATAATTTTTGTTGAGTGGATAGATTTTAGTTGGGATAGTCGTTCAACATTCTACAAGAACAACGAACCATGGAGTATGATTTCTCTGCAACCATGATAGATTTCAAATCGATCCTGACCAAGATGAATCTGTGGTGTGAAATAATTTTTGTTGAGTGGATAGATTTTAGTTGGGGTAGTCGTTCAACATTTTACAAGAACAACTTACCATGGAGTATGATTTCTCTGAAACCATGATAGATTTCAAATCGATCCTGACCAAGATGAATCTGTGGTGTGAAATAATTTTTGTTGAGTGGATAGATTTTAGTTGGGGTAGTCGTTCAACATTCTACAAGAACAACTTACCATGGAGTATGATTTCTCTGAAATAATTTTTGTTGAGTGGATAGATTTTAGTTGGGATAGCCGTTCAACATTCTACAAGAACAACGAACCATGGAGTATGATTTCTCTGCAACCATGATAGATTTCAAATCGATCCTGACCACGATGAGTCTGTGGTGTGAAATAATTTTTGTTGAGTGGATAGATTTTAGTTGGGGTAGTCGTTCAACATTCTACAAGAACAACGAACCATGGAGTATGATTTCTCTGAAACCATGATAGATTTCAAATCGATCCTGACCAAGATGAGTCTGTGGTGTGAAATAAGTTTTGTTGAGTGGATAGATTTTAGTTTTGGTAGTCGTTCAACATTCTACAAGAACAACGAACCATGGAGAATGATTTCTCTGAAATAATTTTTGTTGAGTGGATAGATTTTAGTTGGGATAGTCGTTCAACATTCTACAAGAACAACGAACCATGGAGTATGATTTCTCTGAAACCATGATAGATTTCAAATCGATCCTGACCAAGATGAGTCTGTGGTGTGAAATAAGTTTTGTTGAGTGGATAGATTTTAGTTGGGGTAGTCGTTCAACATTCTACAAGAACAACGAACCATGGAGTATGATTTCTCTGAAATAATTTTTGTTGAGTGGATAGATTTTAGTTGGGGTAGTCGTTCAACATTCTACAAGAACAACGAACCATGGAGTATGATTTCTCTGAAATAATTTTTGTTGAGTGGATAGATTTTAGTTGGGATAGTCGTTCAACATTCTACAAGAACAACTTACCACGGAGTATGATTTCTCTGAAACCATGATAGATTTCAAATCGATCCTGACCAAGATGAGTCTGTGGTGTGAAATAATTTTTGTTGAGTGGATAGATTTTAGTTGGGGTAGTCGTTCAGCATTCTACAAGAACAACTTACCATGGAGTATGATTTCTCTGAAATAATTTTTGTTGAGTGAATAGATTTTAGTTGGGGTAGTCGTTCAACATTCTACAAGAACAACTTACCATGGAGTATGATTTCTCTGAAACCATGATAGATTTCAAATCGATCCTGACCAAGATGAGTCTGTGGTGTGAAATAATTTTTGTTGAGTGGATAGATTTTAGTTGGGGTAGTCGTTCAACATTCTACAAGAACAACGAACCATGGAGTATGATTTCTCTGAAATAATTTTTGTTGAGTGGATAGATTTTAGTTGGGGTAGTCGTTCAACATTCTACAAGAACAACGAACCATGGAGTATGATTTCTCTGAAACCATGATAGATTTCAAATCGATCCTGACCAAGATGAGCCTGTGGTGTGAAATAATTTTTGTTGTGTGGATAGATTTTAGTTGGGGTAGTCGTTCAACATTCTACAAGAACAACTTACCATGGAGTACGATTTCTCTGAAACCATGATAGATTTCAAATCGATCCTGACCAAGATGAGTCTGTGGTGTGAAATAATTTTTGTTGAGTGGATAGATTTTAGTTGGGGTGGTCGTTCGGACCATGGAGTATGATTTCTCTGAAACCATGATAGATTTCAAATCGATCCTGACCAAGATGAGTCTGTGGTGTGAAATAATTTTTGTTGAGTGGATAGATTTTAGTTGGGCTAGTCGTTCAACATTCTACAAGAACAACTTACCATGGAGTATGATTTCTCTGAAATAATTTTTGTTGAGTGGATAGATTTTAGTTGGGATAGTCGTTCAACATTCTACAAGAACAACTTACCATGGAGTATGATTTCTCTGAAACCAATCTGAGTACGATTTCTCTGAAACCATGATAGATTTCAAATCGATCCTGACCAAGATGAGTCTGTGGTGTGAAATAATTTTTGTTGAGTGGATAGATTTTAGTTGGGGTGGTCGTTCGGACCATGGAGTATGATTTCTCTGAAACCATGATAGATTTCAAATCGATCCTGACCAAGATGAGTCTGTGGTGTGAAATAATTTTTGTTGAGTGGATAGATTTTAGTTGGGCTAGTCGTTCAACATTCTACAAGAACAACTTACCATGGAGTATGATTTCTCTGAAATAATTTTTGTTGAGTGGATAGATTTTATTTGGGATAGTCGTTCAACATTCTACAAGAACAACTTACCATGGAGTATGATTTCTCTGAAACCATGATAGATTTCAAATCGATCCTGACCAAGATGAGTCTGTGGTGTGAAATAATTTTTGTTGAGTGGATAGATTTTAGTTGGGGTAGTCGTTCAACATTCTACAAGAACAACTTACCATGGAGTATGATTTCTCTGAAACCATGATAGATTTCAAATCGATCCTGACCAAGATGAGTCTGTGGTGTGAAATAGTTTTTGTTGAGTGGATAGATTTTAGTTGGGATAGTCGTTCAACATTCTACAAGAACAACGAACCATGGAGTATGATTTCTCTGAAACCATGATAGATTTCAAATCGATCCTGACCAAGATGAGTCTGTGGTGTGAAATAATTTTTGTTGAGTGGATAGATTTTAGTTGGGGTAGTCGTTCAACATTCTACAAGAACAACGAACCATGGACTATGATTTCTCTGAAACCATGATAGATTTCAAATCGATCCTGACCAAGATGAGTCTGTGGTGTGAAATAATTTTTGTTGAGTGGATAGATTTTAGTTGGGGTAGTCGTTCAACATTCTACAAGAACAACTTACCATGGAGTATGATTTCTCTGAAACCATGATAGATTTCAAATCGATCCTGACCAAGATGAGTCTGTGGTGTGAAATAATTTTTGTTGAGTGGATAGATTTTAGTTGGGGTAGTCGTTCAACATTCTACAAGAACAACGAACCATGGAGTATGATTTCTCTGCAACCATGATAGATTTCAAATCGATCCTGACCAAGATGAGTCTGTGGTGTGAAATAATTTTTGTTGAGTGGATAGATTTTAGTTGGGATAGTCGTTCAACATTTTACAAGAACAACTTACCATGGAGTATGATTTCTCTGAAACCATGATAGATTTCAAATCGATCCTGACCAAGATGAGTCTGTGGTGTGAAATAATTTTTGTTGAGTGGATAGATTTTAGTTGGGGTAGTCGTTCAACATTCTACAAGAACAACTTACCATGGAGTATGATTTCTCTGAAATAATTTTTGTTGAGTGGATAGATTTTAGTTGGGATAGTCGTTCAACATTCTACAAGAACAACGAACCATGAAGTATGATTTCTCTGCAACCATGATAGATTTCAAATCGATCCTGACCAAGATGAGTCTGTGGTGTGAAATAATTTTTGTTGAGTGGATAGATTTTAGTTGGGGTAGTCGTTCAACATTCTACAAGAACAACTTAACATGGAGTATGATTTCTCTGAAATAATTTTTGTTGAGTGGATAGATTTTAGTTGGGATAGTCGTTCAACATTCTACAAGAACAACGAACCATGGAGTATGATTTCTCTGAAACCATGATAGATTTCAAATCGATCCTGACCAAGATGAGTCTGTGGTGTGAAATAAGTTTTGTTGAGTGGATAGATTTTAGTTGGGGTAGTCGTTCAACATTCTACAAGAACAACGAACCATGGAGTATGATTTCTCTGAAATAATTTTTGTTGAGTGGATAGATTTTAGTTGGGATAGTCGTTCAACATTCTACAAGAACAACGAACCATGAAGTATGATTTCTCTGCAACCATGATAGATTTCAAATCGATCCTGACCAAGATGAGTCTGTGGTGTGAAATAATTTTTGTTGAGTGGATAGATTTTAGTTGGGGTAGTCGTTCAACATTCTACAAGAACAACTTAACATGGAGTATGATTTCTCTGAAATAATTTTTGTTGAGTGGATAGATTTTAGTTGGGATAGTCGTTCAACATTCTACAAGAACAACGAACCATGGAGTATGATTTCTCTGAAACCATGATAGATTTCAAATCGATCCTGACCAAGATGAGTCTGTGGTGTGAAATAAGTTTTGTTGAGTGGATAGATTTTAGTTGGGGTAGTCGTTCAACATTCTACAAGAACAACGAACCATGGAGTATGATTTCTCTGAAATAATTTTTGTTGAGTGGATAGATTTTAGTTGGGATAGTCGTTCAACATTCTACAAGAACAACGAACCATGGAGTATGATTTCTCTGAAACCATGATAGATTTCAAATCGATCCTGACCAAGATGAGTCTGTGGTGTGAAATAAGTTTTGTTGAGTGGATAGATTTTAGTTGGGGTAGTCGTTCAACATTCTACAAGAACAACTTACCATGGAGTATGATTTCTCTGAAATAATTTTTGTTGAGTGGATAGATTTTAGTTGGGATAGTCGTTCAACATTCTACAAGAACAACGAACCATGGAGTATGATTTCTCTGAAACCATGATAGATTTCAAATCGATCCTGACCAAGATGAGTCTGTGGTGTGAAATAAGTTTTGTTGAGTGGATAGATTTTAGTTGGGGTAGTCGTTCAACATTCTACAAGAACAACGAACCATGGAGTATGATTTCTCTGAAATAATTTTTGTTGAGTGGATAGATTTTAGTTGGGGTAGTCGTTCAACATTCTACAAGAACAACGAACCATGGAGTATGATTTCTCTGAAATAATTTTTGTTGAGTGGATAGATTTTAGTTGGGATAGTCGTTCAACATTCTACAAGAACAACTTACCACGGAGTATGATTTCTCTGAAACCATGATAGATTTCAAATCGATCCTGACCAAGATGAGTCTGTGGTGTGAAATAATTTTTGTTGAGTGGATAGATTTTAGTTGGGATAGTCGTTCAACATTCTACAAGAACAACGAACCATGGAGTATGATTTCTCTGAAACCATGATAGATTTGAAATCGATCCTGACCAAGATGAGTCTGTGGTGTGAAATAAGTTTTGTTGAGTGGATAGATTTTAGTTTGGGTAGTCGTTCAACATTCTACAAGAACAACGAACCATGGAGTATGATTTCTCTGAAATAATTTTTGTTGAGTGGATAGATTTTAGTTGGGGTAGTCGTTCAACATTCTACAAGAACAACGAACCATGGAGTATGATTTCTCTGAAATAATTTTTGTTGAGTGGATAGATTTTAGTTGGGATAGTCGTTCAACATTCTACAAGAACAACTTACCATGGAGTATGATTTCTCTGAAATAATTTTTGTTGAGTGAATAGATTTTAGTTGGGGTAGTCGTTCAACATTCTACAAGAACAACTTACCATGGAGTATGATTTCTCTGAAACCATGATAGATTTCAAATCGATCCTGACCAAGATGAGTCTGTGGTGTGAAATAATTTTTGTTGAGTGGATAGATTTTAGTTGGGGTAGTCGTTCAACATTCTACAAGAACAACGAACCATGGAGTATGATTTCTCTGAAATAATTTTTGTTGAGTGGATAGATTTTAGTTGGGGTAGTCGTTCAACATTCTACAAGAACAACGAACCATGGATTATGATTTCTCTGAAACCATGATAGATTTCAAATCGATCCTGACCAAGATGAGTCTGTGGTGTGAAATAATTTTTGTTGAGTGGATAGATTTTAGTTGGGGTAGTCGTTCAACATTCTACAAGAACAACTTACCATGGAGTACGATTTCTCTGAAACCATGATAGATTTCAAATCGATCCTGACCAAGATGAGTCTGTGGTGTGAAATAATTTTTGTTGAGTGGATAGATTTTAGTTGGGGTGGTCGTTCGGACCATGGAGTATGATTTCTCTGAAACCATGATAGATTTCAAATCGATCCTGACCAAGATGAGTCTGTGGTGTGAAATAATTTTTGTTGAGTGGATAGATTTTAGTTGGGCTAGTCGTTCAACATTCTACAAGAACAACTTACCATGGAGTATGATTTCTCTGAAATAATTTTTGTTGAGTGGATAGATTTTAGTTGGGATAGTCGTTCAACATTCTACAAGAACAACTTACCATGGAGTATGATTTCTCTGAAACCATGATAGATTTCAAATCGATCCTGACCAAGATGAGTCTGTGGTGTGAAATAATTTTTGTTGAGTGGATAGATTTTAGTTGGGGTAGTCGTTCAACATTCTACAAGAACAACTTACCATGGAGTATGATTTCTCTGAAACCATGATAGATTTCAAATCGATCCTGACCAAGATGAGTCTGTGGTGTGAAATAGTTTTTGTTGAGTGGATAGATTTTAGTTGGGATAGTCGTTCAACATTCTACAAGAACAACGAACCATGGAGTATGATTTCTCTGAAACCATGATAGATTTCAAATCGATCCTGACCAAGATGAGTCTGTGGTGTGAAATAATTTTTGTTGAGTGGATAGATTTTAGTTGGGGTAGTCGTTCAACATTCTACAAGAACAACGAACCATGGACTATGATTTCTCTGAAACCATGATAGATTTCAAATCGATCCTGACCAAGATGAGTCTGTGGTGTGAAATAATTTTTGTTGAGTGGATAGATTTTAGTTGGGGTAGTCGTTCAACATTCTACAAGAACAACTTACCATGGAGTATGATTTCTCTGAAATAATTTTTGTTGAGTGGATAGATTTTAGTTGGGATAGTCGTTCAACATTCTACAAGAACAACGAACCATGAAGTATGATTTCTCTGCAACCATGATAGATTTCAAATCGATCCTGACCAAGATGAGTCTGTGGTGTGAAATAATTTTTGTTGAGTGGATAGATTTTAGTTGGGGTAGTCGTTCAACATTCTACAAGAACAACTTAACATGGAGTATGATTTCTCTGAAATAATTTTTGTTGAGTGGATAGATTTTAGTTGGGATAGTCGTTCAACATTCTACAAGAACAACGAACCATGGAGTATGATTTCTCTGAAACCATGATAGATTTCAAATCGATCCTGACCAAGATGAGTCTGTGGTGTGAAATAAGTTTTGTTGAGTGGATAGATTTTAGTTGGGGTAGTCGTTCAACATTCTACAAGAACAACGAACCATGGAGTATGATTTCTCTGAAATAATTTTTGTTGAGTGGATAGATTTTAGTTGGGATAGTCGTTCAACATTCTACAAGAACAACGAACCATGGAGTATGATTTCTCTGAAACCATGATAGATTTCAAATCGATCCTGACCAAGATGAGTCTGTGGTGTGAAATAAGTTTTGTTGAGTGGATAGATTTTAGTTGGGGTAGTCGTTCAACATTCTACAAGAACAACGAACCATGGAGTATGATTTCTCTGAAATAATTTTTGTTGAGTGGATAGATTTTAGTTGGGGTAGTCGTTCAACATTCTACAAGAACAACGAACCATGGAGTATGATTTCTCTGAAATAATTTTTGTTGAGTGGATAGATTTTAGTTGGGATAGTTGTTCAACATTCTACAAGAACAACTTACCATGGAGTATGATTTCTCTGAAACCATGATAGATTTCAAATCGATCCTGACCAAGATGAGTCTGTGGTGTGAAATAATTTTTGTTGAGTGGATAGATTTTAGTTGGGGTAGTCGTTCAGCATTCTACAAGAACAACTTACCATGGAGTATGATTTCTCTGAAATAATTTTTGTTGAGTGGATAGATTTTAGTTGGGGTAGTCGTTCAACATTCTACAAGAACAACTTACCATGGAGTATGATTTCTCTGAAACCATGATAGATTTCAAATCGATCCTGACCAAGATGAGTCTGTGGTGTGAAATAATTTTTGTTGAGTGGATAGATTTTAGTTGGGGTAGTCGTTCAACATTCTACAAGAACAAAGAACCATGGAGTATGATTTCTCTGAAATAATTTTTGTTGAGTGGATAGATTTTAGTTGGGGTAGTCGTTCAACATTCCACAAGAACAACGAACCATGGAGTATGATTTCTCTGCAACCATGATAGATTTCAAATCGATCCTGACCAAGATGAGTCTGTGGTGTGAAATAATTTTCGTTGAGTGGATAGATTTTAGTTGGGGTAGTCGTTCAACATTCTACAAGAACAACTTACCATGGAGTACGATTTCTCTGAAACCATGATAGATTTCAAATCGATCCTGACCAAGACGAGTCTGTGGTGTGAAATAATTTTTGTTGAGTGGATAGATTTTAGTTGGGATAGTCGTTCAACATTCTACAAGAACAATTTACCATGGAGTATGATTTCTCTGAAATAATTTTTGTTGAGTGGATAGATTTTAGTTGGGATAGTCGTTCAACATTCTACAAGAATAACTTACCATGGAGTATGATTTCTCTGAAATAATTTTTGTTGAGTGGATAGATTTTAGTTGTAGTAGTCGTTCAACATTCTACAAGAACAACGAACCATGGAGTATGATTTCTCTGCAACCATGATAGATTTCAAATCGATCCTGACCAAGATGAGTCTGTGGTGTGAAATAATTTTTGTTGAGTGGATAGATTTTAGTTGGGGTAGTCGTTCGAACCATGGAGTATGATTTCTCTGAAACCATGATAGATTTCAAATCGATCCTGACCAAGATGAGTCTGTGGTGTGAAATAATTTTTGTTGAGTGGATAGATTTTAGTTGGGATAGTCGTTCAACATTCTACAAGAAAAACTTACCATGGAGTATGATTTCTCTGAAATAATTTTTGTTGAGTGGATAGATTTTAGTTGGGATAGTCGTTCAACATTCTACAAGAACAACTTACCATGGAGTATGATTTCTCTGAAATAATTTTTGTTGAGTGGATAGATTTTAGTTGGGGTAGTCGTTCAACATTCTACAAGAACAACTTACCATGGAGTACGATTTCTCTGAAACCATGATAGATTTCAAATCGATCCTGACCAAGATGAGTCTGTGGTGTGAAATAATTTTTGTTGAGTGGATAGATTTTAGTTGGGATAGTCGTTCAACATTCTACAAGAACAACTTACCATGGAGTATGATTTCTCTGAAATAATTTTTGTTGATTGGATAGATTTTAGTTGGGGTAGTCGTTCAACATTCTACAAGAACAACTTACCATGGAGTATGATTTCTCTGAAACCATGATAGATTTCAAATCGGTCCTGACCAAGATGAGTCTGTGGTGTGAAATAATTTTTGTTGAGTGGATAGATTTTAGTTGGGGTAGTCGTTCAACATTCTACAAGAACAACTTACCATGGAGTATGATTTCTCTGAAACCATGAAAGATTTCAAATCGATCTTGACCAAGATGAGTTTGTGGTGTGAAATAATTTTTGTTGAGTGGATAGATTTTAGTTGGGGTAGTCGTTCAACATTCTACAAGAACAACGAACCATGGAGTATGATTTCTCTGAAACCATGATAGATTTCAAATCGATCCTTTTTTTTTTTTTTTTTTTTTATAATTCACGCGCGCTCAAGGGCTTATTACTACCCTTTTAATGTCAAGACACAGCGCGGGCGTTAGGGAAATTAGGAAGAGAAGATAGGAGATACCGATGGACGTTGGTTTTAAATGTTTGTGGATTATACTGTGAGGGAAAAATAGAGCTTGGTAAAGCATTCCACATTCGTGTTGTACGGTTTATGAAAGAATCTCTATACTTGACGGTACGTCCGAAAATAGGCTTGAGGGTATACTGATGAGCATTCAGAGCGTGACGGGTATTGCGAGAAAATTGATGAAGGGGCGGAATGCAACTGGCTATTTCGCTGGAGCACTGTTTGTGAAAAAAGCGATAGAATAAGGAAAGACAAGAGACATTTCTGCGATGTTGGAGCGAGTCAATAGACTCCGCAATGCTTCTGTTCCCTATTAGTTTTAACGCTCGATTTTGAATTCTATCCAGCAGGTGCAAAGAGGTCTTAGGAGCACCAGACCAGATATGAGCATTATACTCGAGCTTAGGGCGGATGTAGGCCTTATATATTGTAGCCAGATCAGAGGGTGTAAAGAACTTCTTGCACCGTTTAAGGAATCCTAAACATTTCGCAGCATTCTTGGCGGATTCGAATATGTGGTCATTCCAACGAAGATGGTCGTTAACACACATACCGAGAATGGAAAGTTTTTCGGTTTCGACGATGCAAGTGCCATTCATTGATAATGGCAAGGGGTTAAGGTTACGCTTGAGCGACAGCTGACAGCATTGGGTTTTCGAAGCATTAAATTCCACTCTGTTGTTTATACTGTCAAGATCGGAATTTAATGAGCTTAACATACGCTGCCGTTCCAGTTCTACGGCCGAAGAGCAGGGACGTGAGTCTGGGAACGAATATGAGAAGCTGAGGGTGCTGTCGTCAGCGAAGGAATGTATTGGATTATAAGTAGCAGACAAGAGATCGTTTATAAAAATAAGAAAGAGAGTCGGAGACAAAACGGAGCCTTGGGGGACGCCAGCATTTATATGGTGGATTGCAGACTTGAAACCATCCAAAACAACTTGAATTGAACGTTCCGAAAGGTAGTTTCTAATCCATTGAAGAAGAGATTCGTCGATGCCAAATGCACGCATTTTCGACAAAAGAGCTTGATGCCAAACTCTGTCAAATGCCTTTGAAATATCAAGCGCAACAATCTTACATTCACCAGAATGATGTAGAGAGTGGTTCCACTTTTCGGTGAGATATACCATCAAATCACCAGTGGACCTTTTGCTACGAAAACCATACTGACGGTCATTAAGGAGCTTTCGTGATTCAAGATATTTCATAAGCTGACGATTTATCAGCGTTTCCATGACCTTGGAAAGAAGGGACGTAAGTGCAATGGGTCGATAGTTGGAGGGAGAAGAAGATTCGCCTTTTTTAGGGACGGGCTGGACAAATGCTGTTTTCCATCTACTCGGGAAGAGTCCAGAAGAGTAGGATAGATGAAAAAGCTTACGCAGTGGTTTTGCCAGCGTGGAAGAACACCTCTTCAGGATAATGGGTGAGATACCATCTGGACCAGCGGATTTGTTTATGTTAAGATCTTTAAGCACTCTTGCTACTGTACGAGTGCGAAAGTGGATTTGTCCCATAGAATATTCGACGCGCTCAAGTACAGGGGGAGTCAAAGCACAATCTGGGAGTGTGGGCTGCAAGCAGATTAGCCTTGTCCAAAGAGCTGACAGATGGAGTGTCATTGTGAACGAGCGTTGGGGTGGAAGATGAGGCACAATTTTTTATATTTTTGACGAACGACCAAAAATTTTTGCTACCTTTGGGACAGTGTAGAATTTTTTGCCTCAATTTTAGGTCGAAGGAGAATTTTACACGGCGAATTAGAGCATTGCAATCATTTCTGGCTCGTCTTAAAAGACCGAAATCTTCGCTCCCTTAACCTGATAGCCTCTTTGCAGCTCGAGTCATACCACGGGTTTTCCTTTGGCTTGATACTCTTTATTCTGTGAGGAATAAAGGATTTCATGCCGAGGAGGATAGTGTTTGTAATCGTATCGGCGGCGGCGTCCACGTCGTTATCGAGGAAACATAACGACCAGTTAAAACTCCTAAAGAAGCTGTTCATGCCGTCCCAGTTGGCTTTCTCGTACTGCCAGACTAATCTTTTAGGAGTTTTTTCTTTAACTGTGTGGTTAAGGTACGAAAAATTAGCCGATACGACACAGTGGTCTGACGAACCTAGAGGCGATAATACGTTTATGCTGTATTTATCGGGGTGAGATCTAAGGAACAAGTCCAGAGTATTGGCGGCGTGACTGTCAATGTCGGGTAGCCGTGTGGGCTCATTCACAAGCTGGGTCAAATTATTTACCTCAGCAAAGATTTCAACATATCTTCCTTCGGGTGTTGTCTGTCCAGAATGTCGAAGCCAACCAGAATTGTGTATATTGAAATCGCCCGCAATGACGATCTCAGTATGAGGGTAATGGGAAACAATTCTTAAGATGGAGTCAGACAGCTCATCAAACTCATTACAAGTAGAATTGCTGTCAAAGTTGGGGCTTCTATAAATAAAACAGTAGTGGATAATTTGCCTACGGACACTGATTTTTAACCACATGAAGTTAAATTCCGGATTGGAACAGGAGCCATATTGTGGTTGAATTTGGTAGGCTACATCACTACGGATATAAATGGCGAGACCGCGGTGAGAGAAGAATAAAGGCACCAGGCTATATCCAGGAAGGTTCAAATCTGAATAA
Source organism: Xylota sylvarum (assembly GCA_905220385.1). NCBI lineage: Eukaryota > Metazoa > Arthropoda > Insecta > Diptera > Syrphidae > Xylota > Xylota sylvarum. The sequence continues at coordinate 156,956 of CAJMZQ010000091.1, forward strand.
TCAGAGTTCTCGCCTACCTGTGTAGATGAGTCCAACTGACCAAGATGAGTCTGTGGTGTGAAATAATTTTTGTTGAGTGGATAGATTTTAGTTGGGGTAGTCGTTCAACATTCTACAAGAACAACGAACCATGGACTATGATTTCTCTGAAACCATGATAGATTTCAAATCGATCCTGACCAAGATGAGTCTGTGGTGTGAAATAATTTTTGTTGAGTGGATAGATTTTAGTTGGGATAGTCGTTCAACATTCTACAAGAACAACTTACCATGGAGTATGATTTCTCTGAAATAATTTTTGTTGAGTGGATAGATTTTAGTTGGGATAGTCGTTCAACATTCTACAAGAACAACTTACCATGGAGTATGATTTCTCTGAAATAATTTTTGTTGAGTGGATAGATTTTAGTTGGGGTAGTCGTTCAACATTCTACAAGAACAACTTACCATGGAGTACGATTTCTCTGAAACCATGATAGATTTCAAATCGATCCTGACCAAGATGAGTCTGTGGTGTGAAATAATTTTTGTTGAGTGGATAGATTTTAGTTGGGGTAGTCGTTCAACATTCTACAAGAACAACTTACCATGGAGTATGATTTCTCTGAAACCATGATAGATTTCAAATCGATCCTGACCAAGATGAGTCTGTGGTGTGAAATAATTTTTGTTGAGTGGATAGATTTTAGTTGGGGTAGTCGTTCAACATTCTACAAGAACAACTTACCATGGAGTATGATTTCTCTGCAACCATGATAAATTTCAAATCGATCCTGACCAAGATGAGTCTGTGGTGTGAAATAATTTTTGTTGAGTGGATAGATTTTAGTTGGGGTAGTCGTTCAACATTTTACAAGAACAACTTACCATGGAGTATGATTTCTCTGAAACCATGATAGATTTCAAATCGATCCTGACCAAGATGAGTCTGTGGTGTGAAATAATTTTTGTTGAGTGGATAGATTTTAGTTGGGGTAGTCGTTCAACATTCTACAAGAACAACTTACCATGGAGTATGATTTCTCTGAAATAATTTTTGTTGAGTGGATAGATTTTAGTTGGGATAGTCGTTCAACATTCTACAAGAACAACGAACCATGAAGTATGATTTCTCTGCAACCATGATAGATTTCAAATCGATCCTGACCACGATGAGTCTGTGGTGTGAAATAATTTTTGTTGAGTGGATAGATTTTAGTTGGGGTAGTCGTTCAACATTCTACAAGAACAACTTACCATGGAGTATGATTTCTCTGAAATAATTTTTGTTGAGTGGATAGATTTTAGTTGGAGTAGGCGTTCAACATTCTACAAGAACAACTTACCATGGAGTATGATTTCTCTGAAATAATTTTTGTTGAGTGGATAGATTTTAGTTGGGGTAGTCGTTCAACATTCTACAAGAACAACTTACCATGGAGTATGATTTCTCTGAAATAATTTTTGTTGAGTGGATAGATTTTAGTTGGGGTAGTCGTTCAACATTCTACAAGAACAACTTACCATGGAGTATGATTTCTCTGAAACCATGATAGATTTCAAATCGATCCTGACCAAGATGAGTCTGTGGTGAGAAATAATTTTTGTTGAGTGGATAGATTTTAGTTGGGGTAGTCGTTCAACATTCTACAAGAACAACTTACCATGGAGTATGATTTCTCTGAAAACATGATAGATTTCAAATCGATCCTGAGCAAGATGAGTCTGTGGTGTGAAATAATTTTTGTTGAGTGGATAGATTTTAGTTGGGATAGTCGTTCAACATTCTACAAGAACAACGAACCATGGAGTATGATTTCTCTGAAACCATGATAGATTTCAAATCGATCCTGACCAAGATGAGTCTGTGGTGTGAAATAATTTTTGTTGAGTGGATTGATTTTAGTTGGGGTAGTCGTTCAACATTTTACAAGAACAACATACCATGGAGTATGATTTCTCTGAAACCATGATAGATTTCAAATCGATCCTGACCAAGATGAGTCTGTGGTGTGAAATAATTTTTGTTGAGTGGATAGATTTTAGTTGGGATAGTCGTTCAACATTCTACAAGAACAACGAACCATGGAGTATGATTTCTCTGCAACCATGATAGATTTCAAATAGATCCTGACCAAGATGAGTCTGTGGTGTGAAATAATTTTTGTTGAGTGGATTGATTTTAGTTGGGGTAGTCGTTCAACATTTTACAAGAACAACATACCATGGAGTATGATTTCTCTGAAACCATGATAGATTTCAAATCGATCCTGACCAAGATGAGTCTGTGGTGTGAAATAATTTTTGTTGAGTGGATAGATTTTAGTTGGGGTAGTCGTTCAACATTCTACAAGAACAACTTACCATGGAGTATGATTTCTCTGAAATAATTTTTGTTGAGTGGATAGATTTTAGTTGGGATAGTCGTTCAACATTCTACAAGAACAACGAACCATGGAGTATGATTTCTCTGCAACCATAATAGATTTCAAATCGATCCTGACCAAGATGAGTCTGTGGTGTGAAATAATTTTTGTTGAGTGGATAGATTTTAGTTGGGGTAGTCGTTCAACATTCTACAACAACAACTTACCATGGAGTATGATTGCTCTGAAATAATTTTTGTTGAGTGGTTAGATTTTAGTTTTGGTAGTCGTTCAACATTCTACAAGAACAACTTACCATGGAGTATGATTTCTCTGAAATAATTTTTGTTGAGTGGATAGATTTTAGTTGGGATAGTCGTTCAACATTCTACAAGAACAACTTACCATGGAGTATGATTTCTCTGAAATAATTTTTGTTGAGTTAATAGATTTTAGTTGGGATAGTCGTTCAACATTCTACAAGAACAACGAACCATGGAGTATGATTTCTCTGCAACCATGATAGATTTCAAATCGATCCTGACCAAGATGAGTCTGTGGTGTGAAATAATTTTTGTTGAGTGGATTGATTTTAGTTGGGGTAGTCGTTCAACATTTTACAAGAACAACATACCATGGAGTATGATTTCTCTGAAACCATGATAGATTTCAAATCGATCCTGACCAAGATGAGTCTGTGGTGTGAAATAATTTTTGTTGAGTGGATAGATTTTAGTTGGGGTAGTCGTTCAACATTCTACAAGAACAACTTACCATGGAGTATGATTTCTCTGAAATAATTTTTGTTGAGTGGATAGATTTTAGTTGGGATAGTCGTTCAACATTCTACAAGAACAACGAACCATGGAGTATGATTTCTCTGCAACCATAATAGATTTCAAATCGATCCTGACCACGATGAGTCTGTGGTGTGAAATAATTTTTGTTGAGTGGATAGATTTTAGTTGGGGTAGTCGTTCAACATTCTACAACAACAACTTACCATGGAGTATGATTGCTCTGAAATAATTTTTGTTGAGTGGATAGATATTAGTTGTAGTAGTCGTTCAACATTCTACAAGAACAACTTACCATGGAGTATGATTTCTCTGAAATAATTTTTGTTGAGTGGATAGATTTCAGTTGGGGTAGTCGTTCAACATTCTACAAGAACAACTTACCATGGAGTATGATTTCTCTGAAACCATGATAGATTTCAAATCGATCCTGACCAAGATGAGTCTGTGGTGTGAAATAATTTTTGTTGAGTGGATAGATTTTAGTTGGGGTAGTCGTTCAACATTCTACAAGAACAACTTACCATGGAGTATGATTTCTCTGAAACCATGATAGATTTCAAATCGATCCTGACCAAGATGAGTCTGTGGTGTGAAATAATTTTTGTTGAGTGGATAGATTTTAGTTGGGATAGTCGTTCAACATTCTACAAGAACAACGAAACATGGAGTATGATTTCTCTGAAATAATTTTTGTTGAGTGGATAGATTTTAGTTGGGGTAGTCGTTCAACATTCTACAAGAACAACGAACCATGGAGTATGATTTCTCTGAAATAATTTTTGTTGAGTGGATAGATTTTAGTTGGGGTAGTCGTTCAACATTCTACAAGAACAACTTACCATGGAGTATGATTTCTCTGAAACCATGATAGATTTCAAATCGATCCTGACCAAGATGAGTCTGTCGTGTGAAATAATTTTTGTTGAGTGGATAGATTTTAGTTGGGGTAGTCGTTCAACATTCTACAAGAACAACGAAAAATGGAGTATGATTTCTCTGAAATAATTTTTGTTGAGTGGATAGATTTTAGTTGGGGTAGTCGTTCAACATTCTACAAGAACAACTTACCATGGAGTATGATTTCTCTGAAATAATTTTTGTTGAGTGGATAGATTTTAGTTGGGGTAGTCGTTCAACATTCTACAAGAACAACGAACCATGGAGTATGATTTCTCTGAAACCATGATAGATTTCAAATCGATCCTGACCAAGATGAGTCTGTGGTGTGAAATAATTTTTGTTGAGTGGATAGATTTTAGTTGGGGTAGTCGTTCAACATTCTACAAGAACAACTTACCATGGAGTATGATTTCTCTGAAATAATTTTGTTGAGTAGATAGATTTTAGTTGGGGTAGTCGTTCAACATTCTACAAGAACAACTTACCATGGAGTATGATTTCTCTGAAATAATTTTTGTTGAGTGGATAGATTTTAGTTGGGGTAATCGTTCAACATTCTACAAGAACAACTTACCATGGAGTATGATTTCTCTGAAACCATGATAGATGTCAAATCGATCCTGACCAAGATGAGTCTGTGGTGTGAAATAATTTTTGTTGAGTGGATAGATTTTAGTTGGGGTAGTCGTTCAACATTCTACAAGAACAACTTACCATGGAGTATGATTTCTCTGAAACCATGATAGATGTCAAATCGATCCTGACCAAGATGAGTCTGTGGTGTGAAATAATTTTTGTTGAGTGGATAGATTTTAGTTGGGGTAGTCGTTCAACATTCTACAAGAACAACGAACCATGGAGTATGATTTCTCTGAAATAATTTTTGTTGAGTGGATAGATTTTAGTTGGGGTAATCGTTCAACATTCTACAAGAACAACTTACCATGGAGTATGATTTCTCTGAAACCATGATAGATGTCAAATCGATCCTGACCAAGATGAGTCTGTGGTGTGAAATAATTTTTGTTGAGTGGATAGATTTTAGTTGGGGTAGTCGTTCAACATTCTACAAGAACAACTTACCATGGAGTATGATTTCTCTGAAACCATGATAGATTTCAAATCGATCCTGACCAAGATGAGTCTGTATTGTGAAATAATTTTTGTTGAGTGGATAGATTTTAGTTGGGGTAGTCGTTCAACATTCTACAAGAACAACTTACCATGGAGTATGATTTCTCTGAAATAATTTTTGTTGAGTAGATAGATTTTAGTTGGGGTAGTCGTTCAACATTCTACAAGAACAACGAACCATGGAGTATGATTTCTCTGAAATAATTTTTGTTGAGTGGATAGATTTTAGTTGGGGTAATCGTTCAACATTCTACAAGAACAACGAACCATGGGGTATGATTTCTCTGAAATAATTTTTGTTGAGTGGATAGATTTTAGTTGGGGTAGTCGTTCAACATTCTACAAGAACAACGAACCATGGAGTATGATTTCTCTGAAACCATGATAGATTTCAAATCGATCCTGACCAAGATGAGTCTGTGGTGTGAAATAATTTTTGTTGAGTGGATAGATTTTAGTTGGGGTAGTCGTTCAACATTCTACAAGAACAACTTACCATGGAGTATGATTTCTCTGAAATAATTTTTGTTGAGTGGATAGATTTTAGTTGGGGTAGTCGTTCAACATTCTACAAGAACAACGAACCATGGAGTATGATTCCTCTGAAACCATGATAGATTTCAAATCGATCCTGACTAAGATGAGTCTGTGGTGTGAAATAATTTTTGTTGAGTGGATAGATTTTAGTTGGGGTAGTCGCTCAACATTCTACAAGAACAACGAACCATGGAGTATGATTTCTCTGAAACCATGATAGATTTCAAATCGATCCTGACCAAGATGAGTCTGTGGTATGAAATAATTTTTATTGAGTGGATAGATTTTAGTTGGGGTAGTCGTTCAACATTCTACAAGAACAACGAACCATGGAGTATGATTTCTCTGAAATAATTTTTGTTGAGTGGATAGATTTTAGTTGGGATAGTCGTTCAACATTCTACAAGAACAACTTACCATGGAGTATGATTTCTCTGAAACCATGATAGATTTCAAATCGATCCTGACCAAGATGAGTCTGTGGTGTGAAATAATTTTTGTTGAGTGGATAGATTTTAGTTAGGGGTAGTCGTTCAGCATTCTACAAGAACAACTTACCATGGAGTATGATTTCTCTGAAATAATTTTTGTTGAGTGGATAGATTTTAGTTGGGGTAGTCGTTCAACATTCTACAAGAACAACTTACCATGGAGTATGATTTCTCTGAAACCATGATAGATTTCAAATCGATCCTGACCAAGATGAGTCTGTGGTGTGAAATAATTTTTGTTGAGTGGATAGATTTTAGTTGGGGTAGTCGTTCAACATTCTACAAGAACAACTTACCATGGAGTATGATTTCTCTGAAACCATGATAGATTTCAAATCGATCCTGACCAAGATGAGTCTGTGGTGTGAAATAATGTTTGTTGAGTGGATAGATTTTAGTTGGGATAGTCGTTCAACATTCTACAAGAACAACTTACTATGGAGTATGATTTCTCTGAAATAATTTTTGTTGAGTGGATAGATTTTAGTTGGGATAGTCGTTCAACATTCTACAAGAACAACTTACCATGGAGTATGATTTCTCTGAAAGCATGATAGATTTCAAATCGATCCTGACCAAGATGAGTCTGTGGTGTGAAATAATTTTTGTTGAGTGGATAGATTTTAGTTGGGGTAGTCGTTCAACATTCTACAAGAACAACGAACCATGGAGTATGATTTCTCTGAAACCATGATAGATTTCAAATCGATCCTGACCAAGATGAGTCTGTGGTGTGAAATAATTTTTGTTGAGTGGATAGATTTTAGTTGGGATAGTCGTTCAACATTCTACAAGAACAACTTACCATGTAGTATGATTTCTCTGAAATAATTTTTGTTGAGTGGATAGATTTTAGTTGGGATAGTCGTTCAACATTCTACAAGAACAACTTACCATGGAGTATGATTTCTCTGAAACCATGATAGATTTCAAATCGATCCTGACCAAGATGAGTCTGTGGTGTGAAATAATTTTTGTTGAGTGGATAGATTTTAGTTGGGGTAGTCGTTCAACATTCTACAAGAACAACTTAACATGGAGTATGATTTCTCTGAAATAATTTTTGTTGAGTATATAGATTTTAGTTGGGGTAGTCGTTCAACATTCTACAAGAACAACGAACCATGGAGTATGATTTCTCTGAAATAATTTTTGTTGAGTGGATAGATTTTAGTTGGGGTAGTCGTTCAACATTCTACAAGAACAACGAACCATGGAGTATGATTTCTCTGAAATAATTTTTGTTGAGTGGATAGATTTTAGTTGGGATAGTCGTTCAACATTCTACAAGAACAACTTACCATAGAGTATGATTTCTCTGAAACCATGATAGATTTCAAATCGATTATGACCAAGATGAATCTGTGGTGTGAAATAATTTTTGTTGAGTGGATAGATTTTAGTTGGGATAGTCGTTCAACATTCTACACGAACAACTTACCATGGAGTATGATTTCTCTGAAATAATTTTTGTTGAGTGGATAGATTTTAGTTAGGGGTAGTCGTTCAGCATTCTACAAGAACAACGAACCATGGAGTATGATTTCTCTGAAATAATTTTTGTTGAGTGGATAGATTTTAGTTGGGGTAGTCGTTCAACATTCTACAAGAACAACGAACCATGGAGTATGTTTTCTCTGAAATAATTTTTGTTGAGTGGATAGATTTTAGTTGGGATAGTCGTTCAACATTCTACAAGAACAACTTACCATGGAGTATGATTTCTCTGAAATAATTTTTGTTGAGTGGATAGATTTTAGTTGGGGTAGTCGTTCAACATTCTACAAGAACAACTTACCATGGAGTATGATTTCTCTGAAACCATGATAGATTTCAAATCGATCCTGACCAAGATGAGTCTGTGGTGTGAAATAATTTTTGTTGAGTGGATAGATTTTAGTTGGGGTAGGCGTTCAACATTCTACAAGAACAACGAACCATGGAGTATGATTTCTCTGAAATAATTTTTGTTGAGTGGATAGATTTTAGTTGGGATAATCGTTCAACATTCTACAAGAACAACGAACCATGGAGTATGATTTCTCTGAAATAATTTTTGTTGAGTGGATAGATTTTAGTTGGGGTAGTCGTTCAACATTCTACAAGAACAACTTACCATGGAGTATGATTTCTCTGAAACCATGATAGATTTCAAATCGATCCTGACCAAGATGAGTCTGTGGTGTGAAATAATTTTTGTTGAGTGGATAGATTTTAGTTGGGGTAGTCGTTCATCATTCTACAAGAACAACGAACCATGGAGTATGAGTTCTCTGAAATAATTTTTGTTGAGTGGATAGATTTTAGTTGGGGTAGTCGTTCAACATTCTACAAGAACAACGAACCATGGAGTATGATTTCTCTGGAACCATGATAGATTTCAAATCGATCCTGACCAAGATGAGTCTGTGGTGTGAAATAATTTTTGTCGAGTGGATAGATTTTAGTTGGGATAGTCGCTCAACATTCTACAAGAACAACGAACCATGGAGTATGATTTCTCTAAAATAATTTTTGTTGAGTGGATAGATTTTAGTTGGGGTAGTCGTTCAATATTCTACAAGAACAACTTACCATGGAGTATGATTTCTCTGCAACCATGATAAATTTCAAATCGATCCTGACCAAGATGAGTCTGTGGTGTGAAATAATTTTTGTTGAGTGGATAGATTTTAGTTTTGGTAGTCGTTCAATATTCTAAAAGAACAACGGACCATGGAGTATGATTTCTCTGAAATAATTTTTGTTGAGTGGATAGATTTTAGTTGGGGTAGTCGTTCAACATTCTACAAGAACAACGAACCATATAGTATGATTTCTCTGAAATAATTTTTGTTGAGTGGATAGATTTTAGTTGGGGTAGTCGTTCAACATTCTACAAGAACAACTTACCATGGACTATGATTTCTCTGAAACCATGATAGATTTCAAATCGATCCTGAACAAGATGAGTCTGTGGTTTGAAATAATTTTTGTTGAGTGGATAGATTTTAATTGGGGTAGTCGTTCAACATTCTACAAGAACAACGAACCATGGAGTACGATTTCTCTGAAATAATTTTTGTTGAGTGGATAGATTTAAGTTGGGGTAGTCGTTCAACACTCTACAAGAACAACTTACCATGGAGTATGATTTCTCTGAAACCATGATAGATTTCAAATCGATCCTGACCAAGATGAGTCTGTGGTGTGAAATAATTTTTGTTGACTGGATAGATTTTAGTTGGGATAGTCGTTCAACATTCTACAAGAACAACTTACCATGGAGTATGATTTCTCTGAAATAATTTTTGTTGAGTGGATAGATTTTAGTTGGGATAGTCGTTCAACATTCTACAAGAACAACTTAACATGGAGTATGATTTCTCTGAAATAATTTTTGTTGAGTGGATAGATTTTAGTTGGGGTAGTCGTTCAACATTCTACAAGAACAACGAACCGTGGAGTATGATTTCTCTGAAATAATTTTTGTTGAGTGGATAGATTTTAGTTGGGATAGTCGTTCAACATTCTACAAGAACAACTTACCATGGAGTATGATTTCTCTGAAACCATGATAGATTTCAAATCGATCCTGACCAAGATGAGTCTGTGGTGTGAAATAATTTTTGTTGACTGGATAGATTTTAGTTGGGGTAGTCGTTCAACATTCTACAAGAACAACGAACCATGGAGTATGATTTTTCTGAAATAATTTTTGTTGAGTGGATAGATTTAAGTTGGGGTAGTCGTTCAACATTCTACAAGAACAATTTACCATGGAGTATGATTTCTCTGAAACCATGATAGATTTCAAATCGATCCTGACCAAGATGAGTCTGTGGTGTGAAATAATTTTTGTTGACTGGATAGATTTTAGTTGGGGTAGTCGTTCAACATTCTACAAGAACAACGAACAATGGAGTATGATTTCTCTGAAATAATTTTTGTTGAGTGGATAGATTTTAGTTGGGGTAGTCGTTCAACATTCTACAAGAACAACGAACCATGGAGTATGATTTCTCTGAAATAATTTTTGTTGAGTGGATAGATTTTAGTTGGGATAGTCGTTCAACATTCTACAAGAACAACTTAACATGGAGTATGATTTCTCTGAAATAATTTTTGTTGAGTGGATAGATTTTAGTTGGGGTAGTCGTTCAACATTCTACAAGAACAACGAACCATGGAGTATGATTTCTCTGAAATAATTTTTGTTGAGTGGATAGATTTGAGTTGGGATAGTCGTTCAACATTCTACAAGAACAACTTACCATGGAGTATGATTTCTCTGAAATAATTTTTGTTGAGTGGATAGATTTTAGTTGGGGTAGTCGTTCAACATTCTACAAGAACAACTTACCATGGAGTATGATTTCTCTGAAACCATGATAGATTTTAAATCGATCCTGACCAAGATGAGTCTGTGGTGTGAAATAATTTTTGTTGAGTGGATAGATTTTAGTTGGGGTAGTCGTTCAACATTCTACAAGAACAACGAACCATGGAGTATGATTTCTCTGAAATAATTTTTGTTGAGTGGATAGATTTTAGTTGGGATAATCGTTCAACATTCTACAAGAACAACGAACCATGGAGTATGATTTCTCTGAAATAATTTTTGTTGAGTGGATAGATTTTAGTTGGGGTAGTCGTTCAACATTCTACAAGAACAACTTACCATGGAGTATGATTTCTCTGAAACCATGATAGATTTCAAATCGATCCTGACCAAGATGAGTCTGTGGTGTGAAATAATTTTTGTTGAGTGGATAGATTTTAGTTTAGGTAGTCGTTCAATATTCTACAAGAACAACGAACCATGGAGTATGATTTCTCTGAAATAATTTTTGTTGAGTGGATAGATTTTAGTTGGGGTAGTCGTTCAACATTCTACAAGAACTACGAACCATGGAGTATGATTTCTCTGGAACCATGATAGATTTCAAATCGATCCTGACCAAGATGAGTCTGTGGTGTGAAATAATTTTTGTTGAGTGGATAGATTTTAGTTGGGATAGTCGCTCAACATTCTACAAGAACAACGAACCATGGAGTATGATTTCTCTAAAATAATTTTTGTTGAGTGGATAGATTTTAGTTGGGGTAGTCGTTCAATATTCTACAAGAACAACGAACCATGGAGTATGATTTCTCTGCAACCATGATAAATTTCAAATCGATCCTGACCAAGATGAGTCTGTGGTGTGAAATAATTTTTGTTGAGTGGATAGATTTTAGTTGGGATAGTCGTTCAACATTCTACACGAACAACTTACCATGGAGTATGATTTCTCTGAAATAATTTTTGTTGAGTGGATAGATTTTAGTTAGGGGTAGTCGTTCAACATTCTACAAGAACAACGAACCATGGAGTATGATTTCTCTGAAATAATTTTTGTTGAGTGGATAGATTTTAGTTGGGGTAGTCGTTCAACATTCTACAAGAACAACGAACCATGGAGTATGATTTCTCTGAAATAATTTTTGTTGAGTGGATAGATTTTAGTTGGGATAGTCGTTCAACATTCTACAAGAACAACTTACCATGTAGTATGATTTCTCTGAAATAATTTTTGTTGAGTGGATAGATTTTAGTTGGGGTAGTCGTTCAACATTCTACAAGAACAACTTACCATGGAGTATGATTTCTCTGAAACCATGATAGATTTCAAATCGATCCTGACCAAGATGAGTCTGTGGTGTGAAATAATTTTTGTTGAGTGGATAGATTTTAGTTGGGGTAGTCGTTCAACATTCTACAAGAACAACGAACCATGGAGTATGATTTCTCTGAAATAATTTTTGTTGAGTGGATAGATTTTAGTTGGGATAATCGTTCAACATTCTACAAGAACAACGTACCATGGAGTATGATTTCTCTGAAATAATTTTTGTTGAGTGGATAGATTTTAGTTGGGGTAATCGTTCAACATTCTACAAGAACAACTTACCATGGAGTATGATTTCTCTGAAACAATGATAGATTTCAAATCGATCCTGAAAAAGATGAGTCTGTGGTGTGAAATAATTTTTGTTGAGTGGATAGATTTTAGTTGGGGTAGTCGTTCAACATTCTACAAGAACAACGAACCATGGAGTATGATTTCTCTGAAATAATTTTTGTTGAGTGGAGAGATTTTAGTTGGGGTAGTCGTTCAACATTCTACAAGAACAACGAACCATGGAGTATGATTTCTCTGGAACCATGATAGATTTCAAATCGATCCTGACCAAGATGAGTCTGTGGTGTGAAATAATTTTTGTTGAGTGGATAGATTTTAGTTGGGATAGTCGCTCAACATTCTACAAGAACAACGAACCATGGAGTATGATTTCTCTAAAATAATTTTTGTTGAGTGGATAGATTTTAGTTGGGGTAGTCGTTCAATATTCTACAAGAACAACGAACCATGGAGTATGATTTCTCTGCAACCATGATAAATTTCAAATCGATCCTGACCAAGATGAGTCTGTGGTGTGAAATAATTTTTGTTGAGTGGATAGATTTTAGTTGGGGTAGTCGTTCAACATTCTACAAGAACAACGGACCATGGAGTATGATTTCTCTGAAATAATTTTTGTTGAGTGGATAGATTTTAGTTGGGGTAGTCGTTCAACATTCTACATGAACAACGAAACATATAGTATGATTTCTCTGAAATAATTTTTGTTGAGTGAATAGATTTTAGTTGGGGTAGTCGTTCAACATTCTACAAGAACAACGAACCATGGAGTATGATTTCTCTGAAATAATTTTTGTTGAGTGGATAGATATTAGTTGGGGTAGTCGTTCAACATTCTACAAGAACAACGAACCATGGAGTATGATTTCTCTGAAATAATTTTTGTTGAGTGGATAGATTTTAGTTGGGATAGTTGTTCAACATTCTACAAGAACAACTTACCATGGAGTATGATTTCTCTGAAATAATTTTTGTTGAGTGGATAGATTTTAGTTGGGGTAGTCGTTCAACATTCTACAAGAACAACTTACCATGGAGTATGATTTCTCTGAAACCATGATAGATTTCAAATCGATCCTGACCAAGATGAGTCTGTGGTGTGAAATAATTTTTGTTGAGTGGATAGATTTTAGTTGGGGTAGTCGTTCAACATTCTACAAGAACAACGAACCATGGAGTATGATTTCTCTGAAATAATTTTTGTTGAGTGGATAGATTTTAGTTGGGGTAGTCGTTTAACATTCTACAAGAACAACTTACCATAGAGTATGATTCCTCTGAAACCATGATAGATTTCAAATCGATTATGACCAAGATGAATCTGTGGTGTGAAATAATTTTTGTTGAGTGGATAGATTTTAGTTGGGATAGTCGTTCAACATTCTACACGAACAACTTACCATGGAGTATGATTTCTCTGAAATAATTTTAGTTGAGTGGATAGATTTTAGTTAGGGGTAGTCGTTCAACATTCTACAAGAACAACGAACCATGGAGTATGATTTCTCTGAAATAATTTTTGTTGAGTGGATAGATTTTAGTTGGGGTAGTCGTTCAACATTCTACAAGAACAACGAACCATGGAGTATGATTTCTCTGAAATAATTTTTGTTGAGTGGATAGATTTTAGTTGGGATAGTCGTTCAACATTCTACAAGAACAACTTACCATGGAGTATGATTTCTCTGAAATAATTTTTGTTGAGTGGATAGATTTTAGTTGGGGTAGTCGTTCAACATTCTACAAGAACAACGAACCATGGAGTATGATTTCTCTGAAATAATTTTTGTTGAGTGGATAGATTTTAGTTGGGATAATCGTTCAACATTCTACAAGAACAACGAACCATGGAGTATGATTTCTCTGAAATAATTTTTGTTGAGTGGATAGATTTTAGTTGGGGTAGTCGTTCAACATTCTACAAGAACAACTTACCATGGAGTATGATTTCTCTGAAACCATGATAGATTTCAAATCGATCCTGACCAAGATGAGTCTGTGGTGTGAAATAATTTTTGTTGAGTGGATAGATTTTAGTTGGGGTAGTCGTTTAACATTCTACAAGAACAACGAACCATGGAGTATGATTTCTCTGAAATAATTTTTGTTGAGTGAATAGATTTTAGTTGGGGTAGTCGTTCAACATTCTACAAGAACAACGAACCATGGAGTATGATTTCTCTGGAACCATGATAGATTTCAAATCGATCCTGACCAAGATGAGTCTGTGGTGTGAAATAATTTTTGTTGAGTGGATAGATTTGAGTTGGGGTAGTCGTTCAACATTCTACAAGAACAACGAACCATGGAGTATGATTTCTCTGAAATAATTTTTGTTGAGTGGATAGATTTTAGTTGGGATAATCGTTCAACATTCTACAAGAACAACGAACCATGGAGTATGATTTCTCTGAAATAATTTTTGTTGAGTGGATAGATTTTAGTTGGGGTAGTCGTTCAACATTCTACAAGAACAACTTACCATGGAGTATGATTTCTCTGAAACCATGATAGATTTCAAATCGATCCTGACCAAGATGAGTCTGTGGTGTGAAATAATTTTTGTTGAGTGGATAGATTTTAGTTGGGGTAGTCGTTTAACATTCTACAAGAACAACGAACCATGGAGTATGATTTCTCTGAAATAATTTTTGTTGAGTGGATAGATTTTAGTTGGGGTAGTCGTTCAACATTCTACAAGAACAACGAACCATGGAGTATGATTTCTCTGGAACCATGATAGATTTCAAATCGATCCTGACCAAGATGAGTCTGTGGTGTGAAATAATTTTTGTTGAGTGGATAGATTTTAGTTGGGATAGTCGCTCAACATTCTACAAGAACAACGAACCATGGAGTATGATTTCTCTAAAATAATTTTTGTTGAGTGGATAGATTTTAGTTGGGGTAGTCGTTCAATATTCTACAAGAACAACGAACCATGGAGTATGATTTCTCTGCAACCATGATAAATTTCAAATCGATCCTGACCAAGATGAGTCTGTGGTGTGAAATAATTTTTGTTGAGTGGATAGATTTTAGTTGGGGTAGTCGTTCAACATTCTACAAGAACAACGGACCATGGAGTATGATTTCTCTGAAATAATTTTTGTTGAGTGGATAGATTTTAGTTGGGGTAGTCGTTCAACATTCTACAAGAACAACGAACCATATAGTATGATTTCTCTGAAATAATTTTTGTTGAGTGGATAGATTTTAGTTGGGGTAGTCGTTCAACATTCTACAAGAACAACTTACCATGTAGTATGATTTCTCTGAAACCATGATAGATTTCAAATCGATCCTGACCAAGATGAGTCTGTGGTGTGAAATAATTTTTGTTGAGTGGATAGATTTTAATTGGGGTAGTCGTTCAACATTCTACAAGAACAACGAACCATGGAGTACGATTTCTCTGAAATAATTTTTGTTGAGTGGATAGATTTAAGTTGGGGTAGTCGTTCAACATTCTACAAGAACAACTTACCATGGAGTATGATTTCTCTGAAACCATGATAGATTTCAAATCGATCCTGACCAAGATGAGTCTGTGGTGTGAAATAATTTTTGTTGAGTGGATAGATTTTAATTGGGATAGTCGTTCAACATTCTACAAGAACAACTTACCATGGAGTATGATTTCTCTGAAATAATTTTTGTTGAGTGGATAGATTTTAGTTGGGATAGTCGTTCAACATTCTACAAGAACAACTTACCATGGACTATGATTTCTCTGAAACCATGATAGATTTCAAATCGATCCTGACCAAGATGAGTATGTGGTGTGAAATAATTTTTGTTGAGTGGATAGATTTTAGTTGGGGTAGTCGTTCAACATTCTACAAGAACAACTTACCATGGAGTATGATTTCTCTGAAATAATTTTTGTTGAGTGGATAGATTTTAGTTGGGGTAGTCGTTCAACATTCTACAAGAACAACGAACCATGGAGTATGATTTCTCTGAAATATTTTTTGTTGAGTGGATAGATTTTAGTTGGGGTAGTCGTTCAACATTCTACAAGAACAACTTGCCATGGAGTATGATTTCTCTGAAATAATTTTTGTTGAATGGATAGATTTTAGTTGGGGTAGTCGTTCAACATTCTACAAGAACAACGAACCATGGAGTATGATTTCTCTGCAACCATGATAGATTTCAAATCGATCCTGACCAAGATGAGTCTGTGGTGTGAAATAATTTGTGTTGAGTGGATAGATTTTAGTTGGGGTAGTCGCTGAACATTCTACAAGAACCATGGAGTATGATTTCTCTGAAATAATTTTTGTTGAGTGGATAGATTTTAGTTGGGGTAGTCGTTCAACATTGTACAAGAACAACTTACCATGGAGTATGATTTCTCTGAAATAATTTTTGTTGAGTGGATAGCTTTTAGTTGGGATAGTCGTTCAATATTCTACAAGAACAACTTACCATGGACTATAATTTCTCTGAAACCATGATAGATTTCAAATCGATCCTGACCAAGATGAGTCTGTGGTGTGAAATAATTTTTGTTGAGTGGATAGATTTTAGTTGGGGTAGTCGTTCAACATTCTACAAAAACAACGAACCATGGAGTATGATTTCTCTGAAACCATGATAGATTTCAAATCGATCCTGACCAAGATGAGTCTGTGGTGTGAAATAATTTTTGTTGAGTGGATAGATTTTAGTTGGGGTAGTCGTTCAACATTCTACAAGAACAACTTACCATGGAGTATGATTTCTCTGAAACCATGATAGATTTCAAATCGATCCTGATCAAGATGAGTCTGTGGTGTGAAATAATTTTTGTTGAGTGGATAGATTTTAGTTGGGGTAGTCGTTCAACATTCTACAAGAACAACTTACCATGGACTATGATTTCTCTGAAATAATTTTTGTTGAGTGGATACATTTTATTTGGGATAGTCGTTCAACATTCTACAAGAACAACTTACCATGGACTATGATTTCTCTGAAATAATTTTTGTTGAGTGGATAGATTTTAGTTGGGGTAGTCGTTCAACATTCTACAAAAACAACGAACCATGGAGTATGATTTCTCTGAAACCATGATAGATTTCAAATCGATCCTGACCAAGATGAGTCTGTGGTGTGAAATAATTTTTGTTGAGTGGATAGATTTTAGTTGGGGTAGTCGTTGAACATTCTACAAGAACCATGGAGTATGATTTCTCTGAAATAATTTTTGTTGAGTGGATAGATTTTAGTTGGGGTAGTCGTTCAACATTGTACAAGAACAACGAACCATGGAGTATGATTTCTCTGAAATAATTTTTGTTGAGTGGATAGATTTTAGTTGGGGTAGTCGCTCAACATTCTACAAGAACAACGAACAATGGAGTATGATTTCTCTGAAATAATTTTTGTTGAGTGGATAGATTTTAGTTAGGGGAGTCGTTCAACATTCTACAAGAACAACTTACCATGGAGTATGATTTCTCTGAAATAATTTTTGTTGAGTGGATAGATTTTAGTTGGGGTAGTCGTTCAACATTCTACAAGAACAACGAACCATGGAGTATGATTTCTCTGAAACCATGATAGATTTCAAATCGATCCTGACCAAGATGAGTCTGTGGTGTGAAATAATTTTTGTTGAGTGGATAGATTTTAGTTGGGGTAGTCGTTGAACATTCTACAAGAACCATGGAGTATGATTTCTCTGAAATAATTTTTGTTGAGTGGATAGATTTTAGTTGGGGTAGTCGTTCAACATTCTACAAGAACAACTTACCATGGAGTATGATTTCTCTGAAATAATTTTTGTTGAGTGGATAGATTTTAGTTGGGATAGTCGTTCAATATTCTACAAGAACAACTTACCATGGACTATAATTTCTCTGAAACCATGATAGATCTCAAATCGATTATGACCAAGATGAGTCTGTGGTGTGAAATAATTTTTGTTGAGTGGATAGATTTTAGTTGGGGTAGTCGTTCAACATTCTACAAAAACAACGAACCATGGAGTATGATTTCTCTGAAACCATGATAGATTTCAAATCGATCCTGACCAAGATGAGTCTGTGGTGTGAAATAATTTTTGTTGAGTGTATAGATTTTAGTTGGGGTAGTCGTTCAACATTCTACAAGAACAACTTACCATGGACTATGATTTCTCTGAAATAATTTTTGTTGAGTGGATAGATTTTAGTTGGGGTAGTCGTTCAACATTCTACAAGAACAACTTATCATTTAGTATGATTTCTCTGAAATAATTTTTGTTGAGTGGATAGATTTTAGTTAGGGGAGTCGTTCAACATTCTACAAGAACAACTTACCATGGAGTATGATTTCTCTGAAATAATTTTTGTTGAGTGGATAGATTTTAGTTGGGGTAGTCGTTCAACATTCTACAAGAACAGCTTACCATGGAGTATGATTTCTCTGAAACCATGATAGATTTCAAATCGATCCTGACCAAGATGAGTCTGTGGTGTGAAATAATTTTTGTTGAGTGGATAGATTTTAGTTGGGGTAGTCGTTCAACATTCTACAAGAACAACGAAACATGGACTATGATTTCTCTGAAACCATGATAGATTTCAAATCGATCCTGACCAAGATGAGTCTGTGGTGTGAAATAATTTTTGTTGAGTGGATAGATTTTATTTGTTGTAGTCGTTCAACATTCTACAAGAACAACTTACCATGGAGTATGATTTCTCTGAAATAATTTTTGTTGAGTGGATAGATTTTAGTTGGGGTAGTCGTTCAACATTCTACAAGAACAACGAACCATGGAGTATGATTTCTCTGAAACCATGATAGATTTCAAATCGATCCTGACCAAGATGAGTCTGTGGTGTGAAATAATTTTTGTTGAGTGGATAGATTTTAGTTGGGGTAGTCGTTCAAGATTCTACAAGAACAACGAACCATGGAGTATGATTTCTCTGAAACCATGATAGATTTCAAATCGATCCTGACCAAGATGAGTCTGTGGTGTGAAATAATTTTTGTTGAGTGGATAGATTTTAGTTGGGGTAGTCGTTCAACATTCTACAAGAACAACGAACCATGGACTATGATTTCTCTGAAACCATGATAGATTTCAAATCGATCCTGACCAAGATGAGTCTGTGGTGTGAAATAATTTTTGTTGAGTGGATAGATTTTAGTTGGGGTAGTCGTTCAACATTCTACAAGAACAACTTACCATGGAGTATGATTTCTCTGAAATAATTTTTGTTGAGTGGATAGATTTTAGTTGGGGTAGTCGTTCAACATTCTACAAGAACAACTTACCATGGACTATGATTTCTCTGAAACCATGATAGATTTCAAATCGATCCTGACCAAGATGAGTCTGTGGTGTGAAATAATTTTTGTTGAGTGGATATATTTTAGTTGGGGTAGTCGTTCAACATTCTACAAGAACAACGAACCATGGAGTATGATTTCTCTGAAACCATGATAGATTTCAAATCGATCCTGACCAAGATGAGTCTGTGGTGTGAAATAATTTTTGTTGAGTGGATAGATTTTAGTTGGGCTAGTCGTTCAACATTCTACAAGAACCATGGAGTATGATTTCTCTGAAATAATTTTTGTTGAGTGGATAGATTTTAGTTGGGATAGTCGCTCAACATTCTACAAGAACAACGAACCATGGAGTATGATTTCTCTAAAATAATTTTTGTTGAGTGGATAGATTTTAGTTGGGGTAGTCGTTCAATATTCTACAAGAACAACGAACCATGGAGTATGATTTCTCTGCAACCATGATAAATTTCAAATCGATCCTGACCAAGATGAGTCTGTGGTGTGAAATAATTTTTGTTGAGTGGATAGATTTTAGTTGGGGTAGTCGTTCAACATTCTACAAGAACAACGGACCATGGAGTATGATTTCTCTGAAATAATTTTTGTTGAGTGGATAGATTTTAGTTGGGGTAGTCGTTCAACATTCTACAAGAACAACGAACCATATAGTATGATTTCTCTGAAATAATTTTTGTTGAGTGGATAGATTTTAGTTGGGGTAGTCGTTCAACATTCTACAAGAACAACTTACCATGGACTATGATTTCTCTGAAACCATGATAGATTTCAAATCGATCCTGAACGAGATGAGTCTGTGGTTTGAAATAATTTTTGTTGAGTGGATAGATTTTAATTGGGGTAGTCGTTCAACATTCTACAAGAACAACGAAAAATGGAGTACGATTTCTCTGAAATAATTTTTGTTGAGTGGATAGATTTAAGTTGGGGTAGTCGTTCAACATTCTACAAGAACAACTTACCATGGAGTATGATTTCTCTGAACCCATGATAGATTTCAAATCGATCCTGACCAAGATGAGTCTGTGGTGTGAAATAATTTTTGTTGAGTGGATAGATTTTAATTGGGATAGTCGTTCAACATTCTACAAGAACAACTTACCATGGAGTATGATTTCTCTGAAATAATTTTTCTTGAGCGGATAGATTTTAGTTGGGATAGTCGTTCAACATTCTACAAGAACAACTTACCATGGACTATGATTTCTCTGAAACCATGATAGATTTCAAATCGATCCTGACCAAGATGAGTATGTGGTGTGAAATAATTTTTGTTGAGTGGATAGATTTTAGTTGGGGTAGTCGTTCAACATTCTACAAGAACAACTTACCATGGAGTATGATTTCTCTGAAATAATTTTTGTTGGGTGGATAGATTTTAGTTGGGGTAGTCGTTCAACATTCTACAAGAACAACGAACCATGGAGTATGATTTCTCTGAAATATTTTTTGTTGAGTGGATAGATTTTAGTTGGGGTAGTCGTTCAACATTCTACAAGAACAACTTGCCATGGAGTATGATTTCTCTGAAATAATTTTTGTTGAGTGTATAGATTTTAGTTGGGGTAGTCGTTCAACATTCTACAAGAACAACGAACCATGGAGTATGATTTCTCTGAAATAATTTTTGTTGAGTGGATAAATTTTAGTTGGGATAGTCGTTCAACATTCTACAAGAACAACTTACCATGGACTATGATTTCTCTGAAATAATTTTTGTTGAATGGATAGATTTTAGTTGGGGTAGTCGTTCAACATTCTACAAGAACAACGAACCATGGAGTATGATTTCTCTGCAACCATGATAGATTTCAAATCGATCCTGACCAAGATGAGTCTGTGGTGTGAAATAATTTGTGTTGAGTGGATAGATTTTAGTTGGGGTAGTCGCTGAACATTCTACAAGAACCATGGAGTATGATTTCTCTGAAATAATTTTTGTTGAGTGGATAGATTTTAGTTGGGGTAGTCGTTCAACATTGTACAAGAACAACTTACCATGGAGTATGATTTCTCTGAAATAATTTTTGTTGAGTGGATAGATTTTAGTTGGGATAGTCGTTCAATATTCTACAAGAACAACTTACCATGGACTATAATTTCTCTGAAACCATGATAGATTTCAAATCGATCCTGACCAAGATGAGTCTGTGGTGTGAAATAATTTTTGTTGAGTGGATAGATTTAAGTTGGGGTAGTCGTTCAACATTCTACAAAAACAACGAACCATGGAGTATGATTTCTCTGAAACCATGATAGATTTCAAATCGATCCTGACCAAGATGAGTCTGTGGTGTGAAATAATTTTTGTTGAGTGGATAGATTTTAGTTGGGGTAGTCGTTCAACATTCTACAAGAACAACTTACCATGGAGTATGATTTCTCTGAAACCATGATAGATTTCAAATCGATCCTGACCAAGATGAGTCTGTGGTGTGAAATAATTTTTGTTGAGTGGATAGATTTTAGCTGGGGTAGTCGTTCAACATTCTACAAGAACAACTTACCATGGACTATGATTTCTCTGAAATAATTTTTGTTGAGTGGATAAATTTTAGTTGGGATAGTCGTTCAACATTCTACAAGAACAACTTACCATGGACTATGATTTCTCTGAAATAATTTTTGTTGAGTGGATAGATTTTAGTTGGGGTAGTCGTTCAACATTCTACAAAAACAACGAACCATGGAGTATAATTTCTCTGAAACCATGATAGATTTCAAATCGATCCTGACCAAGATGAGTCTGTGGTGTGAAATAATTTTTGTTGAGTGGATAGATTTTAGTTGGGGTAGTCGTTGAACATTCTACAAGAACCATGGAGTATGATTTCTCTGAAATAATTTTTGTTGAGTGGATAGATTTTAGTTGGGGTAGTCGTTCAACATTCTACAAGAACAACGAACCATGGAGTATGATTTCTCTGAAATAATTTTTGTTGAGTGGATAGATTTTAGTTGGGGTAGTCGTTCAACATTCTACAAGAACAACGAACAATGGAGTATGATTTCTCTGAAATAATTTTTGTTGAGTGGATAGATTTTAGTTAGGGGAGTCGTTCAACATTCTACAAGAACAACTTACCATGGAGTATGATTTCTCTGAAATAATTTTTGTTGAGTGGATAGATTTTAGTTGGGGTAGTCGTTCAACATTCTACAAGAACAACTTACCATGGAGTATGATTTCTCTGAAATAATTTTTGTTGAGTGGATAGATTTTAGTTGGGGTAGTCGTTCAACATTCTACAAGAACAACGAACCATGGACTATGATTTCTCTGAAACCATGATAGATTTCAAATCGATCCTGACCAAGATGAGTCTGTGGTGTGAAATAATTTTTGTTGAGTGGATAGATTTTAGTTGGGGTAGTCGTTGAACATTCTACAAGAACCATGGAGTATGATTTCTCTGAAATAATTTTTGTTGAGTGGATAGATTTTAGTTGGGGTAGTCGTTCAACATTCTACAAGAACAACTTACCATGGAGTATGATTTCTCTGAAATAATTTTTGTTGAGTGGATAGATTTTAGTTGGGATAGTCGTTCAATATTCTACAAGAACAACTTACCATGGACTATAATTTCTCTGAAACCATGATAGATCTCAAATCGATCCTGACCAAGATGAGTCTGTGGTGTGAAATAATTTTTGTTGAGTGGATAGATTTTAGTTGGGGTAGTCGTTCAACATTCTACAAAAACAACGAACCATGGAGTATGATTTCTCTGAAACCATGATAGATTTCAAATCGATCCTGACCAAGATGAGTCTGTGGTGTGAAATAATTTTTGTTGAGTGGATAGATTTTAGTTGGGGTAGTCGTTCAACATTCTACAAGAACAACTTACCATGGACTATGATTTCTCTGAAATAATTTTTGTTGAGTGGATAGATTTTAGTTGGGGTAGTCGTTCAACATTCTACAAGAACAACTTATCATTTAGTATGATTTCTCTGAAATAATTTTTGTTGAGTGGATAGATTTTAGTTAGGGGAGTCGTTCAACATTCTACAAGAACAACTTACCATGGAGTATGATTTCTCTGAAATAATTTTTGTTGAGTGGATAGATTTTAGTTGGGGTAGTCGTTCAACATTCTACAAGAACAACTTACCATGGAGTATGATTTCTCTGAAACCATGATAGATTTCAAATCGATCCTGACCAAGATGAGTCTGTGGTGTGAAATAATTTTTGTTGAGTGGATAGATTTTAGTTGGGGTAGTCGTTCAACATTCTACAAGAACAACGAAACATGGACTATGATTTCTCTGAAACCATGATAGATTTCAAATCGATCCTGATCAAGATGAGTCTGTGGTGTGAAATAATTTTTGTTGAGTGGATAGATTTTATTTGTTGTAGTCGTTCAACATTCTACAAGAACAACTTACCATGGAGTATGATTTCTCTGAAATAATTTTTGTTGAGTGGATAGATTTTAGTTGGGGTAGTCGTTCAACATTCTACAAGAACAACGAACAATGGAGTATGATTTCTCTGAAATAATTTTTGTTGAGTGGATAGATTTTAGTTGGGGTAGTCGTTCAACATTCTACAAGAACAACGAACCATGGAGTATGATTTCTCTGAAAGCATGATAGATTTCAAATCGATCCTGACCAAGATGAGTCTGTGGTGTGAAATAATTTTTGTTGAGTGAATAGATTTTAGTTGGGGTAGTCGTTCAAGATTCTACAAGAACAACGAACCATGGAGTATGATTTCTCTGAAACCATGATAGATTTCAAATCGATCCTGACCAAGATGAGTCTGTGGTGTGAAATAATTTTTGTTGAGTGGATAGATTTTAGTTGGGGTAGTCGTTCAACATTCTACAAGAACAACGAACCATGGACTATGATTTCTCTGAAACCATGATAGATTTCAAATCGATCCTGACCAAGATGAGTCTGTGGTGTGAAATAATTTTTGTTGAGTGGATAGATTTTAGTTGGGGTAGTCGTTCAACATTCTACAAGAACAACTTACCATGGAGTATGATTTCTCTGAAATAATTTTTGTTGAGTGGATAGATTTTAGTTGGGGTAGTCGTTCAACATTCTACAAGAACAACTTACCATGGACTATGATTTCTCTGAAACCATGATAGATTTCAAATCGATCCTGACCAAGATGAGTCTGTGGTGTGAAATAATTTTTGTTGAGTGGATAGATTTTAGTTGGGGTAGTCGTTCAACATTCTACAAGAACAACGAACCATGGAGTATGATTTCTCTGAAACCATGATAGATTTCAAATCGATCCTGACCAAGATGAGTCTGTGGTGTGAAATAATTTTTGTTGAGTGGATAGATTTTAGTTGGGGTAGTCGTTCAACATTCTACAAGAACCATGGAGTATGATTTCTCTGAAATAATTTTTGTTGAGTGGATAGATTTTAGTTGGGGTAGTCGTTCAACATTCTACAAGAACAACTTACCATGGAGTATGATTTCTCTGAAATAATTTTTGTTGAGTGGATAGATTTTAGTTGGAATAGTCGTTCAATATTCTACAAGAACAACTTACCATGGACTATAATTTCTCTGAAACCATGATAGATTTCAAATCGATCCTGACCAAGATGAGTCTGTGGTGTGAAATAATTTTTGTTGAGTGGATAGATTTTAGTTGGGGTAGTCGTTCAACATTCTACAAAAACAACCAACCATGGAGTATGATTTCTCTGAAACCATGATAGATTTCAAATCGATCCTGACCAAGATGAGTCTGTGGTGTGAAATAATTTTTGTTGAGTGGATAGATTTTAGTTGGGGTAGTCGTTCAACATTCTACAAGAACAACTTACCATGGAGTATGATTTCTCTGAAATAATTTTTGTTGAGTGGATAGATTTTAGTTGGGGTAGTCGTTCAACATTCTACAAGAACAACTTATCATTTAGTATGATTTCTCTGAAATAATTTTTGTTGAGTGGATAGATTTTAGTTAGGGGAGTCGTTCAACATTCTACAAGAACAACTTGCCATGGAGTATGATTTCTCTGAAATAATTTTTGTTGAGTGGATAGATTTTAGTTGGGGTAGTCGTTCAACATTCTACAAGAACAACGAACCATGGAGTATGATTTCTCTGAAACCATGATAGATTTCAAATCGATCCTGACCAAGATGAGTCTGTGGTGTGAAATAATTTTTGTTGAGTGGATAGATTTTAGTTGGGGTAGTCGTTCAACATTCTACAAGAACAACGAAACATGGTCTATGATTTCTCTGAAACCATGATAGATTTCAAATCGATCCTGACCAAGATGAGTCTGTGGTGTGAAATAATTTTTGTTGAGTGGATAGATTTTATTTGTTGTAGTCGTTCAACATTCTACAAGAACAACTTACCATGGAGTATGATTTCTCTGAAATAATTTTTGTTGAGTGGATAGATTTTAGTTGGGGTAGTCGTTCAACATTCTACAAGAACAACGAACAATGGAGTATGATTTCTCTGAAATAATTTTTGTTGAGTGGATAGATTTTAGTTGGGGTAGTCGTTCAACATTCTACAAGAACAACGAACCATGGATTATGATTTCTCTGAAACCATGATAGATTTCAAATCGATCCTGACCAAGATGAGTCTGTGGTGTGAAATAATTTTTGTTGACTGGATAGATTTTAGTTGGGGTAGTCGTTCAAGATTCTACAAGAACAACGAACCATGGAGTATGATTTCTCTGAAACCATGATAGATTTCAAATCGATCCTGACCAAGATGAGTCTGTGGTGTGAAATAATTTTTGTTGAGTGGATAGATTTTAGTTGGGGTAGTCGTTCAACATTCTAAAAGAACAACGAACCATGGACTATGATTTCTCTGAAACCATGATAGATTTCAAATCGATCCTGACCAAGATGAGTCTGTGGTGTGAAATAATTTTTGTTGAGTGGATAGATTTTATTTGTTGTAGTCGTTCAACATTCTACAAGAACAACTTACCATGGAGTATGATTTCTCTGAAACCATGATAGATTTCAAATCGATCCTGACCAAGATGAGTCTGTGGTGTGAAATAATTTTTGTTGAGTGAATAGATTTTAGTTGGGATAGTCGTTCAACATTCTACAAGAACAACGAACCATGGACTATGATTTCTCTGAAACCATGATAGATTTCAAATCGATCCTGACCAAGATGAGTCTGTGGTGTGAAATAATTTTTGTTGAGTGGATAGATTTTAGTTGGGGTAGTCGTTCAACATTCTACAAGAACAACTTACCATGGAGTATGATTTCTCTGAAATAATTTTTGTTGAGTGGATAGATTTTAGTTGGGGTAGTCGTTCAACATTCTACAAGAACAACTTACCATGGACTATGATTTCTCTGAAACCATGATAGATTTCAAATCGATCCTGACCAAGATGAGTCTGTGGTGTGAAATAATTTTTGTTGAGTGGATAGATTTTAGTTGGGGTAGTCGTTCAACATTCTACAAAAACAA
Organism: Xylota sylvarum; assembly: GCA_905220385.1. NCBI lineage: Eukaryota > Metazoa > Arthropoda > Insecta > Diptera > Syrphidae > Xylota > Xylota sylvarum. The sequence goes on from CAJMZQ010000091.1 coordinate 183,869, forward strand.
CGAACCATGGAGTATGATTTCTCTGAAACCATGATAGATTTCAAATCGATCCTGACCAAGATGAGTCTGTGGTGTGAAATAATTTTTGTTGAGTGGATAGATTTTAGTTGGGGTAGTCGTTCAACATTCTACAAGAACCATGGAGTATGATTTCTCTGAAATAATTTTTGTTGAGTGGATAGATTTTAGTTGGGGTAGTCGTTCAACATTCTACAAGAACAACTTACCATGGAGTATGATTTCTCTGAAATAATTTTTGTTGAGTGGATAGATTTTATTTGTTGTAGTCGTTCAACATTCTACAAGAACAACTTACCATGGAGTATGATTTCTCTGAAATAATTTTTGTTGAGTGGATAGATTTTAGTTGGGGTAGTCGTTCAACATTCTACAAGAACAACGAACAATGGAGTATGATTTCTCTGAAATAATTTTTGTTGAGTGGATAGATTTTAGTTGGGGTAGTCGTTCAACATTCTACAAGAACAACGAACCATGGAATATGATTTCTCTGAAACCATGATAGATTTCAAATCGATCCTGACCAAGATGAGTCTGTGGTGTGAAATAATTTTTGTTGAGTGGATAGATTTTAGTTGGGGTAGTCGTTCAAGATTCTACAAGAACAACGAACCATGGAGTATGATTTCTCTGAAACCATGATAGATTTCAAATCGATCCTGACCAAGATGAGTCTGTGGTGTGAAATAATTTTTGTTGAGTGGATAGATTTTAGTTGGGGTAGTCGTTCAACATTCTACAAGAACAACGAACCATGGACTATGATTTCTCTGAAACCATGATAGATTTCAAATCGATCCTGACCAAGATGAGTCTGTGGTGTGAAATAATTTTTGTTGAGTGGATAGATTTTAGTTGGGGTAGTCGTTCAACATTCTACAAGAACAACTTACCGTGGAGTATGATTTCTCTGAAATAATTTTTGTTGAGTGGATAGATTTTAGTTGGGGTAGTCGTTCAACATTCTACAAGAACAACTTACCATGGACTATGATTTCTCTGAAACCATGATAGATTTCAAATCGATCCTGACCAAGATGAGTCTGTGGTGTGAAATAATTTTTGTTGAGTGGATAGATTTTAGTTGGGGTAGTCGCTCAACATTCTACAAGAACAACGAACCATGGAGTATGATTTCTCTGAAACCATGATAGATTTCAAATCGATCCTGACCAAGATGAGTCTGTGGTGTGAAATAATTTTTGTTGAGTGGATAGATTTTAGTTGGGGTAGTCGTTCAACATTCTACAAGAACAACTTATCATGGAGTATGATTTCTCTGAAATAATTTTTGTTGTGTGGATAGATTTTAGTTGGGGTAGTCGTTCAACATTCTACAAGAACAACGAACCATGGACTATGATTTCTCTGAAACCATGATAGATTTCAAATCGATCCTGACCAAGATGAGTCTGTGGTGTGAAATAATTTTTGTTGAGTGGATAGATTTTATTTGTTGTAGTCGTTCAACATTCTACAAGAACAACTTACCATGGAGTATGATTTCTCTGAAACCATGATAGATTTCAAATCGATCCTGACCAAGATGAGTCTGTGGTGTGAAATAATTTTTGTTGAGTGAATAGATTTTAGTTGGGGTAGTCGTTCAACATTCTACAAGAACAACGAACCATGGACTATGATTTCTCTGAAACCATGATAGATTTCAAATCGATCCTGACCAAGATGAGTCTGTGGTGTGAAATAATTTTTGTTGAGTGGATAGATTTTAGTTGGGGTAGTCGTTCAACATTCTACAAGAACAACTTACCATGGAGTATGATTTCTCTGAAATAATTTTTGTTGAGTGGATAGATTTTAGTTGGGGTAGTCGTTCAACATTCTACAAGAACAACTTACCATGGACTATGATTTCTCTGAAACCATGATAGATTTCAAATCGATCCTGACCAAGATGAGTCTGTGGTGTGAAATAATTTTTGTTGAGTGGATAGATTTTAGTTGGGGTAGTCGTTCAACATTCTACAAGAACAACTTACCATGGAGTATGATTTCTCTGAAATAATTTTTGTTGAGTGGATAGATTTTATTTGTTGTAGTCGTTCAACATTCTACAAGAACAACTTACCATGGAGTATGATTTCTCTGAAATAATTTTTGTTGAGTGGATAGATTTTAGTTGGGGTAGTCGTTCAACATTCTACAAGAACAATTTACCATGGAGTATGATTTCTCTGAAATAATTTTTGTTGAGTGGATAGATTTTAGTTGGGGTAGTCGTTCAATATTCTACAAGAACAACGAACAATGGAGTATGATTTCTCTGAAATAATTTTTGTTGAGTGGATAGATTTTAGTTGGGGTAGTCGTTCAACATTCTACAAGAACAACGAACCATGGAGTATGATTTCTCTGAAACCATGATAGATTTCAAATCGATCCTGACCAAGATGAGTCTGTGGTGTGAAATAATTTTTGTTGAGTGGATAGATTTTAGTTGGGGTAGTCGTTCAACATTCTACAAGAACAACGAACCATGGACTATGATTTCTCTGAAACCATGATAGATTTCAAATCGATCCTGACCAAGATGAGTCTGTGGTGTGAAATAATTTTTGTTGAGTGGATAGATTTTAGTTGGGGTAGTCGTTCAACATTCTACAAGAACAACTTACCATGGAGTATGATTTCTCTGAAATAATTTTTGTTGAGTGGATAGATTTTAGTTGGGGTAGTCGTTCAACATTCTACAAGAACAACTTACCATGGACTATGATTTCTCTGAAACCATGATAGATTTCAAATCGATCCTGACCAAGATGAGTCTGTGGTGTGAAATAATTTTTGTTGAGTGGATAGATTTTAGTTGGGGTAGTCGTTCAACATTCTACAAGAACAACGAACCATGGAGTATGATTTCTCTGAAACCATGATAGATTTCAAATCGATCCTGACCAAGATGAGTCTGTGGTGTGAAATAATTTTTGTTGAGTGGATAGATTTTAGTTGGGGTAGTCGCTCAACATTCTACAAGAACAACGAACCATGGAGTATGATTTCTCTGAAACCATGATAGATTTCAAATCGATCCTGACCAAGATGAGTCTGTGGTGTGAAATAATTTTTGTTGAGTGGATAGATTTTAGTTGGGGTAGTCGTTCAACATTCTACAAGAACAACTTATCATGGAGTATGATTTCTCTGAAATAATTTTTGTTGTGTGGATAGATTTTAGTTGGGGTAGTCGTTCAACATTCTACAAGAACAACGAACCATGGACTATGATTTCTCTGAAACCATGATAGATTTCAAATCGATCCTGACCAAGATGAGTCTGTGGTGTGAAATAATTTTTGTTGAGTGGATAGATTTTATTTGTTGTAGTCGTTCAACATTCTACAAGAACAACTTACCATGGAGTATGATTTCTCTGAAACCATGATAGATTTCAAATCGATCCTGACCAAGATGAGTCTGTGGTGTGAAATAATTTTTGTTGAGTGAATAGATTTTAGTTGGGGTAGTCGTTCAACATTCTACAAGAACAACGAACCATGGACTATGATTTCTCTGAAACCATGATAGATTTCAAATCGATCCTGACCAAGATGAGTCTGTGGTGTGAAATAATTTTTGTTGAGTGGATAGATTTTAGTTGGGGTAGTCGTTCAACATTCTACAAGAACAACTTACCATGGAGTATGATTTCTCTGAAATAATTTTTGTTGAGTGGATAGATTTTAGTTGGGGTAGTCGTTCAACATTCTACAAGAACAACTTACCATGGACTATGATTTCTCTGAAACCATGATAGATTTCAAATCGATCCTGACCAAGATGAGTCTGTGGTGTGAAATAATTTTTGTTGAGTGGATAGATTTTAGTTGGGGTAGTCGTTCAACATTCTACAAGAACAACTTACCATGGAGTATGATTTCTCTGAAATAATTTTTGTTGAGTGGATAGATTTTATTTGTTGTAGTCGTTCAACATTCTACAAGAACAACTTACCATGGAGTATGATTTCTCTGAAATAATTTTTGTTGAGTGGATAGATTTTAGTTGGGGTAGTCGTTCAACATTCTACAAGAACAATTTACCATGGAGTATGATTTCTCTGAAATAATTTTTGTTGAGTGGATAGATTTTAGTTGGGGTAGTCGTTCAATATTCTACAAGAACAACGAACAATGGAGTATGATTTCTCTGAAATAATTTTTGTTGAGTGGATAGATTTTAGTTGGGGTAGTCGTTCAACATTCTACAAGAACAACGAACCATGGAGTATGATTTCTCTGAAACCATGATAGATTTCAAATCGATCCTGACCAAGATGAGTCTGTGGTGTGAAATAATTTTTGTTGAGTGGATAGATTTTAGTTGGGGTAGTCGTTCAACATTCTACAAGAACAACGAACCATGGACTATGATTTCTCTGAAACCATGATAGATTTCAAATCGATCCTGACCAAGATGAGTCTGTGGTGTGAAATAATTTTTGTTGAGTGGATAGATTTTAGTTGGGGTAGTCGTTCAACATTCTACAAGAACAACTTACCATGGAGTATGATTTCTCTGAAATAATTTTTGTTGAGTGGATAGATTTTAGTTGGGGTAGTCGTTCAACATTCTACAAGAACAACTTACCATGGACTATGATTTCTCTGAAACCATGATAGATTTCAAATCGATCCTGACCAAGATGAGTCTGTGGTGTGAAATAATTTTTGTTGAGTGGATAGATTTTAGTTGGGGTAGTCGTTCAACATTCTACAAGAACAACGAACCATGGAGTATGATTTCTCTGAAACCATGATAGATTTCAAATCGATCCTGACCAAGATGAGTCTGTGGTGTGAAATAATTTTTGTTGAGTGGATAGATTTTAGTTGGGGTAGTCGTTCAACATTCTACAAGAACCATGGAGTATGATTTCTCTGAAATAATTTTTGTTGAGTGGATAGATTTTAGTTGGGGTAGTCGTTCAACATTCTACAAGAACAACTTACCATGGAGTATGATTTCTCTGAAATAATTTTTGTTGAGTGGATAGATTTTAGTTGGGATAGTCGTTCAATATTCTACAAGAACAACTTACCATGGACTATAATTTCTCTGAAACCATGATAGATTTCAAATCGATCCTGACCAAGATGAGTCTGTGGTGTGAAATAATTTTTGTTGAGTGGATAGATTTTAGTTGGGGTAGTCGTTCAACATTCTACAAAAACAACGAACCATGGAGTATGATTTCTCTGAAACCATGATAGATTTCAAATCGATCCTGACCAAGATGAGTCTGTGGTGTGAAATAATTTTTGTTGAGTGGATAGATTTTAGTTGGGGTAGTCGTTCAACATTCTACAAGAGCAACTTATCATTTAGTATGATTTCTCTGAAATAATTTTTGTTGAGTGGATAGATTTTAGTTAGGGGAGTCGTTCAACATTCTACAAGAACAACTTACCATGGAGTATGATTTCTCTGAAATAATTTTTGTTGAGTGGATAGATTTTAGTTGGTTTAGTCGTTCAACATTCTACAAGAACAACTTACCATGGAGTATGATTTCTCTGAAACCATGATAGATTTCAAATCGATCCTGACCAAGATGAGTCTGTGGTGTGAAATAATTTTTGTTGAGTGGATAGATTTTAGTTGGGGTAGTCGTTCAACATTCTACAAGAACAACGAAACATGGTCTATGATTTCTCTGAAACCATGATAGATTTCAAATCGATCCTGACCAAGATGAGTCTGTGGTGTGAAATAATTTTTGTTGAGTGGATAGATTTTATTTGTTGTAGTCGTTCAACATTCTACAAGAACAACTTACCATGGAGTATGATTTCTCTGAAATAATTTTTGTTGAGTGGATAGATTTTAGTTGGGGTAGTCGTTCAACATTCTACAAGAACAACGAACAATGGAGTATGATTTCTCTGAAATAATTTTTGTTGAGTGGATAGATTTTAGTTGGGGTAGTCGTTCAACATTCTACAAGAACAACGAACCATGGAGTATGATTTCTCTGAAACCATGATAGATTTCAAATCGATCCTGACCAAGATGAGTCTGTGGTGTGAAATAATTTTTGTTGAGTGGATAGATTTTAGTTGGGGTAGTCGTTCAAGATTCTACAAGAACAACGAACCATGGAGTATGATTTCTCTGAAACCATGATAGATTTCAAATCGATCCTGACCAAGATGAGTCTGTGGTGTGAAATAATTTTTGTTGAGTGGATAGATTTTAGTTGGGGTAGTCGTTCAACATTCTACAAGAACAACGAACCATGGACTATGATTTCTCTGAAACCATGATAGATTTCAAATCGATCCTGACCAAGATGAGTCTCTGGTGTGAAATAATTTTTGTTGAGTGGATAGATTTTAGTTGGGGTAGTCGTTCAACATTCTACAAGAACAACTTACCATGGAGTATGATTTCTCTGAAATAATTTTTGTTGAGTGGATAGATTTTAGTTGGGGTAGTCGTTCAACATTCTACAAGAACAACTTACCATGGACTATGATTTCTCTGAAACCATGATAGATTTCAAATCGATCCTGACCAAGATGAGTCTGTGGTGTGAAATAATTTTTGTTGAGTGGATAGATTTTAGTTGGGGTAGTCGTTCAACATTCTACAAGAACAACGAACCATGGAGTATGATGTCTCTGAAACCATGATAGATTTCAAATCGATCCTGACCAAGATGAGTCTGTGGTGTGAAATAATTTTTGTTGAGTGAATAGATTTTAGTTGGGGTAGTCGTTCAACATTCTACAAGAACAACTTACCATGGAGTATGATTTCTCTGAAATAATTTTTGTTGAGTGGATAGATTTTAGTTGGGATAGTCGTTCAACATTCTACAAGAACAACGAAAAATGGAGTATGATTTCTCTGAAATAATTTTTGTTGAGTGGATAGATTTTAGTTGGGGTAGTCGTTCAACATTCTACAAGAACAACCTACCATGGACTATGATTTCTCTGAAACCATGATAGATTTCAAATCGATCCTGACCCAGATGAGTCTGTGGTGTGAAATAATTTTTGTTGAGTGGATAGATTTTAGTTGGGGTAGTCGTTCAACATTCTACAAGAACAACGAACCATGGAGTATGATTTCTCTGAAACCATGATAGATTTCAAATCGATCCTGACCAAGATGAGTCTGTGGTGTGAAATAATTTTTGTTGAGTGGATAGATTTTAGTTGTGGTAGTCGTTCAACATTCTACAAGAACAACTTACCATGGAGTATGATTTCTCTGAAATAATTTTTGTTGAGTGGATAGATTTTAGTTGGGGTAGTCGTTCAACATTCTACAAGAACAACTTACCATGGACTATGATTTCTCTCAAATAATTTTTGTTGAGTGGATAGCTTTTAGTTGGGGTAGTCGTTCAACATTTTACAAGAAATAGATAGATTTCAAATCGATCCTGACCAAGATGAGTCTGTGGTGTGAAATAATTTTTGTTGAGTGGATAGATTTTAGTTGGGGTAGTCGTTCAACATTTTACAAGAACAACTTACCATGGAGTATGATTTCTCTGAAACCATGATAGATTTCAAATCGATCCTGACCAAGATGAGTCTGTGGTGTGAAATAATTTTTGTTGAGTGGATAGATTTTAGTTGGGGTAGTCGTTCAACATTTTACAAGAACAACTTACCATGGAGTATGATTTCTCTGAAACCATGATAGATTTCAAATCGATCCTGACCAAGATGAGTCTGTGGTGTGAAATAATTTTTGTTGAGTGGATAGATTTTAGTTGGGGTAGTCGTTCAACATTCTACAAGAACAACTTACCATGGACTATGATTTCTCTGAAATAATTTTTGTTGAGTGGATAGATTTTAGTTGGGGTAGTCGTTCAACATTCTACAAGAACAACTTACCATGGAGTATGATTTCTCTGAAACCATGATAGATTGCAAATCGATCCTGACCAAGATGAGTCTGTGGTGTGAAATAGTTTTTGTTGAGTGGATAGATTTTAGTTGGGGTAGTCGTTCAACATTCTACAAGAACAACTTACCATGGAGTATGATTTCTCTGAAATAATTTTTGTTGAGTGGATAGATTTTAGTTGGGGTAGTCGTTCAACATTCTACAAGAACAGCTTACCATGGAGTATGATTTCTCTGAAATAATTTTTGTTGAGTGGATAGATTTTAGTTGGGGTAGTCGTTCAACATTCTACAAGAACAACTTACCATGAAGTATGATTTCTCTGAAATAATTTTTGTTGAGTGGATAGATTTTAGTTGGAGTAGTCGTTCAACATTCTACAAGAACTACTTACCATGGAGTATGATTTCTCTGAAACCATGATAGATTTCAAATCGATCCTGACCAAGATGAGTCTGTGGTGTGAAATAATTTTTGTTGAGTGGATAGATTTTAGTTGGGGTAGTCGTTCAACATTCTACAAGAACAACGAACAATGGAGTATGATTTCTCTGAAATAATTTTTGTTGAGTGGATAGATTTTAGTTGGGGTAGTCGTTCAACATTCTACAAGAACAACTTACCATGGAGTATGATTTCTCTGAAATAATTTTTGTTGAGTGGATAGATTTTAGTTGGGGTAGTCGTTCAACATTCTACAAGAACAACTTACCATGGAGTATGATTTCTCTGAAATAATTTTTGTTGAGTGGATAGATTTTAGTTGGGGTAGTCGTTCAACATTCTACAAGAACAACGAACCATGGAGTATGATTTCTCTGAAACCATGATAGATTTCAAATCGATCCTGACCAAGATGAATCTGTGGTGTGAAATAATTTTTGTTGAGTGGATAGATTTTAGTTGGGATAGTCGTTCAACATTCTACAAGAACAACTTACCATGGAGTATGATTTCTCTGAAATAATTTTTGTTGAGTGGATAGATTTTAGTTGGGGTAGTCGTTCAACATTCTACAAGAACAACGAACCATGGAGTATGATTTCTCTGAAACCATGATAGATTTCAAATCGATCCTGAACAAGATGAGTCTGTGGTGTGAAATAATTTTTGTTGAGTGGATAGATTTTAGTTGGGGTAGTCGTTCAACATTCTACAAGAACAACGAACCATGGAGTATGATTTCTCTGAAACCATGATAGATTTCAAATCGATCCTGACCAAGATGAGTCTGTGGTGTGAAATAATTTTTGTTGAGTGGATAGATTTTAGTTGGGGTAGTCGTTCAACATTCTACAAGAACAACGAACCATGGAGTATGATTTCTCTGTAACCATGATAGATTTCAAATCGATCCTGACCAAGATGAGTCTGTGGTGTGAAATAATTTTTGTTGAGTGGATAGATTTTAGTTGGGGTAGTCGTTCAACATTTTACAAGAACAACTTACCATGGAGTATGATTTCTCTGAAACCATGATAGATTTCAAATCGATCCTGACCAAGATGAGTCTGTGGTGTGAAATAATTTTTGTTGAGTGGATAGATTTTAGTTGGGGTAGTCGTTCAACATTCTACAAGAACAACGAACCATGGAGTATGATTTCTCTGCAACCATGATAGATTTCAAATCGATCCTGACCAAGATGAGTCTGTGGTGTGAAATAATTTTTGTTGAGTGGATAGATTTTAGTTGGGGTAGTCGTTCAACATTCTACAAGAACAACTTACCATGGAGTATGATTTCTCTGAAATAATTTTTGTTGAGTGGATAGATTTTAGTTGGGATAAACGTTCAACATTCTACAAGAACAACGAACCATGGAGTATGATTTCTCTGAAACCATGATAGATTTCAAATCGATTCTGACCAAGATGAGTCTGTGGTGTGAAATAATTTTTGTTGAGTGGATAGATTTTAGTTGAGGTAGTCGTTCAACATTCTACAAGAACAACTTACCATGGACTATGATTTCTCTGAAATAATTTTTGTTGAGTGGATAGATTTTAGTTGGGATAGTCGCTCAACATTCTACAAGAACAACTTACCATGGAGTATGATTTCTCTGAAATAATTTTTGTTGAGTGGATAGATTTTAGTTGGGGTAGTCGTTCAACATTCTACAAGAACAACGAACCATGGAGTATGATTTCTCTGAAACCATGATAGATTTCAAATCGATCCTGACCAAGATGAGTCTGTGGTGTGAAATAATTTTTGTTGAGTGGATAGATTTTAGTTGGGATAGTCGTTCAACATTCTACAAGAACAACTTACCATGGAGTATGATTTCTCTGAAATAATTTTTGTTGAGTGGATAGATTTTAGTTGGAGTAGTCGTTCAACATTCTACAAGAACAACTTACCATGGAGTATGATTTCTCTGAAATAATTTTTGTTGAGTGGATAGATTTTAGTTGGGGTAGTCGTTCAACATTCTACAAGAACAACTTACCATGGAGTATGATTTCTCTGAAATAATTTTTGTTGAGTGGATAGATTTTAGTTGGGGTAGTCGTTCAACATTCTACAAGAACAACTTACCATGGAGTATGATTTCTCTGAAATAATTTTTGTTGAGTGGATAGATTTTAGTTTTAGTAGTCGTTCAACATTCTACAAGAACAACTTACCATGGAGTATGATTTCTCTGAAACCATGATAGATTTCAAATCGATTTTGACCAAGATGAGTCTGTGGTGTGAAATAATTTTTGTTGAGTGGATAGATTTTAGTTGTAGTAGTCGTTCAACATTCTACAAGAACAACGAACAATGGAGTATGATTTCTCTGAAATAATTTTTGTTGAGTGGATAGATTTTAGTTGGGGTAGTCGTTCAACATTCTACAAGAACAACGAACCATGGAGTATGATTTCTCTGAAACCATGATAGATTTCAAATCGATCCTGACCAAGATGAGTCTGTGGTGTGAAATAATTTTTGTTGAGTGGATAGATTTTAGTTGGGATAGTCGTTCAACATTCTACAAGAACAACTTACCATGGAGTATGATTTCTCTGAAATAATTTTTGTTGAGTGGATAGATTTTAGTTGGGGTAGTCGTTCAACATTCTACAAGAACAACGAACCATGGAGTATGATTTCTCTGAAACCATGATAGATTTCAAATCGATCCTGACCAAGATGAGTCTGTGGTGTGAAATAATTTTTGTTGAGTGGATAGATTTTAGTTGGGGTAGTCGTTCAACATTCTACAAGAACAACGAACCATGGAGTATGATTTCTCTGAAACCATGATAGATTTCAAATCGATCCTGACCAAGATGAGTCTGTGGTGTGAAATAATTTTTGTTGAGTGGATAGATTTTAGTTGGGGTAGTCGTTCAACATTCTACAAGAACAACGAACCATGGAGTATGATGTCTCTGCAACCATGATAGATTTCAAATCGATCCTGACCAAGATGAGTCTGTGGTGTGAAATAATTTTTGTTGAGTGGATAGATTTTAGTTGGGGTAGTCGTTCAACATTTTACAAGAACAACTTACCATGGAGTATGATTTCTCTGAAACCATGATAGATTTCAAATCGATCCTGACCAAGATGAGTCTGTGGTGTGAAATAATTTTTGTTGAGTGGATAGATTTTAGTTGGGGTAGTCGTTCAACATTCTACAAGAACAACGAACCATGGAGTATGATGTCTCTGCAACCATGATAGATTTCAAATCGATCCTTACCAAGATGAGTCTGTGGTGTGAAATAATTTTTGTTGAGTGGATAGATTTTAGTTGGGGTAGTCGTTCAACATTCTACAAGAACAACTTACCATGGAGTATGATTTCTCTGAAATAATTTTTGTTGAGTGGATAGATTTTAGTTGGGGTAGTCGTTCAACATTCTACAAGAACAACTTACCATGGAGTATGATTTCTCTGAAATAATTTTTGTTGAGTGGATAGATTTTAGTTGGGGTAGTCGTTCAACATTCTACAAGAACAACTTACCATGGACTATGATTTCTCTGAAATAATTTTTGTTGAGTGGATAGATTTTAGTTGGGGTAGTCGTTCAACATTTTACAAGAACAACGAACCATGGAGTATGATTTCTCTGAAACCATGATAGATTTCAAATCGATCCTGACCAAGATGAGTCTGTGGTATGAAATAATTTTTGTTGAGTGGATAGATTTTAGTTGGGGTAGTCGTTCAACATTCTACAAGAACAACTTACCATGGAGTATGATTTCTCTGAAATAATTTTTGTTGAGTGAATAGATTTTAGTTGGGGTAGTCGTTCAACATTCTACAAGAACAACGAACCATGGAGTATGATTTCTCTGAAACCATGATAGATTTCAAATCGATCCTGACCAAGATGAGTCTGTGGTGTGAAATAATTTTTGTTGAGTGGATAGATTTTAGTTGGAGTAGTCGTTCAACATTCTACAAGAACAACGAAATATGGAGTATGATTTCTCTGCAACCATGATAGATTTCAATTCGATCCTGACCAAGATGAGTCTGTGGTGTGAAATAATTTTTGTTGAGTGGATAGATTTTAGTTGGGGTAGTCGTTCAACATTCTACAAGAACAACTTACCATTTACTATGATTTCTCTGAAACCATGATAGATTTCAAATCGATCCTGACCAAGATGAGTCTGTGGTGTGAAATAATTTTTGTTGAGTGGATAGATTTTAGTTGGGGTAGTCGTTCAACATTCTACAAGAACAACGAACCATGGAGTATGATTTCTCTGCAACCATGATAGATTTCAAATCGATCCTGACCACGATGAGTCTGTTGTGTGAAATAATTTTTGTTGAATGGATAGATTTTAGTTGGGGTAGTCGTTCAACATTCTACAAGAACAACTTACCATGGAGTATGATTTCTCTGAAACCATGATAGATTTCAAATCGATCCTGACCAAGATGAGTCTGTGGTGTGAAATAATTTTTGTTGAGTGGATAGATTTTAGTTGGGGTAGTCGTTCAATATTCTACAAGAACAACGAACCATGCAGTATGATTTCTCTGCAACCATGATAGATTTCAAATCATCCTGACCAAGATGAGTCTGTGGTGTGAAATAATTTTTGTTGAGTGGATAGATTTTAGTTGGGGTAGTCGTTCAACATTCTACAAGAACAACGAAACATGGTCTATGATTTCTCTGAAACCATGATAGATTTCAAATCGATCCTGACCAAGATGAGTCTGTGGTGTGAAATAATTTTTGTTGAGTGGATAGATTTTAGTTGGGGTAGTCGTTCAACATTTTACAAGAACAACTTACCATGGAGTATGATTTCTCTGAAACCATGATATGACCAAGATGGGTCTGTGGTGTGAAATAATTTTTGTTGAGTGGATAGATTTTAGTTGGGGTAGTCGTTCAACATTCTACAAGAACAACTTACCATGGAGTATGATTTCTCTGAAATAATTTTTGTTGAGTGGATAGATTTTAGTTGGGGTAGTCGTTCAACATTCTACAAGAACAACTTACCATGGAGTATGATTTCTCTGAAATAATTTTTGTTGAGTGGATAGATTTTAGTTGGGGTAGTCGTTCAACATTCTACAAGAACAACTTACCATGGAGTATGATTTCTCTGAAACCATGATAGATTTCAAATCGATCCTGACCAAGATGAGTCTGTGGTGTGAAATAATTTTTGTTGAGTGGATAGATTTTAGTTGGGGTAGTCGTTCAACATTCTACAACAACAACTTACCATGGACTATGATTTCTCTGAAATAATTTTTGTTGAGTGGATAGATTTTAGTTGGGGTAGTCGTTCAACATTTTACAAGAACAACGAACCATGGAGTATGATTTCTCTGAAACCATGATAGATTTCAAATCGATCCTGACCAAGATGAGTCTGTGGTGTGAAATAATTTTTGTTGAGTGGATAGATTTTAGTTGGGGTAGTCGTTCAACATTCTACAAGAACAACTTACCATGGAGTATGATTTCTCTGAAATAATTTTTGTTGAGTGAATAGATTTTAGTTGGGGTAGTCGTTCAACATTTTACAAGAACAACTTACCATGGAGTATGATTTCTCTGAAACCATGATAGATTTCAAATCGATCCTGACCAAGATGAGTCTGTGGTGTGAAATAATTTTTGTTGAGTGGATAGATTTTAGTTGGGGTAGTCGTTCAACATTCTACAAGAACAACTTACCATGGACTATGATTTCTCTGAAACCATGATAGATTTCAAATCGATCCTGACCAAGATGAGTCTGTGGTGTGAAATAATTTTTGTTGAGTGGATAGATTTTAGTTGGAGTAGTCGTTCAACATTCTACAAGAACAACGAACCATGGAGTATGATTTCTCTGCAACCATGATAGATTTCAAATCGATCCTGACCAAGATGAGTCTGTGGTGTGAAATAATTTTTGTTGAGTGGATAGATTTTAGTTGGGGTAGTCGTTCAACATTCTACAAGAACAACTTACCATGGACTATGATTTCTCTGAAACCATGATAGATTTCAAATCGATCCTGACCAAGATGAGTCTGTGGTGTGAAATAATTTTTGTTGAGTGGATAGATTTTAGTTGGGGTAGTCGTTCAACATTCTACAAGAACAACTTACCATGGACTATGATTTCTCTGAAACCATGATAGATTTCAAATCGATCCTGACCAAGATGAGTCTGTGGTGTGAGATAATTTTTGTTGAGTGGATAGGTTCTAGTTGGGATAGTCGTTCAACATTCTACAAGAACAACGAAACATGGAGTATGATTTCTCTGAAACCATGATAGATTTCAAATCGATCCTGACAAAGATGAGTCTGTGGTGTGAAATAATTTTTGTTGAGTGAATAGATTTTAGTTGGGGTAGTCGTTCAACATTCTACAAGAACAACTTACCATGGAGTATGATTTCTCTGAAATAATTTTTGTTGAGTGGATAGATTTTAGTTGGGATAGTCGTTCAACATTCTACAAGAACAACGAACCATGGAGTATGATTTCTCTGAAATAATTTTTGTTGAGTGGATAGATTTTAGTTGGGGTAGTCGTTCAACATTCTACAAGAACAACTTACCATGGACTATGATTTCTCTGAAACCATGATAGATTTCAAATCGATCCTGACCAAGATGAGTCTGTGGTGTGAAATAATTTTTGTTGAGTGGATAGATTTTAGTTGGGGTAGTCGTTCAGCATTCTACAAGAACAACGAACCATGGAGTATGATTTCTCTGAAACCATGATAGATTTCAAATCGATCCTGACCAAGATGAGTCTGTGGCGTGAAATAATTTTTGTTGAGTGGATAGATTTTAGTTGGAGTAGTCGTTCAACAATCTACAAGAACAACTTACCATGGAGTATGATTTCTCTGAAATAATTTTTGTTGAGTGGATAGATTTTAGTTGGGGTAGTCGTTCAACATTCTACAAGAACAACTTACCATGGAGTATGATTTCTCTGAAACCATGATAGATTTCAAATCGATCCTGACCAAGATGAGTCTGTGGTGTGAAATAATTTTTGTTGAATGGATAGATTTTAGTTGGGGTAGTCGTTCAACATTCTACATGAACAACTTACCATGGACTATGATTTCTCTCAAATAATTTTTGTTGAGTGGATAGCTTTTAGTTGGGGTAGTCGTTCAACATTTTACAAGAACAACGAACCATGGAGTATGATTTCTCTGCAACCATGATAGATTTCAAATCGATCCTGACCAAGATGAGTCTGTGGTGTGAAATAATTTTTGTTGAGTGGATAGATTTTAGTTGGGGTAGTCGTTCAACATTTTACAAGAACAACTTACCATGGAGTATGATTTCTCTGAAACCATGATAGATTTCAAATCGATCCTGACCAAGATGAGTCTGTGGTGTGAAATAATTTTTGTTGAGTGGATAGATTTTAGTTGGGGTAGTCGTTCAACATTTTACAAGAACAACTTACCATGGAGTATGATTTCTCTGAAACCATGATAGATTTCAAATCGATCCTGACCAAGATGGGTCTGTGGTGTGAAATAATTTTTGTTGAGTGGATAGATTTTAGTTGGGGTAGTCGTTCAACATTCTACAAGAACAACTTACCATGGAGTATGATTTCTCTGAAATAATTTTTGTTGAGTGGATAGATTTTAGTTGGGGTAGTCGTTCAACATTCTACAAGAACAACTTACCATGGAGTATGATTTCTCTGAAATAATTTTTGTTGAGTGGATAGATTTTAGTTGGGGTAGTCGTTCAACATTCTACAAGAACAACTTACCATGGAGTATGATTTCTCTGAAACCATGATAGATTTCAAATCGATCCTGACCAAGATGAGTCTGTGGTGTGAAATAATTTTTGTTGAGTGGATAGATTTTAGTTGGGGTAGTCGTTCAACATTCTACAAGAACAACTTACCATGGACTATGATTTCTCTGAAATAATTTTTGTTGAGTGGATAGATTTTAGTTGGGGTAGTCGTTCAACATTTTACAAGAACAACGAACCATGGAGTATGATTTCTCTGAAACCATGATAGATTTCAAATCGATTCTGACCCAGATGAGTCTGTGGTGTGAAATAATTTTTGTTGAGTGGATAGATTTTAGTTGGGGTAGTCGTTCAACATTCTACAAGAACAACTTACCATGGAGTATGATTTCTCTGAAATAATTTTTGTTGAGTGAATAGATTTTAGTTGGGGTAGTCGTTCAACATTTTACAAGAACAACTTACCATGGAGTATGATTTCTCTGAAACCATGATAGATTTCAAATCGATCCTGACCAAGATGAGTCTGTGGTGTGAAATAATTTTTGTTGAGTGGATAGATTTTAGTTGGGGTAGTCGTTCAACATTCTACAAGAACAACTTACCATGGACTATGATTTCTCTGAAACCATGATAGATTTCAAATCGATCCTGACCTAGATGAGTCTGTGGTGTGAAATAATTTTTGTTGAGTGGATAGATTTTAGTTGGAGTAGTCGTTCAACATTCTACAAGAACAACGAACCATGGAGTATGATTTCTCTGCAACCATGATAGATTTCAAATCGATCCTGACCAAGATGAGTCTGTGGTGTGAAATAATTTTTGTTGAGTGGATAGATTTTAGTTGGGGTAGTCGTTCAACATTCTACAAGAACAACTTACCATGGACTATGATTTCTCTGAAACCATGATAGATTTCAAATCGATCCTGACCAAGATGAGTCTGTGGTGTGAAATAATTTTTGTTGAGTGGATAGATTTTAGTTGGGGTAGTCGTTCAACATTCTACAAGAACAACTTACCATGGACTATGATTTCTCTGAAACCATGATAGATTTCAAATCGATCCTGACCAAGATGAGTCTGTGGTGTGAGATAATTTTTGTTGAGTGGATAGGTTCTAGTTGGGATAGTCGTTCAACATTCTACAAGAACAACGAACCATGGAGTATGATTTCTCTGAAACCATGATAGATTTCAAATCGATCCTGACCAAGATGAGTCTGTGGTGTGAAATAATTTTTGTTGAGTGAATAGATTTTAGTTGGGGTAGTGGTTCAACATTCTACAAGAACAACTTACCATGGAGTATGATTTCTCTGAAATAATTTTTGTTGAGTGGATAGATTTTAGTTGGGATAGTCGTTCAACATTCTACAAGAACAACGAACCATGGAGTATGATTTCTCTGAAATAATTTTTGTTGAGTGGATAGATTTTAGTTGGGGTAGTCGTTCAACATTCTACAAGAACAACTTACCATGGACTATGATTTCTCTGAAACCATGATAGATTTCAAACCGATCCTGACCAAGATGAGTCTGTGGTGTGAAATAATTTTTGTTGAGTGGATAGATTTTAGTTGGAGTAGTCGTTCAACAATCTACAAGAACAACTTACCATGGAGTATGATTTCTCTGAAATCATTTTTGTTGAGTGGATAGATTTTAGTTGGGGTAGTCGTTCAACATTCTACAAGAACAACTTACCATGGAGTATGATTTCTCTGAAATAATTTTTGTTGAGTGGATAGATTTTAGTTGGGGTAGTCGTTCAACATTCTACAAGAACAACTTACCATGGAGTATGATTTCTCTGAAACCATGATAGATTTCAAATCGATCCTGACCAAGATGAGTCTGTGGTGTGAAATAATTTTTGTTGAGTGGATAGATTTTAGTTGGGGTAGTCGTTCAACATTCTACAAGAACAACTTACCATGGACTATGATTTCTCTGAAATAATTTTTGTTGAGTGGATAGATTTTAGTTGGGGTAGTCGTTCAACATTTTACAAGAACAACGAACCATGGAGTATGATTTCTCTGAAACCATGATAGATTTCAAATCGATTCTGACCAAGATGAGTCTGTGGTGTGAAATAATTTTTGTTGAGTGGATAGATTTTAGTTGGGGTAGTCGTTCAACATTCTACAAGAACAACTTACCATGGAGTATGATTTCTCTGAAATAATTTTTGTTGAGTGAATAGATTTTAGTTGGGGTAGTCGTTCAACATTTTACAAGAACAACTTACCATGGAGTATGATTTCTCTGAAACCATGATAGATTTCAAATCGATCCTGACCAAGATGAGTCTGTGGTGTGAAATAATTTTTGTTGAGTGGATAGATTTTAGTTGGGGTAGTCGTTCAACATTCTACAAGAACAACTTACCATGGACTATGATTTCTCTGAAACCATGATAGATTTCAAATCGATCCTGACCTAGATGAGTCTGTGGTGTGAAATAATTTTTGTTGAGTGGATAGATTTTAGTTGGAGTAGTCGTTCAACATTCTACAAGAACAACGAACCATGGAGTATGATTTCTCTGCAACCATGATAGATTTCAAATCGATCCTGACCAAGATGAGTCTGTGGTGTGAAATAATTTTTGTTGAGTGGATAGATTTTAGTTGGGGTAGTCGTTCAACATTCTACAAGAACAACTTACCATGGACTATGATTTCTCTGA
The DNA here is from genome assembly GCA_905220385.1 of Xylota sylvarum. Classification (NCBI taxonomy): domain Eukaryota; kingdom Metazoa; phylum Arthropoda; class Insecta; order Diptera; family Syrphidae; genus Xylota; species Xylota sylvarum. The sequence goes on from CAJMZQ010000091.1 coordinate 202,713, forward strand.
AACCATGATAGATTTCAAATCGATCCTGACCAAGATGAGTCTGTGGTGTGAAATAATTTTTGTTGAGTGGATAGATTTTAGTTGGGGTAGTCGTTCAACATTCTACAAGAACAACTTACCATGGACTATGATTTCTCTGAAACCATGATAGATTTCAAATCGATCCTGACCAAGATGAGTCTGTGGTGTGAGATAATTTTTGTTGAGTGGATAGGTTCTAGTTGGGATAGTCGTTCAACATTCTACAAGAACAACGAACCATGGAGTATGATTTCTCTGAAACCATGATAGATTTCAAATCGATCCTGACCAAGATGAGTCTGTGGTGTGAAATAATTTTTGTTGAGTGAATAGATTTTAGTTGGGGTAGTGGTTCAACATTCTACAAGAACAACTTACCATGGAGTATGATTTCTCTGAAATAATTTTTGTTGAGTGGATAGATTTTAGTTGGGATAGTCGTTCAACATTCTACAAGAACAACGAACCATGGAGTATGATTTCTCTGAAATAATTTTTGTTGAGTGGATAGATTTTAGTTGGGGTAGTCGTTCAACATTCTACAAGAACAACTTACCATGGACTATGATTTCTCTGAAACCATGATAGATTTCAAACCGATCCTGACCAAGATGAGTCTGTGGTGTGAAATAATTTTTGTTGAGTGGATAGATTTTAGTTGGAGTAGTCGTTCAACAATCTACAAGAACAACTTACCATGGAGTATGATTTCTCTGAAATAATTTTTGTTGAGTGGATAGATTTTAGTTGGGGTAGTCGTTCAACATTCTACAAGAACAACTTACCATGGAGTATGATTTCTCTGAAACCATGATAGATTTCAAATCGATCCTGACCAAGATGAGTCTGTGGTGTGAAATAATTTTTGTTGAATGGATAGATTTTAGTTGGGGTAGTCGTTCAACATTCTACAAGAACAACTTACCATGGACTATGATTTCTCTCAAATAATTTTTGTTGAGTGGATAGCTTTTAGTTGGGGTAGTCGTTCAACATTTTACAAGAACAACGAACCATGGAGTATGATTTCTCTGAAACCATGATAGATTTCAAATCGATCCTGACCAAGATGAGTCTGTGGTGTGAAATAATTTTTGTTGAGTGGATAGATTTTAGTTGGGGTAGTCGTTCAACATTCTACAAGAACAACTTACCATGGAGTATGATTTCTCTGAAATAATTTTTGTTGAGTGAATAGATTTTAGTTGGGGTAGTCGTTCAACATTCTACAAGAACAACGAACCATGGAGTATGATTTCTCTGAAACCATGATAGATTTCAAATCGATCCTGACCAAGATGAGTCTGTGGTGTGAAATAATTTTTGTTGAGTGGATAGATTTTAGTTGGAGTAGTCGTTCAACATTCTACAAGAACAACGAACCATGGAGTATGATTTCTCTGCAACCATGATAGATTTCAAATCGATCCTGACCAAGATGAGTCTGTGGTGTGAAATAATTTTTGTTGAGTGGATAGATTTTAGTTGGGGTAGTCGTTCAACATTCTACAAGAACAACTTACCATGGACTATGATTTCTCTGAAACCATGATAGATTTCAAATCGATCCTGACCAAGATGAGTCTGTGGTGTGAAATAATTTTTGTTGAGTGGATAGATTTTAGTTGGGGTAGTCGTTCAACATTCTACAAGAACAACTTACCATGGACTATGATTTCTCTGAAACCATGATAGATTTCAAATCGATCCTGACCAAGATGAGTCTGTGGTGTGAAATAATTTTTGTTGAGTGAATAGATTTTAGTTGGGGTAGTCGTTCAACATTCTACAAGAACAACTTACCATGGAGTATGATTTCTCTGAAATAATTTTTGTTGAGTGGATAGATTTTAGTTGGGATAGTCGTTCAACATTCTACAAGAACAACGAACCATGGAGTATGATTTCTCTGAAATAATTTTTGTTGAGTGGATAGATTTTAATTGGGGTAGTCGTTCAACATTCTACAAGAACAACTTACCATGGACTATGATTTCTCTGAAACCATGATAGATTTCAAATCGATCCTGACCGAGATGAATCTGTGGTGTGAAATAATTTTTGTTGAGTGGATAGATTTTAGTTGGGGTAGTCGTTCAACATTCTACAAGAACAACTTACCATGGAGTATGATTTCTCTGAAACCATGATAGATTTCAAATCGATCCTGACCAAGATGAGTCTGTGGTGTGAAATAATTTTTGTTGAGTGGATAGATTTTAGTTGGGGTAGTCGTTCAACATTCTAAAAGAACAACTTACCATGAAGTATGATTTCTCTGAAATAATTTTTGTTGAGTGGATAGATCTTAGTTGGGGTAGTCGTTCAACATTCTACAAGAACAACTTACCATGGAGTATGATTTCTCTGAAATAATTTTTGTTGAGTGGATAGATTTTAGTTGGGGTAATCGTTCAACATTCTACAAGAACAACTTACCATGGAGTATGATTTCTCTGAAATAATTTTTGTTGAGTGGATAGATTTTAGTTGGAGTAGTCGTTCAACATTCTACAAGAACAACTTACCATGGAGTATGATTTCTCTGAAACCATGATAGATTTCAAATCGATCCTGACCAAGATGAGTCTGTGGTGTGGAATAATTTTTGTTGAGTGGATAGATTTTAGTTGGGGTAGTCGTTCAACATTCTACAAGAACAACGAACAATGGAGTATGATTTCTCTGAAACCATGATAGATTTCAAATCGATCCTGACCAAGATGAGTCTGTGGTGTGAAATAATTTTTGTTGAGTGGATAGATTTTAGTTGGGATAGTCGTTCAACATGCTACAAGAACAACTTACCATGGAGTATGATTTCTCTGAAATAATTTTTGTTGAGTGGATAGATTTTAGTTGGGGTAGTCGTTCAACATTCTACAAGAACAACGAACCATGGAGTATGATTTCTCTGAAACCATGATAGATTTCAAATCGATCCTGACCAAGATGAGTCTGTGGTGTGAAATAATTTTTGTTGAGTGGATAGATTTTAGTTGGGGTAGTCGTTCAACATTCTACAAGAACAACTTACCATGGAGTATGATTTCTCTGAAACCATGATAGATTTCAAATCGATCCTGACCAAGATGAGTCTGTGGTGTGAAATAATTTTTGTTGAGTGGATAGATTTTAGTTGGGGTAGTCGTTCAATATTCTACAAGAACAACGAACCATGGAGTATGATTTCTCTGAAACCATGATAGATTTCAAATCGATCCTGACCAAGCTGAGTCTGTGGTGTGAAATAATTTTTGTTGAGTGGATAGATTTTAGTTGGGGTATTCGTTCAACATTCTACAAGAACAACGAACCATGGACTATGATTTCTCTGAAACCATGATAGATTTCAAATCGATCCTGACCAAGATGAGTCTGTGGTGTGAAATAATTTTTGTTGAGTGGATAGATTTTAGTTGGGGTAGTCGTTCAACATTCTACAAGAACAACGAACCATGGACTATGATTTCTCTGAAACCATGATAGATTTCAAATCGATCCTGACCAAGATGAGTCTGTGGTGTGAAATAATTTTTGTTGAGTGGATAGATTTTAGTTGGGGTAGTCGTTCAACATTCTACAACAACAACTTACCATGGACTATGATTTCTCTGAAATAATTTTTGTTGAGTGGATAGATTTTAGTTGGGGTAGTCGTTCAACATTTTACAAGAACAACGAACCATGGAGTATGATTTCTCTGAAACCATGATAGATTTCAAATCGATCCTGACCAAGATGAGTCTGTGGTGTGAAATAATTTTTGTTGAGTGGATAGATTTTAGTTGGGGTAGTCGTTCAACATTCTACAAGAACAACTTACCATGGAGTATGATTTCTCTGAAATAATTTTTGTTGAGTGGATAGATTTTAGTTGGGGTAGCCGTTCAACATTCTACAAGAACAACTTACCATGGAGTATGATTTCTCTGAAATAATTTTTGTTGAGTTTACAGATTTTAGTTGGGATAGTCGTTCAACATTCTACAAGAACAACTTACCATGTACTATGATTTCTCTGAAACCATGATAGATTTCAAATCGATCCTGACCAAGATGAGTCTGTGGTGTGAAATAATTTTTGTTGAGTGGATAGATTTTAGTTGGGGTAGTCGTTCAACATTCTACAAGAACAACTTACCATGGAGTATGATTTCTCTGAAACCATGATAGATTTCAAATCGAACCTGACCAAGATGAGTCTGTGGTGTGAAATAATTTTTGTTGAGTGGATAGATTTTAGTTGGGGTAGTCGTTCAACATTCTACAAGAACAACTTACCATGGACTATGATTTCTCTGAAACCATGATAGATTTCAAATCGATCCTGACCAAGATGAGTCTGTGGTGTGAAATAATTTTTGTTGAGTGGATAGATTTTAGTTGGGGTAGTCGTTCAACATTTTACAAGAACAACGAACCATGGAGTATGATTTCTCTGAAACCATGATAGATTTCAAATCGATCCTGACCAAGATGAGTCTGTGGTGTGAAATAATTTTTGTTGAGTGGATAGATTTTAGTTGGGATAGTCGCTCAACATTCTACAAGAACAACGAGCCATGGAGTATGATTTCTCTGAAACCATGATAGATTTCAAATCGATCCTGACCAAGATGAGTCTGTGGTGTGAAATAATTTTTGTTGAGTGGATAGATTTTAGTTGGGGTAGTCGTTCAACATTTTACAAGAACAACTTACCATGGAGTATGATTTCTCTGAAACCATGATAGATTTCAAATCGATCCTGACCAAGATGAGTCTGTGGTGTGAAATAATTTTTGTTGAGTGGATAGATTTTAGTTGGGGTAGTCGTTCAACATTTTACAAGAACAACGAACCATGGAGTATGATTTCTCTGAAACCATGATAGATTTCAAATCGATCCTGACCAAGATGAGTCTGTGGTGTGAAATAATTTTTGTTGAGTTAATAGATTTTAGTTGGGATAGTCGTTCAACATTTTACAAGAACAACGAAACATGGAGTATGATTTCTCTGAAACCATGATAGATTTCAAATCGATCCTGACCAAGATGAGTCTGTGGTGTGAAATAATTTTTGTTGAGTGGATAGATTTTAGTTGGGGTAGTCGTTCAACATTCTACAAGAACAACTTACCATGGAGTATGATTTCTCTGAAATAATTTTTGTTGAGTGGATAGATTTTAGTTGGGGTAGTCGTTCAACATTCTACAAGAACAGCGAACCATGGACTATGATTTCTCTGAAACCATGATAGATTTCAAATCGATCCTGACCAAGATGAGTCTGTGGTGTGAAATAATTTTTGTTGAGTGGATAGATTTTAGTTGGGGTAGTCGTTCAACATTCTACAAGAACAACGAACCATGGACTATGATTTCTCTGAAACCATGATAGATTTCAAATCGATCCTGACCAAGATGAGTCTGTGGTGTGAAATAATTTTTGTTGAGTGGATAGATTTTAGTTGGGGTAGTCGTTCAACATTCTACAACAACAACTTACCATGGACTATGATTTCTCTGAAATAATTTTTGTTGAGTGGATAGATTTTAGTTGGGGTAGTCGTTCAACATTTTACAAGAACAACGAACCATGGAGTATGATTTCTCTGAAACCATGATAGATTTCAAATCGATCCTGACCAAGATGAGTCTGTGGTGTGAAATAATTTTTGTTGAGTGGATAGATTTTAGTTGGGGTAGTCGTTTAACATTCTACAAGAACAACTTACCATGGAGTATGATTTCTCTGAAATAATTTTTGTTGAGTGGATAGATTTTAGTTGGGGTAGCCGTTCAACATTCTACAAGAACAACTTACCATGGAGTATGATTTCTCTGAAATAATTTTTGTTGAGTGGATAGATTTTAGTTGGGATAGTCGTTCAACATTCTACAAGAACAACTTACCATGGACTATGATTTCTCTGAAACCATGATAGATTTCAAATCGATCCTGACCAAGATGAGTCTGTGGTGTGAAATAATTTTTGTTGAGTGGATAGATTTTAGTTGGGGTAGTCGTTCAACATTCTACAAGAACAACTTACCATGGAGTATGATTTCTCTGAAACCATGATAGATTTCAAATCGATCCTGACCAAGATGATTCTGTGGTGTGAAATAATTTTTGTTGAGTGGATAGATTTTAGTTGGGACAGTCGTTCAACATTCTACAAGAACAACGAACCATGGACTATGATTTCTCCGAAACCATGATAGATTTCAAATCGATCCTGACCAAGATGAGTCTGTGGTGTGAAATAATTTTTGTTGAGTGGATAGATTTTAGTTGGGGTAGTCGTTCAACATTTTACAAGAACAACGAACCATGGAGTATGATTTCTCTGAAACCATGATAGATTTCAAATCGATCCTGACCAAGATGAGTCTGTGGTGTGAAATAATTTTTGTTGAGTGGATAGATTTTAGTTGGGATAGTCGCTCAACATTCTACAAGAACAACGAGCCATGGAGTATGATTTCTCTGAAACCATGATAGATTTCAAATCGATCCTGACCAAGATGAGTCTGTGGTGTGAAATAATTTTTGTTGAGTGGATAGATTTTAGTTGGGGTAGTCGTTCAACATTCTACAAGAACAACGAACCATGGAGTATGATTTCTCTGCAACCATGATAGATTTCAAATCGATCCTGACCAAGATGAGTCTGTGGTGTGAAATAATTTTTGTTGAGTGGATAGATTTTAGTTGGGGTAGTCGTTCAACATTTTACAAGAACAACGAACCATGGAGTATGATTTCTCTGAAACCATGATAGATTTCAAATCGATCCTGACCAAGATGAGTCTGTGGTGTGAAATAATTTTTGTTGAGTTAATAGATTTTAGTTGGGATAGTCGTTCAACATTTTATAAGAACAACGAACCATGGAGTATGATTTCTCTGAAACCATGATAGATTTCAAATCGATCCTGACCAAGATGAGTCTGTCTTGTGAAATAATTTTTGTTGAGTGGATAGATTTTAGTTGGGGTAGTCGTTCAACATTCTATAAGAACAACTTACCATGGACTATGATTTCTCTGAAACCATGATAGATTTCAAATCGATCCTGACCAAGATGAGTCTGTGGTGTGAAATAATTTTTGTTGAGTGGATAGATTTTAGTTGGGGTAGTCGTTCAACATTCTACAAGAACAACTTACCATGGAGTATGATTTCTCTGAAATAATTTTTGTTGAGTGGATAGATTTTAGTTGGGGTAGCCGTTCAACATTCTACAAGAACAACTTACCATGGAGTATGATTTCTCTGAAATAATTTTTGTTGAGTGGATAGATTTTATTTGGGATAGTCGTTCAACATTCTACAAGAACAACTTACCATGGACTATGATTTCTCTGAAACCATGATAGATTTCAAATCGATCCTGACCAAGATGAGTCTGTGGTGTGAAATAATTTTTGTTGAGTGGATAGATTTTAGTTGGGGTAGTCGTTCAACATTCTACAAGAACAACGAACCATGGAGTATGATTTCTCTGCAACCATGATAGATTTCAAATCGATCCTGACCAAGATGAGTCTGTGGTGTGAAACAATTTTTGTTGAGTGGATAGATTTTAGTTGGGATAGTCGTTCAACATTCTGCAAGAACAACGAACCATGGAGTATGATTTCTCTGAAATAATTTTTGTTGAGTGGATAGATTTTAGTTGGGGTAGTCGTTCAACATTCTACAAGAACAACTTACCATGGAGTATGATTTCTCTGAAATAATTTTTGTTGAGTGGATAGATTTTAGTTGGGGTAGTCGTTCAACATTCTACAAGAACAACTTACCATGGAGTATGATTTCTCTGAAATAATTTTTGTTGAGTGGATAGATTTTAGTTGGGGTAGTCGTTCAACATTCTACAAGAACAACTTACCATGGAGTATGATTTCTCTGAAATAATTTTTGTTGAGTGGATAGATTTTAGTTGGGATAGTCGTTCAACATTCTGCAAGAACAACGAACCATGGAGTATGATTTCTCTGAAATAATTTTTGTTGAGTGGATAGATTTTAGTTGGGGTAGTCGTTCAACATTCTACAAGAACAACTTACCATGGAGTATGATTTCTCTGAAATAATTTTTGTTGAGTGGATAGATTTTAGTTGGGGTAGTCGTTCAACATTCTACAAGAACAACTTACCATGGAGTATGATTTCTCTGAAATAATTTTTGTTGAGTGGATAGATTTTAGTTGGGGTAGTCGTTCAACATTCTACAAGAACAACTTACCATGGAGTATGATTTCTCTGAAATAATTTTTGTTGAGTGGATAGATTTTAGTTGGGGTAGTCGTTCAACATTCTACAAGAACAACTTACCATGGAGTATGATTTCTCTGAAATAATTTTTGTTGAGTGGATAGATTTTAGTTGGGGTAGTCGTTCAACATTCTACAAGAACAACTTACCATGGAGTATGATTTCTCTGAAACCATGATAGATTTCAAATCGATCCTGACCAAGATGAGTCTGTGGTGTGAAATAATTTTTGTTGAGTGGATAGATTTTAGTTGGGGTAGTCGTTCAACATTTTACAAGAACAACGAACCATGGAGTATGATTTCTCTGCAACCATAATAGATTTCAAATCGATCCTGACCAAGATGAGTCTATGGTGTGAAATAATTTTTGTTGAGTGGATAGATTTTAGTTGGGGTAGTCGTTCAACATTCTACAAGAACAACTTACCATGGACTATGATTTCTCTCAAATAATTTTTGTTGAGTGGATAGCTTTTAGTTGGGGTAGTCGTTCAACATTTTACAAGAACAACGAACAATGGTGTATGATTTCTCTGAAACCATGATAGATTTCAAATCGATCCTGACCAAGATGAGTCTGTGGTGTGAAATAATTTTTGTTGAGTGGATAGATTTTAGTTGGGGTAGTCGTTCAACATTCTACAAGAACAACTTACCATGGAGTATGATTTCTCTGAAACCATGATAGATTTCAAATCGATCCTGACCAAGATGAGTCTGTGGTGTGAAATAATTTTTGTTGAGTGGATAGATTTTAGTTGGGGTAGTCGTTCAACATTCTACAAGAACAACTTACCATGGACTATGATTTCTCTCAAATAATTTTTGTTGAGTGGATAGCTTTTAGTTGGGGTAGTCGTTCAACATTTTACAAGAACAACGAACCATGGTGTATGATTTCTCTGAAACCATAATAGATTTCAAATCGATCCTGACCAAGATGAGTCTGTGGTGTGAAATAATTTTTGTTGAGTGGATAGATTTTAGTTGGGGTAGTCGTTCAACATTCTACAAGAACAACTTACCATGGAGTATGATTTCTCTGAAATAATTTTTGTTGAGTGAATAGATTTTAGTTGGGGTAGTCGTTCAACATTCTACAAGAACAACGAACCATGGAGTATGATTTCTCTGAAACCATGATAGATTTCAAATCGATCCTGACCAAGATGAGTCTGTGGTGTGAAATAATTTTTGTTGAGTGGATAGATTTTAGTTGGGGTAGTCGTTCAACATTCTACAAGAACAACGAACCATGGAGTATGATTTCTCTGCAACCATGATAGATTTCAAATCGATCCTGACCAAGATGAGTCTGTGGTGTGAAATAATTTTTGTTGAGCGGATAGATTTTAGTTGGGGTAGTCGTTCAACATTCTACAAGAACAACTTACCATGGACTATGATTTCTCTGAAACCATGATAGATTTCAAATCGATCCTGACCAAGATGAGTCTGTGGTGTGAAATAATTTTTGTTGAGTGGATAGATTTTAGTTGGGGTAGTCGTTCAACATTCTACAAGAACAACTTACCATGGACTATGATTTCTCTGAAACCATGATAGATTTCAAATCGATCCTGACCAAGATGAGTCTGTGGTGTGAAATAATTTTTGTTGAGTGAATAGATTTTAGTTGGGGTAGTCGTTCAACATTGTACAAGAACAACTTACCATGGAGTATGATTTCTCTGAAATAATTTTTGTTGAGTGGATAGATTTTAGTTGGGATAGTCGTTCAACATTCTACAAGAACAACGAACCATGGAGTATGATTTCTCTGAAATAATTTTTGTTGAGTGGATAGATTTTAATTGGGGTAGTCGTTCAACATTCTACAAGAACAACTTACCATGGACTATGATTTCTCTGAAACCATGATAGATTTCAAATCGATCCTGACCAAGATGAGTCTGTGGTGTGAAATAATTTTTGTTGAGTGGATAGATTTTAGTTGGGGTAGTCGTTCAACATTCTACAAGAACAACGAACCATGGAGTATGATTTCTCTGAAACCATGATAGATTTCAAATCGATCCTGACCAAGATGAGTCTGTGGTGTGAAATAATTTTTGTTGAGTGGATAGATTTTAGTTGGGGTAGTCGTTCAATATTCTACAAGGACAACTTACCATGGAGTATGATTTCCCTGAAATAATTTTTGTTGAGTGGATAGATCTTAGTTGGGGTAGTCGTTCAACATTCTACAAGAACAACTTACCATGGAGTATGATTTCTCTGAAATAATTTTTGTTGAGTGGATAGATTTTAGTTGGGGTAGTCGTTCAACATTCTACAAGAACAACTTACCATGGAGTATGATTTCTCTGAAATAATTTTTGTTGAGTGGATAGATTTAAGTTGGAGTAGTCGTTCAACATTCTACAAGAACAACGAACAATGGAGTATGATTTCTCTGAAATAATTTTTGTTGAGTGGATAGATTTTAGTTGGGGTAGTCGTTCAACATTCTACAAGAACAACGAACCATGGAGTATGATTTCTCTGAAACCATGATAGATTTCAAATCGATCCTGACCAAGATGAGTCTGTGGTGTGAAATAATTTTTGTTGAGTGGATAGATTTTAGTTGGGATAGACGTTCAACATGCTACAAGAACAACGAACAATGGAGTATGATTTCTCTGAAATAATTTTTGTTGAGTGGATAGATTTTAGTTGGGGTAGTCGTTCAACATTCTACAAGAACAACTTACCATGGAGTATGATTTCTCTGAAACCATGATAGATTTCAAATCGATCCTGACCAAGATGAGTCTGTGGTGTGGAATAATTTTTGTTGAGTGGATAGATTTTAGTTGGGGTAGTCGTTCAACATTCTACAAGAACAACGAACAATGGAGTATGATTTCTCTGAAATAATTTTTGTTGAGTGGATAGATTTTAGTTGGGGTAGTCGTTCAACATTCTACAAGAACAACGAACCATGGAGTATGATTTCTCTGAAACCATGATAGATTTCAAATCGATCCTGACCAAGATGAGTCTGTGGTGTGAAATAATTTTTGTTGAGTGGATAGATTTTAGTTGGGATAGACGTTCAACATGCTACAAGAACAACTTACCATGGAGTATGATTTCTCTGAAATAATTTTTGTTGAGTGGATAGATTTTAGTTGGGGTAGTCGTTCAACATTCTACAAGAACAACTTACCATGGAGTATGATTTCTCTGAAATAATTTTTGTTGAGTATATAGATTTTAGTTGGGATAGTCGTTCAACATTCTACAAGAACAACGAACCATGGAGTATGATTTCTCTGAAATAATTTTTGTTGAGTGGATAGATTTTAGTTGGGGTAGTCGTTCAACATTCTACAAGAACCACTTACCATGGAGTATGATTTCTCAGAAACCATGATAGATTTCAAATGGATCCTGACCAAGATGAGTCTGTGGTGTGAAATAATTTTTGTTGAGTGGATAGATTTTAGTTGGGGTAGTCGTTCAACATTCTACAAGAACAACTTACCATGGACTATGATTTCTCTGAAGTAATTTTTGTTGAGTGGATAGATTTTGGTTGGGGTAGTCGTTCAACATTCTACAAGAACAATGAACCATGGAGTATGATTTCTCTGAAACCATGATAGATTTCAAATCGATCCTGACCAAGCTGAGTCTGTGGTGTGAAATAATTTTTGTTGAGTGGATAGATTTTAGTTGGGGTAGTCGTTCAACATTCTACAAGAACAACTTACCATGCAGTATGATTTCTCTGAAATAATTTTTGTTGAGTGAATAGATTTTAGTTGCGGTAGTCGTTCAACACTCTACAAGAACAACTTACCATGGCGTATGATTTCTCTGAAACCATGATAGATTTCAAATCGATCCTGACCAAGATGAGTCTGTGGTGTGAAATAATTTTTGTGGAGTAGATAGATTTTAGTTGGGGTAGTCGTTCAACATTCTACAAGAACAACTTACCATGGAATATGATTTCTCTGAAACCATGATCGATTTCAAATCGATCCTGACCAAGATGAGTCTGTGGTGTGAAATAATTTTTGTTGAGTGGATAGATTTTAGTTGGGGTAGTCGTTCAACATTCTACAAGAACAACGAACCATGGAGTATGATTTCTCTGCAACCATGATAGATTTCAAATCGATCCTGACCAAGATGAGTCTGTGGTGTGAAATAATTTTTGTTGAGTGAATAGATTTTAGTTGGGGTAGTCGTTCAACATTCTACAAGAACAACGAACCATGGACTATGATTTCTCTGAAACCATGATAGATTTCAAATCGATCCTGACCAAGATGAGTCTGTGGTGTGAAATAATTTTTGTTGAGTGGATAGATTTTAGTTGGGGTAGTCGTTCAACAGTCTACAAGAACAACTTACCATGGAGTATGATTTCTCTGCAACCATGATAGATTTCAAATCGATCCTGACCAAGATGAGTCTGTGGTGTGAAATAATTTTTGTTGAGTGGATAGATTTTAGTTGGGGTAGTCGTTCAACATTCTACAAGAACAACTTACCATGGAGTATGATTTCTCTGAAATAATTTTTGTTGAGTGGATAGATTTTAGTTGGGGTAGTCGTTCAACATTCTACAAGAACAACGAACCATGGAGTATGATTTCTCTGAAATAATTTTTGTTGAGTGGATAGATTTTAGTTGGGGTAGTCGCTCAACATTCTACAAGAACAACTTACCATGGAGTATGATTTCTCTGAAACCATGATAGATTTCAAATCGATCCTGACTAAGATGAGTCTGTGGTGTGAAATAATTTTTGTTGAGTGGATAGATTTTAGTTGGGGTAGTCGTTCAACATTCTACAAGAACAACTTACCATGGACTATGATTTCTCTGAAACCATGATAGATTTCAAATCGATCCTGACCAAGATGAGTCTGTGGTGTGAAATAATTTTTGTTGAGTGGATAGATTTTAGTTGGGGTAGTCGTTCAACATTCTACAAGAACAACGAACCATGGAGTATGATTTCTCTGAAATAATTTTTGTTGAGTGGATAGATTTTAGTTGGGGTATTTGTTCAACATTCTACAAGAGCAACTTACCATGGAGTATGATTTCTCTGAAATAATTTTTGTTGAGTGGATAGATTTTAGTTGGGATAGTCGTTCAACATTCTACAAGAACAACGAACCATGGAGTATGATTTCTCTGAAATAATTTTTGTTGAGTGGATAGATTTTAGTTGGGGTATTCGTTCAACATTCTACAAGAGCAACTTACCATGGAGTATGATTTCTCTGAAATAATTTTTGTTGAGTGGATAGATTTTAGTTGGGATAGTCGTTCAACATTCTACAAGAACAACTTACCATGGAGTATGATTTCTCTGAAACCATGATAGATTTCAAATCGATCCTGACCAAGATGAGTCTGTGGTGTGAAATAATTTTTGTTGAGTGGATAGATTTTAGTTGGGGTAGTCGTTCAACATTCTACAAGAACAACGAACCATGGACTATGATTTCTCTGAAACCATGATAGATTTCAAATCGATCCTGACCAAGATGAGTCTGTGGTGTGAAATAATTTTTGTTGAGTGGATAGATTTTAGTTGGGGTAGTCGTTCAACATTCTACAAGAACAACGAACCATGGAGTATGATTTCCCTGCAACCATGATAGATTTCAAATCGATCCTGACCAAGATGAGTCTGTGGTGTGAATTAATTTTTGTTGAGTGGATAGATTTTAGTTGGGGTAGTCGTTCAACATTCTACAACAACAACTTACCATGGACTATGATTTCTCTGAAATAATTTTTGTTGAGTGGATAGATTTTAGTTGGGGTAGTCGTTCAACATTTTACAAGAACAACGAACCATGGAGTATGATTTCTCTGAAACCATGATAGATTTCAAATCGATCCTGACGAAGATGAGTCTGTTTTGTGAAATAATTTTTGTTGAGTGGATAGATTTTAGTTGGGGTAGTCGTTCAACATTCTACAAGAACAACTTACCATGGAGTATGATTTCTCTGAAATAATTTTTGTTGAGTGGATAGATTTTAGTTGGGGTAGCCGTTCAACATTCTACAAGAACAACTTACCATGGAGTATGATTTCTCTGAAATAATTTTTGTTGAGTGGATAGATTTTAGTTGGGATAGTCGTTCAACATTCTACAAGAACAACTTACCATGGACTATGATTTCTCTGAAACCATGATAGATTTCAAATCGATCCTGACCAAGATGAGTCTGTGGTGTGAAATAATTTTTGTTGAGTGGATAGATTTTAGTTGGGGTAGTCGTTCAACATTCTACAAGAACAACGAACCATGGAGTATGATTTCTCTGCAACCATGATAGATTTCAAATCGATCCTGACCAAGATGAGTCTGTGGTGTGAAATAATTTTTGTTGAGTGGATAGATTTTAGTTGCGATAGTCGTTCAACATTCTACAAGAACAACTTACCATGGAGTATGATTTCTCTGAAACCATGATAGATTTCAAATCGATCCTGACCAAGATGAGTCTGTGGTGTGAAATAATTTTTGTTGAGTGGATAGATTTTAGTTGGGGTAGTCGTTCAACATTTTACAAGAACAACTTACCATGGAGTATGATTTCTCTGAAACCATGATAGATTTCAAATCGATCCTGACCAAGATGAGTCTGTGGTGTGAAATAATTTTTGTTGAGTGGATAGATTTTAGTTGGGGTAGTCGTTCAACATTTTACAAGAACAACTTACCATGGAGTATGATTTCTCTGAAACCATGATAGATTTCAAATCGATCCTGACCAAGATGAGTCTGTGGTGTGAAATAATTTTTGTTGAGTGGATAGATTTTAGTTGGGGTAGTCGTTCAACATTTTACAAGAACAACGAACCATGGAGTATGATTTCTCTGAAACCATGATAGATTTCAAATCGATCCTGACCAAGATGAGTCTGTGGTGTGAAATAATTTTTGTTGAGTTAATAGATTTTAGTTGGGATAGTCGTTCAACATTTTACAAGAACAACGAACCATGGAGTGTGATTTCTCTGAGACCATGATAGATTTCAAATCGATCCTGACCAAGATGAGTCTGTCTTGTGAAATAATTTTTGTTGAGTGGATAGATTTTAGTTGGGGTAGTCGTTCAACATTCTACAAGAACAACTTACCATGGACTATGATTTCTCTGAAACCATGATAGATTTCAAATCGATCCTGACCAAGATGAGTCTGTGGTGTGAAATAATTTTTGTTGAGTGGATAGATTTTAGTTGGGGTAGTCGTTCAACATTCTACAAGAACAACGAACCATGGAGTATGATTTCTCTGAAATAATTTTTGTTGAGTGGATAGATTTTAGTTGGGGTAGTCGTTCAACATTCTACAAGAACAACTTACCATGGAGTATGATTTCTCTGAAATAATTTTTGTTGAGTGGATAGATTTTAGTTGGGATAGTCGTTCAACATTCTACAAGAACAACTTACCATGGACTATGATTTCTCTGAAACCATGATAGATTTCAAATCGATCCTGACCAAGATGAGTCTGTGGTGTGAAATAATTTTTGTTGAGTGGATAGATTTTAGTTGGGATAGACGTTCAACATTCTGCAAGAACAACGAACCATGGAGTATGATTTCTCTGAAATAATTTTTGTTGAGTGGATAGATTTTAGTTGGGGTAGTCGTTCAACATTCTACAAGAACAACTTACCATGCAGTATGATTTCTCTGAAATAATTTTTGTTGAGTGGATAGATTTTAGTTGGGGTAGTCGTTCAACATTCTACAAGAACAACTTACCTTGGAGTATGATTTCTCTGAAATAATTTTTGTTGAGTGGATAGATTTTAGTTGGGGTAGTCGTTCAACATTCTACAAGAACAACGAACCATGGAGTATGATTTCTCTGAAATAATTATTGTTGAGTGGATAGATTTTAGTTGGGATAGTCGTTCAACATTCTACAAGAACAACGAATCATGAAGTATGATTTCTCTGAAATCATTTTTGTTGAGTGGATAGATTTTAGTTGGGATAGTCGTTCAACATTCTACAAGAACAACTTACCATGGAGTATGATTTCTCTGAAACCATGATAGATTTCAAATCGATCCTGACCAAGATGAGTCTGTGGTGTGAAATAATTTTTGTTGAGTGGATAGATTTTAGTTGGGGTAGTCGTTCAACATTCTACAAGAACAACTTACCATGGAGTATGATTTCTCTGAAACCATGATAGATTTCAAATCGATCCTGACCAAGATGAGTCTGTGGTGTGAAATAATTTTTTTTGAGTGGATAGATTTTAGTTGGGGTAGTCGTTCAACATTCTACAAGAACAACTTACCATGGAGTATGATTTCTCTGCAACCATGATAGACTTCAAATCGATCCTGACTAAGATGAGTCTGTGGTGTGAAATAATTTTTGTTGAGTGGATAGATTTTAGTTGGGATAGTCGTTCAACATTCTACAAGAACAACGAACCATGGAGTATGATTTCTCTGAAATAATTTTTGTTGAGTGGATAGATTTTAGTTGGGGTAGTCGTTCAACATGCTACAAGAACAACTTACCATGGAGTATGATTTCTCTGCAACCATGATAGACTTCAAATCGATCCTGACTAAGATGAGTCTGTGGTGTGAAATAATTTTTGTTGAGTGGATAGATTTTAGTTGGGATAGTCGTTCAACATTCTACAAGAACAACGAACCATGGAGTATGATTTCTCTGAAATAATTTTTGTTGAGTGGATAGATTTTAGTTGGGGTAGTCGTTCAACATTCTACAAGAACAACTTACCATGGAGTATGATTTCTCTGAAATAATTTTTGTTGAGTGGATAGATTTGAGTTGGGATAGTCGTTCAACATTCTACAAGAACAACTTACCATGGAGTATGATTTCTCTGCAACCATGATAGGTTTCAAATCGATCCTGACCAAGATGAGTCTGTGGTGTGAAATGATTTTTGTTGAGTGGATAGATTTTAGTTGGGGTAGTCGTTCAACATTCTACAAGAACAACTTACCATGGAGTATGATTTCTCTGAAATAATTTTTGTTGAGTGGATAGATTTTAGTTGGGGTAGTCGTTCAACATTCTACAAGAACAACGAACCATGGAGTATGATTTCTCTGAAATAATTATTGTTGAGTGGATAGATTTTAGTTGGGATAGTCGTTCAACATTCTACAAGAACAACGAACCATGGAGTATGATTTCTCTGAAATAATTTTTGTTGAGTGGATAGATTTTAGTTGGGGTAGTCGTTCAACATTCTACAAGAACAACTTACCATGGAGTATGATTTCTCTGCAACCATGATAGACTTCAAATCGATCCTGACTAAGATGAGTCTGTGGTGTGAAATAATTTTTGTTGTGTAAATAGATTTTAGTTGGGATAGTCGTTCAACATTCTACAAGAACAACGAACCATGGAGTATGATTTCTCTGAAATAATTTTTGTTGAGTGGATAGATTTTAGTTGGGGTAGTCGTTCAACATTCTACAAGAACAACTTACCATGGAGTATGATTTCTCTGAAATAATTATTGTTGAGTGGATAGATTTTAGTTGGGATAGTCGTTCAACATTCTACAAGAACAACGTATCATGAAGTATGATTTCTCTGAAATAATTTTTGTTGAGTGGATAGATTTTAGTTGGGATAGTCGTTCAACATTCTACAAGAACAACTTACCATGGAGTATGATTTCTCTGAAATAATTTTTGTTGAGTGGATAGATTTTAGTTGGGATAGTCGTTCAACATTCTACAAGAACAACTTACCATGGAGTATGATTTCTCTGCAACCATGATAGATTTCAAATCGATCCTGACCAAGATGAGTCTGTGGTGTGAAATGATTTTTGTTGAGTGGATAGATTTTAGTTGGGATAGTCGTTCAACATTCTACAAGAACAACGAACCATGGAGTATGATTTCTCTGAAATAATTTTTGTTGAGTGGATAGATTTTAGTTGGGGTAGTCGTTCAACATTCTACAAGAACAACTTACCATGGAGTATGATTTCTCTGCAACCATGATAGACTTCAAATCGATCCTGACTAAGATGAGTCTGTGGTGTGAAATAATTTTTGTTGAGTGGATAGATTTTAGTTGGGATAGTCGTTCAACATTCTACAAGAACAACGAACCATGGAGTATGATTTCTCTGAAATAATTTTTGTTGAGTGGATAGATTTTAGTTGGGGTAGTCGTTCAACATTCTACAAGAACAACTTACCATGGAGTATGATTTCTCTGAAATAATTTTTGTTGAGTGGATAGATTTGAGTTGGGATAGTCGTTCAACATTCTACAAGAACAACTTACCATGGAGTATGATTTCTCTGCAACCATGATAGGTTTCAAATCGATCCTGACCAAGATGAGTCTGTGGTGTGAAATGATTTTTGTTGAGTGGATAGATTTTAGTTGGGGTAGTCGTTCAACATTCTACAAGAACAACTTACCATGGAGTATGATTTCTCTGAAATAATTTTTGTTGAGTGGATAGATTTTAGTTGGGGTAGTCGTTCAACATTCTACAAGAACAACGAACCATGGAGTATGATTTCTCTGAAATAATTATTGTTGAGTGGATAGATTTTAGTTGGGATAGTCGTTCAACATTCTACAAGAACAACGAACCATGGAGTATGATTTCTCTGAAATAATTTTTGTTGAGTGGATAGATTTTAGTTGGGGTAGTCGTTCAACATTCTACAAGAACAACTTACCATGGAGTATGATTTCTCTGCAACCATGATAGACTTCAAATCGATCCTGACTAAGATGAGTCTGTGGTGTGAAATAATTTTTGTTGTGTAAATAGATTTTAGTTGGGATAGTCGTTCAACATTCTACAAGAACAACGAACCATGGAGTATGATTTCTCTGAAATAATTTTTGTTGAGTGGATAGATTTTAGTTGGGGTAGTCGTTCAACATTCTACAAGAACAACTTACCATGGAGTATGATTTCTCTGAAATAATTATTGTTGAGTGGATAGATTTTAGTTGGGATAGTCGTTCAACATTCTACAAGAACAACGTATCATGAAGTATGATTTCTCTGAAATAATTTTTGTTGAGTGGATAGATTTTAGTTGGGATAGTCGTTCAACATTCTACAAGAACAACTTACCATGGAGTATGATTTCTCTGAAATAATTTTTGTTGAGTGGATAGATTTTAGTTGGGATAGTCGTTCAACATTCTACAAGAACAACTTACCATGGAGTATGATTTCTCTGCAACCATGATAGATTTCAAATCGATCCTGACCAAGATGAGTCTGTGGTGTGAAATGATTTTTGTTGAGTGGATAGATTTTAGTTGGGGTAGTCGTTCAACATTCTACAAGAACAACTTACCATGGAGTATGATTTCTCTGAAATAATTTTTGTTGAGTGGATAGATTTTAGTTGGGGTAGTCGTTCAACATTCTACAAGAACAACGAACCATGGAGTATGATTTCTCTGAAATAATTATTGTTGAGTGGATAGATTTTAGTTGGGATAGTCGTTCAACATTCTACAAGAACAACGAACCATGGAGTATGATTTCTCTGAAATAATTTTTGTTGAGTGGATAGATTTTAGTTGGGGTAGTCGTTCAACATTCTACAAGAACAACTTACCATGGAGTATGATTTCTCTGAAACCATGATAGATTTCAAATCGATTTTGACCAAGATGAGTCTCTGGTGTGAAATAATTTTTGTTGAGTGGATAGATTTTAGTTGGGATAGTCGTTCAACATTTTACAAGAACAACGAACCATGGAGTATGATTTCTCTGCAACCATGATAGATTTCAAATCGATCCTGACCAAGATGAGTCTGTGGTGTGAAATAATTTTTGTTGAGTGGATAGATTTTAGTTGGGGTAGTCGTTCAACATTCTACAAGAACAACTTATCATGGAGTATGATTTCTCTGCAACCATGATAGATTTCAAATCGATCCTGACCAAGATGAGTCTGTGGTGTGAAATAATTTTTGTTGAGTGGATAGATTTTAGTTGGGATAGTCGTTCAACATTCTACAAGAACAACGAACCATGGAGTATGATTTCTCTGAAATAATTTTTGTTGAGTGGATAGATTTTAGTTGGGGTAGTCGTTCAACATTCTACAAGAACAACTTACCATGGAGTATGATTTCTCTGAAATAATTTTTGTTGAGTGGATAGATTTTAGTTGGGGTAGTCGTTCAACATTCTACAAGAACAACTTACCATGGACTATGATTTCTCTGAAATAATTTTTGTTGAGTGGATAGATTTTAGTTGGGGTAGTCGTTCAACATTCTACAAGAACAACTTACCATGGAGTATGATTTCTCTGAAATAATTTTTGTTGAGTGGATAGATTTTAGTTGGGATAGTCGTTCAACATTCTACAAGAACAACTTACCATGGAGTATGATTTCTCTGCAACCATGATAGATTTGAAATCGATCCTGACGAAGATGAGTCTATGGTGTGAAATAATTTTTGTTGAGTGGATAGATTTTAGTTGGGGTAGTCGTTCAACATTCTACAAGAACAACTTACCATGGAGTATGATTTCTCTGAAATAATTTTTGTTGAGTGGATAGATTTTAGTTGGGATAGTCGTTCAACATTCTACAAGAACAACTTACCATGGAGTATGATTTCTCTGCAACCATGATAGATTTCAAATCGATCCTGACCAAGATGAGTCTGTGGTGTGAAATGATTTTTGTTGAGTGGATAGATTTTAGTTGGGGTAGTCGTTCAACATTCTACAAGAACAACTTACCATGGAGTATGATTTCTCTGAAATAATTTTTGTTGAGTGGATAGATTTTAGTTGGGGTAGTCGTTCAACATTCTACAAGAACAACGAACCATGGAGTATGATTTCTCTGAAATAATTATTGTTGAGTGGATAGATTTTATTTGGGATAGTCGTTCAACATTCTACAAGAACAACGAACCATGGAGTATGATTTCTCTGAAATAATTTTTGTTGAGTGGATAGATTTTAGTTGGGTTAGTCGTTCAACATTCTACAAGAACAACTTACCATGGAGTATGATTTCTCTGAAACCATGATAGATTTCAAATCGATCCTGACCAAGATGAGTCTGTGGTGTGAAATAATTTTTGTTGAGTGGATAGATTTTAGTTGGGATAGTCGTTCAACATTTTACAAGAACAACGAACCATGGAGTATGATTTCTCTGAAACCATGATAGATTTCAAATCGATCCTGACCAAGATGAGTCTGTGGTGTGAAATAATTTTTGTTGAGTGGATAGATTTTAGTTGGGATAGTCGTTCAACATTCTACAAGAACAACGAACCATGGAGCATGATTTCTCTGAAATAGTTTTTGTTGAGTGGATAGATTTTAGTTGGGGTAGTCGTTCAACATTCTACAAGAACAACTTACCATGGAGTATGATTTCTCTGAAATAATTTTTGTTGAGTGGATAGAATTTAGTTGGGGTAGTCGTTCAACATTCTACAAGAACAACTTACCATGGAGTATGATTTCTCTGCAACCATGATAGATTTCAAATCGATCCTGACGAAGATGAGTCTGTGGTGTGAAATAATTTTTGTTGAGTGGATAGATTTAATTGGGGTAGTCGTTCAACATTCTACAAGAACAACTTACCATGGAGTATGATTTCTCTGAAATAATTTTTGTTGAGTGGATAGATTTTAGTTGGGGTAGTCGTTCAACATTCTACAAGAACAACGAACCATGGAGTATGATTTCTCTGAAATAATTATTGTTGAGTGGATAGATTTTATTTGGGATAGTCGTTCAACATTCTACAAGAACAACGAACCATGGAGTATGATTTCTCTGAAATAATTTTTGTTGAGTGGATAGATTTTAGTTGGGGTAGTCGTTCAACATTCTACAAGAACAACTTACCATGGAGTATGATTTCTCTGAAACCATGATAGATTTCAAATCGATCCTGACCAAGATGAGTCTCTGGTGTGAAATAATTTTTGTTGAGTGGATAGATTTTAGTTGGGATAGTCGTTCAACATTGTACAAGAACAACTAACCATGGAGTATGATTTCTCTGCAACCATGATAGATTTCAAATCGATCCTGACCAAGATGAGTCTGTGGTGTGAAATAATTTTTGTTGAGTGGATAGATTTTAGTTGGGGTAGTCGTTCAACATTCTACAAGAACAACTTACCATGGAGTATGATTTCTCTGCAACCATGATAGATTTCAAATCGATCCTGACCAAGATGAGTCTGTGGTGTGAAATAATTTTTGTTGAGTGGATAGATTTTAGTTGGGATAGTCGTTCAACATTCTACAAGAACAACGAACCATGGAGCATGATTTCTCTGAAATAGTTTTTGTTGAGTGGATAGATTTTAGTTGGGGTAGTCGTTCAACATTCTACAAGAACAACTTACCATGGAGTATGATTTCTCTGAAATAATTTTTGTTGAGTGGATAGAATTTAGTTGGGGTAGTCGTTCAACATTCTACAAGAACAACTTACCATGGACTATGATTTCTCTGAAATAATTTTTGTTGAGTGGATAGATTTTAGTTGGGGTAGTCGTTCAACATTCTACAAGAACAACTTACCATGTAGTATGATTTCTCTGCAACCATGATAGATTTCAAATCGATCCTGACGAAGATGAGTCTGTGGTGTGAAATAATTTTTGTTGAGTGGATAGATTTTAGTTGTGGTAGCCGTTCAACATTCTACAAGAACAACTTACCATGGAGTATGATTTCTCTGAAATAATTTTTGTTGAGTGGATAGATTTTAGTTGGGATAGTCGTTCAACATTCTACAAGAACAACTTACCATGGAGTATGATTTCTCTGCAACCATGATAGATTTCAAATCGATCCTGACGAAGATGAGTCTGTGGTGTGAAATAATTTTTGTTGAGTGGATAGATTTAATTGGGGTAGTCGCTCAACATTCTACAAGAACAACGAACCATGGAGTATGATTTCTCTGAAATAATTTTTGTTGAGTGGATAGATTTTAGTTGGGGTAGTCGTTCAACATTCTACAAGAACAACTTACCATGGAGTATGATTTCTCTGAAACCATGATAGATTTCAAATCGATTATGACCAAGATGAGTCTGTGGTGTGAAATAATTTTTGTTGAGTGGATAGATTTTAGTTGGGATAGTCGTTCAACATTCTACAAGAACAACGAACCATGGAGTATGATTTCTCTGAAATAATTTTTGTTGAGTGGATAGATTTTAGTTCGGATAGTCGTTCAACATTCTACAAGAACAACTTACCATGGAGTATGATTTCTCTGAAATAATTTTTGTTGAGTGGATAGATTTTAGTTGGGGTAGTCGTTCAACATTCTACAAGAACAACTTACCATGGAGTATGATTTCTCTGAAATAATTTTTGTTGAGTGGATAGATTTTAGTTGGGGTAGTCGTTCAACATTCTACAAGAACAACTTACCATGGAGTATGATTTCTCTGAAACCATGATAGATTTCAAATCGATCCTGACTAAGATGAGTCTGTGGTGTGAAATAATTTTTGTTGAGTGGATAGATTTTAGTTGGGATAGTCGTTCAACATTCTACAAGAACAACTTACCATGGACTATGATTTCTCTGAAATAATTTTTGTTGAGTGGATAGATTTTAGTTGGGGTAGTCGTTCAACATTCTACAAGAACAACTTACCATGGAGTATGATTTCTCTGAAATAATTTTTGTTGAGTGGATAGATTTTAGTTGGGATAGTCGTTCAACATTCTACAAGAACAACTTACCATGGAGTATGATTTCTCTGCAACCATGATAGATTTCAAATCGATCCTGACGAAGATGAGTCTGTGGTGTGAAATAATTTTTGTTGAGTTAATAGATTTTAGTTGGGGTAGTCGTTCAACATTCTACAAGAACAACTTACCATGGAGTATGATTTCTCTGAAATAATTTTTGTTGAGTGGATAGATTTTAGTTGGGATAGTCGTTCAACATTCTACAAGAACAACTTACCATGGAGTATGATTTCTCTGCAACCATGATAGATTTCAAATCGATCCTGACCAAGATGAGTCTGTGGTGTGAAATGATTTTTGTTGAGTGGATAGATTTTAGTTGGGGTAGTCGTTCAACATTCTACAAGAACAACTTACCATGGAGTATGATTTCTCTGAAATAATTTTTGTTGAGTGGATAGATTTTAGTTGGGGTAGTCGTTCAACATTCTACAAGAACAACGAACCATGGAGTATGATTTCTCTGAAATAATTATTGTTGAGTGGATAGATTTTATTTGGGATAGTCGTTCAACATTCTACAAGAACAACGAATCATGGAGTATGATTTCTCTGAAATAATTTTTGTTGAGTGGATAGATTTTAGTTGGGGTAGTCGTTCAACATTCTACAAGAACAACTTACCATGGAGTGTGATTTCTCTGAAACCATGATAGATTTCAAATCGATCCTGACCAAGATGAGTCTCTGGTGTGAAATAATTTTTGTTGAGTGGATAGATTTTAGTTGGGATAGTCGTTCAACATTTTACAAGAACAACGAACCATGGAGTATGATTTCTCTGCAACCATGATAGATTTCAAATCGATCCTGACCAAGATGAGTCTGTGGTGTGAAATAATTTTTGTTGAGTGGATAGATTTTAGTTGGGGTAGTCGTTCAACATTCTACAAGAACAACTTACCATGGAGTATGATTTCTCTGCAACCATGATAGATTTCAAATCGATCCTGACCAAGATGAGTCTGTGGTGTGAAATAATTTTTGTTGAGTGGATAGATTTTAGTTGGGATAGTCGTTCAACATTCTACAAGAACAACGAACCATGGAGCATGATTTCTCTGAAATAATTTTTGTTGAGTGGATAGATTTTAGTTGGGATAGTCGTTCAACATTCTACAAGAACAACGAACCATGGAGTATGATTTCTCTGAAATAATTTTTGTTGAGTGGATAGATTTTAGTTGGGGTAGTCGTTCAACATTCTACAAGAACAACTTACCATGGAGTATGATTTCTCTGAAATAATTTTTGTTGAGTGGATAGATTTTAGTTGGGGTAGTCGTTCAACATTCTACAAGAACAACTTACCATGGACTATGATTTCTCTGAAATAATTTTTGTTGAGTGGATAGATTTTAGTTGGGGTAGTCGTTCAACATTCTACAAGAACAACTTACCATGGAGTATGATTTCTCTGCAACCATGATAGATTTCAAATCGATCCTGACTAAGATGAGTCTGTATTGTGAAATAATTTTTGTTGAGTGGATAGATTTTAGTTGGGATAGTCGTTCAACATTCTACAAGAACAACGAATCATGGAGTATGATTTCTCTGAAATAATTTTTGTTGAGTGGATAGATTTTAGTTGGGGTACTCGTTCAACATTCTACAAGAACAACTTAAAATGGAGTATGATTTCTCTGAAATAATTTTTGTTGAGTGGATAGATTTTAGTTGGGGTAGTCGTTCAACATTCTACAAGAACAACTTACCATGGACTATGATTTCTCTGAAATAATTTTTGTTGAGTGGATAGATTTTAGTTGGGGTAGTCGTTCAACATTCTACAAGAACAACTTACCATGGACTATGATTTCTCTGAAATAATTTTTGTTGAGTGGATAGATTTTAGTTGGGATAGTCGTTCAACATTCTACAAGAACAACTTACCATGGAGTATGATTTCCCTGCAACCATGATAGATTTCAAATCGATCCTGACCAAGATGAGTCTGTGGTGTGAAATGATTTTTGTTGAGTGGATAGATTTTAGTTGGGGTAGTCGTTCAACATTCTACAAGAACAACTTACCATGGAGTATGATTTCTCTGAAATAATTTTTGTTGAGTGGATAGATTTTAGTTGGGGTAGTCGTTCAACATTCTACAAGAACAGCGAACCATGGAGTATGATTTCTCTGAAATAATTATTGTTGAGTGGATAGATTTTATTTGGGATAGTCGTTCAACATTCTACAAGAACAACTTACCATGGAGTATGATTTCTCTGAAACCATGATAGATTTCAAATCGATCCTGACCAAGATGAGCCTCTGGTGTGAAATAATTTTTGTTGAGTGGATAGATTTTTGTTGGGATAGTCGTTCAACATTTTACAAGAACAACGAACCATGGAGTATGATTCCTCTGCAACCATGATAGATTTCAAATCGATCCTGACCAAGATGAGTCTGTGGTGTGAAATAATTTTTGTTGAGTGGATAGATTTTAGTTGGGGTAGTCGTTCAACATTCTACAAGAACAACTTACCATGGAGTATGATTTCTCTGCAACCATGATAGATTTCAAATCGATCCTGACCAAGATGAGTCTGTGGTGTGAAATAATTTTTGTTGAGTGGATAGATTTTAGTTGGGATAGTCGTTCAACATTCTACAAGAACAACGAACTATGGAGCATGATTTCTCTGAAATAATTTTTGTTGAGTGGATAGATTTTAGTTGGGGTAGTCGTTCAACATTCTACAAGAACAACTTACCATGGAGTATGATTTCTCTGAAATAATTTTTGTTGAGTGGATAGAATTTAGTTGGGGTAGTCGTTCAACATTCTACAAGAACAACTTACCATGGAGTATGATTTCTCTGCAACCATGATAGATTTCAAATCGATCCTGACCAAGATGAGTCTGTGGTGTGAAATAATTTTTGTTGAGTGGATAGATTTTAGTTGGGGTAGTCGTTCAACATTCTACAAGAACAACTTACCATGGAGTATGATTTCTCTGCAACCATGATAGATTTCAAATCGATCCTGACGAAGATGAGTCTGTGGTGTGAAATAATTTTTGTTGAGTGTATAGATTTTAGTTGTGGTAGTCGTTCAACATTCTACAAGAACAACGAACCATGGAGTATGATTTCTCTGAAATAATTTTTGTTGAGTGGATAGATTTTAGTTGGGATAGTCGTTCAACATTCTACAAGAACAACTTACCATGGAGTATGATTTCTCTGCAACCATTATAGATTTCAAATCGGTCCTGACGAAGATGAGTCTGTTTTGTGAAATAATTTTTGTTGAGTGGATAGATTTAATTGGGGTAGTCGTTCAACATTCTACAAGAACAACGAACCATGGAGTATGATTTCTCTGAAATAATTTTTGTTGAGTGGATAGATTTTAGTTGGGGTAGTCGTTCAACATTCTACAAGAACAACTTACCATGGAGTATGATTTCTCTGAAACCATGATAGATTTCAAATCGATCCTGACCAAGATGAGTCTGTGGTGTGAAATAATTTTTGTTGAGTGGATAGATTTTAGTTGGGGTAGTCGTTCAACATTCTACAAGAACAACTTACCATGGAGTATGATTTCTCTGAAATAATTTTTGTTGAGTGGATAGATTTTAGTTGGGGTAGTCGTTCAACATTCTACAAGAGCAACTTACCATGCAGTATGATTTCTCTGGAATAATTTTTGTTGAGTGGATAGATTTTAGTTGGGGTAGTCGTTCAACATTCTACAAGAACAACGAACCATGGAGTATGATTTCTCTGAAACCATGATAGATTTCAAATCGATCCTGACCAAGATGAGTCTGTGGTGTGAAATAATTTTTGTTGAGTGGATAGATTTTAGTTGTTGTAGTCGTTCAACATTCTACAAGAACAACTTACCATGGACTATGATTTCTCTGAAATAATTTTTGTTGAGTAGATAGATTTTAGTTGGGGTAGTCGTTCAACATTCTACAAGAACAACGAACCATGGAGTATGATTTCTCTGAAACCATGATAGATTTCAAATCGATCCTGACCAAGATGAGTCTGTGGTGTGAAATAATTTTTGTTGAGTGGATAGATTTTATTTGGGGTAGTCGTTCAACATTCTACAAGAACAACGAACCATGGAGTATGATTTCTCTGAAATAATTTTTGTTTAGTGGATAGATTTTAGTTGGGGTAGTCGTTCAACATTCTATAAGAACAACTTACCATAGACAATGATTTCTCTGAAATAATTTTTGTTGAGTGGATAGATTTTAGTTGGGGTAGTCGTTCAACATTCTACAAGAACAACTTACCATGGAGTATGATTTCTCTGCAACCATGATAGATTTCAAATCGATCCTGACCAAGATGAGTCTGTGGTGTGAAATAATTTTTGTTGAGTGGATAGATTTTAGTTGGGGTAGTCGTTCAACATTCTACAAGAACAACTTACCATGGAGTATGATTTCTCTGAAACCACGATAGATTTCAAATCGATCCTGACCAAGATGAGTCTGTGGTGTGAAATAATTTTTGTTGAGTGGATAGATTTTAGTTGGGGTAGTCGTTCAACATTCTACAAGAACAACGAACCATGGAGTATGATTTCTCTGAAATAATTTTTGTTGAGTGGATAGATTTTAGTTGGGGTAGTCGTTCAACATTCTACAAGAACGACTTAATATGGAGCATGATTTCTCTGAAATAATTTTTGTTGAGTGGATAGATTTTAGTTGGGATAGTCGTTCAACATTCTACAAGAACAACTTACCATGGACTATGATTTCTCTGAAACCATGATAGATTTCAAATCGATCCTGACCAAGATGAGTCTGTGGTGTGAAATAATTTTTGTTGAGTGGATAGATTTTAGTTGGGGTAGTCGTTCAACATTCTACAAGAACAACGAAACCTGGAGTATTATTTCTCTGCAACCATGATTGATTTCAAATCGATCCTGACCAAGATGAGTCTGTGGTGCGAAATAATTTTTGTTGAGTGGATAGATTTTAGTTGTGATAGTCGTTCAACATTCTGCAAGAACAACGAACTATGGAGTATGATTTCTCTGAAATAATTTTTGTTGAGTGGATAGATTTTAGTTGTGGTAGTCGTTCAACATTCTACAGGAACAACTTACCATGGAGTATGATTTCTCTGAAATAATTTTTGTTGAGTGGATAGATTTTAGTTGGGGTAGTCGTTCAACATTCTACAAGAACAAGGAACCATGGAGTATGATTTCTCTGAAAAAATTTTTGTTGAGTGGATAGATTTTAGTTGGGGTAGTCGTTCAACATTCTACAAGAACAACTTACCATGGACTATGATTTCTCTGAAATAATTTTTTTTGAGTGGATGGATTTTAGTTGGGGTAGTCGTTCAACATTCTACAAGAACAACTTATCATGGAGTATGATTTCTCTGAAACCATGATAGATTTCAAATCGATCCTGACCAAGATGAGTCTGTGGTGTGAAATAATTTTTGTTGAGTGGATAGATTTTAGTTGGGATAGTCGTTCAACATTTTACAAGAACAACGAACCATGGAGTATGATTTCTCTGAAACCATGATAGATTTCAAATCGATCCTGACCAAGATGAGTCTGTGGTGTGAAATAATTTTTGTTGAGTGGATAGATTTTAGTTGGGGTAGTCGTTCAACATTCTATAAGAACAACTTACCATGGACTATGATTTCTCTGAAATAATTTTTGTTGAGTGGATAGATTTTAGTTGGGGTAGTCGTTCAACATTCTACAAGAACAACTTAATATGGAGCATGATTTCTCTGAAATAATTTTTGTTGAGTGGATAGATTTTAGTTGGGATAGTCGTTCAACATTCTACAAGAACAACTTACCATGGACTATGATTTCTCTGAAACCATGATAGATTTCAAATCGATCCTGACCAAGATGAGTCTGTGGTGCGAAATAATTTTTGTTGAGTGGATAGATTTTAGTTGGGATAGTCGTTCAACATTCTGCAAGAACAACGAACCATGGAGTATGATTTCTCTGAAATAATTTTTGTTGAGTGGATAGATTTTAGTTGTGGTAGTCGTTCAACATTCTACAAGAACAACTTACCATGGAGTATGATTTCTCTGAAACCATGATAGATTTCAAATCGATCCTGACCAAGATGAGTCTGTGGTGTGAAATAATTTTTGTTGAGTGGATAGATTTTAGTTGGGGTAGTCGTTCAACATTCTATAAGAACAACTTACCATGGACTATGATTTCTCTGAAATAATTTTTGTTGAGTGGATAGATTTTAGTTGGGGTAGTCGTTCAACATTCTACAAGAACAACTTACCATGGAGTATGATTTCTCTGCAACCATGATAGATTTCAAATCGATACTGACCAAGATGAGTCTGTGGTGCGAAATAATTTTTGTTGAGTGGATAGATTTTAGTTGGGGTAGTCGTTCAACATTCTACAAGAACAACTTACCATGGAGTATGATTTCTCTGAAACCATGATAGATTTCAAATCGATCCTGACCAAGATGAGTCTGTGGTGTGAAATAATTTTTGTTGAGTGGATAGATTTTAGTTGGGGTAGTCGTTCAACATTCTACAAGAACAACGAAACCTGGAGTATGATTTCTCTGCAACCATGATTGATTTCAAATCGATCCTGACCAAGATGAGTCTGTGGTGCGAAATAAGTTTTGTTGAGTGGATAGATTTTAGTTGGGATAGTCGTTCAACATTCTGCAAGAACAACGAACTATGGAGTATGATTTCTCTGAAATAATTTTTGTTGAGTGGATAGATTTTAGTTGTGGTAGTCGTTCAACATTCTACAGGAACAACTTACCATGGAGTATGATTTCTCTGAAATAATTTTTGTTGAGTGGATAGATTTTAGTTGGGGTAGTCGTTCAACATTCTACAAGAACAAGGAACCATGGAGTATGATTTCTCTGAAAAAATTTTTGTTGAGTGGATAGATTTTAGTTGGGGTAGTCGTTCAACATTCTACAAGAACAACTTACCATGGACTATGATTTCTCTGAAATAATTTTTTTTGAGTGGATGGATTTTAGTTGGGGTAGTCGTTCAACATTCTACAAGAACAACTTATCATGGAGTATGATTTCTCTGAAACCATGATAGATTTCAAATCGATCCTGACCAAGATGAGTCTGTGGTGTGAAATAATTTTTGTTGAGTGGATAGATTTTAGTTGGGATAGTCGTTCAACATTTTACAAGAACAACGAACCATGGAGTATGATTTCTCTGAAACCATGATAGATTTCAAATCGATCCTGACCAAGATGAGTCTGTGGTGTGAAATAATTTTTGTTGAGTGGATAGATTTTAGTTGGGGTAGTCGTTCAACATTCTATAAGAACAACTTACCAAGGACTATGATTTCTCTGAAATAATTTTTGTTGAGTGGATAGATTTTAGTTGGGGTAGTCGTTCAACATTCTACAAGAACAACTTAATATGGAGCATGATTTCTCTGAAATAATTTTTGTTGAGTGGATAGATTTTAGTTGGGATAGTCGTTCAACATTCTACAAGAACAACTTACCATGGACTATGATTTCTCTGAAACCATGATAGATTTCAAATCGATCCTGACCAAGATGAGTCTGTGGTGCGAAATAATTTTTGTTGAGTGGATAGATTTTAGTTGGGATAGTCGTTCAACATTCTGCAAGAACAACGAACCATGGAGTATGATTTCTCTGAAATAATTTTTGTTGAGTGGATAGATTTTAGTTGTGGTAGTCGTTCAACATTCTACAAGAACAACTTACCATGGAGTATGATTTCTCTGAAACCATGATAGATTTCAAATCGATCCTGACCAAGATGAGTCTGTGGTGTGAAATAATTTTTGTTGAGTGGATAGATTTTAGTTGGGGTAGTCGTTCAACATTCTATAAGAACAACTTACCATGGACTATGATTTCTCTGAAATAATTTTTGTTGAGTGGATAGATTTTAGTTGGGGTAGTCGTTCAACATTCTACAAGAACAACTTACCATGGAGTATGATTTCTCTGCAACCATGATAGATTTCAAATCGATACTGACCAAGATGAGTCTGTGGTGGGAAATAATTTTTGTTGAGTGGATAGATTTTAGTTGGGATAGTCGTTCAACATTCTGCAAGAACAACGAACCATGGACTATGATTTCTCTGAAATAATTTTTGTTGAGTGGATAGATTTTAGTTGGGGTAGTCGTTCAACATTCTACAAGAACAACTTACCATGGAGTATGATTTCTCTGAAACCATGATAGATTTCAAATCGATCCTGACCAAGATGAGTCTGTGGTGTGAAATAATTTTTGTTGAGTGGATAGATTTTAGTTGGGGTAGTCGTTCAACATTCTACAAGAACAACGAAACCTGGAGTATGATTTCTCTGCAACCATGATTGATTTCAAATCGATCCTGACCAAGATGAGTCTGTGGTGCGAAATAAGTTTTGTTGAGTGGATAGATTTTAGTTGGGATAGTCGTTCAACATTCTGCAAGATCAACGAACTATGGAGTATGATTTCTCTGAAATAATTTTTGTTGAGTGGATAGATTTTAGTTGTGGTAGTCGTTCAACATTCTACAGGAACAACTTACCATGGAGTATGATTTCTCTGAAATAATTTTTGTTGAGTGGATAGATTTTAGTTGGGGTAGTCGTTCAACATTCTACAAGAACAAGGAACCATGGAGTATGATTTCTCTGAAAAAATTTTTGTTGAGTGGATAGATTTTAGTTGGGGTAGTCGTTCAACATTCTACAAGAACAACTTACCATGGACTATGATTTCTCTGAAATAATTTTTGTTGAGTGGATGGATTTTAGTTGGGGTAGTCGTTCAACATTCTACAAGAACAACTTATCATGGAGTATGATTTCTCTGAAACCATGATAGATTTCAAATCGATCCTGACCAAGATGAGTCTGTGGTGTGAAATAATTTTTGTTGAGTGGATAGATTTTAGTTGGGATAGTCGTTCAACATTTTACAAGAACAATGAACCATGGAGTATGATTTCTCTGAAACCATGATAGATTTCAAATCGATCCTGACCAAGATGAGTCTGTGGTGTGAAATAATTTTTGTTGAGTGGATAGATTTTAGTTGGGGTAGTCGTTCAACATTCTATAAGAACAACTTACCATGGACTATGATTTCTCTGAAATAATTTTTGTTGAGTGGATAGATTTTAGTTGGGGTAGTCGTTCAACATTCTACAAGAACAACTTACCATCGAGTATGATTTCTCTGCAACCATGATAGATTTCAAATCGATACTGACCAAGATGAGTCTGTGGTGTGAAATAATTTTTGTTGAGTGGATAGATTTTAGTTGGGGTAGTCGTTCAACATTCTGCAAGAACAACGAACCATGGACTATGATTTCTCTGAAATAATTTTTGTTGAGTGGATAGATTTTAGTTGGGGTAGTCGTTCAACATTCTACAAGAACAACTTACCATGGAGTATGATTTCTCTGCAACCATGTTAGATTTCAAATCGATCCTGACCAAGATGAGTCTGCGGTGTGAAATAATTTTTGTTGAGTGGATAGATTTTAGTTGGGGTAGTCGTTCAACATTCTACAAGAACAACTTACCATGGAGTATGATTTCTCTGCAACCACGATAGATTTCAAATCGATCCTGACCAAGATGAGTCTGTGGTGTGAAATAATTTTTGTTGAGTGGATAGATTTTAGTTGGGGTAGTCGTTCAACATTCTACAAGAACGACTTAATATGGAGCATGATTTCTCTGAAATAATTTTTGTTGAGTGGATAGATTTTAGTTGGGATAGTCGTTCAACATTCTACAAGAACAACTTACCATGGACTATGATTTCTCTGCAACCATGTTAGATTTCAAATCGATACTGACCAAGATGAGTCTGTGGTGCGAAATAATTTTTGTTGAGTGGATAGATTTTAGTTTGGATAGTCATTCAACATTCTGCAAGAACAACGAACCATGGACTATGATTTCTCTGAAATAATTTTTGTTGAGTGGATAGATTTTAGTTGGGGTAGTCGTTCAACATTCTACAAGAACAACTTACCATGGAGTATGATTTCTCTGCAACCATGTTAGATTTCAAATCGATCCTGACCAAGATGAGTCTGCGGTGTGAAATAATTTTTGTTGAGTGGATAGATTTTAGTTGGGGTAGTCGTTCAACATTCTACAAGAACAACTTACCATGGAGTATGATTTCTCTGCAACCACGATAGATTTCAAATCGATCCTGACCAAGATGAGTCTGTGGTGTGAAATAATTTTTGTTGAGTGGATAGATTTTAGTTGGGGTAGTCGTTCAACATTCTACAAGAACGACTTAATATGGAGCATGATTTCTCTGAAATAATTTTTGTTGAGTGGATAGATTTTAGTTGGGATAGTCGTTCAACATTCTACAAGAACAACTTACCATGGACTATGATTTCTCTGCAACCATGTTAGATTTCAAATCGATCCTGACCAAGATGAGTCTGCGGTGTGAAATAATTTTTGTTGAGTGGATAGATTTTAGTTGGGGTAGTCGTTCAACATTCTACAAGAACAACTTACCATGGAGTATGATTTCTCTGCAACCACGATAGATTTCAAATCGATCCTGACCAAGATGAGTCTGTGGTGTGAAATAATTTTTGTTGAGTGGATAGATTTTAGTTGGGGTAGTCGTTCAACATTCTACAAGAACAACTTAATATGGAGCATGATTTCTCTGAAATAATTTTTGTTGAGTGG
The DNA here is from genome assembly GCA_905220385.1 of Xylota sylvarum. Lineage (NCBI taxonomy): Eukaryota > Metazoa > Arthropoda > Insecta > Diptera > Syrphidae > Xylota > Xylota sylvarum. Next base: position 237,511 of record CAJMZQ010000091.1, read on the forward strand.
ATAGATTTTAGTTGGGATAGTCGTTCAACATTCTACAAGAACAACTTACCATGGACTATGATTTCTCTGAAACCATGATAGATTTCAAATCGATCCTGACCAAGATGAGTCTGTGGTGCGAAATAATTTTTGTTGAGTGGATAGATTTTAGTTGGGATAGTCGTTCAACATTCTGCAAGAACAACGAAAAATGGAGTATGATTTCTCTGAAATAATTTTTGTTGAGTGGAGAGATTTTAGTTGTGGTAGTCGTTCAACATTCTACAAGAACAACTTACCATGGAGTATGATTTCTCTGAAATAATTTTTGTTGAGTGGATAGATTTTAGTTGGGGTAGTCGTTCAACATTCTACAAGAACAAGGAACCATGGACTATGATTTCTCTGAAATAATTTTTGTTGAGTGGATGGATTTTAGTTGGGGTAGTCGTTCAACATTCTACAAGAACAACTTATCATGGAGTATGATTTCTCTGAAACCATGATAGATTTCAAATCGATCCTGACCAAGATGAGTCTGTGGTGTGAAATAATTTTTGTTGAGTGGATAGATTTTAGTTGGGATAGTCGTTCAACATTTTACAAGAACAATGAACCATGGAGTATGATTTCTCTGAAACCATGATAGATTTCAAATCGATCCTGACCAAGATGAGTCTGTGGTGTGAAATAATTTTTGTTGAGTGGATAGATTTTAGTTGGGGTAGTCGTTCAACATTCTATAAGAACAACTTACCATGGACTATGATTTCTCTGAAATAATTTTTGTTGAGTGGATAGATTTTAGTTGGGGTAGTCGTTCAACATTCTACAAGAACAACTTACCATGGAGTATGATTTCTCTGCAACCATGATAGATTTCAAATCGATACTGACCAAGATGAGTCTGTGGTGTGAAATAATTTTTGTTGAGTGGATAGATTTTAGTTGGGGTAGTCGTTCAACATTCTGCAAGAACAACGAACCATGGACTATGATTTCTCTGAAATAATTTTTGTTGAGTGGATAGATTTTAGTTGGGGTAGTCGTTCAACATTCTACAAGAACAACTTACCATGGAGTATGATTTCTCTGCAACCATGTTAGATTTCAAATCGATCCTGACCAAGATGAGTCTGCGGTGTGAAATAATTTTTGTTGAGTGGATAGATTTTAGTTGGGGTAGTCGTTCAACATTCTACAAGAACAACTTACCATGGAGTATGATTTCTCTGCAACCACGATAGATTTCAAATCGATCCTGACCAAGATGAGTCTGTGGTGTGAAATAATTTTTGTTGAGTGGATAGATTTTAGTTGGGGTAGTCGTTCAACATTCTACAAGAACGACTTAATATGGAGCATGATTTCTCTGAAATAATTTTTGTTGAGTGGATAGATTTTAGTTGGGATAGTCGTTCAACATTCTACAAGAACAACTTACCATGGACTATGATTTCTCTGCAACCATGTTAGATTTCAAATCGATACTGACCAAGATGAGTCTGTGGTGCGAAATAATTTTTGTTGAGTGGATAGATTTTAGTTTGGATAGTCGTTCAACATTCTGCAAGAACAACGAACCATGGACTATGATTTCTCTGAAATAATTTTTGTTGAGTGGATAGATTTTAGTTGGGGTAGTCGTTCAACATTCTACAAGAACAACTTACCATGGAGTATGATTTCTCTGCAACCATGTTAGATTTCAAATCGATCCTGACCAAGATGAGTCTGCGGTGTGAAATAATTTTTGTTGAGTGGATAGATTTTAGTTGGGGTAGTCGTTCAACATTCTACAAGAACAACTTACCATGGAGTATGATTTCTCTGCAACCACGATAGATTTCAAATCGATCCTGACCAAGATGAGTCTGTGGTGTGAAATAATTTTTGTTGAGTGGATAGATTTTAGTTGGGGTAGTCGTTCAACATTCTACAAGAACGACTTAATATGGAGCATGATTTCTCTGAAATAATTTTTGTTGAGTGGATAGATTTTAGTTGGGATAGTCGTTCAACATTCTACAAGAACAACTTACCATGGACTATGATTTCTCTGCAACCATGTTAGATTTCAAATCGATCCTGACCAAGATGAGTCTGCGGTGTGAAATAATTTTTGTTGAGTGGATAGATTTTAGTTGGGGTAGTCGTTCAACATTCTACAAGAACAACTTACCATGGAGTATGATTTCTCTGCAACCACGATAGATTTCAAATCGATCCTGACCAAGATGAGTCTGTGGTGTGAAATAATTTTTGTTGAGTGGATAGATTTTAGTTGGGGTAGTCGTTCAACATTCTACAAGAACAACTTAATATGGAGCATGATTTCTCTGAAATAATTTTTGTTGAGTGGATAGATTTTAGTTGGGATAGTCGTTCAACATTCTACAAGAACAACTTACCATGGACTATGATTTCTCTGAAACCATGATAGATTTCAAATCGATCCTGACCAAGATGAGTCTGTGGTGCGAAATAATTTTTGTTGAGTGGATAGATTTTAGTTGGGATAGTCGTTCAACATTCTGCAAGAACAACGAAAAATGGAGTATGATTTCTCTGAAATAATTTTTGTTGAGTGGAGAGATTTTAGTTGTGGTAGTCGTTCAACATTCTACAAGAACAACTTACCATGGAGTATGATTTCTCTGAAATAATTTTTGTTGGGTGGATAGATTTTAGTTGGGGTAGTCGTTCAACATTCTACAAGAACAAGGAACCATGGAGTATGATTTCTCTGAAAAAATTTTTGTTGAGTGGATAGATTTTAGTTGGGGTAGTCGTTCAACATTCTACAAGAACAACTTACCATGGAGTATGATTTCTCTGAAACCATGATAGATTTCAAATCGATCCTGACCAAGATGAGTCTGTGGTGTGAAATAATTTTTGTTGAGTGGATAGATTTTAGTTGGGGTAGTCGTTCAACATTCTACAAGAACAACGAACCATGGAGTATGATTTCTCTGAAACCATGATAGATTTCAAATCGATCCTGACCAAGATGAGTCTGTGGTGTGAAATAATTTTTGTTGAGTGGATAGATTTTAGTTGGGATAGTCGTTCAACATTCTACAAGAACAACTTACCATGGAGTATGATTTCTCTGAAATAATTTTTGTTGAGTGGATAGATTTAAGTTGGGATAGTCGTTCAACATTCTACAAGAACAACGAACCATGGAGTATGATTTCTCTGAAATAATTTTTGTTGAGTGGATAGATTTTAGTTGGGGTAGTCGTTCAACATTCTACAAGAACAACGAACCATGGAGTATGATTTCGCTGAAATAATTTTTGTTGAGTGGATAGATTTTAGTTGGGGTAGTCGTTCAACATTCTACAAGAACAACTTGCCATGGAGTATGATTTCTCTGAAATAATTTTTGTTGAGTGGATAGATTTTAGTTGGGATAGTCGTTCAACATTCTACAAGAACAACTTACCATGGACTATGATTTCTCTGAAACCATGATAGATTTCAAATCGATCCTGACCAAGATGAGTCTGTGGTGTGAAATAATTTTTGCTGAGTGGATAGATTTTAGTTGGGGTAGTCGTTCAACATTCTACAAGAACAACGAAACATGGAGTATGATTTCTCTGCAACCATGATAGATTTCAAATCGATCCTGACCAAGATGAGTCTGTGGTGTGAAATAATTTTTGTTGAGTGGATAGATTTTAGTTGGGATAGTCGTTCAACATTCTACAAGAACAACTTACCATGGACTATGATTTCTCTGAAACCATGATAGATTTCAAATCGATCCTGACCAAGATGAGTCTGTGGTGTGAAATAATTTTTGTTGAGTGGATAGATTTTAGTTGAAATAGTCGTTCAACATTCTACAAGAACAACGAACCATGGAGTATGATTTCTCTGAAATAACTTTTGTTGAGTGGATAGATTTTAGTTGGGGTAGTCGTTCAACATTCTACAAGAACAACTTACTATGGAGTATGATTTCTCTGAAATTATTTTTGTTGAGTGGATAGATTTTAGTTGAAATAGTCGTTCAACATTCTACAAGAACAACGAACCATGGAGTATGATTTCTCTGAAATAACTTTTGTTGAGTGAATAGATTTTAGTTGGGGTAGTCGTTCAACATTCTACAAGAACAACGAACCATGGAGTATGATTTCTCTGAAATAATTTTTGTTGAGTGGATAGATTTTAGTTGGGGTAGTCGTTCAACATTCTACAAGAACAACGAACCATGTAGTATGATTTCTCTGAAATAATTTTTGTTGAGTGGATAGATTTCAGTTGGGACAGTCGTTCAACATTCTACAAGAACAACGAACCATAGAGTATGGTTTCTCTGAAATAATTTTTGTTGAGTGGATAGATTTTAGTTGGGGTAGTCGTTCAACATTCTACGAGAACAACGGACCATAGAGTATGATTTCTCTGAAATAATTTTTGTTGAGTGGATAGATTTTAGTTGGGATTGTCGTTCAACATTCTACAAGAACAACGAACCATGGAGTATGATTTCTCTGAAATAATTTTTGTTGAGTGGATAGATTTTAGTTGGGGTAGTCGTTCAACATTCTACAAGAACAACTTACCATGGAGTATGATTTCTCTGCAACCATAATAGATTTCAAATCGGTCCTGACCAAGATGAGTCTGTGGTGTGAAATAATTTTTGTTGAGTGGATAGATTTTAGTTGGGGTAGTCGTTCAACATTCTACAAGAACAACTTACCATGGAGTATGATTTCTCTGAAACCATGATAGATTTCAAATCGATCGTGAACAAGATGAGTCTGTGGTGTGAAATAAGTTTTTGTTGAGTGGATAGATTTTAGTTGGGATAGTCGTTCAACATTCTACAAGAACAACGAACCATGGAGTATGATTTCTCTGAAATAATTTTTGTTGAGTGGATAGATTTTAGTTGGGATAGTCGTTCAACATTCTACAAGAACAACGAACCATGGAGTATGATTTCTCTGAAATAATTTTTGTTGAGTGGATAGATTTTAGTTGGGGTAGTCGTTCAACATTCTACAAGAACAACGAACCATGGAGTATGATTTCTCTGAAATAATTTTTGTTGAGTGGATAGATTTTAGTTGGGGTAGTCGTTCAACATTCTACAAGAACAACTTACCATGGAGTATGATTTCTCTGAAATTATTTTTGTTGAGTGGATAGATTTTAGTTGGGGTAGTCGTTCAACATTCTACAAGAACAACTTACCATGGAGTATGATTTCTCTGAAATAATTTTTGTTGAGTGGATAGATTTTAGTTGGGGTAGTCGTTCAACATTCTACAAGAACAACGAACCATGGGGTATGATTTCTCTGAAATACTTTTTGTTGAGTGGATAGATTTTAGTTGGGGTAGTCGTTCAACATTCTACAAGAACAACGAACCATAGAGTATGATTTCTCTGAAATAATTTTTGTTGAGTGGATAGATTTTAGTTGGGGTAGTCGTTCAACATTCTACAAGAACAACGAAACCTGGAGTATGATTTCTCTGCAACCATGATAGATTTCAAATCGATCCTGAACAAGATGCGTCTGTGGTGCGAAATAATTTTTGTTGAGTGGATAGATTTTAGTTGGGATAGTCGTTCAACATTCTGCAAGAACAACGAACCATGGAGTATGATTTCTCTGAAATAATTTTTGTTGAGTGGATAGATTTTAGTTGTGGTAGTCGTTCAACATTCTACAAGAACAACTTACCATGGAGTATGATTTCTCTGAAATAATTTTTGTTGAGTGGATAGATTTTAGTTGGGGTAGTCGTTCAACATTCTACAAGAACAAGGAACCATGGAGTATGATTTCTCTGAAAAAATTTTTGTTGAGTGGATAGATTTTAGTTGGGGTAGTCGTTCAACATTCTACAAGAACAACTTACCATGGAGTATGATTTCTCTGAAATAATTTTTGTTGAGTGGATAGATTTTAGTTGGGGTAGTCGTTCAACATTCTACAAGAACAACTTACCATGGAGTATGATTTCTCTGAAACCATGATAGATTTCAAATCGATCCTGACCAAGATGAGTCTGTGGTGTGAAATAATTTTTGTTGAGTGGATAGATTTTAGTTGGGATAGTCGTTCAACATTTTACAAGAACAACGAACCATGGAGTATGATTTCTCTGAAACCATGATAGATTTCAAATCGATCCTGACCAAGATGAGTCTGTGGTGTGAAATTATTTTTGTTGAGTGGATAGATTTTAGTTGGGGTAGTCGTTCAACATTCTACAAGAACAACTTACCATGGAGTATGATTTCTCTGAAATAATTTTTGTTGAGTGGATAGATTTTAGTTGGGGTAGTCGTTCAACATTCTACAAGAACAACTTACCATGGAGTATGATTTCTCTGAAAATATGATAGATTTCAAATCGATCCTGACCAAGATGAGTCTGTGGTGTGAAATAATTTTTGTTGAGTGGATAGATTTTAGTTGGGATAGTCGTTCAACATTCTACAAGAACAACTTACCATGGAGTATGATTTCTCTGAAATAATTTTTGTTGAGTGGATAGATTTTAGTTGGGATAGTCGTTCAACATTCTACAAGAACAACTTACCATGGAGTATGATTTCTCTGAAATAATTTTTGTTGAGTGGATAGATTTTAGTTGGGGTAGTCGTTCAACATTCTACAAGAACAACTTACCATGGAGTATGATTTCTCTGAAATTATTTTTGTTGAGTGGATAGATTTTAGTTGGGATAGTCGTTTAACATTCTACAAGAACAACTTACCATGGACTATGATTTCTCTGAAACCATGATAGATTTCAAATCGATCCTGACCAAGATGAGTCTGTGGTGTGAAATAATTTTTGCTGAGTGGATAGATTTTAGTTGGGGTAGTCGTTCAACATTCTACAAGAACAACGAAACATGGAGTATGATTTCCCTGCAACCATGATAGATTTCAAATCGATCCTGACCAAGATGAGTCTGTGGTGTGAAATAATTTTTGTTGAGTGGATAGATTTTAGTTGGGATAGTCGTTCAACATTCTGCAAGAACAACTTACCATGGACTATGATTTCTCTGAAACCATGATAGATTTCAAATCGAACCTGACCAAGATGAGTCTGTGGTGTGAAATAATTTTTGTTGAGTGGATAGATTTTAGTTGGGATAGTCGTTCAACATTCTACAAGAACAACTTACCATGGAGTATGATTTCTCTGAAATAATTTTTGTTGAGTGGATAGATTTTAGTTGGGGTAGTCGTTCAACATTCTACAAGAACAACTTACCATGGAGTATGATTTCTCTGAAATTATTTTTGTTGAGTGGATAGATTTTAGTTGGGGTAGTCGTTCAACATTCTACAAGAACAACTTACCATGGAGTATGATTTCTCTGAAATAATTTTTGTTGAGTGGATAGATTTTAGTTGGGGTAGTCGTTGAACATTCTACAAGAACAACGAACCATGGAGTATGATTTCTCTGAAATAATTTTTGTTGAGTGGATAGATTTTAGTTGGGGTAGTCGTTCAACATTCTACAAGAACAACGAACCATGGAGTATGATTTCTCTGAAATAATTTTTGTTGAGTGGATAGATTTTAGTTGGGATAGTCGTTCAACATTCTACAAGAACAACGGACCATAGAGTATGATTTCTCTGAAATAATTTTTGTTGAGTGGATAGATTTTAGTTGGGATTGTCGTTCAACATTCTACAAGAACAACGAACCATGGAGTATGATTTCTCTGAAATAATTTTTGTTGAGTGGATAGATTTTAGTTGGGATAGTCGTTCAACATTCTACAAGAACAACGAACCATGGAGTATGGTTTCTCTGAAATAATTTTTGTTGAGTGGATAGATTTTAGTTGGGATAGTCGTTCAACATTCTACAAGAACAACGGACCATAGAGTATGATTTCTCTGAAATAATTTTTGTTGAGTGGATAGATTTTAGTTGGGATTGTCGTTCAACATTCTACAAGAACAACGAACCATGGAGTATGGTTTCTCTGAAATAATTTTTGTTGAGTGGATAGATTTTAGTTGGGATAGTCGTTCAACATTCTACAAGAACAACGAACCATGGAGTATGATTTCTCTGAAATAATTCTTGTTGAGTGGATAGATTTTAGTTGGGGTAGTCGTTCAACATTCTACAAGAACAACTTAACATGGAGTATGATTTCTCTGCAACCATAATAGATTTCAAATCGGTCCTGACCAAGATGAGTCTGTGGTGTGAAATAATTTTTGTTGAGTGGATAGATTTTAGTTGGGGTAGTCGTTCAACATTCTACAAGAACAACTTACCATGGAGTATGATTTCTCTGAAACCATGATAGATTTCAAATCGATCCTGACCAAGATGAGTCTATGGTGTGAAATAATTTTTGTTGAGTGGATAGATTTTAGTTGGGGTAGTCGCTCAACATTCTACAAGAACAACGAAAGATGGAGTATGATTTCTCTGAAATAATTTTTGTTGAGTGGATAGATTTTAGTTGGGATAGTCGTTCAACATTCTACAAGAACAACGAACCATGGAGTATGATTTCTCTGAAATAATTTTTGTTGAGTGGATAGATTTTAGTTGGGATAGTCGTTCAACATTCTACAAGAACAACGAACCATGGAGTATGATTTCTCTGAAATGATTTTTGTTGAGTGGATAGATTTTAGTTGGGGTAGTCGTTCAACATTCTACAAGAACAACTTACCATGGAGTATGATTTCTCTGAAATTATTTTTGTTGAGTGGATAGATTTTAGTTGGGGTAGTCGTTCAACATTCTACAAGAACAACTTACCATGGAGTATGATTTCTCTGAAACCATGATAGATTTCAAATCGATCCTGACCAAGATGAGTCTGTGGTGTGAAATAATTTTTGTTGAGTGGATAGATTTTAGTTGGGATAGTCGTTCAACATTCTACAAGAACAACTTACCATGGAGTATGATTTCTCTGAAACCATGATAGATTTCAAATCGATCCTGACCAAGATGAGTCTGTGGTGTGAAATAATTTATGTTGAGTGGATAGATTTTAGTTGGGGTAGTCGTTCAACATTCTACAAGAACAACGAACCATGGAGTATGATTTCTCTGAAATAATTTTTGTTGAGTGGATAGATTTTAGTTGGGGTAGTCGTTCAACATTCTACAAGAACAACGAACCATGGAGTATGATTTCTCTGAAATAATTTTTGTTGAGTGGATAGATTTTAGTTGGGGTAGTCGTTCAACATTCTACAAGAACAATTTACCATGGAGTATGATTTCTCTGAAATAATTTTTGTTGAGTGGATAGATTTCAGTTGGGACAGTCGTTCAACATTCTACAAGAACAACGAACCATAGAGTATGGTTTCTCTGAAATAATTTTTGTTGAGTGGATAGATTTTAGTTGGGGTAGTCGTTCAACATTCTACGAGAACAACGGACCATAGAGTATGATTTCTCTGAAATAATTTTTGTTGAGTGGATAGATTTTAGTTGGGATTGTCGTTCAACATTCTACAAGAACAACGAACCATGGAGTATGATTTCTCTGAAATAATTTTTGTTGAGTGGATAGATTTTAGTTGGGGTAGTCGTTCAACATTCTACAAGAACAACTTACCATGGAGTATGATTTCTCTGCAACCATAATAGATTTCAAATCGGTCCTGACCAAGATGAGTCTGTGGTGTGAAATAATTTTTGTTGAGTGGATAGATTTTAGTTGGGGTAGTCGTTCAACATTCTACAAGAACAACTTACCATGGAGTATGATTTCTCTGAAACCATGATAGATTTCAAATCGATCCTGAACAAGATGAGTCTGTGGTGTGAAATAAGTTTTTGTTGAGTGGATAGATTTTAGTTGGGATAGTCGTTCAACATTCTACAAGAACAACGAACCATGGAGTATGATTTCTCTGAAATAATTTTTGTTGAGTGGATAGATTTTAGTTGGGATAGTCGTTCAACATTCTACAAGAACAACGAACCATGGAGTATGATTTCTCTGAAATAATTTTTGTTGAGTGGATAGATTTTAGTTGGGATAGTCGTTCAACATTCTACAAGAACAACTTACCATGGAGTATGATTTCTCTGAAATAATTTTTGTTGAGTGGATAGATTTTAGTTGGGGTAGTCGTTCAACATTCTACAAGAACAACTTACCATGGAGTATGATTTCTCTGAAATTATTTTTGTTGAGTGGATAGATTTTAGTTGGGGTAGTCGTTCAACATTCTACAAGAACAACTTACCATGGAGTATGATTTCTCTGAAATAATTTTTGTTGAGTGGATAGATTTTAGTTGGGGTAGTCGTTCAACATTCTACAAGAACAACGAACCATGGGGTATGATTTCTCTGAAATACTTTTTGTTGAGTGGATAGATTTTAGTTGGGGTAGTCGTTCAACATTCTACAAGAACAACGAACCATAGAGTATGATTTCTCTGAAATAATTTTTGTTGAGTGGATAGATTTTAGTTGTGGTAGTCGTTCAACATTCTACAAGAACAACTTACCATGGAGAATGATTTCTCTGAAATAATTTTTGTTGAGTGGATAGATTTTAGTTGGGGTAGTCGTTCAACATTCTACAAGAACAAGGAACCATGGAGTATGATTTCTCTGAAATAATTTTTGTTGAGTGGATAGATTTTAGTTGGGATAGTCGTTCAACATTCTGCAAGAACAACGAACCATGGAGTATGATTTCTCTGAAATAATTTTTGTTGAGTGGATAGATTTTAGTTGTGGTAGTCGTTCAACATTCTACAAGAACAACTTACCATGGAGAATGATTTCTCTGAAATAATTTTTGTTGAGTGGATAGATTTTAGTTGGGGTAGTCGTTCAACATTCTACAAGAACAAGGAACCATGGAGTATGATTTCTCTGAAAAAATTTTTGTTGAGTGGATAGATTTTAGTTGGGGTAGTCGTTCAACATTCTACAAGAACAACTTACCATGGAGTATGATTTCTCTGAAACCATGATAGATTTCAAATCGATCCTGACCAAGATGAGTCTGTGGTGTGAAATAATTTTTGTTGAGTGGATAGATTTTAGTTGGGATAGTCGTTCAACATTTTACAAGAACAACGAACCATGGAGTATGATTTCTCTGAAACCATGATAGATTTCAAATCGATCCTGACCAAGATGAGTCTGTGGTGTGAAATAATTTTTGTTGAGTGGATAGATTTTAGTTGGGGTAGTCGTTCAACATTCTACAAGAACAACTTACCATGGAGTATGATTTCTCTGAAATAATTTTTGCTGAGTGGATAGATTTTAGTTGGGGTAGTCGTTCAACATTCTACAAGAACAACTTACCATGGAGTATGATTTCTCTGAAAATATGATAGATTTCAAATCGATCCTGACCAAGATGAGTCTGTGGTGTGAAATAATTTTTGTTGAGTGGATAGATTTTAGTTGGGATAGTCGTTCAACATTCTACAAGAACAACTTACCATGGAGTATGATTTCTCTGAAATAATTTTTGTTGAGTGGATAGATTTGAGTTGGGATAGTCGTTCAACATTCTACAAGAACAACGAACCATGGAGTATGATTTCTCTGAAATAATTTTTGTTGAGTGGATAGATTTTAGTTGGGGTAGTCGTTCAACATTCTACAAGAACAACGAACCATGGAGTATGATTTCTCTGAAATAATTTTTGTTGAGTGGATAGATTTTAGTTGGGGTAGTTGTTCAACATTCTACAAGAACAACTTACCATGGAGTATGATTTCTCTGAAATAATTTTTGTTGAGTGGATAGATTTTAGTTGGGATAGTCGTTTAACATTATACAAGAACAACTTACCATGGACTATGATTTCTCTGAAACCATGATAGATTTCAAATCGATCCTGACCAAGATGAGTCTGTGGTGTGAAATAATTTTTGTTGAGTGGATAGATTTTAGTTGGGATAGTCGTTCAACATTCTACAAGAACAACTTACCATGGACTATGATTTCTCTGAAACCATGATAGATTTCAAATCGATCCTGACCAAGATGAGTCTGTGGTGTGAAATAATTTTTGTTGAGTGGATAGATTTTAGTTGGGATAGTCGTTCAACATTCTACAAGAACAACGAACCATGGAGTATGATTTCTCTGAAATAATTTTTGTTGAGTGGATAGATTTTATTTGGGGTAGTCGTTCAACATTCTACAAGAACAACTTACCATGGAGTATGATTTCTCTGAAATTATTTTTGTTGAGTGGATAGATTTTAGTTGGGGTAGTCGTTCAACATTCTACAAGAACAACTTACCATGGAGTATGATTTCTCTGAAATAATTTTTGTTGAGTGGATAGATTTTAGTTGGAGTAGTCGTTGAACATTCTACAAGAACAACGAACCATGGAGTATGATTTCTCTGAAATAATTTTTGTTGAGTGGATAGATTTTAGTTGGGGTAGTCGTTCAACATTCTACAAGAACAACGAACCATGGAGTATGATTTCTCTGAAATAATTTTTGTTGAGTGGATAGATTTTAGTTGGGATAGTCGTTCAACATTCTACAAGAACAACGGACCATAGAGTATGATTTCTCTGAAATAATTTTTGTTGAGTGGATAGATTTTAGTTGGGATTGTCGTTCAACATTCTACAAGAACAACGAACCATGGAGTATGATTTCTCTGAAATAATTTTTGTTGAGTGGATAGATTTTAGTTGGGATAGTCGTTCAACATTCTACAAGAACAACGAACCATGGAGTATGGTTTCTCTGAAATAATTTTTGTTGAGTGGATAGATTTTAGTTGGGATAGTCGTTCAACATTCTACAAGAACAACGGACCATAGAGTATGATTTCTCTGAAATAATTTTTGTTGAGTGGATAGATTTTAGTTGGGATTGTCGTTCAACATTCTACAAGAACAACGAACCATGGAGTATGGTTTCTCTGAAATAATTTTTGTTGAGTGGATAGATTTTAGTTGGGATAGTCGTTCAACATTCTACAAGAACAACGAACCATGGAGTATGATTTCTCTGAAATAATTTTTGTTGAGTGGATAGATTTTAGTTGGGGTAGTCGTTCAACATTCTACAAGAACAACTTAACATGGAGTATGATTTCTCTGCAACCATAATAGATTTCAAATCGGTCCTGACCAAGATGAGTCTGTGGTGTGAAATAATTTTTGTTGAGTGGATAGATTTTAGTTGGGGTAGTGGTTCAACATTCTACAAGAACAACTTACCATGGAGTATGATTTCTCTGAAACCATGATAGATTTCAAATCGATCCTGACCAAGATGAGTCTATGGTGTGAAATAATTTTTGTTGAGTGGATAGATTTTAGTTGGGGTAGTCGCTCAACATTCTACAAGAACAACGAACCATGGAGTATGATTTCTCTGAAATAATTTTTGTTGAGTGGATAGATTTTAGTTGGGATAGTCGTTCAACATTCTACAAGAACAACGAACCATGGAGTATGATTTCTCTGAAATAATTTTTGTTGAGTGGATAGATTTTAGTTGGGATAGTCGTTCAACATTCTACAAGAACAACGAACCATGGAGTATGATTTCTCTGAAATAATTTTTGTTGAGTGGATAGATTTTAGTTGGGGTAGTCGTTCAACATTCTACAAGAACAACTTACCATGGAGTATGATTTCTCTGAAATTATTTTTGTTGAGTGGATAGATTTTAGTTGGGGTAGTCGTTCAACATTCTACAAGAACAACTTACCATGGAGTATGATTTCTCTGAAACCATGATAGATTTCAAATCGATCCTGACCAAGATGAGTCTGTGGTGTGAAATAATTTTTGTTGAGTGGATAGATTTTAGTTGGGATAGTCGTTCAACATTCTACAAGAACAACTTACCATGGAGTATGATTTCTCTGAAACCATGATAGATTTCAAATCGATCCTGACCAAGATGAGTCTGTGGTGTGAAATAATTTATGTTGAGTGGATAGATTTTAGTTGGGGTAGTCGTTCAACATTCTACAAGAACAACGAACCATGGAGTATGATTTCTCTGAAATAATTTTTGTTGAGTGGATAGATTTTAGTTGGGATAGTCGTTCAACTTTCTACAAGAACAACCAACCATGGAGTATGATTTCTCTGAAATAATTTTTGTTGAGTGGATAGATTTTAGTTGGGGTAGTCGTTCAACATTCTACAAGAACAACTTACCATGGAGTATGATTTCTCTGAAACCATGATAGATTTCAAATCGATCCTGACCAAGATGAGTCTGTGGTGTGAAATAATTTTTGTTGAGTGGATAGATTTTAGTTGGGATAGTCGTTCAACATTCTACAAGAACAACGAACCATGGAGTATGATTTCTCTGAAATAATTTTTGTTGAGTGGATAGATTTTAGTTGGGGTAGTCGTTCAACATTCTACAAGAACAACGAACCATGGAGTATGATTTCTCTGAAATAATTTTTGTTGAGTGGATAGATTTTAGTTGGGATAGTCGTTCAACATTCTATAAGAACAACGAACCATGGAGTATGATTTCTCTGAAATAATTTTTGTTGAGTGGATAGATTTTAGTTGGGATAGTCGTTCAACATACTACAAGAACAACTTCCATGTCCAACAACCATGATAGATTTCAAATCGATCCTGACCAAGATGAGTCTGTGGTGTGAAATAATTTATGTTGAGTGGATAGATTTTAGTTGGGGTAGTCGTTCAACATTCTACAAGAACAACTTACCATGGAGTATGATTTCTCTGAAACCATGATAGATTTCAAATCGATCCTGACCAAGATGAGTCTGTGGTGTGAAATAATTTTTGTTGAGTGGATAGATTTTAGTTGGGGTAGTCGCTCAACATTCTACAAGAACAACGAACCATGGAGTATGATTTCTCTGAAATAATTTTTGTTGAGTGGATAGATTTTAGTTGGGATAGTCGTTCAACATTCTACAAGAACAACGAACCATGGAGTATGATTTCTCTGAAATAATTTTTGTTGAGTGGATAGATTTTAGTTGGGATAGTCGTTCAACATTCTACAAGAACAACGAACCATGGAGTATGATTTCTCTGAAATAATTTTTGTTGAGTGGATAGATTTTAGTTGGGGTAGTCGTTCAACATTCTACAAGAACAACTTACCATGGAGTATGATTTCTCTGAAATTATTTTTGTTGAGTGGATAGATTTTAGTTGGGGTAGTCGTTCAACATTCTACAAGAACAACTTACCATGGAGTATGATTTCTCTGAAACCATGATAGATTTCAAATCGATCCTGACCAAGATGAGTCTGTGGTGTGAAATAATTTTTGTTGAGTGGATAGATTTTAGTTGGGATAGTCGTTCAACATTCTACAAGAACAACTTACCATGGAGTATGATTTCTCTGAAACCATGATAGATTTCAAATCGATCCTGACCAAGATGAGTCTGTGGTGTGAAATAATTTATGTTGAGTGGATAGATTTTAGTTGGGGTAGTCGTTCAACATTCTACAAGAACAACGAACCATGGAGTATGATTTCTCTGAAATAATTTTTGTTGAGTGGATAGATTTTAGTTGGGATAGTCGTTCAACTTTCTACAAGAACAACCAACCATGGAGTATGATTTCTCTGAAATAATTTTTGTTGAGTGGATAGATTTTAGTTGGGATAGTCGTTCAACATTCTACAAGAACAACTTACCATGGAGTATGATTTCTCTGAAACCATGATAGATTTCAAATCGATCCTGACCAAGATGAGTCTGTGGTGTGAAATAATTTTTGTTGAGTGGATAGATTTTAGTTGGGATAGTCGTTCAACATTCTACAAGAACAACGAACCATGGAGTATGATTTCTCTGAAATAATTTTTGTTGAGTGGATAGATTTTAGTTGGGGTAGTCGTTCAACATTCTACAAGAACAACGAACCATGGAGTATGATTTCTCTGAAATAATTTTTGTTGAGTGGATAGATTTTAGTTGGGATAGTCGTTCAACATTCTATAAGAACAACGAACCATGGAGTATGATTTCTCTGAAATAATTTTTGTTGAGTGGATAGATTTTAGTTGGGATAGTCGTTCAACATACTACAAGAACAACTTACCATGGAGTATGATTTCTCTGAAACCATGATAGATTTCAAATCGATCCTGACCAAGATGAGTCTGTGGTGTGAAATAATTTTTGTTGAGTGGATAGATTTTAGTTGGGGTAGTAGTTCACCATTCTACAAGAACAACGAACCATGGAGTATGATTTCTCTGCAACCATGATAGATTTCAAAACGATCCTAACCAAGATGAGTCTGTGGTGTGAAATAATTTTTGTTGAGTGGATAGATTTTAGTTGAGATAGTCGTTCAACATTCTACAAGAACAACGAACCATGGAGTATGATTTCTCTGCAACCATGATAGATTTCAAATCGATCCTGACCAAGATGAGTCTGTGGTGTGAAATAATTTTTGAGTGGATAGATTTTAGTTGGGGTAGTCGTTCAACATTCTACAAGAACAACTAACCATGGAGTATGATTTCTCTGAAATAATTTTTGTTGAGTGGATAGATTTTAGTTGGGATAGTCGTTCAACATTCTACAAGAACAACGAACCATGGAGTATGGTTTCTCTGAAATAATTTTTGTTGAGTGGATAGATTTTAGTTGGGATAGTCGTTCAACATTCTACAAGAACAACGGACCATAGAGTATGATTTCTCTGAAATAATTTTTGTTGAGTGGATAGATTTTAGTTGGGATTGTCGTTCAACATTCTACAAGAACAACGAACCATGGAGTATGGTTTCTCTGAAATAATTTTTGTTGAGTGGATAGATTTTAGTTGGGATAGTCGTTCAACATTCTACAAGAACAACGAACCATGGAGTATGATTTCTCTGAAATAATTTTTGTTGAGTGGATAGATTTTAGTTGGGGTAGTCGTTCAACATTCTACAAGAACAACTTAACATGGAGTATGATTAATAGATTTCAAATCGGTCCTGACCAAGATGAGTCTGTGGTGTGAAATAATTTTTGTTGAGTGGATAGATTTTAGTTGGGGTAGTGGTTCAACATTCTACAAGAACAACTTACCATGGAGTATGATTTCTCTGAAACCATGATAGATTTCAAATCGATCCTGACCAAGATGAGTCTATGGTGTGAAATAATTTTTGTTGAGTGGATAGATTTTAGTTGGGGTAGTCGCTCAACATTCTACAAGAACAACGAACCATGGAGTATGATTTCTCTGAAATAATTTTTGTTGAGTGGATAGATTTTAGTTGGGATAGTCGTTCAACATTCTACAAGAACAACGAACCATGGAGTATGATTTCTCTGAAATAATTTTTGTTGAGTGGATAGATTTTAGTTGGGATAGTCGTTCAACATTCTACAAGAACAACGAACCATGGAGTATGATTTCTCTGAAATAATTTTTGTTGAGTGGATAGATTTTAGTTGGGGTAGTCGTTCAACATTCTACAAGAACAACTTACCATGGAGTATGATTTCTCTGAAATTATTTTTGTTGAGTGGATAGATTTTAGTTGGGGTAGTCGTTCAACATTCTACAAGAACAACTTACCATGGAGTATGATTTCTCTGAAACCATGATAGATTTCAAATCGATCCTGACCAAGATGAGTCTGTGGTGTGAAATAATTTTTGTTGAGTGGATAGATTTTAGTTGGGATAGTCGTTCAACATTCTACAAGAACAACTTACCATGGAGTATGATTTCTCTGAAACCATGATAGATTTCAAATCGATCCTGACCAAGATGAGTCTGTGGTGTGAAATAATTTATGTTGAGTGGATAGATTTTAGTTGGGGTAGTCGTTCAACATTCTACAAGAACAACGAACCATGGAGTATGATTTCTCTGAAATAATTTTTGTTGAGTGGATAGATTTTAGTTGGGATAGTCGTTCAACATTCTACAAGAACAACCAACCATGGAGTATGATTTCTCTGAAATAATTTTTGTTGAGTGGATAGATTTTAGTTGGGATAGTCGTTCAACATTCTATAAGAACAACGAACCATGGAGTATGATTTCTCTGAAATAATTTTTGTTGAGTGGATAGATTTTAGTTGGGATAGTCGTTCAACATACTACAAGAACAACTTACC
Source organism: Xylota sylvarum (assembly GCA_905220385.1). Classification (NCBI taxonomy): domain Eukaryota; kingdom Metazoa; phylum Arthropoda; class Insecta; order Diptera; family Syrphidae; genus Xylota; species Xylota sylvarum. Next base: position 255,597 of record CAJMZQ010000091.1, read on the forward strand.
ATGGAGTATGATTTCTCTGAAACCATGATAGATTTCAAATCGATCCTGACCAAGATGAGTCTGTGGTGTGAAATAATTTTTGTTGAGTGGATAGATTTTAGTTGGGGTAGTAGTTCACCATTCTACAAGAACAACGAACCATGGAGTATGATTTCTCTGCAACCATGATAGATTTCAAAACGATCCTAACCAAGATGAGTCTGTGGTGTGAAATAATTTTTGTTGAGTGGATAGATTTTAGTTGGGATAGTCGTTCAACATTCTACAAGAACAACTTACCATGGACTATGATTTCTCTGCAACCATGATAGATTTCAAATCGATCCTGACCAAGATGAGTCTGTGGTGTGAAATAATTTTTGAGTGGATAGATTTTAGTTGGGGTAGTCGTTCAACATTCTACAAGAACAACTTACCATGGAGTATGATTTCTCTGAAATAATTTTTGTTGAGTGGATAGATTTTAATTGTAATGGTCGTTCAACATTCTATAAGAACAACGAACCATGGAGTATGATTTCTCTGAAATAATTTTTGTTGAGTGGATAGATTTTAGTTGGGATAGTCGTTCAACATTCTACAAGAACAACGAACCATGGAGTATGATTTCTCTGCAACCATGATAGATTTCAAATCGATCCTGACCAAGATGAGTCTGTGGTGTGAAATAATTTTTGTTGAGTGGATAGATTTTAGTTGGGGTAGTAGTTCACCATTCTACAAGAACAACGAACCATGGAGTATGATTTCTCTGCAACCATGATAGATTTCAAATCGATCCTGACCAAGATGAGTCTGTGGTGTGAAATAATTTTTGTTGAGTGGATAGATTTAAGTTGGGGTAGTCGTTCAACATTCTACAAGAACAACTTACCATGGAGTATGATTTCTCTGAAAATATGATAGATTTCAAATCGATCCTGACCAAGATGAGTCTGTGGTGTGAAATAATTTTTGTTGAGTGGATAGATTTTAGTTGGGATAGTCGTTCAACATTCTACAAGAACAACTTACCATGGAGTATGATTTCTCTGAAATAATTTTTGTTGAGTGGATAGATTTGAGTTGGGATAGTCGTTCAACATTCTACAAGAACAACGAACCATGGAGTATGATTTCTCTGAAATAATTTTTGTTGAGTGGATAGATTTTAGTTGGGGTAGTCGTTCAACATTCTACAAGAACAACGAACCATGGAGTATCATTTCTCTGAAATAATTTTTGTTGAGTGGATAGATTTTAGTTGGGGTAGTTGTTCAACATTCTACAAGAACAACTTACCATGGAGTATGATTTCTCTGAAATAATTTTTGTTGAGTGGATAGATTTTAGTTGGGATAGTCGTTTAACATTATACAAGAACAACTTACCATGGACTATGATTTCTCTGAAACCATGATAGATTTCAAATCGATCCTGACCAAGATGAGTCTGTGGTGTGAAATAATTTTTGTTGAGTGGATAGATTTTAGTTGGGATAGTCGTTCAACATTCTACAAGAACAACTTACCATGGAGTATGATTTCTCTGAAACCATGATAGATTTCAAATCGATCCTGACCAAGATGAGTCTGTGGTGTGAAATAATTTTTGTTGAGTGGATAGATTTTAGTTGGGATAGTCGTTCAACATTCTACAAGAACAACGAACCATGGAGTATGATTTCTCTGAAATAATTTTTGTTGAGTGGATAGATTTTAGTTGGGGTAGTCGTTCAACATTCTACAAGAACAACTTACCATGGAGTATGATTTCTCTGAAATTATTTTTGTTGAGTGGATAGATTTTAGTTGGGGTAGTCGTTCAACATTCTACAAGAACAACTTACCATGGAGTATGATTTCTCTGAAATAATTTTTGTTGAGTGGATAGATTTTAGTTGGAGTAGTCGTTGAACATTCTACAAGAACAACGAACCATGGAGTATGATTTCTCTGAAATAATTTTTGTTGAGTGGATAGATTTTAGTTGGGGTAGTCGTTCAACATTCTACAAGAACAACGAACCATGGAGTATGATTTCTCTGAAATAATTTTTGTTGAGTGGATAGATTTTAGTTGGGATAGTCGTTCAACATTCTACAAGAACAACGGACCATAGAGTATGATTTCTCTGAAATAATTTTTGTTGAGTGGATAGATTTTAGTTGGGATTGTCGTTCAACATTCTACAAGAACAACGAACCATGGAGTATGATTTCTCTGAAATAATTTTTGTTGAGTGGATAGATTTTAGTTGGGGTAGTCGTTCAACATTCTACAAGAACAACGAACCATGGAGTATCATTTCTCTGAAATAATTTTTGTTGAGTGGATAGATTTTAGTTGGGGTAGTTGTTCAACATTCTACAAGAACAACTTACCATGGAGTATGATTTCTCTGAAATAATTTTTGTTGAGTGGATAGATTTTAGTTGGGATAGTCGTTTAACATTATACAAGAACAACTTACCATGGACTATGATTTCTCTGAAACCATGATAGATTTCAAATCGATCCTGACCAAGATGAGTCTGTGGTGTGAAATAATTTTTGTTGAGTGGATAGATTTTAGTTGGGATAGTCGTTCAACATTCTACAAGAACAACTTACCATGGAGTATGATTTCTCTGAAACCATGATAGATTTCAAATCGATCCTGACCAAGATGAGTCTGTGGTGTGAAATAATTTTTGTTGAGTGGATAGATTTTAGTTGGGATAGTCGTTCAACATTCTACAAGAACAACGAACCATGGAGTATGATTTCTCTGAAATAATTTTTGTTGAGTGGATAGATTTTAGTTGGGGTAGTCGTTCAACATTCTACAAGAACAACTTACCATGGAGTATGATTTCTCTGAAATTATTTTTGTTGAGTGGATAGATTTTAGTTGGGGTAGTCGTTCAACATTCTACAAGAACAACGAACCATGGAGTATCATTTCTCTGAAATAATTTTTGTTGAGTGGATAGATTTTAGTTGGGATAGTCGTTCAACATTCTACAAGAACAACTTACCATGGAGTATGATTTCTCTGAAATAATTTTTGTTGAGTGGATAGATTTGAGTTGGGATAGTCGTTCAACATTCTACAAGAACAACGAACCATGGAGTATGATTTCTCTGAAATAATTTTTGTTGAGTGGATAGATTTTAGTTGGGGTAGTCGTTCAACATTCTACAAGAACAACGAACCATGGAGTATCATTTCTCTGAAATAATTTTTGTTGAGTGGATAGATTTTAGTTGGGGTAGTTGTTCAACATTCTACAAGAACAACTTACCATGGAGTATGATTTCTCTGAAATAATTTTTGTTGAGTGGATAGATTTTAGTTGGGATAGTCGTTTAACATTATACAAGAACAACTTACCATGGACTATGATTTCTCTGAAACCATGATAGATTTCAAATCGATCCTGACCAAGATGAGTCTGTGGTGTGAAATAATTTTTGTTGAGTGGATAGATTTTAGTTGGGATAGTCGTTCAACATTCTACAAGAACAACTTACCATGGAGTATGATTTCTCTGAAACCATGATAGATTTCAAATCGATCCTGACCAAGATGAGTCTGTGGTGTGAAATAATTTTTGTTGAGTGGATAGATTTTAGTTGGGATAGTCGTTCAACATTCTACAAGAACAACGAACCATGGAGTATGATTTCTCTGAAATAATTTTTGTTGAGTGGATAGATTTTAGTTGGGGTAGTCGTTCAACATTCTACAAGAACAACTTACCATGGAGTATGATTTCTCTGAAATTATTTTTGTTGAGTGGATAGATTTTAGTTGGGGTAGTCGTTCAACATTCTACAAGAACAACTTACCATGGAGTATGATTTCTCTGAAATAATTTTTGTTGAGTGGATAGATTTTAGTTGGAGTAGTCGTTGAACATTCTACAAGAACAACGAACCATGGAGTATGATTTCTCTGAAATAATTTTTGTTGAGTGGATAGATTTTAGTTGGGGTAGTCGTTCAACATTCTACAAGAACAACGAACCATGGAGTATGATTTCTCTGAAATAATTTTTGTTGAGTGGATAGATTTTAGTTGGGATAGTCGTTCAACATTCTACAAGAACAACGGACCATAGAGTATGATTTCTCTGAAATAATTTTTGTTGAGTGGATAGATTTTAGTTGGGATTGTCGTTCAACATTCTACAAGAACAACGAACCATGGAGTATGATTTCTCTGAAATAATTTTTGTTGAGTGGATAGATTTTAGTTGGGATAGTCGTTCAACATTCTACAAGAACAACGAACCATGGAGTATGGTTTCTCTGAAATAATTTTTGTTGAGTGGATAGATTTTAGTTGGGATAGTCGTTCAACATTCTACAAGAACAGCGAACCATGGAGTATGATTTCTCTGAAATAATTTTTGTTGAGTGGATAGATTTTAGTTGGGGTAGTCGTTCAACATTCTACAAGAACAACTTAACATGGAGTATGATTTCTCTGCAACCATAATAGATTTCAAATCGGTCCTGACCAAGATGAGTCTGTGGTGTGAAATAATTTTTGTTGAGTGGATAGATTTTAGTTGGGGTAGTGGTTCAACATTCTACAAGAACAACTTACCATGGAGTATGATTTCTCTGAAACCATGATAGATTTCAAATCGATCCTGACCAAGATGAGTCTATGGTGTGAAATAATTTTTGTTGAGTGGATAGATTTTAGTTGGGGTAGTCGCTCAACATTCTACAAGAACAACGAACCATGGAGTATGATTTCTCTGAAATAATTTTTGTTGAGTGGATAGATTTTAGTTGGGATAGTCGTTCAACATTCTACAAGAACAACGAACCATGGAGTATGATTTCTCTGAAATAATTTTTGTTGAGTGGATAGATTTTAGTTGGGATAGTCGTTCAACATTCTACAAGAACAACGAACCATGGAGTATGATTTCTCTGAAATAATTTTTGTTGAGTGGATAGATTTTAGTTGGGGTAGTCGTTCAACATTCTACAAGAACAACTTACCATGGAGTATGATTTCTCTGAAATTATTTTTGTTGAGTGGATAGATTTTAGTTGGGGTAGTCGTTCAACATTCTACAAGAACAACTTACCATGGACTATGATTTCTCTGAAACCATGATAGATTTCAAATCGATCCTGACCAAGATGAGTCTGTGGTGTGAAATAATTTTTGTTGAGTGGATAGATTTTAGTTGGGATAGTCGTTCAACATTCTACAAGAACAACTTACCATGGAGTATGATTTCTCTGAAACCATGATAGATTTCAAATCGATCCTGACCAAGATGAGTCTGTGGTGTGAAATAATTTTTGTTGAGTGGATAGATTTTAGTTGGGGTAGTCGTTCAACATTCTACAAGAACAACGAACCATGGAGTATGATTTCTCTGAAATAATTTTTGTTGAGTGGATAGATTTTAGTTGGGATAGTCGTTCAACATTCTACAAGAACAACCAACCATGGAGTATGATTTCTCTGAAATAATTTTTGTTGAGTGGATAGATTTTAGTTGGGATAGTCGTTCAACATTCTACAAGAACAACTTACCATGGAGTATGATTTCTCTGAAACCATGATAGATTTCAAATCGATCCTGACCAAGATGAGTCTGTGGTGTGAAATAATTTTTGTTGAGTGATTAGATTTTAGTTGGGATAGTCGTTCAACATTCTACAAGAACAACGAACCATGGAGTATGATTTCTCTGAAATAATTTTTGTTGAGTGGATAGATTTTAGTTGGGGTAGTCGTTCAACATTCTACAAGAACAACGAACCATGGAGTATGATTTCTCTGAAATAATTTTTGTTGAGTGGATAGATTTTAGTTGGGATAGTCGTTCAACATTCTATAAGAACAACGAACCATGGAGTATGATTTCTCTGAAATAATTTTTGTTGAGTGGATAGATTTTAGTTGGGATAGTCGTTCAACATACTACAAGAACAACTTACCATGGAGTATGATTTCTCTGAAACCATGATAGATTTCAAATCGATCCTGACCAAGATGAGTCTGTGGTGTGAAATAATTTTTGTTGAGTGGATAGATTTTAGTTGGGGTAGTAGTTCACCATTCTACAAGAACAACGAACCATGGAGTATGATTTCTCTGCAACCATGATAGATTTCAAAACGATCCTAACCAAGATGAGTCTGTGGTGTGAAATAATTTTTGTTGAGTGGATAGATTTTAGTTGAGATAGTCGTTCAACATTCTACAAGAACAACGAACCATGGAGTATGATTTCTCTGCAACCATGATAGATTTCAAATCGATCCTGACCAAGATGAGTCTGTGGTGTGAAATAATTTTTGAGTGGATAGATTTTAGTTGGGGTAGTCGTTCAACATTCTACAAGAACAACTTACCATGGAGTATGATTTCTCTGAAATAATTTTTGTTGAGTGGATAGATTTTAATTGTAATGGTCGTTCAACATTCTATAAGAACAACGAACCATGGAGTATGATTTCTCTGAAATAATTTTTGTTGAGTGGATAGATTTTAGTTGGGATAGTCGTTCAACATTCTACAAGAACAACGAACCATGGAGTATGATTTCTCTGCAACCATGATAGATTTCAAATCGATCCTGACCAAGATGAGTCTGTGGTGTGAAATAATTTTTGTTGAGTGGATAGATTTTAGTTGGGGTAGTAGTTCACCATTCTACAAGAACAACGAACCATGGAGTATGATTTCTCTGCAACCGTGATAGATTTCAAATCGATCCTGACCAAGATGAGTCTGTGGTGTGAAATAATTTTTGTTGAGTGGATAGATTTTAGTTGGGGTAGTCGTTCAACATTCTACAAGAACAACTTACCATGGAGTATGATTTCTCTGAAAATATGATAGATTTCAAATCGATCCTGACCAAGATGAGTCTGTGGTGTGAAATAATTTTTGTTGAGTGGATAGATTTTAGTTGGGATAGTCGTTCAACATTCTACAAGAACAACTTACCATGGAGTATGATTTCTCTGAAATAATTTTTGTTGAGTGGATAGATTTGAGTTGGGATAGTCGTTCAACATTCTACAAGAACAACGAACCATGGAGTATGATTTCTCTGAAATAATTTTTGTTGAGTGGATAGATTTTAGTTGGGGTAGTCGTTCAACATTCTACAAGAACAACGAACCATGGAGTATCATTTCTCTGAAATAATTTTTGTTGAGTGGATAGATTTTAGTTGGGGTAGTTGTTCAACATTCTACAAGAACAACTTACCATGGAGTATGATTTCTCTGAAATAATTTTTGTTGAGTGGATAGATTTTAGTTGGGATAGTCGCTTAACATTATACAAGAACAACTTACCATGGACTATGATTTCTCTGAAACCATGATAGATTTCAAATCGATCCTGACCAAGATGAGTCTGTGGTGTGAAATAATTTTTGTTGAGTGGATAGATTTTAGTTGGGATAGTCGTTCAACATTCTACAAGAACAACTTACCATGGACTATGATTTCTCTGAAACCATGATAGATTTCAAATCGATCCTGACCAAGATGAGTCTGTGGTGTGAAATAATTTTTGTTGAGTGGATAGATTTTAGTTGGGATAGTCGTTCAACATTCTACAAGAACAACGAACCATGGAGTATGATTTCTCTGAAATAATTTTTGTTGAGTGGATAGATTTTAGTTGGGGTAGTCGTTCAACATTCTACAAGAACAACTTACCATGGAGTATGATTTCTCTGAAATTATTTTTGTTGAGTGGATAGATTTTAGTTGGGGTAGTCGTTCAACATTCTACAAGAACAACTTACCATGGAGTATGATTTCTCTGAAATAATTTTTGTTGAGTGGATAGATTTTAGTTGGAGTAGTCGTTGAACATTCTACAAGAACAACGAACCATGGAGTATGATTTCTCTGAAATAATTTTTGTTGAGTGGATAGATTTTAGTTGGGGTAGTCGTTCAACATTCTACAAGAACAACGAACCATGGAGTATGATTTCTCTGAAATAATTTTTGTTGAGTGGATAGATTTTAGTTGGGATAGTCGTTCAACATTCTACAAGAACAACGGACCATAGAGTATGATTTCTCTGAAATAATTTTTGTTGAGTGGATAGATTTTAGTTGGGATTGTCGTTCAACATTCTACAAGAACAACGAACCATGGAGTATGATTTCTCTGAAATAATTTTTGTTGAGTGGATAGATTTTAGTTGGGATAGTCGTTCAACATTCTACAAGAACAACGAACCATGGAGTATGGTTTCTCTGAAATAATTTTTGTTGAGTGGATAGATTTTAGTTGGGATAGTCGTTCAACATTCTACAAGAACAACGGACCATAGAGTATGATTTCTCTGAAATAATTTTTGTTGAGTGGATAGATTTTAGTTGGGATTGTCGTTCAACATTCTACAAGAACAACGAACCATGGAGTATGGTTTCTCTGAAATAATTTTTGTTGAGTGGATAGATTTTAGTTGGGATAGTCGTTCAACATTCTACAAGAACAACGAACCATGGAGTATGATTTCTCTGAAATAATTTTTGTTGAGTGGATAGATTTTAGTTGGGGTAGTCGTTCAACATTCTACAAGAACAACTTAACATGGAGTATGATTTCTCTGCAACCACAATAGATTTCAAATCGGTCCTGACCAAGATGAGTCTGTGGTGTGAAATAATTTTTGTTGAGTGGATAGATTTTAGTTGGGGTAGTGGTTCAACATTCTACAAGAACAACTTACCATGGAGTATGATTTCTCTGAAACCATGATAGATTTCAAATCGATCCTGACCAAGATGAGTCTATGGTGTGAAATAATTTTTGTTGAGTGGATAGATTTTAGTTGGGGTAGTCGCTCAACATTCTACAAGAACAACGAACCATGGAGTATGATTTCTCTGAAATAATTTTTGTTGAGTGGATAGATTTTAGTTGGGATAGTCGTTCAACATTCTACAAGAACAACGAACCATGGAGTATGATTTCTCTGAAATAATTTTTGTTGAGTGGATAGATTTTAGTTGGGATAGTCGTTCAACATTCTACAAGAACAACGAACCATGGAGTATGATTTCTCTGAAATAATTTTTGTTGAGTGGATAGATTTTAGTTGGGGTAGTCGTTCAACATTCTACAAGAACAACTTACCATGGAGTATGATTTCTCTGAAATTATTTTTGTTGAGTGGATAGATTTTAGTTGGGGTAGTCGTTCAACATTCTACAAGAACAACTTACCATGGAGTATGATTTCTCTGAAACCATGATAGATTTCAAATCGATCCTGACCAAGATGAGTCTGTGGTGTGAAATAATTTTTGTTGAGTGGATAGATTTTAGTTGGGATAGTCGTTCAACATTCTACAAGAACAACTTACCATGGAGTATGATTTCTCTGAAACCATGATAGATTTCAAATCGATCCTGACCAAGATGAGTCTGTGGTGTGAAATAATTTATGTTGAGTGGATAGATTTTAGTTGGGGTAGTCGTTCAACATTCTACAAGAACAACGAACCATGGAGTATGATTTCTCTGAAATAATTTTTGTTGAGTGGATAGATTTTAGTTGGGATAGTCGTTCAACATTCTACAAGAACAACCAACCATGGAGTATGATTTCTCTGAAATAATTTTTGTTGAGTGGATAGATTTTAGTTGGGATAGTCGTTCAACATTCTACAAGAACAACTTACCATGGAGTATGATTTCTCTGAAACCATGATAGATTTCAAATCGATCCTGACCAAGATGAGTCTGTGGTGTGAAATAATTTTTGTTGAGTGGATAGATTTTAGTTGGGATAGTCGTTCAACATTCTACAAGAACAACGAACCATGGAGTATGATTTCTCTGAAATAATTTTTGTTGAGTGGATAGATTTTAGTTGGGGTAGTCGTTCAACATTCTACAAGAACAACGAACCATGGAGTATGATTTCTCTGAAATAATTTTTGTTGAGTGGATAGATTTTAGTTGGGATAGTCGTTCAACATTCTATAAGAACAACGAACCATGGAGTATGATTTCTCTGAAATAATTTTTGTTGAGTGGATAGATTTTAGTTGGGATAGTCGTTCAACATTCTACAAGAACAACTTACCATGGAGTATGATTTCTCTGAAACCATGATAGATTTCAAATCGATCCTGACCAAGATGAGTCTGTGGTGTGAAATAATTTTTGTTGAGTGGATAGATTTTAGTTGGGATAGTCGTTCATCATTCTACAAGAACAACGAACCATGGAGTATGATTTCTCTGAAATAATTTTTGTTGAGTGGATAGATTTTAGTTGGGGTAGTCGTTCAACATACTACAAGAACAACTTACCATGGAGTATGATTTCTCTGAAACCATGATAGATTTCAAATCGATCCTGACCAAGATGAGTCTGTGGTGTGAAATAATTTTTGTTGAGTGGATAGATTTTAGTTGGGGTAGTAGTTCACCATTCTACAAGAACAACGAACCATGGAGTATGATTTCTCTGCAACCATGATAGATTTCAAAACGATCCTAACCAAGATGAGTCTGTGGTGTGAAATAATTTTTGTTGAGTGGATAGATTTTAGTTGAGATAGTCGTTCAACATTCTACAAGAACAACGAACCATGGAGTATGATTTCTCTGCAACCATGATAGATTTCAAATCGATCCTGACCAAGATGAGTCTGTGGTGTGAAATAATTTTTGAGTGGATAGATTTTAGTTGGGGTAGTTGTTCAACATTCTACAAGAACAACTTACCATGGAGTATGATTTCTCTGAAATAATTTTTGTTGAGTGGATAGATTTTAATTGTAATGGTCGTTCAACATTCTATAAGAACAACGAACCATGGAGTATGATTTCTCTGAAATAATTTTTGTTGAGTGGATAGATTTTAGTTGGGATAGTCGTTCAACATTCTACAAGAACAACTTACCATGGAGTATGATTTCTCTGAAACCATGATAGATTTCAAATCGATCCTGACCAAGATGAGTCTGTGGTGTGAAATAATTTTTGTTGAGTGGATAGATTTTAGTTGGGGTAGTCGTTCAACATTCTACAAGAACAACTTACCATGGAGTATGATTTCTCTGAAATAATTTTTGTTGAGTGGATAGATTTAAGTTGGAATAGTCGTTCAACATTCTACAAGAACAACGAACCGTGGAGTATGATTTCTGTGAAATAATTTTTGTTGAGTGGATAGATTTTAGTTGGGATAGTCGTTCAACATTCTACAAGAACAACGAACCATGGAGTATGGTTTCTCTGCAATAATTTTTGTTGAGTGGATAGATTTTAGTTGGGATAGTCGTTCAACATTCTACAAGAACAACTTACCATGGAGTATGATTTCTCTGAAATAATTTTTGTTGAGTGGATAGATTTTAGTTGGGATTGTCGTTCAACATTCTACAAGAACAACGAACCATGGAGTATGATTTCTCTGAAATAATTTTTGTTGAGTGGATAGATTTTAGTTGGGGTAGTCGTTCAACATTCTACAAGAACAACTTACCATGGAGTATGATTTCTCTGAAACCATGATAGATTTCAAATCGATCCTGACCAAGATGAGTCTGTGGTGTGAAATAATTTTTGTTGAGTGGATAGATTTTAGTTGGGATAGTCGTTCAACATTCTACAAGAACAACGAACCATGGAGTATGATTTCTCTGAAAAAATTTTTGTTGAGTGGATAGATTTTAGTTGGGGTAGTCGTTCAACATTCTACAAGAACAACTTACCATGGAGTATGATTTCTCTGAAATTATTTTTGTTGAGTGGATAGATTTTAGTTGGGGTAGTCGTTCAACATTCTACAAGAACAACTTGCCATGGAGTATGATTTCTCTGAAATAATTTTCGTTGAGTGGATAGATTTTAGTTGGGGTAGTCGTTCAACATTCTACAAGAACAACGAACGATGGAGTATGATTTCTCTGAAATAATTTTTGTTGAGTGGATAGATTTTAGTTGGGATAGTCGTTCAACATTCTACAAGAACAACGGACCATAGAGTATGATTTCTCTGAAATAATTTTTGTTGAGTGGATAGATTTTAGTTGGGATTGTCGTTCAACATTCTACAAGAACAACGAACCATGGAGTATGATTTCTCTGAAATAATTTTTGTTGAGTGGATAGATTTTAGTTGAGATAGTCGTTCAACATTCTACAAGAACAACGAACCATGGAGTATGGTTTCTCTGAAATAATTTTTGTTGAGTGGATAGATTTTAGTAGGGATAGTCGTTCAACATTCTACAAGAACAACGGACCATAGAGTATGATTTCTCTGAAATAATTTTTGTTGAGTGGATAGATTTTAGTTGGGATTGTCGTTCAACATTCTACAAGAACAACGAACCACGGAGTATGATTTCTCTGAAATAATTTTTGTTGAGTGGATAGATTTTAGTTGGGGTAGTCGTTCAACATTCAACAAGAACAACTTACCATGGAGTATGATTTCTCTGCAACCATAATAGATTTCAAATCGGTCGTGACCAAGATGAGTCTGTGGTGTGAAATAATTTTTGTTGAGTGGATAGATTTTAGTTGGGGTAGTCGTTCAACATTCTACAAGAACAACTTACCATGGAGTATGATTTCTCTGAAACCATGATAGATTTCAAATCGATCCTGAACAAGATGAGTCTGTGGTGTGAAATAAGTTTTTGTTGAGTGGATAGATTTTAGTTGGGGTAGTCGCTCAACATTCTACAAGAACAACGAACCATGGAGTATGATTTCTCTGAAATAATTTTTGTTGAGTTGATAGATTTTAGTTGGGATAGTCGTTCAACATTCTGCAAGAACAACGAACCATGGAGTATGATTTCTCTGAAATAATTTTTGTTGAGTGGATAGATTTTAGTTGGGGTAGTCGTTCAACATTCTACAAGAACAACTTACCATGGAGTATGATTTCTCTGAAATAATTTTTGTTGAGTGAATAGATTTTAGTTGGGGTAGTCGTTCAACATTCTACAAGAACAACTTACCATGGAGTATGATTTCTCTGAAATTATTTTTGTTGAGTGGATAGATTTTAGTTGGGGTAGTCGTTCAACATTCTACAAGAACAACTTACCATGGAGTATGATTTCTCTGAAATAATTTTTGTTGAGTGGATAGATTTTAGTTGGGGTAGTCGTTCAACATTCTACAAGAACAACGAACCATGGGGTATGATTTCTCTGAAATACTTTTTGTTGAGTGGATAGATTTTAGTTGTGGTAGTCGTTCAACATTCTACAAGAACAACGAACCATGGAGTATGATTTCTCTGAAATAATTTTTGTTGAGTGGATAGATTTTAGTTGGGATAGTCGTTCAACATTCTACAAGAACAACGAACCATGGAGTATGATTTCTCTGAAATAATTTTTGTTGAGTGGATAGATTTTAGTTGGGATAGTCGTTCAACATTCTACAAGAACAACGGACCATAGAGTATGATTTCTTTGAAATAATTTTTGTTGAGTGGATAGATTTTAGTTGGGATTGTCGTTCAACATTCTACAAGAACAACGAACCATGGAGTATGATTTCTCTGAAATAATTTTTGTTGAGTGGATAGATTTTAGTTGGGGTAGTCGTTCAACTTTCTACAAGAACAACTTACCATGGAGTATGATTTCTCTGAAACCATGATAGATTTCAAATCGATCCTGAACAAGATGAGTCTGTGGTGTGAAATAATTTTTGTTGAGTGGATAGATTTTAGTTGGGGTAGTCGTTCAACATTCTACAAGAACAACTTACCATGGAGTATGATTTCTCTGAAATAATTTTTGTTGAGTGGATAGATTTTAGTTGGGATAGTCGTTCAACATTCTACAAGAACAACTTACCATGGAGTATGATTTCTCTGAAACCATGATAGATTTCAAATCGATCCTGAACAAGATGAGTCTGTGGTGTGAAATAATTTTTGTTGAGTGGATAGATTTTAGTTGGGATTGTCGTTCAACATTCTACAAGAACAACGAACCATGGAGTATGATTTCTCTGAAATAATTTTTGTTGAGTGGATAGATTTTAGTTGGGGTAGTCGTTCAATATTCTACAAGAACAACGAACCATGGAGTATGATTTCTCTGAAACCATGATAGATTTCAAATCGATCCTGACCAAGATGAGTCTGTGGTGTGAAATAATTTATGTTGAGTGGATAGATTTTAGTTGGGGTAGTCGTTCAACATTCTACAAGAACAACGAACCATGGAGTATGATTTCTCTGAAATAATTTTTGTTGAGTGGATAGATTTTAGTTGGGATAGTCGTTCAACATTCTACAAGAACAAGGAACCATGGAGTATGATTTCTCTGAAATAATTTTTGTTGAGTGGATAGATTTTAGTTGGGATAGTCGTTCAACATTCTACAAGAACAACTTACCATGGAGTATGATTTCTCTGAAACCATGATAGATTTCAAATCGATCCTGACCAAGATGAGTCTGTGGTGTGAAATAATTTTTTGTTGAGTGGATAGATTTTAGTTGGGATAGTCGTTCAACATTCTACAAGAACAACGAACCATGGAGTATGATTTCTCTGAAATAATTTTTGTTGAGTGGATAGATTTTAGTTGGGATAGTCGTTCAACATTCTACAAGAACAACGAACCATGGAGTATGATTTCTCTGAAATAATTTTTGTTGAGTGGATAGATTTTAGTTGGGGTAGTCGTTCAACATTCTACAAGAACAACGAACCATGGAGTATGATTTCTCTGAAATAATTTTTGTTGAGTGCATAGATTTTAGTTGGGATACTCGTTCAACATTCTACAAGAACAACGAACCATGGAGTATGATTTCTCTGAAATAATTTTTGTTGAGTGGATAGATTTTAGTTGGGGTAGTCGTTCAACATTCTACAAGAACAACGAACCATGGAGTATGATTTCTCTGAAATAATTTTTGTTGAGTGGATAGATTTTAGTTGGGATAGTCGTTCAACATTCTATAAGAACAACGAACCATGGAGTATGATTTCTCTGCAACCATGATAGATTTCAAATCGATCCTGACCAAGATGAGTCTGTGGTGTGAAATAATTTTTGTTGAGTGGATAGATTTTAGTTGGGGTAGTCGTTCAACATTCTACAAGAACAACTTACCATGGAGTATGATTTCTCTGAAATAATTTTTGTTGAGTGGATAGATTTTAGTTGGGATAGTCGTTCAACATTCTACAAGAACAACGAACCATGGAGTATGATTTCTCTGCAACCATGATAGATTTCAAATCGATCCTGACCAAGATGAGTCTGTGGTGTGAAATAATTTTTGTTGAGTGGATAGATTTTAGTTGGGGTAGTCGTTCAACATTCTACAAGAACAACTTACCATGGAGTATGATTTCTCTGAAATAATTTTTGTTGAGTGGATAGATTTTAGTTGGGATAGTCGTTCAACATTCTATAAGAACAACGAACCATGGAGTATGATTTCTCTGAAATAATTTTTGTTGAGTGGATAGATTTTAGTTGGGATAGTCGTTCAACATTCTACAAGAACAACTTACCATGGAGTATGATTTCTCTGAAACCATGATAGATTTCAAATCGATCCTGACCAAGATGAGTCTGTGGTGTGAAATAATTTTTGTTGAGTGGATAGATTTTAGTTGGGGTAGTCGTTCAACATTCTACAAGAACAACTTACCATGGAGTATGATTTCTCTGAAATAATTTTTGTTGAGTTAATAGATTTTAGTTGGGATAGTCGTTCAACATTCTACAAGAACAACGAACCATGGAGTATGATTTCCCTGAAATAATTTTTGTTGAGTGGATAAATTTTAGTTGGGATAGTCGTTCAACATTCTACAAGAACAACGAACCATGGAGTATGATTTCTCTGAAATAATTTTTGTTGAGTGGATAGATTTTAGTTGGGGTAGTCGTTCAACATTCTACAAGAACAACGAACCATACGGTATGATTTCTCTGAAATAATTTTTGTTGAGTGGATAGATTTTAGTTGGGATATTCGTTCAACATTCTACAAGAACAACTTACCATGGAGTATGATTTCTCTGAAATAATTTTTGTTGAGTGAATAGATTTTAGTTGGGGTAGTCGTTCAACATTCTACAAGAACAACGAACCATGGAGTATGATTTCTCTGAAACCATGATAGATTTCAAATCGATCCTGACCAAGATGAGTCTGTGGTGTGAAATAATTTTTGTTGAGTGGATAGATTTTAGTTGGGGTAGTCGTTCACCATTCTACAAGAACAACTTACCATGGAGTATGATTTCTCTGAAACCATGATAGATTTCAAATCGATCCTGACCAAGATGAGTCTGTGGTGTGAAATAATTTTTGTTGAGTGGATAGATTTTAGTTGGGATAGTCGTTCAACATTCTACAAGAACAACGAACCATGGAGTATGATTTCTCTGAAATAATTTTTGTTGAGTGGATAGATTTTAGTTGGGATAGTCGTTCAACATTCTACAAGAACAACGAACCATGGAGTATGATTTCTCTGAAATAATTTTTGTTGAGTGGATAGATTTTAGTTGGGATAGTCGTTCAACATTCTACAAGAACAACGAACCATGGAGTATGATTTCTCTGAAACCATGATAGATTTCAAATCGATCCTGACCAAGATGAGTCTGTGGTGTGAAATAATTTTTGTTGAGTGGATAGATTTTAGTTGGGGTAGTCGTTCAACATTCTACAAGAACAACGAACCATGGAGTATGATTTCTCTGCAACCATGATAGAATTCAAATCGATCCTGACCAAGATGAGTCTGTGGTGTGAAATAATTTTTGTTGAGTGGATAGATTTTAGTTGGGGTAGTCGTTCAACATTCTACAAGAACAACTTACCATTTACTATGATTTCTCTGAAATAATTTTTGTTGAGTGGATAGATTTTAGTTGGGGTAGTCGTTCAACATTCTACAAGAACAACGAATCATGGAGTATGATTTCTCTGAAACCATGATAGATTTCAAATCGATCCTGACCAAGATGAGTCTGTGGTGTGAAATAATTTTTGTTGAGTGGATAGATTTTAGTTGGGGTAGTCGTTCAACATTCTACAAGAACAACGAACCATGGAATATGATTTCACTGAAACCATGATAGATTTCAAATCGATCCTGACCAAGATGAGTCTGTGGTGTGAAATAATTTTTGTTGAGTGGATAGATTTTAGTTGGGGTAGTCGTTCAACATTCTACAAGAACAATGAACCATGGAGTATGATTTCTCTGAAATAATTTTTGTTGAGTGGATAGATTTTAGTTGGGGTAGTCGTTCAACATTCTACAAGAACAACGAACCATGGAGTATGATTTCTCTGAAATAATTTTTGTTGAGTGGATAGATTTTAGTTGGGGTAGTCGTTCAACATTCTACAAGAACAACGAATAATGGAGTATGATTTCTCTGAAATAATTTTTGTTGAGTGGATAGATTTTAGTTGGGATAGTCGTTCAACATTCTACAAGAACAACGAACCATGGAGTATGATTTCTCTGAAATAATTTTTGTTGAGTGGATAGATTTTAGTTGGGATAGTCGTTCAACATTCTACAAGAACAACTTACCATGGACTATGATTTCTCTGAAACCATGATAGATTTCAAATCGATCCTGACCAAGATGAGTCTGTGGTGTGAAATAATTTTTGTTGAGTGGATAGATTTTAGTTGGGGTAGTCGTTCAACATTCTACAAGAACAACGAACCATGGAGTATGATTTCTCTGAAATAATTTTTGTTGAGTGGATAGATTTTAGTTGGGGTAGTCGTTCAACATTCTACAAGAACAACTTACCATGGAGTATGATTTCTCTGAAATAATTTTTGTTGAGTGGATAGATTTTAGTTGGGGTAGTCGTTCAACATTCTACAAGAACAACTTACCATGGAGTATGATTTCTCTGAAATAATTTTTGTTGAGTGGATAGATTTTAGTTGGGGTAGTCGTCCAACATTCTACAAGAACAACGAACCATGGAGTATGATTTCTCTGCAACCATGATAGATTTCAAATCGATCCTGACCAAGATGAGTCTGTGGTGTGAAATAATTTTTGTTGAGTGGATAGATTTTAGTTGGGGTAGTCGTTCAACATTCTACAAGAACAACTTACCATGGAGTATGATTTCTCTGCAACCATGATAGATTTCAAATCGATCCTGACCAAGATGAGTCTGTGGTGTGAAATAATTTTTGTTGACTGGATAGATTTTAGTTGGGGTAGTCATTCAACATTCTACAAGAACAACGAACCATGGAGTATGATTTCTCTGAAATAATTTTTGTTGAGTGGATAGATTTTAGTTGGGATAGTCGTTCAACATTCTACAAGAACAACTTACCATGGACTATGATTTCTCTGCAACCATGATAGATTTCAAATCGATCCTGACCAAGATGAGTCTGTGGTGTGAAATAATTTTTGTTGACTGGATAGATTTTAGTTGGGGTAGTCATTCAACATTCTACAAGAACAACGAACCATGGAGTATGATTTCTCTGAAATAATTTTTGTTGAGTGGATAGATTTTAGTTGGGATAGTCGTTCAACATTCTACAAGAACAACTTACCATGGAGTATGATTTCTCTGAAATAATTTTTGTTGAGTGGATAGATTGTAGTTGGGATAGTCGCTCAACATTCTACAAGAACAACTTACCATGGACTATGATTTCTCTGAAACCATGATAGATTTCAAATCGATCCTGACCAAGATGAGTCTGTGGTGTGAAGTAATTTTTGTTGAGTGGATAGATTGTAGTTGGGATAGTCGCTCAACATTCTACAAGAACAACTTACCATGGACTATGATTTCTCTGAAACCATGATAGATTTCAAATCGATCCTGACCAAGATGAGTCTGTGGTGTGAAATAATTTTTGTTGAGTGGATAGATTTTAGTTGGGGTAGTCGTTCAACATTCTACAAGAACAACTTACCATGGAGTATGATTTCTCTGAAATAATTTTTGTTGAGTGGATAGATTTTAGTTGGGATAGTCGTTCAACATTCTACAAGAACAAAGAACCATGGAGTATGATTTCTCTGAAATAATTTTTGTTGAGTGGATAGATTTTAGTTGGGGTAGTCGTTCAACATTCTACAAGAACAACGAATCATGGAGTATGATTTCTCTGAAACCATGATAGATTTCAAATCGATCCTGACCAAGATGAGTCTGTGGTGTGAAATAATTTTTGTTGAGTGGATAGATTTTAGTTGGGGTAGTCGTTCAACATTCTACAAGAACAACTTACCATGGAGTATGATTTCTCTGAAATAATTTTTGTTGAGTGGATAGATTTTAGTTGGGATAGTCGTTCAACATTCTACAAGAACAAAGAACCATGGAGTATGATTTCTCTGAAATAATTTTTGTTGAGTGGATAGATTTTAGTTGGGGTAGTCGTTCAACATTCTACAAGAACAACTTACCATGGAGTATGATTTCTCTGAAATAATTTTTGTTGAGTGGATAGATTTTAGTTGGGATAGTCGTTCAACATTCTACAAGAACAAAGAACCATGGAGTATGATTTCTCTGAAATAATTTTTGTTGAGTGGATAGATTTTAGTTGGGGTAGTCGTTCAACATTCTACAAGAACAACTTACCATGGAGTATGATTTCTCTGAAATAATTTTTGTTGAGTGGATAGATTTTAGTTGGGATAGTCGTTCAACATTCTACAAGAACAAAGAACCATGGAGTATGATTTCTCTGAAATAATTTTTGTTGAGTGGATAGATTTTAGTTGGGGTAGTCGTTCAACATTCTACAAGAACAACGAACCATGGAGTATGATTTCTCTGAAACCATGATAGATTTCAAATCGATCCTGACCAAGATGAGTCTGTGGTGTGAAATAACTTTTGTTGAGTGGATAGATTTTAGTTGGGGTAGTCGTTCAACATTCTACAAGAACAACGAACCATGGAGTATGATTTCTCTGCAACCATGATAGAATTCAAATCGATCCTGACCAAGATGAGTCTGTGGTGTGAAATAATTTTTGTTGAGTGGATAGATTTTAGTTGGGGTAGTCGTTCAACATTCTACAAGAACAACTTACCATGGACTATGATTTCTCTGAAATAATTTTTGTTGAGTGGATAGATTTTAGTTGGGGTAGTCGTTCAACATTCTACAAGAACAACGAATCATGGAGTATGATTTCTCTGAAACCATGATAGATTTCAAATCGATCCTGACCAAGATGAGTCTGTGGTGTGAAATAATTTTTGTTGAGTGGATAGATTTTAGTTGGGGTAGTCGTTCAACATTCTACAACAACAACGAACCATGGAGTATGATTTCTCTGAAACCATGATAGATTTCAAATCGATCCTGACCAAGATGAGTCTGTGGTGTGAAATAATTTTTGTTGAGTGGATAGATTTTAGTTGGGGTAGTCGTTCAACATTCTACAAGAACAATGAACCATGGAGTATGATTTCTCTGTAATAATTTTTGTTGAGTGGATAGATTTTAGTTGGGGTAGTCGTTCAACATTCTACAAGAACAACGAACCATGGAGTATGATTTCTCTGAAATAATTTTTGTTGAGTGGATAGATTTTAGTTGGGGTAGTCGTTCAACATTCTACAAGAACAACGAATCATGGAGTATGATTTCTCTGAAATAATTTTTGTTGAGTGGATAGATTTTAGTTGGGATAGTCGTTCAACATTCTACAAGAACAACGAACCATGGAGTATGATTTCTCTGAAATAATTTTTGTTGAGTGGATAGATTTTAGTTGGGATAGTCGTTCAACATTCTACAAGAACAACTTACCATGGACTATGATTTCTCTGAAACCATGATAGATTTCAAATCGATCCTGACCAAGATGAGTCTGTGGTGTGAAATAATTTTTGTTGAGTGGATAGATTTTAGTTGGGGTAGTCGTTCAACATTCTACAAGAACAACGAACCATGGAGTATGATTTCTCTGCAACCATGATAGATTTCAAATCGAACCTGACCAAGATGAGTCTGTGGTGTGAAATAATTCTTGTTGAGTAAATAGATTTTAGTTGGGATAGTCGTTCAACATTCTACAAGAACAACGAACCATGGAGTATGATTTCTCTGAAATAATTTTTGTTGAGTGGATAGATTTTAGTTGGGGTAGTCGTTCAACATTCTACAAGAACAACTTACCATGGAGTATGATTTCTCTGAAATAATTTTTGTTGAGTGGATAGATTTTAGTTGGGGTAGTCGTCCAACATTCTACAAGAACAACTTACCATGGACTATGATTTCTCTGAAACCATGATAGATTTCAAATCGATCCTGACCAAGATGAGTCTGTGGTGTGAAGTAATTTTTGTTGAGTGGATAGATTGTAGTTGGGATAGTCGCTCAACATTCTACAAGAACAACTTAAAATGGACTATGATTTCTCTGAAACCATGATAGATTTCAAATCGATCCTGACCAAGATGAGTCTGTGGTGTGAAATAATTTTTGTTGAGTGGATAGATTTTAGTTGGGGTAGTCGTTCAACATTCTACAAGAACAACTTACCATGGAGTATGATTTCTCTGAAATAATTTTTGTTGAGTGGATAGATTTTAGTTGGGATAGTCGTTCAACATTCTACAAGAACAAAGAACCATGGAGTATGATTTCTCTGAAATAATTTTTGTTGAGTGGATAGATTTTAGTTGGGGTAGTCGTTCAACATTCTACAAGAACAACGAATCATGGAGTATGATTTCTCTGAAACCATGATAGATTTCAAATCGATCCTGACCAAGATGAGTCTGTGGTTTGAAATAATTTTTGTTGAGTGGATAGATTTTAGTTGGGGTAGTCGTTCAACATTCTACAAGAACAACTTACCATGGAGTATGATTTCTCTGAAATAATTTTTGTTGAGTGGATAGATTTTAGTTGGGATAGTCGTTCAACATTCTACAAGAACAAAGAACCATGGAGTATGATTTCTCTGAAATAATTTTTGTTGAGTGGATAGATTTTAGTTGGGGTAGTCGTTCAACATTCTACAAGAACAACTTACCATGGAGTATGATTTCTCTGAAATAATTTTTGTTGAGTGGATAGATTTTAGTTGGGATAGTCGTTCAACATTCTACAAGAACAAAGAACCATGGAGTATGATTTCTCTGAAATAATTTTTGTTGAGTGGATAGATTTTAGTTGGGGTAGTCGTTCAACATTCTACAAGAACAACTTACCATGGAGTATGATTTCTCTGAAATAATTTTTGTTGAGTGGATAGATTTTAGTTGGGATAGTCGTTCAACATTCTACAAGAACAAAGAACCATGGAGTATGATTTCTCTGAAATAATTTTTGTTGAGTGGATAGATTTTAGTTGGGGTAGTCGTTCAACATTCTACAAGAACAACGAACCATGGAGTATGATTTCTCTGAAACCATGATAGATTTCAAATCGATCCTGACCAAGATGAGTCTGTGGTGTGAAATAATTTTTGTTGAGTGGATAGATTTTAGTTGGGGTAGTCGTTCAACATTCTACAAGAACAACGAACCATGGAGTATGATTTCTCTGCAACCATGATAGAATTCAAATCGATCCTGACCAAGATGAGTCTGTGGTGTGAAATAATTTTTGTTGAGTGGATAGATTTTAGTTGGGGTAGTCGTTCAACATTCTACAAGAACAACTTACCATGGACTATGATTTCTCTGAAATAATTTTTGTTGAGTGGATAGATTTTAGTTGGGGTAGTCGTTCAACATTCTACAAGAACAACGAATCATGGAGTATGATTTCTCTGAAACCATGATAGATTTCAAATCGATCCTGACCAAGATGAGTCTGTGGTGTGAAATAATTTTTGTTGAGTGGATAGATTTTAGTTGGGGTAGTCGTTCAACATTCTACAACAACAACGAACCATGGAGTATGATTTCTCTGAAACCATGATAGATTTCAAATCGATCCTGACCAAGATGAGTCTGTGGTGTGAAATAATTTTTGTTGAGTGGATAGATTTTAGTTGGGGTAGTCGTTCAACATTCTACAAGAACAATGAACCATGGAGTATGATTTCTCTGTAATAATTTTTGTTGAGTGGATAGATTTTAGTTGGGGTAGTCGTTCAACATTCTACAAGAACAACGAACCATGGAGTATGATTTCTCTGAAATAATTTTTGTTGAGTGGATAGATTTTAGTTGGGGTAGTCGTTCAACATTCTACAAGAACAACGAATCATGGAGTATGATTTCTCTGAAATAATTTTTGTTGAGTGGATAGATTTTAGTTGGGATAGTCGTTCAACATTCTACAAGAACAACGAACCATGGAGTATGATTTCTCTGAAATAATTTTTGTTGAGTGGATAGATTTTAGTTGGGATAGTCGTTCAACATTCTACAAGAACAACTTACCATGGACTATGATTTCTCTGAAACCATGATAGATTTCAAATCGATCCTGACCAAGATGAGTCTGTGGTGTGAAATAATTTTTGTTGAGTGGATAGATTTTAGTTGGGGTAGTCGTTCAACATTCTACAAGAACAACGAACCATGGAGTATGATTTCTCTGCAACCATGATAGATTTCAAATCGAACCTGACCAAGATGAGTCTGTGGTGTGAAATAATTCTTGTTGAGTAAATAGATTTTAGTTGGGATAGTCGTTCAACATTCTACAAGAACAACGAACCATGGAGTATGATTTCTCTGAAATAATTTTTGTTGAGTGGATAGATTTTAGTTGGGGTAGTCGTTCAACATTCTACAAGAACAACTTACCATGGAGTATGATTTCTCTGAAATAATTTTTGTTGAGTGGATAGATTTTAGTTGGGGTAGTCGTCCAACATTCTACAAGAACAACGAACCATGGAGTATGATTTCTCTGCAACCATGATAGATTTCAAATCGATCCTGACCAAGATGAGTCTGTGGTGTGAAATAATTTTTGTTGAGTGGATAGATTTTAGTTGGTTTAGTCGTTCAACAATCTACAAGAACAACGAACCATGGACTATGATTTCTCTGAAACCATGATAGATTTCAAATCGATCCTGACCAAGATGAGTCTGTGGTGTGAAATAATTTTTGTTGAGTGGATAGATTTTAGTTGGGGTAGTCATTCAACATTCTACAAGAACAACTTACCATGGACTATGATTTCTCTGAAACCATGATAGATTTCAAATCGATCCTGACCAAGATGAGTCTGTGGTGTGAAATAATTTTTGTTGAGTGGATAGATTCTATTTGGGTTAGTCGTTCAAAATTCTACAAGAACAACGAACCACAGAGTATGATTTCTCTGCAACCATGATAGATTTCAAATCGATCCTGACCAAGATGAGTCTGTGGTGTGAAATAATTTTTGTTGAGTGGATAGATTTTAGTTGGGGTAGTCGTTCAACATTCTACAAGAACAACGAACCATGGAGTATGATTTCTCTGAAATAATTTTTGTTGAGTGGATAGATTTTAGTTGGGATAGTCGTTCAACATTCTACAAGAACAACTTACCATGGAGTATGATTTCTCTGAAATAATTTTTGTTGAGTGGATAGATTGTAGTTGGGATAGTCGCTCAACATTCTACAAGAACAACTTACCATGGACTATGATTTCTCTGAAACCATGATAGATTTCAAATCGATCCTGACCAAGATGAGTCTGTGGTGTGAAATAATTTTTGTTGAGTGGATAGATTCTAGTTGGGTAAGTCGTTCAAAATTCTACAAGAACAACGAACCACAGAGTATGATTTCTCTGCAACCATGATAGATTTCAAATCGATCCTGACCAAGATGAGTCTGTGGTGTGAAATAATTTTTGTTGAGTGGATAGATTTTAGTTGGGGTAGTCGTTCAACATTCTACAAGAACAACGAACCATGGAGTATGATTTCTCTGAAATAATTTTTGTTGAGTGGATACATTTTAGTTGGGATAGTCGTTCAACATTCTACAAGAACAACTTACCATGGAGTATGATTTCTGTGAAATAATTTTTGTTGAGTGGATAGATTTTAGTTGGGGTAGTCGTTCAACATTCTACAAGAACAACTTACCATGGAGTATGATTTCTCTGAAATAATTTTTGTTGAGTGGATAGATTTTAGTTGGGGTAGTGGTTCAACATTCTACAAGAACAACTTACCATGGAGTATGATTTCTCTGAAATAATTTTTGTTGAGTGGATAGATTTTAGTTGGGGTAGTCGTTCAACATTCTACAAGAACAACGAACCATGGAGTATGATTTCTCTGAAATAATTTTTGTTGAGTGGATAGATTTTAGTTGGGATAGTCGTTCAACATTCTACAAGAACAACGAACCATGGAGTATGATTTCTCTGAAACCATGATAGATTTCAAATCGATCCTGACCAAGATGAGTCTGTGGTGTGAAATAATTTTTGTTGAGTGGATAGATTTTAGTTGGGATAGTCGTTCACGATTCTACAAGAACAACGAATCATGGAGTATGATTTCTCTGAAACCATGATAGATTTCAAATCGATCCTGACCAAGATGAGTCTGTGGTGTGAAATAATTTTTGTTGAGTGGATAGATTTTAGTTGGGGTAGTCGTTCAACATTCTACAAGAACAACGAACCATGGAGTATGATTTCTCTGAAACCATGATAGATTTCAAATCGATCCTGACCAAGATGAGTCTGTGGTGTGAAATAATTTTTGTTGAGTGGTTAGATTTCAGTTGGGGTAGTCGTTCAACATTCTACAAGAACAACGAACCATGGAGTATGATTTCTCTGAAACCATGATAGATTTCAAATCGATCCTGACCAAGATGAGTCTGTGGTGTGAAAAAATTTTTGTTGAGTGGATAGATTTTTGTTGGGATAGTCGTTCAACATTCTACAAGAACAACTTACCATGGAGTATGATTTCTCTGAAATAATTTTTGTTGAGTGGATAGATTTTAGTTGGGATAGTCGTTCAACATTCTACAAGAACAACTTACCATGGAGTATGATTTCTCTGAAACCATGATAGATTTCAAATCGATCCTGACCAAGATGAGTCTGTGGTGTGAAATAATTTTTGTTGAGTGGATAGATTTTAGTTGGGGTAGTCGTTCAACATTTTACAAGAACAACGAACCATGGAGTATGATTTCTCTGAAATAATTTTTGTTGAGTGGATAGATTTTAGTTGGGATAGTCGTTCAACATTCTACAAGAACAACTTACCATGGGGTATGATTTCTCTGAAACCATGATAGATTTCAAATCGATAATGACCAAGATGAGTCTGTGGTGTGAAATAATTTTTGTTGAGTGGATAGATTTTAGTTGTTGTAGTCGTTCAACATTCTACAAGAACAACTTACCATGGAGTATGATTTCTCTGAAATAATTTTTGTTGAGTTTATAGATTTTAGTTGGCGGTAGTCGTTCAACATTCTACAAGAACAACGAACCATGGAGTATGATTTCTCTGAAATAATTTTTGTTGAGTGGATAGATTTTAGTTGGGGTAGTCGTTCAACATTCTACAAGAACAACGAAACATGGAGTATGATTTCTCTGAAATAATTTTTATTGAGTGGATAGATTTTAGTTGGGATAGTCGTTCAACATTCTACAAGAACAACGAACCATGGAGTATGATTTCTCTGAAACCATGATAGATTTCAAATCGATCCTGACCACGATGAGTCTGTGGTGTGAAATAATTTTTGTTGAGTGGATAGATTTTAGTTGGGGTAGTCGTTCAACATTCTACAAGAACAACTAACCATGGAGTATGATTTCTCTGAAACCATGATAGATTTCAAATCGATCCTGACCAAGATGAGTCTGTGGTGTGAAATAATTTTTGTTGAGTGGATAGATTTTAGTTAGGGGTAGTCGTTCAACATTCTACAAGAACAACTTACCATGGAGTATGATTTCTCTGAAACCATGATAGATTTCAAATCGATCCTGACCAAGATGAGTCTGTGGTGTGAAATAATTTTTGTTGAGTGGATAGATTTTAGTTGGGGTAGTCGTTCAACATTCTACAAGAACAACTTACCATGGAGTATGATTTCTCTGAAATAATTTTTGTTGAGTTTATAGATTTTAGTTGGGGTAGTCGTTCAACATTCTACAAGAACAACGAACCATGGAGTATGATTTCTCTGAAATAATTTTTGTTGAGTGGATACATTTTAGTTGGGATAGTCGTTCAACATTCTACAAGAACAACGAACCATGGAGTATGATTTCTGTGAAATAATTTTTGTTGAGTGGATAGATTTTAGTTGGGATAGTCGTTCAACATTCTACAAGAACAACTTACCATGGAGTATGATTTCTCTGAAACCATGATAGATTTCAAATCGATCCTGACCACGATGAGTCTGTGGTGTGAAATAATTTTTGTTGAGTGGATAGATTTTAGTTGGGGTAGTCGTTCAACATTCTACAAGAACAACTAACCATGGAGTATGATTTCTCTGAAACCATGATAGATTTCAAATCGATCCTGACCAAGATGAGTCTGTGGTGTGAAATAATTTTTGTTGAGTGGATAGATTTTAGTTAGGGGTAGTCGTTCAACATTCTACAAGAACAACTTACCATGGAGTATGATTTCTCTGAAACCATGATAGATTTCAAATCGATCCTGACCAAGATGAGTCTGTGGTGTGAAATAATTTTTGTTGAGTGGATAGATTTTAGTTGGGGTAGTCGTTCAACATTCTACAAGAACAACTTACCATGGAGTATGATTTCTCTGAAATAATTTTTGTTGAGTTTATAGATTTTAGTTGGGGTAGTCGTTCAACATTCTACAAGAACAACGAACCATGGAGTATGATTTCTCTGAAATAATTTTTGTTGAGTGGATACATTTTAGTTGGGATAGTCGTTCAACATTCTACAAGAACAACGAACCATGGAGTATGATTTCTGTGAAATAATTTTTGTTGAGTGGATAGATTTTAGTTGGGATAGTCGTTCAACATTCTACAAGAACAACTTACCATGGAGTATGATTTCTCTGAAATAATTTTTGTTGAGTGGATAGATTTTAGTTGGGGTAGTGGTTCAACATTCTACAAGAACAACTTACCATGGAGTATGATTTCTCTGAAATAATTTTTGTTGAGTGGATAGATTTTAGTTGGGGTAGTCGTTCAACATTCTACAAGAACAACGAACCATGGAGTATGATTTCTCTGAAATAATTTTTGTTGAGTGGATAGATTTTAGTTGGGATAGTCGTTCAACATTCTACAAGAACAACTTACCATGGAGTATGATTTCTCTGAAACCATGATAGATTTCAAATCGATCCTGACCAAGATGAGTCTGTGGTGTGAAATAATTTTTGTTGAGTGGATAGATTTTAGTTGGGATAGTCGTTCACGATTCTACAAGAACAACGAATCATGGAGTATGATTTCTCTGAAACCATGATAGATTTCAAATCGATCCTGACCAAGATGAGTCTGTGGTGTGAAATAATTTTTGTTGAGTGGATAGATTTTAGTTGGGGTAGTCGTTCAACATTCTACAAGAACAACGAACCATGGAGTATGATTTCTCTGAAACCATGATAGATTTCAAATCGATCCTGACCAAGATGAGTCTGTGGTGTGAAATAATTTTTGTTGAGTGGTTAGATTTCAGTTGGGGTAGTCGTTCAACATTCTACAAGAACAACGAACCATGGAGTATGATTTCTCTGAAACCATGATAGATTTCAAATCGATCCTGACCAAGATGAGTCTGTGGTGTGAAAAAATTTTTGTTGAGTGGATAGATTTTTGTTGCGATAGTCGTTCAACATTCTACAAGAACAACTTACCATGGAGTATGATTTCTCTGAAATAATTTTTGTTGAGTGGATAGATTTTAGTTGGGATAGTCGTTCAACATTCTACAAGAACAACTTACCATGGAGTATGATTTCTCTGAAACCATGATAGATTTCAAATCGATCCTGACCAAGATGAGTCTGTGGTGTGAAATAATTTTTGTTGAGTGGATAGATTTTAGTTGGGGTAGTCGTTCAACATTTTACAAGAACAACGAACCATGGAGTATGATTTCTCTGAAATAATTTTTGTTGAGTGGATAGATTTTAGTTGGGATAGTCGTTCAACATTCTACAAGAACAACTTACCATGGGGTATGATTTCTCTGAAACCATGATAGATTTCAAATCGATAATGACCAAGATGAGTCTGTGGTGTGAAATAATTTTTGTTGAGTGGATAGATTTTAGTTGTTGTAGTCGTTCAACATTCTACAAGAACAACTTACCATGGAGTATGATTTCTCTGAAATAATTTTTGTTGAGTTTATAGATTTTAGTTGGGGTAGTCGTTCAACATTCTACAAGAACAACGAACCATGGAGTATGATTTCTCTGAAATAATTTTTGTTGAGTGGATAGATTTTAGTTGGGGTAGTCGTTCAACATTCTACAAGAACAACGAAACATGGAGTATGATTTCTCTGAAATAATTTTTATTGAGTGGATAGATTTTAGTTGGGATAGTCGTTCAACATTCTACAAGAACAACGAACCATGGAGTATGATTTCTCTGAAACCATGATAGATTTCAAATCGATCCTGACCACGATGAGTCTGTGGTGTGAAATAATTTTTGTTGAGTGGATAGATTTTAGTTGGGGTAGTCGTTCAACATTCTACAAGAACAACTAACCATGGAGTATGATTTCTCTGAAACCATGATAGATTTCAAATCGATCCTGACCAAGATGAGTCTGTGGTGTGAAATAATTTTTGTTGAGTGGATAGATTTTAGTTAGGGGTAGTCGTTCAACATTCTACAAGAACAACTTACCATGGAGTATGATTTCTCTGAAACCATGATAGATTTCAAATCGATCCTGACCAAGATGAGTCTGTGGTGTGAAATAATTTTTGTTGAGTGGATAGATTTTAGTTGGGGTAGTCGTTCAACATTCTACAAGAACAACTTACCATGGAGTATGATTTCTCTGAAATAATTTTTGTTGAGTTTATAGATTTTAGTTGGGGTAGTCGTTCAACATTCTACAAGAACAACGAACCATGGAGTATGATTTCTCTGAAATAATTTTTATTGAGTGGATAGATTTTAGTTGGGATAGTCGTTCAACATTCTACAAGAACAACGAACCATGGAGTATGATTTCTCTGAAACCATGATAGATTTCAAATCGATCCTGACCAAGATGAGTCTGTGGTGTGAAATAATTTTTGTTGAGTGGATAGATTTTAGTTGGGGTAGTCCTTCAACATTCTACAAGAACAACGAAACATGGAGTATGATTTCTCTGAAATAATTTCTATTGAGTGGATAGATTTTAGTTGGGATAGTCGTTCAACATTCTACAAGAACAACGAACCATGGAGTATGATTTCTCTGAAATAATTTTTGTTGAGTGGATAGATTTTAGTTAGGGGTAGTCGTTCAACATTCTACAAGAACAACTTACCATGGAGTATGATTTCTCTGAAATAATTTTTGTTGAGTGCATAGATTTTAGTTAGGGGTAGTCGTTCAACATTCTACAAGAACAACGAACCATGGAGTATGATTTCTCTGAAATAATTTTTATTGAGTGGATAGATTTTAGTTGGGGTAGTCCTTCAACATTCTACAAGAACAACGAAACATGGAGTATGATTTCTCTGAAATAATTTTTATTGAGTGGATAGATTTTAGTTGGGATAGTCGTTCAACATTCTACAAGAACAACGAACCATGGAGTATGATTTCTCTGAAATAATTTTTGTTGAGTGGATAGATTTTAGTTAGGGGTAGTCGTTCAACATTCTACAAGAACAACTTACCATGGAGTATGATTTCTCTGAAATAATTTTTGTTGAGTGGATAGATTTTAGTTGGGGTAGTCGTTCAACATTCTACAAGAACAACTTACCATGGAGTATGACTTCTCTGAAATAATTTTTGTTGAGTTTATAGATTTTAGTTGGGGTAGTCGTTCAACATTCTACAAGAACAACGAACCATGGAGTATGATTTCTCTGAAATAATTTTTATTGAGTGGATAGATTTTAGTTGGGATAGTCGTTCAACATTCTACAAGAACAACGAACCATGGAGTATGATTTCTCTGAAACCATGATAGATTTCAAATCGATCCTGACCAAGATGAGTCTGTGGTGTGAAATAATTTTTGTTGAGTGGATAGATTTTAGTTGGGGTAGTTGTTCAACATTCTACAAGAACAACTAACCATGGAGTATGATTTCTCTGAAACCATGATAGATTTCAAATCGATCCTGACCAAGATGAGTCTGTGGTGTGAAATAATTTTTGTTGAGTGGATAGATTTTAGTTAGGGGTAGTCGTTCAACATTCTACAAGAACAACGAACCATGGAGTATGATTTCTCTGAAACCATGATAGATTTCAAATCGATTATGACCAAGATGAGTCTGTGGTGTGAAAAAATGTTTGTTGAGTGGATAGATTTTAGTTGGGATAGTCGTTCAACATTCTACAAGAACAACGAACCATGGAGTATGATTTCTCTGACATAATTTTTGTTGAGTGGATAGATTTTAGTTGGGGTAGTCGTTCAACATTCTACAAGAACAACTTACCATGGAGTATGATTTCTCTGAAATAATTTTTGTTGAGTGGATAGATTTTAGTTGGGGTAGTCGTTCAACATTCTACAAGAACAACTTACCATGGAGTATGATTTCTCTGAAATAATTTTTGTTGAGTGGATAGATTTTAGTTGGGGTAGTCGTCCAACATTCTACAAGAACAACGAACCATGGAGTATGATTTCTCTGCAACCATGATAGATTTCAAATCGATCCTGACCAAGATGAGTCTGTGGTGTGAAATAATTTTTGTTGAGTGGATAGATTTTAGTTGGGGTAGTCGTTCAACATTCTACAAGAACAACTTACCATGGCGTATGATTTCTCTGCAACCATGATAGATTTCAAATCGATCCTGACCAAGATGAGTCTGTGGTGTGAAATAATTTTTGTTGAGTGGATAGATTTTAGTTGGGGTACTCATTCAACATTCTACAAGAACAACGAACCATGGAGTATGATTTCTCTGAAATAATTTTTGTTGAGTGGATAGATTTTAGTTGGGATAGTCGTTCAACATTCTACAAGAACAACTTACCATGGAGTATGATTTCTCTGAAATAATTTTTGTTGAGTGGATAGATTGTAGTTGGGATAGTCGCTCAACATTCTACAAGAACAACTTACCATGGACTATGATTTCTCTGAAACCATGATAGATTTCAAATCGATCCTGACCAAGATGAGTCTGTGGTGTGAAATAATTTTTGTTGAGTGGATAGATTCTAGTTGGGTTAGTCGTTCAAAATTCTACAAGAACAACGAACCACAGAGTATGATTTCTCTGCAACCATGATAGATTTCAAATCGATCCTGACCAAGATGAGTCTGTGGTGTGAAATAATTTTTGTTGAGTGGATAGATTTTAGTTGGGGTAGTCGTTCAACATTCTACAAGAACAACGAACCATGGAGTATGATTTCTCTGATATAATTTTTGTTGAGTGGATAGATTTTAGTTGGGATAGTCGTTCAACATTCTACAAGAACAACGAACCATGGAGTATGATTTCTGTGAAATAATTTTTGTTGAGTGGATAGATTTTAGTTGGGGTAGTCGTTCAACATTCTACAAGAACAACTTACCATGGAGTATGATTTCTCTGAAATAATTTTTGTTGAGTGGATAGATTTTAGTTGGGGTAGTGGTTCAACATTCTACAAGAACAACTTACCATGGAGTATGATTTCTCTGAAATAATTTTTGTTGAGTGGATAGATTTTAGTTGGGGTAGTCGTTCAACATTCTACAAGAACAACGAACCATGGAGTATGATTTCTCTGAAATAATTTTTGTTGAGTGGATAGATTTTAGTTGGGATAGTCGTTCAACATTCTACAAGAACAACTTACCATGGAGTATGATTTCTCTGAAACCATGATAGATTTCAAATCGATCCTGACCAAGATGAGTCTGTGGTGTGAAATAATTTTTGTTGAGTGGATAGATTTTAGTTGGGATAGTCGTTCACGATTCTACAAGAACAACGAATCATGGAGTATGATTTCTCTGAAACCATGATAGATTTCAAATCGATCCTGACCAAGATGAGTCTGTGGTGTGAAATAATTTTTGTTGAGTGGATAGATTTTAGTTGGGGTAGTCGTTCAACATTCTACAAGAACAACGAACCATGGAGTATGATTTCTCTGAAACCATGATAGATTTCAAATCGATCCTGACCAAGATGAGTCTGTGGTGTGAAATAATTTTTGTTGAGTGGATAGATTTTAGTTGGGATAGTCGTTCAACATTTTACAAGAACAACGAACCATGGAGTATGATTTGTCTGAAACCATGATAGATTTCAAATCGATCCTGACCAAGATGAGTCTGTGGTGTGAAAAAATTTTTGTTGAGTGGATAGATTTTAGTTGGGATAGTCGTTCAACATTCTACAAGAACAACTTACCATGGAGTATGATTTCTCTGAAATAATTTTTGTTGAGTGGATAGATTTTAGTTGGGATAGTCGTTCAACATTCTACAAGAACAACTTACCATGGAGTATGATTTCTCTGAAACCATGATAGATTTCAAATCGATCCTGACCAAGATGAGTCTGTGGTGTGAAATAATTTTTGTTGAGTGGATAGATTTTAGTTGGGGTAGTCGTTCAACATTCTACAAGAACAACGAACCATGGAGTATGATTTCTCTGAAATAATTTTTGTTGAGTGGATAGATTTTAGTTGGGATAGTCGTTCAACATTCTACAAGAACAACTTACCATGGAGTATGATTTCTCTGAAACCATGATAGATTTCAAATCGATCCTGACCAAGATGAGTCTGTGGTGTGAAATAATTTTTGTTGAGTGGATAGATTTTAGTTGGGGTAGTCGTTCAACATTCTACAAGAACAACTTACCATGGAGTATGATTTCTCTGAAATAATTTTTGTTGAGTTTATAGATTTTAGTTGGGGTAGTCGTTCAACATTCTACAAGAACAACTTACCATGGAGTATGATTTCTCTGAAATAATTTTTGTTGAGTGGATAGATTTTAGTTGGGGTAGTCGTTCAACATTCTACAAGAACAACGAAACATGGAGTATGATTTCTCTGAAATAATTTTTATTGAGTGGATAGATTTTAGTTGGGATAGTCGTTCAACATTCTACAAGAACAACGAACTATGGAGTATGATTTCTCTGAAACCATGATAGATTTCAAATCGATCCTGACCACGATGAGTCTGTGGTGTGAAATAATTTTTGTTGAGTGGATAGATTTTAGTTGGGGTAGTCGTTCAACATTCTACAAGAACAACTAACCATGGAGTATGATTTCTCTGAAACCATGATAGATTTCAAATCGATCCTGACCAAGATGAGTCTGTGGTGTAAAATAATTTTTGTTGAGTGGATAGATTTTAGTTAGGGGTAGTCGTTCAACATTCTACAAGAACAACTTACCATGGAGTATGATTTCTCTGAAACCATGATAGATTTCAAATCGATCCTGACCAAGATGAGTCTGTGGTGTGAAATAATTTTTGTTGAGTGGATAGATTTTAGTTGGGGTAGTCGTTCAACATTCTACAAGAACAACTTACCATGGAGTATGATTTCTCTGAAATAATTTTTGTTGAGTTTATAGATTTTAGTTGGGGTATTCGTTCAACATTCTACAAGAACAACGAACCATGGAGTATGATTTCTCTGAAACCATGATAGATTTCAAATCGATCCTGACCAAGATGAGTCTGTGGTGTGAAATAATTTTTGTTGAGTGGATAGATTTTAGTTGGGGTAGTCCTTCAACATTCTACAAGAACAACGAAACATGGAGTATGATTTCTCTGAAATAATTTTTATTGAGTGGATAGATTTTAGTTGGGATAGTCGTTCAACATTCTACAAGAACAACGAACCATGGAGTATGATTTCTCTGAAATAATTTTTGTTGAGTGGATAGATTTTAGTTAGGGGTAGTCGTTCAACATTCTACAAGAACAACTTACCATGGAGTATGATTTCTCTGAAATAATTTTTGTTGAGTGCATAGATTTTAGTTAGGGGTAGTCGTTCAACATTCTACAAGAACAACTTACCATGGAGTATGATTTCTCTGAAACCATTATAGATTTCAAATCGATCCTGACCAAGATGAGTCTGTGGTGTGAAATAATTTTTGTTGAGTGGATAGATTTTAGTTGGGGTAGTCGTTCAGCATTCTACAAGAACAACTTACCATGGAGTATGATTTCTCTGAAATAATTTTTGTTGAGTGGATAGATTTTAGTTGGGGTAGTCGTTCAACATTCTACAAGAACAACTTACCATGGAGTATGATTTCTCTGAAACCATGATAGATTTCAAATCGATCCTGACCAAGATGAGTCTGTGGTGTGAAATAATTTTTGTTGAGTGGATAGATTTTAGTTGGGGTAGTCGTTCAACATTCTACAAGAACAACTTACCATGGAGTATGATTTCTCTGAGACCATTATAGATTTCAAATCGATCCTGACCAAGATGAGTCTGTGGTGTGAAATAATTTTTGTTGAGTGGATAGATTTTAGTTGGGGTAGTCGTTCAACATTCTACAAGAACAACTTACCATGGAGTATGATTTCTCTGAAATAATTTTTGTTGAGTTTATAGATTTTAGTAGGGGTAGTCGTTCAACATTCTACAAGAACAACGAACCATGGAGTATGATTTCTCTGAAATAATTTTTATTGAGTGGATAGATTTTAGTTGGGATAGTCGTTCAACATTCTACAAGAACAACGAACCATGGAGTATGATTTCTCTGAAACCATGATAGATTTCAAATCGATCCTGACCAAGATGAGTCTGTGGTGTGAAATAATTTTTGTTGAGTGGATAGATTTTAGTTGGGGTAGTCGTTCAACATTCTACAAGAACAACTAACCATGGAGTATGATTTCTCTGAAACCATGAGAGATTTCAAATCGATCCTGACCACGATGACTCTGTGGTGTGAAATAATTTTTGTTGAGTGGATAGATTTTAGTTAGGGGTAGTCGTTCAACATTCTACAAGAACAACGAACCATGGAGTATGATTTCTCTGAAACCATGATAGATTTCAAATCGATCCTGACCAAGATGAGTCTGTGGTGTGAAAAAATTTTTGTTGAGTGGATAGATTTTAGTTGGGATAGTCGTTCAACATTCTACAAGAACAACTTACCATGGAGTATGATTTCTCTGAAATAATTTTTGTTGAGTGGATAGATTTTAGTTGGGATAGTCGTTCAACATTCTACAAGAACAACTTACCATGGAGTATGATTTCTCTGAAACCATGATAGATTTCAAATCGATCCTGACCAAGATGAGTCTGTGGTGTGAAATAATTTTTGTTGAGTGGATAGATTTTAGTTGGGGTAGTCGTTCAACATTTTACAAGAACAACTTACCATGGAGTATGATTTCTCTGAAATAATTTTTGTTGAGTGGATAGATTTTAGTTGGGATAGTCGTTCAACATTCTACAAGAACAACTTACCATGGAGTAAGATTTCTCTGAAACCATGATAGATTTCAAATCGATCCTGACCAAGATGAGTCTGTGGTGTGAAATAATTTTTGTTGAGTGGATAGATTTTAGTTGGGGTAGTCGTTCAACATTCTACAAGAACAACTTACCTTGGAGTATGATTTCTCTGAAATAATTTTTGTTGAGTTTATAGATTTTAGTTGGGGTAGTCGTTCTACATTCTACAAGAACAACGAACCATGGAGTATGATTTCTCTGAAATAATTTTTGTTGAGTGGATAGATTTTAGTTGGGGTAGTCGTTCAACATTCCACAAGAACAACGAACCATGGAGTATGATTTCTCTGAAACCATGATAGATTTCAAATCGATCCTGACCAAGATGAGTCTGTGGTGTGAAATAATTTTTGTTGAGTGGATAGATTTTAGTTGGGGTAGTCGTTCAACATTCTACAAGAACAACTTACCATGGAGTATGATTTCTCTGAAATAATTTTTGTTGAGTTTATAGATTTTAGTTGGGGTAGTCGTTCAACATTCTACAAGAACAACGAAACATGGAGTATGATTTCTCTGAAATAATTTTTATTGAGTGGATAGATTTTAGTTGGGATAGTCGTTCAACATTCTACAAGAACAACGAACCATGGAGTATGATTTCTCTGAAACCATGATAGATTTCAAATCGATCCTGACCAAGATGAGTCTGTGGTGTGAAATAATTTTTGTTGAGTGGATAGATTTTAGTTGGGGTAGTCGTTCAACATTCTACAAGAACAACTAACCATGAAGTATGATTTCTCTGAAACCATGATAGATTTCAAATCGATCCTGACCAAGATGAGTCTGTGGTGTGAAATAATTTTTGTTGAGTGGATAGATTTTAGTTAGGGGAAGTCGTTCAACATTCTACAAGAACAACTTACCATGGAGTATGATTTCTCTGAAACCATGATAGATTTCAAATCGATCCTGACCAAGATGAGTCTGTGGTGTGAAATAATTTTTGTTGAGTGGATAGATTTTAGTTGGGGTAGTCGTTCAACATTCTACAAGAACAACGAACCATGGAGTATGATTTCTCTGAAATAATTTTTGTTGAGTGGATACATTTTAGTTGGGATAGTCGTTCAACATTCTACAAGAACAACTTACCATGGAGTATGATTTCTGTGAAATAATTTTTGTTGAGTGGATAGATTTTAGTTGGGGTAGTCGTTCAACATTCTACAAGAACAACTTACCATGGAGTATGATTTCTCTGAAATAATTTTTGTTGAGTGGATAGATTTTAGTTGGGGTAGTCGTTCAACATTCTACAAGAACAACGAACCATGGAGTATGATTTCTCTGAAATAATTTTTGTTGAGTGGATAGATTTTAGTTGGGATAGTCGTTCAACATTCTACAAGAACAACTTACCATGGAGTATGATTTCTCTGAAACCATGATAGATTTCAAATCGATCCTGACCAAGATGAGTCTGTGGTGTGAAATAATTTTTGTTGAGTGGATAGATTTTAGTTGGGATAGTCGTTCACGATTCTACAAGAACAACGAATCATGGAGTATGATTTCTCTGAAACCATGATAGATTTCAAATCGATCCTGACCAAGATGAGTCTGTGGTGTGAAATAATTTTTGTTGAGTGGATAGATTTTAGTTGGGGTAGTCGTTCAACATTCTACAAGAACAACGAACCATGGAGTATGATTTCTCTGAAACCATGATAGATTTCAAATCGATCCTGACCAAGATGAGTCTGTGGTGTGAAATAATTTTTGTTGAGTGGATAGATTTTAGTTGGGATAGTCGTTCAACATTTTACAAGAACAACGAACCATGGAGTATGATTTCTCTGAAACCATGATAGATTTCAAATCGATCCTGACCAAGATGAGTCTGTGGTGTGAAATAATTTTTGTTGAGTTTATAGATTTTAGTTGGGGTAGTCGTTCAACATTCTACAAGAACAACGAAACATGGAGTATGATTTCTCTGAAATAATTTTTATTGAGTGACCAAGATGAGTCTGTGGTGTGAAATAATTTTTGTTGAGTGGATAGATTTTAGTTGGGGTAGTCGTTCAACATTCTAGAAGAACAACTAACCATGGAGTATGATTTCTCTGAAACCATGATAGATTTCAAATCGATCCTGACCAAGATGAGTCTGTGGTTTGAAATAATTTTTGTTGAGTGGATAGATTTTAGTTAGGGGTAGTCGTTCAACATTCTACAAGAACAACTTACCATGGAGTATGATTTCTCTGAAACCATGATAGATTTCAAATCGATCATGACCAAGATGAGTCTGTGGTGTGAAATAATTTTTGTTGAGTGGATAGATTTTAGTTGGGGTAGTCGTTCAACATTCTACAAGAACAACGAACCATGGAGTATGATTTCTCTGAAATAATTTTTGTTGAGTGGATACATTTTAGTTGGGATAGTCGTTCAACATTCTACAAGAACAACGAGCCATGGAGTATGATTTCTGTGAAATAATTTTTGTTGAGTGGATAGATTTTAGTTGGGGTAGTCGTTCAACATTTTACAAGAACAACTTACCATGGAGTATGATTTCTCTGAAATAATTTTTGTTGAGTGGATAGATTTTAGTTGGGGTAGTGGTTCAACATTCTACAAGAACAACGAACCATGGAGTATGATTTCTCTGAAATAATTTTTGTTGAGTGGATAGATTTTAGTTGGGGTAGTCGTTCAACATTCTACAAGAACAACGAACCATGGAGTATGATTTCTCTGAAATAATTTTTGTTGAGTGGATAGATTTTAGTTGGGATAGTCGTTCAACATTCTACAAGAACAACTTACCATGGAGTATGATTTCTCTGAAACCATGATAGATTTCAAATCGATCCTGACCAAGATGAGTCTGTGGTGTGAAATAATTTTTGTTGAGTGGATAGATTTTAGTTGGGATAGTCGTTCACGATTCTACAAGAACAACGAATCATAGAGTATGATTTCTCTGAAACCATGATAGATTTCAAATCGATCCTGACCAAGATGAGTCTGTGGTGTGAAATAATTTTTGTTGAGTGGATAGATTTTAGTTGGGGTAGTCGTTCAACATTCTACAAGAACAACGAACCATGGAGTATGATTTCTCTGAAACCATGATAGATTTCAAATCGATCCTGACCAAGATGAGTCTGTGGTGTGAAATAATTTTTGTTGAGTGGATAGATTTTACTTGGGATAGTCGTTCAACATTTTACAAGAACAACGAACCATGGAGTATGATTTCTCTGAAACCATGATAGATTTCAAATCGATCCTGACCAAGATGAGTCTGTGGTGTGAAAAAATTTTTGTTGAGTGGATAGATTTTAGTTGGGATAGTCGTTCAACATTCTACAAGAACAACTTACCATGGAGTATGATTTCTCTGAAATAATTTTTGTTGAATGGATAGATTTTAGTTGGGATAGTCGTTCAACATTCTACAAGAACAACTTACCATGGAGTATGATTTCTCTGAAACCATGATAGATTTCAAATCGATCCTGACCAAGATGAGTCTGTGGTGTGAAATAATTTTTGTTGAGTGGATAGATTTTAGTTGGGGTAGTCGTTCAACATTTTACAAGAACAACGAACCATGGAGTATGATTTCTCTGAAATAATTTTTGTTGAGTGGATAGATTTTAGTTGGGATAGTCGTTCAACATTCTACAAGAACAACTTACCATGGAGTATGATTTCTCTGAAACCATGATAGATTTCAAATCGATCCTGACCAAGATGAGTCTGTGGTGTGAAATAATTTTTGTTGAGTGGATAGATTTTAGTTGGGGTAGTCGTTCAACATTCTACAAGAACAACTTACCATAGAGTATGATTTCTCTGAAATAATTTTTGTTGAGTTTATAGATTTTAGTTGGGGTAGTCGTTCAACATTCTACAAGAACAACGAACCATGGAATATGATTTCTCTGAAACCATGATAGATTTCAAATCGATCCTGACCAAGATGAGTCTGTGGTGTGAAATAATTTTTGTTGAGTGGATAGATTTCAGTTAGGGGTAGTCGTTCAACATTCTACAAGAACAACGAACCATGGAGTATGATTTCTCTGAAACCGTGATAGATTTCAAATCGATCCTGACCAAGATGAGTCTGTTTTGTGAAAAAATTTTTGTTGAGTGGATAGATTTTAGTTAGGGGTAGTCGTTCAACATTCTACAAGAACAACTTACCATGGAGTATGATTTCTCTGAAATAATTTTTGTTGAGTGGATAGATTTTAGTTGGGATAGTCGTTCAACATTCTACAAGAACAACTTACCATGGAGTATGATTTCTCTGAAACCATGATAGATTTCAAATCGATCCTGACCAAGATGAGTCTGTGGTGTGAAATAATTTTTGTTGAGTGGATAGATTTTAGTTGGGGTAGTCGTTCAACATTTTACAAGAATAACGAACCATGGAGTATGATTTCTCTGAAATAATTTTTGTTGAGTGGATAGATTTTAGTTGGGATAGTGGTTCAACATTCTACAAAAACAACTTACCATGGAGTATGATTTCTCTGAAACCATGATAGATTTCAAATCGATCCTGACCAAGATGAGTCTGTGGTGTGAAATAATTTTTGTTGAGTGGATAGATTTTAGTTAGGGGTAGTCGTTCAACATTCTACAAGAACAACTTACCATGGAGTATGATTTCTCTGAAATAATTTTTGTTGAGTGGATAGATTTTAGTTGGGATAGTCGTTCAACATTCTACAAGAACAACTTACCATGGAGTATGATTTCTCTGAAACCATGATAGATTTCAAATCGATCCTGACCAAGATGAGTCTGTGGTGTGAAATAATTTTTGTTGAGTGGATAGATTTTAGTTGGGGTAGTCGTTCAACATTTTACAAGAACAACGAACCATGGAGTATGATTTCTCTGAAATAATTTTTGTTGAGTGGATAGATTTTAGTTGGGATAGTGGTTCAACATTCTACAAAAACAACTTACCATGGAGTATGATTTCTCTGAAACCATGATAGATTTCAAATCGATCCTGACCAAGATGAGTCTGTGGTGTGAAATAATTTTTGTTGAGTGGATAGATTTTAGTTGGGGTAGTCGTTCAACATTCTACAAGAACAACTTACCATGGAGTATGATTTCTCTGAAATAATTTTTGTTGAGTTTATAGATTTTAGTTGGGGTAGTCGTTCAACATTCTACAAGAACAACGAACCATGGAGTATGATTTCTCTGAAATAATTTTTGTTGAGTGGATAGATTTTAGTTGGGGTAGTCGTTCAACATTCTACAAGAACAACGAAACATGGAGTATGATTTCTCTGAAATAATTTTTATTGAGTGGATAGATTTTAGTTGGGATAGTCGTTCAACATTCTACAAGAACAACGAACCATGGAGTATGATTTCTCTGAAACCATGATAGATTTCAAATCGATCCTGACCAAGATGAGTCTGTGGTGTGAAATAATTTTTGTTGAGTGGATAGATTTTAGTTGGGGTAGTCGTTCAACATTCTACAAGAACAACTAACCATGGAGTATGATTTCTCTGAAACCATGATAGATTTCAAATCGATCCTGACCAAGACGAGTCTGTGGTGTGAAATAATTTTTGTTGAGTGGATAGATTTTAGTTAGGGGTAGTCGTTCAACATTCTACAAGAACAACTTACCATGGAGTATGATTTCTCTGAAACCATGATAGATTTCAAATCGATCCTGACCAAGATGAGTCTGTGGTGTGAAATAATTTTTGTTGAGTGGATAGATTTTAGTTGGTTTAGTCGTTCAACATTCTACAAGAACAACGAACCATGGAGTATGATTTCTCTGAAATAATTTTTGTTGAGTGGATACATTTTAGTTGGGATAGTCGTTCAACATTCTACCAGAACAACGAGCCATGGAGTATGATTTCTGTGAAATAATTTTTGTTGAGTGGATAGATTTTAGTTGGGGTAGTCGTTCAACATTCTACAAGAACAACTTACCATAGAGTATGATTTCTCTGAAATAATTTTTGTTGAGTGGATAGATTTTAGTTGGGGTAGTGGGTCAACATTCTACAAGAACAACTTACCATGGAGTATGATTTCTCTGAAATAATTTTTGTTGAGTGGATAGATTTTAGTTGGGGTAGTCGTTCAACATTCTACAAGAACAACGAACCATGGAATATGATTTCTCTGAAATAATTTTTGTTGAGTGGATAGATTTTAGTTGGGATAGTCGTTCAACATTCTACAAGAACAACTTACCATGGATTATGATTTCTCTGAAACCATGATAGATTTCAAATCGATCCTGACCAAGATGAGTCTGTGGTGTGAAATAATTTTTGTTGAGTGGATAGATTTGAGTTGGGATAGTCGTTCACGATTCTACAAGAACAACGAATCATGGAGTATGATTTCTCTGAAACCATGATAGATTTCAAATCGATCCTGACCAAGATGAGTCTGTGGTGTGAAATAATTTTTGTTGAGTGGATAGATTTTAGTTGGGGTAGTCGTTCAACATTCTACAAGAACAACTTACCATGGATTATGATTTCTCTGAAACCATGATAGATTTCAAATCGATCCTGACCAAGATGAGTCTGTGGTGTGAAATAATTTTTGTTGAGTGGATAGATTTTAGTTGGGATAGTCGTTCAACATTTTACAAGAACAACGAACCATGGAGTATGATTTCTCTGAAACCATGATAGATTTCAAATCGATCCTGACCAAGATGAGTCTGTGGTGTGAAAAAATTTTTGTTGAGTGGATAGATTTTAGTTGGGATAGTCGTTCAACATTCTACAAGAACAACGAACCATGGAGTATGATTTCTCTGAAATAATTTTTGTTGAGTGGATAGATTTTAGTTGGGATAGTCGTTCAACATTCTACAAGAACAACTTACCATGGAGTATGATTTCTCTGAAACCATGATAGATTTCAAATCGATCCTGACCAAGATGAGTCTGTGGTGTGAAATAATTTTTGTTGAGTGGATAGATTTTAGTTGGGGTAGTCGTTCAACATTTTACAAGAACAACGAACCATGGAGTATGATTTCTCTGAAATAATTTTTGTTGAGTGGATAGATTTTAGTTGGGATAGTGGTTCAACATTCTACAAAAACAACTTACCATGGAGTATGATTTCTCTGAAACCATGATAGATTTCAAATCGATCCTGACCAAGATGAGTCTGTGGTGTGAAATAATTTTTGTTGAGTGGATAGATTTTAGTTAGGGGTAGTCGTTCAACATTCTACAAGAACAACTTACCATGGAGTATGATTTCTCTGAAATAATTTTTGTTGAGTGGATAGATTTTAGTTGGGATAGTCGTTCAACATTCTACAAGAACAACTTACCATGGAGTATGATTTCTCTGAAACCATGATAGATTTCAAATCGATCCTGACCAAGATGAGTCTGTGGTGTGAAATAATTTTTGTTGAGTGGATAGATTTTAGTTGGGGTAGTCGTTCAACATTTTACAAGAACAACGAACCATGGAGTATGATTTCTCTGAAATAATTTTTGTTGAGTGGATAGATTTTAGTTGGGATAGTGGTTCAACATTCTACAAAAACAACTTACCATGGA
The DNA here is from genome assembly GCA_905220385.1 of Xylota sylvarum. Lineage (NCBI taxonomy): Eukaryota > Metazoa > Arthropoda > Insecta > Diptera > Syrphidae > Xylota > Xylota sylvarum. Next base: position 299,758 of record CAJMZQ010000091.1, read on the forward strand.
GTATGATTTCTCTGAAACCATGATAGATTTCAAATCGATCCTGACCAAGATGAGTCTGTGGTGTGAAATAATTTTTGTTGAGTGGATAGATTTTAGTTGGGGTAGTCGTTCAACATTCTACAAGAACAACTTACCATGGAGTATGATTTCTCTGAAATAATTTTTGTTGAGTTTATAGATTTTAGTTGGGGTAGTCGTTCAACATTCTACAAGAACAACGAACCATGGAGTATGATTTCTCTGAAATAATTTTTGTTGAGTGGATAGATTTTAGTTGGGGTAGTCGTTCAACATTCTACAAGAACAACGAAACATGGAGTATGATTTCTCTGAAATAATTTTTATTGAGTGGATAGATTTTAGTTGGGATAGTCGTTCAACATTCTACAAGAACAACGAACCATGGAGTATGATTTCTCTGAAACCATGATAGATTTCAAATCGATCCTGACCAAGATGAGTCTGTGGTGTGAAATAATTTTTGTTGAGTGGATAGATTTTAGTTGGGGTAGTCGTTCAACATTCTACAAGAACAACTAACCATGGAGTATGATTTCTCTGAAACCATGATAGATTTCAAATCGATCCTGACCAAGATGAGTCTGTGGTGTGAAATAATTTTTGTTGAGTGGATAGATTTTAGTTAGGGGTAGTCGTTCAACATTCTACAAGAACAACTTACCATGGAGTATGATTTCTCTGAAACCATGATAGATTTCAAATCGATCCTGACCAAGATGAGTCTGTGGTGTGAAATAATTTTTGTTGAGTGGATAGATTTTAGTTGGGGTAGTCGTTCAACATTCTACAAGAACAACGAACCATGGAGTATGATTTCTCTGAAATAATTTTTGTTGAGTGGATACATTTTAGTTGGGATAGTCGTTCAACATTCTACAAGAACAACGAGCCATGGAGTATGATTTCTGTGAAATAATTTTTGTTGAGTGGATAGATTTTAGTTGGGGTAGTCGTTCAACATTCTACAAGAACAACTTACCATGGAGTATGATTTCTCTGAAATAATTTTTGTTGAGTATATAGATTTTAGTTGGGGTAGTGGGTCAACATTCTACAAGAACAACTTACCATGGAGTATGATTTCTCTGAAATAATTTTTGTTGAGTGGATAGATTTTAGTTGGGGTAGTCGTTCAACATTCTACAAGAACAACGAACCATGGAATATGATTTCTCTGAAATAATTTTTGTTGAGTGGATAGATTTTAGTTGGGATAGTCGTTCAACATTCTACAAGAACAACTTACCATGGATTATGATTTCTCTGAAACCATGATAGATTTCAAATCGATCCTGACCAAGATGAGTCTGTGGTGTGAAATAATTTTTGTTGAGTGGATAGATTTGAGTTGGGATAGTCGTTCACGATTCTACAAGAACAACGAATCATGGAGTATGATTTCTCTGAAACCATGATAGATTTCAAATCGATCCTGACCAAGATGAGTCTGTGGTGTGAAATAATTTTTGTTGAGTGGATAGATTTTAGTTGGGGTAGTCGTTCAACATTCTACAAGAACAACGAACCATGGAGTATGATTTCTCTGAAACCATGATAGATTTCAAATCGATCCTGACCAAGATGAGTCTGTGGTGTGAAATAATTTTTGTTGAGTGGATAGATTTTAGTTGGGATAGTCGTTCAACATTTTACAAGAACAACGAACCATGGAGTATGATTTCTCTGAAACCATGATAGATTTCAAATCGATCCTGACCAAGATGAGTCTGTGGTGTGAAAAAATTTTTGTTGAGTGGATAGATTTTAGTTGGGGTAGTCGTTCAACATTTTACAAGAACAACGAACCATGGAGTATCATTTCTCTGAAATAATTGTTGTTGAGTGGATAGATTTTAGTTGGGATAGTCGTTCAACATTCTACAAGAACAACTTACCATGGAGTATGATTTCTCTGAAACCATGATAGATTTCAAATCGATCCTGACCAAGATGAGTCTGTGGTGTGAAATAATTTTTGTTGAGTGGATAGATTTTAGTTGGGGTAGTCGTTCAACATTCTACAAGAACAACTTACCATGGAGTATGATTTCTCTGAAATAATTTTTGTTGAGTTTATAGATTTTAGTTGGGGTAGTCGTTCAACATTCTACAAGAACAACGAACCATGGAGTATGATTTCTCTGAAATAATTTTTGTTGAGTGGATAGATTTTAGTTGGGGTAGTCGTTCAACATTCTACAAGAAAAACGAAACATGGAGTATGATTTCTCTGAAATAATTTTTATTGAGTGGATAGATTTTAGTTGGGATAGTCGTTCAACATTCTACAAGAACAACTTACCATGGAGTATGATTTCTCTGAAACCATGATAGATTTCAAATCGATCCTGACCAAGATGAGTCTGTGGTGTGAAATAATTTTTGTTGAGTGGATAGATTTTAGTTGGGGTAGTCGTTCAACATTCTACAAGAACAACTAACCATGGAGTATGATTTCTCTGAAACCATGATAGATTTCAAATCGATCCTGACCAAGATGAGTCTGTGGTGTGAAATAATTTTTGTTGAGTGGATAGATTTTAGTTAGGGGTAGTCGTTCAACATTCTACAAGAACAACTTACCATGGAGTATGATTTCTCTGAAACCATGATAGATTTCAAATCGATCCTGACCAAGATGAGTCTGTGGTGTGAAATAATTTTTGTTGAGTGGATAAATTTTAGTTGGGGTAGTCGTTCAACATTCTACAAGAACAACTTACCATGGAGTATGATTTCTCTGAAATAATTTTTGTTGAGTTTATAGATTTTAGTTGGGGTCGTCGTTCAACATTCTACAAGAACAACGAACCATGGAGTATGATTTCTCTGAAATAATTTTTGTTGAGTGGATAGATTTTAGTTGGGGTAGTCGTTCAACATTCTACAAGAACAACGAAACATGGAGTATGATTTCTCTGAAATAATTTTTGTTGAGTGGATAGATTTTAGTTGGGATAGTCGTTCAACATTCTACAAGAACAACGAACCATGGAGTATGATTTCTCTGAAACCATGATAGATTTCAAATCGATCCTGACCAAGATGAGTCTGCGGTGTGAAATAATTTTTGTTGAGTGGATAGATTTTAGTTGGGGTAGTCGTTCAACATTCTACAAGAACAACTAACCATGGAGTATGATTTCTCTGAAACCATGATAGATTTCAAATCGATCCTGACCAAGATGAGTCTGTGGTGTGAAATAATTTTTGTTGAGTGGATAGATTTTAGTTAGGGGTAGTCGTTCAACATTCTACAAGAACAACTTACCATGGAGTATGATTTCTCTGAAACCATGATAGATTTCAAATCGATCCTGACCAAGATGAGTCTGTGGTGTGAAATAATTTTTGTTGAGTGGATATATTTTAGTTGGGGTAGTCGTTCAACATTCTACAAGAACAACGAATCATTTAGTATGATTTCTCTGAAATAATTTTTGTTGAGTGGATAGATTTTAGTTGGGGTAGTCGTTCAACATTTTACAAGAACAACGAACCATGGAGTATGATTTCTCTGAAACCATGATAGATTTCAAATCGATCCTGACCAAGATGAGTCTGTGGTGTGAAATAATTTTTGTTGAGTGGATAGATTTTAGTTGGGGTAGTCGTTCAACATTCTACAAGGACAACTTTCCATGGACTATGATTTCTCTGAAACCATGATAGATTTCAAATCGATCCTGACTAAGATGAGTCTGTGGTGTGAAATAATTTTTGTTGAGTGGATAGATTTTAGTTGGGGTAGTCGTTCAACATTCTACAAGAACAACGAACCATGGAGTATGATTTCTCTGAAACCATGATAGATTTCAAATCGATCCTGACCAAGATGAGTCTGTGGTGTGAAATAATTTTTGTTGAGTGGATAGATTTTAGTTGGGGTAGTCGTTCAACATTCTACAAGAACAACGAACCATGGAGTATGATTTCTCTGAAATAATTTTTGTTGAGTGGATAGATTTTAGTTGGGGTAGTCGTTCAACATTCTACAAGAACAACTTACCATGGAGTATGATTTCTCTGAAATAATTTTTGTTGAGTGGAAAGATTTTAGTTGGGGTAGTCGTTCAACATTCTACAAGAACAACGAACCATGGAGTATGATTTCTCTGAAACCATGATAGATTTCAAATCGATCCTGACCAAGATGAGTCTGTGGTGTGAAATAATTTTTGTTGAGTGGATAGATTTTAGTTGGGGTAGTCGTTCAACATTCTACAAGAACAACGAACCATGGAGTATGATTTCTCTGAAATAATTTTTGTTGAGTGGATAGATTTTAGTTGGGATAGTCGTTCAACATTCTACAAGAACAACTTACCATGGAGTATGATTTCTCTGAAATAATTTTTGTTGAGTGGATAGATTTTAGTTGGGATAGTCGTTCAACATTCTACAAGAACAACGAACCATGGAGTATGATTTCTCTGAAACCATGATAGATTTCAAATCGATCCTGACCAAGATGAGTCTGTGGTGTGAAATAATTTTTGTTGAGTGGATAGATTTTAGTTGGGGTAGTCGTTCAACATTCTACAAGAACAACGAACAATGGAGTATGATTTCTCTGAAACCATGATAGATTTCAAATCGATCCTGACCAAGATGAGTCTGTGGTGTGAAATAATTTTTGTTGAGTGGATAGATTTTAGTTGGGGTAGTCGTTCAACATTCTACAAGAACAACTTACCATGGAGTATGATTTCTCTGAAACCATGATAGATTTCAAATCGATCCTGACCAAGATGAGTCTGTGGTGTGAAATAATTTTTGTTGAGTGGATAGATTTTAGTTGGGGTAGTCGTTCAACATTCTACAAGAACAACTTACCATGGAGTATGATTTCTCTGAAACCATGATAGATTTCAAATCGATCCTGACCAAGATGAGTCTGTGGTGTGAAATAATTTTTGTTGAGTGGATAGATTTTAGTTGGGGTAGTCGTTCAACATTCTACAAGAACAACGAACCATGGAGTATGATTTCTCTGAAATAATTTTTGTTGAGTGGATAGATTTTAGTTGGGATAGTCGTTCAACATTCTACAAGAACAACTTACCATGGAGTATGATTTCTCTGAAATAATTTTTGTTGAGTGGATAGATTTTAGTTGGGATAGTCGTTCAACATTCTACAAGAACAACGAACCATGGAGTATGATTTCTCTGAAACCATGATAGATTTCAAATCGATCCTGACCAAGATGAGTCTGTGGTGTGAAATAATTTTTGTTGAGTGGATAGATTTTAGTTGGGGTAGTCGTTCAACATTCTACAAGAACAACTTACCATGGAGTATGATTTCTCTGAAATAATTTTTGTTGAGTGGATAGATTTTAGTTGGGATAGTCGTTCAACATTCTACAAGAACAACGAACCATGGAGTATGATTTCTCTGAAACCATGATAGATTTCAAATCGATCCTGACCAAGATGAGTCTGTGGTGTGAAATAATTTTTGTTGAGTGGATAGATTTTAGTTGGGGTAGTCGTTCAACATTCTACAAGAACAACTTACCATGGAGTATGATTTCTCTGAAACCATGATAGATTTCAAATCGATCCTGACCAAGATGAGTCTGTGGTGTGAAATAATTTTTGTTGAGTGGATAGATTTTAGTTGGGGTAGTCGTTCAACATTCTACAAGGACAACGAACCATGGAGTATGATTTCTCTGAAATAATTTTTGTTGAGTATATAGATTTTACGTGGGGTAGTCGTTCATTGTGGTGTGAAATAATTTTTGTTGAGTGGATAGATTTTAGTTGGGATAGTCGTTCAACATTCTACAAGAACAACGAACCATGGAGTATGATTTCTCTGAAATAATTTTTGTTGAGTGGATAGATTTTAGTTGGGGTAGTCGTTCAACATTCTACAAGAACAACTTACCATGGAGTATGATTTCTCTGAAATAATTTTTGTTGAGTGTATAGATTTTATTTGGGGTAGTCGTTCAACATTCTACAAGAACAACTTACCATGGAGTATGATTTCTCTGAAATAATTTTTGTTGAGTGGATAGATTTTAGTTGGGGTAGTCGTTCAACATTCTACAAGAACAACGAACCATGGAGTATGATTTCTCTGAAATAATTTTTGTTGAGTGGATAGATTTTAGTTGGGATAGTCGTTCAACATTCTACAAGAACAAATTACCATGGAGTATGATTTCTCTGAAACCATGATAGATTTCAAATCGATCCTGACCAAGATGAGTCTGTGGTGTGAAATAATTTTTGTTGAGTGGATAGATTTTAGTTGGGATAGTCGTTCAACATTCTACAAAAACAACGAACCATGGAGTATGATTTCTCTGAAACCATGATAGATTTCAAATCGATCCTGACCAAGATGAGTCTGTGGTGTGAAATAATTTTTGTTGAGTGGATAGATTTTAGTTGGGATAGTCGTTCAACATTTTACAAGAACAGCGAACCATGGAGTATGATTCCTCTGAAACCATGATAGATTTCAAATCGATCCTGACCAAGATGAGTCTGTGGTGTGAAATAATTTTTGTTGAGTGGATAGATTTTAGTTGGGGTAGTCGTTCAACATTCTACAAGAACAACTTACCATGGAGTATGATTTCTCTGAAATAATTTTTGTTGAGTGGATAGATTTTAGTTTGGGTAGTCGTTCAACATTCTACAAGAACAACGAACCATGGAGTATGATTTCTCTGAAATAATTTTTGTTGAGTGGATAGATTTTAGTTGGGATAGTCGTTCAATATTCTACAAGAACAACTTACCATGGAGTATGATTTCTCTGAAACCATGATAGATTTCAAATCGATCCTGACCAAGATGAGTCTGTGGTGTGAAATAATTTTTGTTGAGTGGATAGATTTTAGTTGGTTTAGTGGTTAAACATTTTACAAGAACAACGAACCATGGAGTATGATTTCTCTGAAATAATTTTTGTTGAGTGGATAGATTTTAGTTGGGATAGTCGTTCAACATTCTACAAGAACAACTTACCATGGAGTATGATTTCTCTGAAATAATTGTTGTTGAGTGGATAGATTTTAGTTGGGGTAGTCGTTCAACATTCTACAAGAACAACGAACCATGGAGTATGATTTCTCTGAAATAATTTTTGTTGAGTGGATAGATTTTAGTTGGGGTAGTCGTTCAACATTCTACAAGAACAACTTACCATGGAGTATGATTTCTCTGAAATAATTGTTGTTGAGTGGATAGATTTTAGTTGGGGTAGTCGTTCAACATTCTACAAGAACAACGAACCATGGAGTATGATTTCTCTGAAATAATTTTTGTTGAGTGGATAGATTTTAGTTGGGGTAGTCGTTCAACATTCTACAAGAACAACGAACCATGGAGTATGATTTCTCTGAAATAATTTTTGTTGAGTGGATATACTTTAGTTGGGATAGTCGTTCAACATTCTACAAGAACAACGAACCATGGAGTATGATTTCTCTGAAACCATGATAGGTTTCAAATCAATCCTGACCAAGATGAGTCTGTGGTGTGAAATAATTTTTGTTGAGTGGATAGATTTTAGTTGGGGTAGTCGTTCAACATTCTACAAGAACAACGAACCATGGAGTATGATTTCTCTGAAACCATGATAGATTTCAAATCGATCCTGACCAAGATGAGTCTGTTGTGTGAAATAATTTTTGTTGAGTGGATAGATTTTAGTTAGGGGTAGTCATTCAACATTCTACAAGAACAACGAACCATGGAGTATGATTTCTCTGAAACCATGATAGATTTCAAATCGATCCTGACCAAGATGAGTCTGTGGTGTGAAATAATTTTTGTTGAGTGGATAGATTTTAGTTAGGGGTAGTCGTTCAACATTCTACAAGAACAGCTTACCATGGAGTATGATTTCTCTGAAATAATTTTTGTTGAGTGGATAGATTTTAGTTGGGATAGTCGTTCAACATTCTACAAGAACAACGAACCATGGAGTATGATTTCTCTGAAACCATGATAGATTTCAAATCGATCCTGACCAAGATGAGTCTGTGGTGTGAAATAATTTTTGTTGAGTGGATAGATTTTAGTTGGGGTAGTCGTTCAACATTCTACAAAAACAACTTACCATGGAGTATGATTTCTCTGAAACCATGATAGATTTCAAATCGATTATGACCAAGATGAGTCTGTGGTGTGAAATAATTTTTGTTGAGTGGATAGATTTTAGTTGGGGTAGTCGTTCAACATTCTACCAGAACAACGAACCATGGAGTATGATTTCTCTGAATTAATTTTTGTTGAGTGGATAGATTTTATTTGGGATAGTAGTTCAACATTCTACAAGATTTCTCTGAAACCATGATAGATTTCAAATCGATCCTGAACAAGATGAGTCTGTGGTGTCAAATTATTTTTGTTGAGTGGATAGATTTTAGTTGGGATAGTCGTTCAACATTCTACAAGAACAACTTACCATGGACTATGATTTCTCTGAAACCATGATAGATTTCAAATCGATCCTGACCAAGATGAGTCTGTGGTGTGAAATAATTTTTGTTGAGTGGATAGATTTTAGTTGGGGTAGTCGTTCAACATTCTACAAGAACAACTTACCATGGACTATGATTTCTCTGAAATAATTTTTGTTGAGTGGATAGATTTTAGTTGGGATAGTCGTTCAACATTCTACAAGAACAACTTACCATGGAGTATGATTTCTCTGAAACCATGATAGATTTCAAATCGATCCTGACCAAGTTGAGTCTGTGGTGTGAAATAATTTTTGTTGAGTGGATAGATTTTAGTTGGGATAGTCGTTCAACATTTTACAAGAACAACGAACCATGGAGTATGATTTCTCTGAAACCATGATAGATTTCAAATCGATCCTGACCAAGAAGAGTCTGTGGTGTGAAATAATTTTTGTTGAGTGGATAGATTTTAGTTGGGGTAGTCGTTCAACATTCTACAAGAACAACTTACCATGGAGTATGATTTCTCTGAAACGCTGATAGATTTCAAATCGATCCTGACCAAGATGAGTCTGTGGTGTGAAATAATTTTTGTTGAGTGGATAGATTTTAGTTGGGGTAGTCGTTCAACATTCTACAAGAACAACTTACCATGGAGTATGATTTCTCGGAAATAATTTTTGTTGAGTGGATAGATTTTAGTTGGGATAGTCGTTCAACATTCTACAAGAACAACTTACCATGGAGTATGATTTCTCTGAAACCATGATAGATTTCAAATCGATCCTGACCAAGATGAGTCTGTGGTGTGAAATAATTTTTGTTGAGTGGATACATTTTAGTTGGGGTAGTCGTTCAACATTCTACAAGAACAACGAAAAATGGAGTATGATTTCTCTGCAACCATGATAGATTTCAAATCGATCCTGACCAAGATGAGTCTGTGGTGTGAAATAATTTTTGTTGAGTGGATAGATTTTAGTTGGGATAGTCGTTCAACATTCTACAAGAACAACGAACCATGGAGTATGATTTCTCTGCAACCATGATAGATTTCAAATCGATCCTGACCAAGATGAGTCTGTGGTGTGAAATAATTTTTGTTGAGTGGATAGATTTTAGTTGGGGTAGTCGTTCAACATTCTACAAGAACAACTTACCATGGAGTATGATTTCTCTGAAATAATTTTTGTTGAGTGGATAGATTTTAGTTGGGGTAGTCGTTCAACATTCTACAAGAACAACTTACCATGGAGTATGATTTCTCTGAAACCATGATAGATTTCAAATCGATCCTGACCAAGATGAGTCTGTGGTGTGAAATAATTTTTGTTGAGTGGATAGATTTTAGTTGGGGTAGTCGTTCAAAATTCTACAAGAACAACTTACCATGGAGTATGATTTCTCTGAAACCATGATAGATTTCAAATCGATCCTGACCAAGATGAGTCTGTGGTGTGAAATAATTTTTGTTGAGTGGATAGATTTTAGTTGGGGTAGTCGTTCAACATTCTACAAGAACAACTTACCATGGAGTATGATTTCTCTGAAACCATTATAGATTTCAAATCGATCCTGACCAAGATGAGTCTGTGGTGTGAAATAATTTTTGTTGAGTGGATAGATTTTAGTTGGGGTAGTCGTTCAACATTTTACAAGAACAACGAACCATGGAGTATGATTTCTCTGAAATAATTTTTGTTGAGTGGATAGATTTTAGTTGGGATAGTCGTTCAACATTCTACAAGAACAACTTACCATGGAGTATGATTTCTCTGAAATAATTTTGTTGAGTGGATAGATTTTAGTTGGGGTAGTCGTTCAACATTCTACAAGAACAACGAACCATGGAGTATGATTTCTCTGAAATAATTTTTGTTGAGTGGATAGATTTTAGTTGGGATAGTCGTTCAACATTTTACAAGAACAACGAACCTTGGAGTATGATTTCTCTGAAACCATGATAGATTTCAAATCTATCCTGACCAAGATGAGTCTGTGGTGTGAAATAAATTTTGTTGAGTGGATAGATTTTAGTTGGGGTAGTCGTTCAACATTCTACAAGAACAACTTACCATGGAGTATGATTTCTCTGAAACCATGATAGATTTCAAATCGATCCTGACCAAGATGAGTCTGTGGTGTGAAATAATTTTTGTTGAGTGGATAGATTTTAGTGGGGGTAGTCGTTCAACATTCTACAAGAACAACGAAACATGGAGAATGATTTATCTGAAATAATTTTTGTTGAGTGGATAGATTTTAGTTGGGATAGTCGTTCAACATTCTACAAGAACAACGAACCATGGAGTATGATTTCTCTGAAACCATGATAGATTTCAAATCGATCCTGACCAAGATGAGTCTGTGGTGTGAAATAATTTTTGTTGAGTGGATAGATTTTAGTTAGGGGTAGTCGTTCAACATTCTACAAGAACAACTTACCATGGAGTATGATTTCTCTGAAACCATGATAGATTTCAAATCGATCCTGACCAAGATGAGTCTGTTTTGTGATATAATTTTTGTTGAGTGGATAAATTTTAGTTGGGGTAGTCGTTCAACATTCTACAAGAACAACTTACCATGCAGTATGATTTCTCTGAAATAATTTTTGTTGAGTGGATAGATTTTAGTTGGGATAGTCGTTCAACATTCTACAAGAACAACTTACCATGGAGTATGATTTCTCTGAAAGCATGATAGATTTCAAATCGATCCTGCCCAAGATGAGTCTGTGGTGTGAAATAATTTTTGTTGAGTGGATAGATTTTAGTTGGGGTAGTCGTTCAACATTCTACAAGAACAACGAACCATGGAGTATGATTTCTCTGAAATAATTTTTGTTGAGTGGATAGATTTTAGTTGGGATAGTCGTTCAACATTCTACAAGAACAACGAACCATGGAGTATGATTTCTCTGAAATAATTTTTGTTGAGTGGATAGATTTTAGTTGGGATAGTCGTTCAACATTTTACAAGAACAACGAACCATGGAGTATGATTTCTCTGAAACCATGATAGATTTCAAATCGATCCTGACCAAGATGAATCTGTGGTGTGAAATAATTTTTGTTGAGTGGATAGATTTTAGTTAGGGGTAGTCGTTCAACATTCTACAAGAACAACTTACCATGGACTATGATTTCTCTGAAACCATAATCGATTTCAAATCGATCCTGACCAAGATGAGTCTGTGGTGTGAAATAATTTTTGTTGAGTGGATAGATTTTAGTTTGGGGTAGTCGTTCAACATTCTTCAAGAACAACTTACCATGGACTATGATTTCTCTGAAACCATGATAGATTTCAAATCGATCCTGACCAAGATGAGTCTGTGGTGTGAAATAATTTTTGTTGAGTGGATAGATTTTAGTTGGGGTAGTCGTTCAACATTCTACAAGAACAACTTACCATGGAGTATGATTTCTCTGAAATAATTTTTGTTGAGTGGATAGATTTTAGTTGGGATAGTCGTTCAACATTCTACAAGAACAACGAACCATGGAGTATGATTTCTCTGAAATAATTTTTGTTGAGTGGATAGATTTTAGTTGGGGTAGTCGTTCAACATTCTACAAGAACAACTTACCATGGACTATGATTTCTCTGCAACCATGATAGATTTCAAATCGGTCCTGACCAAGATGAGTCTGTGGTGTGAAATAACTTTTGTTGAGTGGATAGATTTTAGTTGGGGTAGTCGTTCAACATTCTACAAGAACAACGAACCATGGAGTATGATTTCTCTGAAACCATGATAGATTTCAAATCGATCCTGACCAAGATGAGTCTGTGGTGTGAAATAATTTTTGTTGAGTGGATAGATTTTAGTTGGGGTAGTCGTTCAACATTCTACAAGAACAACTTACCATGGAGTATGATTTCTCTGAAACCATGATAGATTTCAAATCGATCCTGACCAAGATGAGTCTGTGGTGTGAAATAATTTTTGTTGAGTGGATAGATTTTAGTTGGGGTAGTCGTTCAACATTCTACAAGAACAACTTACCATGGAGTATGATTTCTCTGCAACCATGATAGATTTCAAATCGATCCTGACCAAGATGAGTCTGTGGTGTGAAATAATTTTTGTTGAGTGGATAGATTTTAGTTGGGGTAGTCGTTCAACATTCTACAAGAACAACGGACCATGGAGTATGATTTCTCTGAAACCATGATAGATTTCAAATCGATCCTGACCAAGATGAGTCTGTGTGGGAAAAAATAATTTTTGTTGAGGGGATAGATTTTAGTTGGGGTAGTCGTTCAACATTCTACAAGAACAACGAACCATTGAGTATGATTTCTCTAAAATAATTTTTGTTGAGTGGATAGATTTCAGTTGGGGTAGTCGTTCAACATTCTACAAGAACAACGAACCATGGAGTATGATTTCTCTGAAACCATGATAGATTTCAAATCGATCCTGACCAAGATGAGTCTGTGGTGTGAAATAATCTTTGTTGAGTGGATAGATTTTAGTTGGAGTAGTCGTTCAACATTCTACAAGAACAACTTACCATGGAGTATGATTTCTCTGAAACCATGATAGATTTCAAATCGATCCTGACCAAGATGAGTCTGTGGTGTGAAATAATTTTTGTTGAGTGGATAGATTTTAGTTGGGGTAGTCGTTCAACATTCTACAAGAACAACTTACCATGGAGTATGATTTCTCTGAAACCATGATAGATTTCAAATCGATCCTGACCAAGATGATTCTGTGGTGTGAAATAATTTTTGTTGAGTGGATAGATTTTAGTTGGGGTTGTCGTTCAACATTCTACAAGAACAACGAACCATGGAGTATGATTTCTCTGAAACCATGATAGATTTCAAATCGATCCTGACCAAGATGAGTCTGTGGTGTGAAATAATTTTTGTTGAGTGCATAGATTTTAGTTGGGGTAGTCGTTCAACATTCTACAAGAACAACGAACCATGGAGTATGATTTCTCTGCAACCATGATAGATTTCAAATCGATCCTGACCAAGATGAGTCTGTGGTGTGAAATAATTTTTGTTGAGTGGATAGATTTTAGTTGGGATAGTCGTTCAACATTCTACAAGAACAACTTACCATGGAGTATGATTTCTCTGAAACCATGATAGATTTCAAATCGATCCTGACCAAGATGAGTCTGTGGTGTGAAATAATTTTTGTTGAGTGGATAGATTTTAGTTGGGGTAGTCGTTCAACATTCTACAAGAACAACTTAGAATGGAGTATGATTTCTCTGCAACCACGATAGATTTCAAATCGATCCTGACCAAGATGAGTCTGTGGTGTGAAATAATTTTTGTTGAGTGGATAGATTTTAGTTGGGGTTGTCGTGCAACATTCTACAAGAACAACGAACCATGGAGTATGATTTCTCTGAAACCATGATAGATTTCAAATCGATCCTGACCAAGATGAGTCTGTGGTGTGAAATAATTTTTGTTGAGAGCATAGATTTTAGTTGGGGTAGTCGTTCAACATTCTACAAGAACAACGAACCATGGAGTATGATTTCTCTGCAACCATGATAGATTTCAAATCGAACCTGACCAAGATGAGTCTGTGGTGTGAAATAATTTTTGTTGAGTGGATAGATTTTAGTTGGGATAGTCGTTCAACATTCTACAAGAACAACTTACCATGGACTATGATTTCTCTGAAATAATTTTTGTTGAGTGGATAGATTTTAGTTGGGATAGTCGTTCAACATTCTACAAGAACAACTTACCATGGAGTATGATTTCTCTGAAATAATTTTTGTTGAGTGGATAGATTTTAGTTGGGGTAGTGGTTCAACATTCTACAAGAACAACTTACCATGGAGTATGATTTCTTAGAAACCATGATAGATTTCAAATCGATCCTGACCAAGATGAGTCTGTGGTGTGAAATAATTTTTGTTGAGTGGATAGATTTTAGTTGGGGTAGTCGTTCAACATTCTACAACAACAACTTACCATGGAGTATGATTTCTCTGAAATAATTTTTGTTGAGTGGATAGATTTTAGTTGGGATAGTCGTTCAACATTCTACAAGAACAACTTACCATGGAGTATGATTTCTCTGAAACCATGATAGATTTCAAATCGATCCTGACCAAGATGAGTCTGTGGTGTGAAATAATTTTTGTTGAGTGGATAGATTTTAGTTGGGGTAGTCGTTCAACAGTCTACAAGAACAACGAACCATGGAGTATGATTTCTCTGAAACCATGATAGATTTCAAATCGATCCTGACCAAGATGAGTCTGTGGTGTGAAATAATTTTTGGTGAGTGGATAGATTTTAGTTGGGATAGTCGTTCAACATTCTACAAGAACAACTTACCATGGAGTATGATTTCTCTGAAATAATTTTTGTTGAGTGGATAGATCTTAGTTGGGGTAGTCGTTCAACATTCTACAAGAACAACGAACCATGGAGAATGATTTCTCTGAAATAATTTTTGTTGAGTGGATAGATCTTAGTTGGGGTAGTCGTTCAACATTCTACAAGAACAACTTACCATGGAGTATGATTTCTCTGAAATAATTTTTGTTGAGTGGATAGATTTTAGTTGTAATAGTCGTTCAACATTCTACAAGAACAACTTACCATGGAGTATGATTTCTCTGAAATAATTTTTGTTGAGTGGATAGATTTTAGTTGGGGTAGTCGTTCAACATTCTACAAGACCAACTTACCATGGACTATGATTTCTCTGAAACTATGATAGATTTCAAATCGATCCTGACCAAGATGAGTCTGTGGTGTGAAATAATTTTTGTTGAGTGGATAGATTTTAGTTGGGGTAGTCGTTCAACATTCTACAAGAACAACTTATCATGGAGTATGATTTCTCTGAAACCATGATAGATTTCAAATCGATCCTGACCAAGATGAGTCTGTGGTGTGAAATAATTTTTGTTGAGTGGATAGATTTTAGTTGGGGTTGTCGTTCAACATTCTACAAGAACAACGAACCATGGAGTATGATTTCTCTGCAACCATGATAGATTTCAAATCGATCCTGACCAAGATGAGTCTGTGGTGTGAAATACTTTTTGTTGAGTGGATAGATTTTAGTTGGGATAGTCGTTCAACATTCTACAAGAACAACGAACCATGGAGTATGATTTCTCTGAAATAATTTTTGTTGAGTGGATAGATTTTAGTTGGGGTAGTCGTTCAACATTCTACAAGAACAACTTACCATGGAGTATGATTTCTCTGCAACCATGATAGATTTCAAATCGATCCTGACCAAGATGAGTCTGTGGTGTGAAATAATTTTTGCTGAGTGGATAGATTTTAGTTGGGGTAGTCGTTCAACATTCTACAAGAACAACGGACCATGGAGTATGATTTCTCTGAAACCATGATAGATTTCAAATCGATCCTGACCAAGATGAGTCTGTGGTGTGAAATAATTTTTGTTGAGTGGATAGATTTTAGTTGGGGTAGTCGTCCAACATTCTACAAGAACAACGAATCATTGAGTATGATTTCTCTAAAATAATTTTTGTTGAGTGGATAGATTTCAGTTGGGGTAGTCGTTCAACATTCTACAAGAACAACGAA
Organism: Xylota sylvarum; assembly: GCA_905220385.1. Classification (NCBI taxonomy): domain Eukaryota; kingdom Metazoa; phylum Arthropoda; class Insecta; order Diptera; family Syrphidae; genus Xylota; species Xylota sylvarum. Next base: position 315,776 of record CAJMZQ010000091.1, read on the forward strand.
CCATGGAGTATGATTTCTCTGAAACCATGATAGATTTCAAATCGATCCTGACCAAGATGAGTCTGTGGTGTGAAATAATTTTTGTTGAGTGGATAGATTTTAGTTGGGGTAGTCGTTCAACATTCTACAAGAACAACGAACCATGGAGTATGATTTCTCTGAAACCATGATAGATTTCAAATCGATCCTGACCAAGATGAGTCTGTGGTGTGAAATAATTTTTGTTGAGTGGATAGATTTTAGTTGGGGTAGTCGTTCAACATTCTACAAGAACAACTTACCATGGAGTATGATTTCTCTGAAACCATGATAGATTTCAAATCGATCCTGACCAAGATGAGTCTGTGGTGTGAAATAATTTTTGTTGAGTGGATAGATTTTAGTTGGGGTTGTCGTTCAACATTCTACAAGAACAACGAACCATGGAGTATGATTTCTCTGAAACCATGATAGATTTCAAATCGATCCTGACCAAGATGAGTCTGTGGTGGGAAATAATTTTTGTTGAGTGCATAGATTTTAGTTGGGGTAGTCGTTCAACATTCTACAAGAACAACGAACCATGGAGTATGATTTCTCTGCAACCATGATAGATTTCAAATCGATCCTGACCAAGATGAGTCTGTGGTGTGAAATAATTTTTGTTGAGTGGATAGATTTTAGTTGGAGTAGTCGTTCAACATTCTACAAGAACAACGGACCATGGAGTATGATTTCTCTGAAACCATGATAGATTTCAAATCGATCCTGACCAAGATGAGTCTGTGGTGTGAAATAATTTTTGTTGAGTGGATAGATTTTAGTTGGGGTAGTCGTTCAACATTCTACAAGAACAACTTACCATGGAGTATGATTTCCCTGCAACCACGATAGATTTCAAATCGATCCTGACCAAGATGAGTCTGTGGTGTGAAATAATTTTTGTTGAGTGGATAGATTTTAGTTGGGGTTGTCGTTCAACATTCTACAAGAACAACGAACCATGGAGTATGATTTCTCTGAAACCATGATAGATTTCAAATCGATCCTGACCAAGATGAGTCTGTGGTGTGAAATAATTTTTGTTGAGTGCATAGATTTTAGTTGGGGTAGTCGTTCAACATTCTACAAGAACAACGAACCATGGAGTATGATTTCTCTGCAACCATGATAGATTTCAAATCGATCCTGACCAAGATGAGTCTGTGGTGTGAAATAATTTTTGTTGAGTGGATAGATTTTAGTTGGGATAGTCGTTCAACATTCTACAAGAACAACGAACCATGGAGTATGATTTCTCTGAAATAATTTTTGTTGAGTGGATAGATTTTAGTTGGGGTAGTCGTTCAACATTCTACAAGAACAACTTACCATGGAGTATGATTTCTCTGAAACCATGATAGATTTCAAATCGATCCTGACCAAGATGAGTCTGTGGTGTGAAATAATTTTTGTTGAGTGGATAGATTTTAGTTGGGATAGTCGTTCAACATTCTACAAGAACAACGAACCATGGAGTATGATTTCTCTGAAATAATTTTTGTTGAGTGGATAGATTTTAGTTGGGGTAGTCGTTCAACATTCTACAAGAACAACTTACCATGGAGTATGATTTCTCTGAAACCATGATAGATTTCAAATCGATCCTGACCAAGATGAGTCTGTGGTGTGAAATAATTTTTGTTGAGTGGATAGATTTTAGTTGGGGTAGTCGTTCAACATTCTACAAGAACAACTTACCATGGAGTATGATTTCTCTGCAACCATGATAGATTTCAAATCGATCCTGTCCAAGATGAGTCTGTTTTGTGAAATAATTTTTGTTGAGTGGATAGATTTTAGTTGGGGTAGTCGTTCAACATTCTACAAGAACAACGGACCATGGAGTATGATTTCTCTGAAACCATGATAGATTTCAAATCGATCCTGACCAAGATGAGTCTGTGGTGTGAAATAATTTTTGTTGAGTGGATAGATTTTAGTTGGGGTAGTCGTTCAACATTCTACAAGAACAACGAACCATTGAGTATGATTTCTCTAAAATAATTTTTGTTGAGTGGATAGATTTCAGTTGGGGTAGTCGTTCAACATTCTACAAGAACAACGAACCATGGAGTATGATTTCTCTGAAACCATGATAGATTTCAAATCGATCCTGACCAAGATGAGTCTGTGGTGTGAAATAATTTTTGTTGAGTGGATAGATTTTAGTTGGGGTAGTCGTTCAACATTCTACAAGAACAACTTACCATGGAGTATGATTTCTCCGCAACCACGATAGATTTCAAATCGATCCTGACCAAGATGAGTCTGTGGTGTGAAATAATTTTTGTTGAGTGGATAGATTTTAGTTGGGGTTGTCGTTCAACATTCTACAAGAACAACGAACCATGGAGTATGATTTCTCTGAAACCATGATAGATTTCAAATCGATCCTGACCAAGATGAGTCTGTGGTGTGAAATAATTTTTGTTGAGTGCATAGATTTTAGTTGGGGTAGTCGTTCAACATTCTACAAGAACAACGAACCATGGAGTATGATTTCTCTGCAACCATGATAGATTTCAAATCGATCCTGACCAAGATGAGTCTGTGGTGTGAAATAATTTTTGTTGAGTGGATAGATTTTAATTGGGGTAGTCGTTCAACATTCTACAAGAACAACGAACCATGGAGTATGATTTCTCTGAAACCATGATAGATTTCAAATCGATCCTGACCAAGATGAGTCTGTGGTGTGAAATAATTTTTGTTGAGTGGATAGATTTTAGTTGGGGTAGTCGTTCAACATTCTACAAGAACAACGAACCATTGAGTATGATTTCTCTGAAATAATTTTTGTTGAGTGGATAGATTTCAGTTGGGGTAGTCGTTCAACATTCTACAAGAACAACGAACCATGGAGTATGATTTCTCTGAAACCATGATAGATTTCAAATCGATCCTGACCAAGATGAGTCTGTGGTGTGAAATAATTTTTGTTGAGTGGATAGATTTTAGTTGGGGTAGTCGTTCAACATTCTACAAGAACAACTTACCATGGAGTATGATTTCTCTGAAACCATGATAGATTTCAAATCGATCCTGACCAAGATGAGTCTGTGGTGTGAAATAATTTTTGTTGAGTGGATAGATTTTAGTTGGGGTAGTCGTTCAACATTCTACAAGAACAATTTACCATGGAGTATGATTTCTCTGCAACCACGATAGATTTCAAATCGATCCTGACCAAGATGAGTCTGTGGTGTGAAATAATTTTTGTTGAGTGGATAGATTTTAGTTGGGGTAGTCGTTCAACATTCTACAAGAACAACGAACCATGGAGTATGATTTCTCTGAAACCATGATAGATTTCAAATCGATCCTGACCAAGATGAGTCTGTGGTGTGAAATAATTTTTGTTGAGTGCATAGATTTTAGTAGGGGTAGTCGTTCAACATTCTACAAGAACAACGAACCATGGAGTATGATTTCTCTGAAATAATTTTTGTTGAGTGGATAGATTTTAGTTGGGGTAGTCGTTCAACATTCTACAACGAACCATGGAGTATGATTTCTCTGAAACCATGATAGATTTCAAATCGATCCTGACCAAGATGAGTCTGTGGTGTGAAATAATTTTTGTTGAGTGGATAGATTTTAGTTGGGGTAGTCGTTCAACATTCTACAAGAACAACGAACCATGGAGTATGATTTCTCTGAAATAATTTTTGTTGAGTGGATAGATTTTAGTTGGGGTAGTCGTTCAACATTTTACAAGAACAACGAACCATGGAGTATGATTTCTCTGAAACCATGATAGATTTCAAATCGATCCTGACCAAGATGACTCTGTGGTGTGAAACATGTTTTGTTGAGTGGATAGATTTTAGTTGGGGTAGTCGTTCAACATTCTACAAGAACAATTTACCATGGAGTATGATTTCTCTGAAATAATTTTTGTTGAGTGGATAGATTTTAGTTGGGATAGTCGTTCAACATTCTACAAGAACAACTTACCATGGAGTATGATTTCTCTGAAACCATGATAGATTTCAAATCGATCCTGACCAAGATGAGTCTGTGGTGTGAAATAATTTTTGTTGAGTGGATAGATTTTAGTTGGGGTAGTCGTTCAACATTCTACAAGAACAACTTACCATGGAGTATGATTTCTCTGAAACCATGATAGATTTCAAATCGATCCTGACCAAGATGAGTCTGTGGTGTGAAATAATTTTTGTTGAGTGGATAGATTTTAGTTGGGATAGTCGTTCAACATTCTACAAGAACAACTTACCATGGAGTATGATTTCTCTGAAATAATTTTTGTTGAGTGGATAGATTTTAGTTGGGGTAGTCGTTCAACATTCTACAAGAACAACTTACCATGGAGTATGATTTCTCTGAAATAATTTTTGTTGAGTGGATAGATTTTAGTTGGGGTAGTCGTTCAACATTCTACAACAACAACGAACCATGGAGTATGATTTCTCTGAAATAATTTTTGTTGAGTGGATAGATTTTAGTTGGGGTAGTCGTTCAACATTTTACAAGAACAACGAACCATGGAGTATGATTTCTCTGAAACCATGATAGATATCAAATCGATCCTGACCAAGATGAGTCTGTGGTGTGAAATAATTTTTGTTGAGTGGATAGATTTTAGTTGGGATAGTCGTTCAACATTCTACAAGAACAACGAACCATGGAGTATGATTTCTCTGAAACCATGATAGATTTCAAATCGATCCTGACCAAGATGAGTCTGTGGTGTGAAATAATTTTTGTTGAGTGGATAGATTTTAGTTGGGATAGTCGTTCAACATTTTACAAGAACAACGAACCATGGAGTATGATTTCTCTGAAACCATGATAGATATCAAATCGATCCTGACCAAGATGAGTCTGTGGTGTGAAATAATTTTGTTGAGTGGATAGATTTTAGTTGGGGTAGTCGTTCAACATTCTACAAGAACAACTTACCATGGAGTATGATTTCTCTGAAATAATTTTTGTTGAGTGGATAGATTTTAGTTGGGGTAGTCGTTCAACATTCTACAATAACAACGAACCATGGAGTATGATTTCTCTGAAATAATTTTTGTTGAGTGGATAGATTTTAGTTGGGATAGTCGTTCAACATTTTACAAGAACAACGAACCATGGAGTATGATTTCTCTGAAACCATGATAGATATCAAATCGATCCTGACCAAGATGAGTCTGTGGTGTGAAATAATTTTTGTTGAGTGCATAGATTTTAGTAGGGGTAGTCGTTCAACATTCTACAAGAACAACGAACCATGGAGTATGATTTCTCTGAAATAATTTTTGTTGAGTGGATAGATTTTAGTTGGGGTAGTCGTTCAACATTCTACAACGAACCATGGAGTATGATTTCTCTGAAACCATGATAGATTTCAAATCGATCCTGACCAAGATGAGTCTGTGGTGTGAAATAATTTTTGTTGAGTGGATAGATTTTAGTTGGGGTAGTCGTTCAACATTCTACAAGAACAACGAACCATGGAGTATGATTTCTCTGAAATAATTTTTGTTGAGTGGATAGATTTAAGTTGGGGTAGTCGTTCAACATTTTACAAGAACAACGAACCATGGAGTATGATTTCTCTGAAACCATGATAGATTTCAAATCGATCCTGACCAAGATGACTCTGTGGTGTGAAACATGTTTTGTTGAGTGGATAGATTTTAGTTGGGGTAGTCGTTCAACATTCTACAAGAACAATTTACCATGGAGAATGATTTCTCTGAAATAATTTTTGTTGAGTGGATAGATTTTAGTTGGGATAGTCGTTCAACATTCTACAAGAACAACTTACCATGGAGTATGATTTCTCTGAAACCATGATAGATTTCAAATCGATCCTGACCAAGATGAGTCTGTGGTGTGAAATAATTTTTGTTGAGTGGATAGATTTTAGTTGGGGTAGTCGTTCAACATTCTACAAGAACAACTTACCATGGAGTATGATTTCTCTGAAACCATGATAGATTTCAAATCGATCCTGACCAAGATGAGTCTGTGGTGCGAAATAATTTTTGTTGAGTGGATAGATTTTAGTTGGGATAGTCGTTCAACATTCTACAAGAACAACTTACCATGGAGTATGATTTCTCTGAAATAATTTTTGTTGAGTGGATAGATTTTAGTTGGGGTAGTCGTTCAACATTCTACAAGAACAACTTACCATGGAGTATGATTTCTCTGAAATAATTTTTGTTGAGTGGATAGATTTTAGTTGGGGTAGTCGTTCAACATTCTACAATAACAACGAACCATGGAGTATGATTTCTCTGAAATAATTTTTGTTGAGTGGATAGATTTTAGTTGGGATAGTCGTTCAACATTTTACAAGAACAACGAACCATGGAGTATGATTTCTCTGAAACCATGATAGATATCAAATCGATCCTGACCAAGATGAGTCTGTGGTGTGAAATAATTTTTGTTGAGTGGATAGATTTTAGTTGGGATAGTCCTTCAACATTCTACAAGAACAACGAACCATGGAGTATGATTTCTCTGAAACCATGATAGATATCAAATCGATCCTGACCAAGATGAGTCTGTGGTGTGAAATAATTTTTGTTGAGTGGATAGATTTTAGTTGGGATAGTCGTTCAACATTCTACAAGAACAACGAACCATGGAGTATGATTTCTCTGAAACCATGATAGATTTCAAATCGATCCTGACCAAGATGAGTCTGTGGTGTGAAATAATTTTTGTTGAGTGGATAGATTTTAGTTGGGATAGTCGTTCAACATTTTACAAGAACAACGAACCATGGAGTATGATTTCTCTGAAACCATGATAGATATCAAATCGATCCTGACCAAGATGAGTCTGTGGTGTGAAATAATTTTTGTTGAGTGGATAGATTTTAGTTGGGGTAGTCGTTCAACATTCTACAAGAACAACTTACCATGGAGTATGATTTCTCTGAAATAATTTTTGTTGAGTGGATAGATTTTAGTTGGGGTAGTCGTTCAACATTCTACAATAACAACGAACCATGGAGTATGATTTCTCTGAAATAATTTTTGTTGAGTGGATAGATTTTAGTTGGGATAGTCGTTCAACATTTTACAAGAACAACGAACCATGGAGTATGATTTCTCTGAAACCATGATAGATATCAAATCGATCCTGACCAAGATGAGTCTGTGGTGTGAAATAATTTTTGTTGAGTGCATAGATTTTAGTAGGGGTAGTCGTTCAACATTCTACAAGAACAACGAACCATGGAGTATGATTTCTCTGAAATAATTTTTGTTGAGTGGATAGATTTTAGTTGGGGTAGTCGTTCAACATTCTACAACGAACCATGGAGTATGATTTCTCTGAAACCATGATAGATTTCAAATCGATCCTGACCAAGATGAGTCTGTGGTGTGAAATAATTTTTGTTGAGTGGATAGATTTTAGTTGGGGTAGTCGTTCAACATTCTACAAGAACAACGAACCATGGAGTATGATTTCTCTGAAATAATTTTTGTTGAGTGGATAGATTTTAGTTGGGGTAGTCGTTCAACATTTTACAAGAACAACGAACCATGGAGTATGATTTCTCTGAAACCATGATAGATTTCAAATCGATCCTGACCAAGATGACTCTGTGGTGTGAAACATGTTTTGTTGAGTGGATAGATTTTAGTTGGGGTAGTCGTTCAACATTCTACAAGAACAATTTACCATGGAGAATGATTTCTCTGAAATAATTTTTGTTGAGTGGATAGATTTTAGTTGGGATAGTCGTTCAACATTCTACAAGAACAACTTACCATGGAGTATGATTTCTCTGAAACCATGATAGATTTCAAATCGATCCTGACCAAGATGAGTCTGTGGTGTGAAATAATTTTTGTTGAGTGGATAGATTTTAGTTGGGGTAGTCGTTCAACATTCTACAAGAACAACTTACCATGGAGTATGATTTCTCTGAAACCATGATAGATTTCAAATCGATCCTGACCAAGATGAGTCTGTGGTGTGAAATAATTTTTGTTGAGTGGATAGATTTTAGTTGGGATAGTCGTTCAACATTCTACAAGAACAACTTACCATGGAGTATGATTTCTCTGAAATAATTTTTGTTGAGTGGATAGATTTTAGTTGGGGTAGTCGTTCAACATTCTACAAGAACAACTTACCATGGAGTATGATTTCTCTGAAATAATTTTTGTTGAGTGGATAGATTTTAGTTGGGGTAGTCGTTCAACATTCTACAATAACAACGAACCATGGAGTATGATTTCTCTGAAATAATTTTTGTTGAGTGGATAGATTTTAGTTGGGATAGTCGTTCAACATTTTACAAGAACAACGAACCATGGAGTATGATTTCTCTGAAACCATGATAGATATCAAATCGATCCTGAGCAAGATGAGTCTGTGGTGTGAAATAATTTTTGTTGAGTGGATAGATTTTAGTTGGGATAGTCGTTCAACATTCTACAAGAACAACGAACCATGGAGTATGATTTCTCTGAAACCATGATAGATTTCAAATCGATCCTGACCAAGATGAGTCTTACTTACTTACTTAGGTGGCGCTACAGTTCGGGGTGAACCTGTTTAGTGAACCAGTGAACCAGTGAACCAGTTAGCCCGGTCCTTAGCTAACTGCCTCCAGTTGCGCACTCCAAGCTTGTGCAGGTCCCCTTCAACTTGTGCGCGCCACCTAAGGCGAGGTCTTCCTCTACTGCGTTGTCCCTCCGGGTGTGATTCGAAGACTCTTCGGGTCGGAGCACTGGTGTCCGTTCGCTCTACATGTCCTAGCCATCTCAAACGACTAATGCGCAGTTTTTTGACTAGGTCGATGTCGCTGTACAGCTCGTATAGTTCGTCGTTGAATCTTCTCCTCCAAAGCCCGTCAACGCAAACGGGACCGAATATTTTGCGAAGAATTTTTCTCTCGAAACGACCGAGGATATCTTCATTCGCTTTTGATAAAGTCCAAGCTTCAGCGCCATAAAGCAGGACTGGGATGATCAAGGTCTTATATAGAGTCTCCTTAGTTGTTCGGGATAGGGCCTTACTACTCAATTGCCTTCTCAGCCCAAAGAAACAGCGATTGGCAAGAGTTATTCTTCGTTTTATTTCTGCTGAGGTGTTATTTTCAGAATTGATACCAGAGCCGAGGTAGACAAAGTCCCTTACTACCTCAAAGTTATAGCTGTCGATTGTGACGTTCTGTCCAATTCGTCGATGTTGCGTGTCCCTTTTGGTTGACAGCATATACTTGGTTTTGCCCTCGTTTACCGTTAAACCCATTTTGGCCGCTTCTGTTTCAATACTAGCGAACGCACCGGTGACAGCCCGCTGTGTTCTTCCAATAATGTCAATATCGTCGGCATACGCTAGTAGTTGCACAGACTTTTGAAAGATTGTGCCTCCGGTGTTGGCTTGTGAGTTTCGCACAATTCTTTCAAGAACGATGTTAAAAAAATCACATGACAGCGCATCACCTTGTCTAAAACCTTTTTTGACATCAAAGGTCTCGGTGAGATCGTTACCGACCTTGATGGAGCAGCGAGAATTCTCCATCGTCATTCTGCACAATCTGACGAGTTTGGCAGGGATGCCAAAACTAGACATGGCTCTGTATAACTCGTCTCTATAAATGCTGTCATATGCGGCCTTGAAATCGATAAAAAGATGGTGGCTATCGATTTGGACTTCTTGGGTTTTTTCCAGGATCTGTCGAAGTGTGAAGATTTGATCGATTGTGGACTTTCCTGGTCTGAAACCACACTGATAGGGCCCAATCAGGTTGTTGACAAAGGGTTTCAGACGTTCACACAATATGGCAGATAGGATCTTATACTCGATGTTGAGGAGACTGATACCTCTGTAATTGGCGCAATTGAGGGGATCTCCTTTCTTGTGGATTGGGCAAACGGTGCTGAGATTCCATTCATCAGGCATACACTCATCTGACCAAATTTTAGAAATGAGTTGGTGTATGCTCTCTACCAGGTCATTTCCAGCTGCTTTGAATAGCTCGGCTGGTAAGCCGTCAGGTCCAGCAGCCTTGTTGGACTTAAGTTTGGATATTGCTATCCTTACTTCGTTTTGGTCAGGTGGACGGAAGTTTTGGCTATCATCGTCTATGTTGAATGGTTCATTCTGCCTGACAGCGGGATGTTGGTCTTCGTCGCCGTTATACAGTCTGCAGAAGAAGTTTTTCCATATTCTCAGCACCGACTGTGACTCTACTACGAGGTTTCCTTCTTCATCTCTACAGGCTTCTGTACGGGTCTTGTTGGCCTGACACGTTCTTTTTACCTGTTGGTAAAACTTCCGTACATTATTCCTGGAGTATAATCTCTCAATATCTTCGATCGCGCGCTTCTCGTGCTCTTTTTTCTTCTTTCGGAGAAGCCGATGTTCTTCCCGTCTCTTCTGCTCGTAGAGCTCACGAGCAGCTCTCGTCCTTTTTTGCAGCGCCGCTTTGTATGCTTGCTGTTTAGCTGCATGTGCTTGCCGGCACTCATCGTCAAACCAGGGGTTTCTAGGTGATGGTCGGGTGAAACCCAGCACATCAGTTGCGGCACTTCTGATGGCTTGTTGGCAGCGTTGCCACTGGTCTTCGGCGCTTGATGCTGGCGGCATAGGAGTAGTTGAGAGGTTTCGGGATACGCGTTCGGTGAAGGTTCTGGCGATCTCTTGCGATTGCAGCTTTTCGACGTCAAATCTTCTCACAGTAGTTCTTCTTAGTTGTGGCGTTTGGGATATCCGCATTCGTACCTTGGCTGCAACAATTAAATGATCCGAGTCCATGTTGGCTGCTCGGAAGGTTCGGACATCCAGAATACTGGAGGCATGCCTTTCGTCGATCGCAATGTGGTCAATTTGATTGACCGTTTGATGATCAGGAGATCGCCATGTCCCCTTGTGGATATTGAGATGAGGAAACCGTGTGCTTGCTATACTGACATTTCGCCCCGCCGCAAAGTCAATAAGCCTAAGTCCGTTGCCAGACGTGGTGTCGTGTAGGCTGTGCTTTCCAATCGTCCTACCAAAGATGTCCTCCTTTCCTATCTTGGCGTTAAAATCGCCTAGGACGATTTTAACGTCATACTTAGGACATTGCTCATATGTTTTGTCGAGGAGCTCGTAGAAACTTTCTTTGGTGGCGTCATCCTTGTCCTCTGTGGGGGCATGAGCGCATATTAGGCTTATGTTGGCGAATTTAGCCTTGATGCGGATTGTCATAAGACGCTCGCTCACGTGTCGAAAGCTCAAGATTTCTTGCCTAAGTCTGCCGCGTATGACGAACCCACATCCAAATAAGCGCTGTTTCTGTTCCCTATAGCAATCACCGTAGTATACGTCACAGTTTTTCATCCTCTTTTTGCCCGGGCCATCCCATCGCACTTCCTGGATGGCGGTGATATCTGCATTGTAGCAGTCTAGGGCCTCTGCTAATTGTTCGGCTGCACGCGGCATGTTAAGGGTCCGAACATTCCACGTGCAGATCCGAAGATCGTTGTCCTTATTTCGTTTGCTGGGGTCGTCAACAGTGGGATCATCCTTATCCGAGGCTTGTCGTTGTGTCGTAACTACTGGTTTTTTACGTGGTAGGGAAGTTACCCCGACGCACAACCCCCAACCTGGAGGACCAGCTCCTTTTTTTTTACCCCTAGGACAAGGGGCCGGATATTGCGGAGTCAGTACCCCGCTTCGGGGATGTGAGCGCTGCCGTTGGCCCATTAAGGGTTCATCCGCCACCAACTCTATTCCAACACCCTGACTCAGTATTGAAAAATCCCTATAGACCTGGAATTCGAATATGTCGAAGCAGCTCATATAGAGATAACACTAATAGTTCGACCTAACTGGAACTGGTTGACGCCACCGTTGATTCCATCTAGAGAATTCGTCCGCCGCCGCCTGAAGCAAGAGAAGGTGTCCTAGTGAGAAGACACTTCTCCCCCCTCTCTCGTTCGCTGCCACCAACAGCCTTCCAAAGGGGTTGGTTACCCAATCTCCAGTTGAGGTACTAGGCACCCAGCAGCCACCATCGTGGAGGTGTAGAGTAGGAGTTGATAGTGAGAGGCTAAAGCGAGAACGCTTGTGTTCCCATATGTTATGCATCACTACCCTTTGACCACTAACCAAGATGAGTCTGTGGTGTGAAATAATTTTTGTTGAGTGGATAGATTTTAGTTGGGATAGTCGTTCAACATTCTACAAGAACAACTTACCATGGAGTATGATTTCTCTGAAATAATTTTTGTTGAGTGGATAGATTTTAGTTGGGATAGTCGTTCAACATTCTACAAGAACAACGAACCATGGAGTATGATTTCTCTGAAACCATGATAGATTTCAAATCGATCCTGACCAAGATGAGTCTGTGGTGTGAAATAATTTTTATTGAGTGGATAGATTTTAGTTGGGGTAGTCGTTCAACATTCTACAACAACAACTTACCATGGAGTATGATTTCTCTGAAATAATTTTTGTTGAGTGGATAGATCTTAGTTGGGGTAGTCGTTCAACATTCTACAAGAACAACGAACCATGGAGAATGATTTCTCTGAAATAATTTTTGTTGAGTGGATAGATTTTAGTTGGGGTAGTCGTTCAACATTCTACAAGAACAACTTACCATGGAGTATGATTTCTCTGAAATAATTTTTGTTGAGTGGATAGACTTTAGTTGGGATAGTCGTTCAACATTCTACAAGAACAACTTACCATGGAGTATGATTTCTCTGAAATAATTTTTGTTGAGTGGATAGATCTTAGTTGGGGTAGTCGTTCAACATTCTACAAGAACAACGAACCATGGAGAATGATTTCTCTGAAATAATTTTTGTTGAGTGGATAGATTTTAGTTGGGGTAGTCGTTCAACATTCTACAAGAACAACTTACCATGGAGTATGATTTCTCTGAAATAATTTTTGTTGAGTGGATAGATCTTAGTTGGGGTAGTCGTTCAACATTCTACAAGAACAACTTACCATGGAGTATGATTTCTCTGAAATAATTTTTGTTGAGTGGATAGATCTTAGTTGGGGTAGTCGTTCAACATTCTACAAGAACAACGAACCATGGAGAATGATTTCTCTGAAATAATTTTTGTTGAGTGGATAGATTTTAGTTGGGGTAGTCGTTCAACATTCTACAAGAACAACTTACCATGGAGTATGATTTCTCTGAAATAATTTTTGTTGAGTGGATAGATTTTAGTTGGGATAGTCGTTCAACATTCTACAAGAACAACGAACCATGGAGTATGATTTCTCTGAAACCATGATAGATTTCAAATCGATCCTGACCAAGATGAGTCTGTGGTGTGAAATAATTTTTATTGAGTGAATAGATTTTAGTTGGGGTAGTCGTTCAACATTCTACAAGAACAACTTACCATGGAGTATGATTTCTCTGAAATAATTTTTGTTGTGTGGATAGATCTTAGTTGGGGTAGTCGTTCAACATTCTACAAGAACAACGAACCATGGAGAATGATTTCTCTGAAATAATTTTTGTTGAGTGGATAGATTTTCGTTGGGGTAGTCGTTCAACATTCTACAAGAACAACGAACCATGGAGTATGATTTCTCTGAAATAATTTTTGTTGAGTGGATAGATTTTAGTTAGGGGTAGTCGTTCAACATTCTACAAGAACAACTTACCATGGACTATGATGTCTCTGAAACCATGATAGATTTCAAATCGATCCTGACCAAGATGAGTCTGTGGTGTGAAATAATTTTTGTTGAGTGGATAGATTTTAGTTGGGGTAGTCGTTCAACATTCTACAAGAACAACGAACCATGGAGTATGATTTCTGTGCAACCATGATAGATTTCGAATCGATCCTGACCAAGATGAGTCTGTGGTGTGAAATAATTTTTGTTGAGTGGATAGATTTTAGTTGGGGTAGTCGTTCAACATTCTACAAGAACAACGAACCATGGAGTATGATTTCTCTGAAACCATGATAGATTTCAAATCGATCCTGACCAAGATGAGTCTGTGGTGTGAAATAATTTTTGTTGAGTGAATAGATTTTAGTTGGGGTAGTCGTTCAACATTCTACAAGAACAACGAACCATGGAGTATGATTTCTCTGAAATAATTTTTGTTGAGTGGATAGATTTTAGTTGGGGTAGTCGTTCAACATTCTACAAGAACAACGAACCATGGAGTATGATTTCTCTGAAATAATTTTTGTTGAGTGGATAGATTTTAGTTGGGATAGTCGTTCAACATTCTACAAGAACAACTTACCATGGAGTATGATTTCTCTGAAACCATGATAGATTTCAAATCGATCCTGACCAAGATGAGTCTGTGGTGTGAAATAATTTTTGTTGAGTGGATAGATTTTAGTTGGGGTAGTCGTTCAACATTCTACAAGAACAACTTACCATGGAGTATGATTTCTCTGAAATAATTTTTGTTGAGTGGATAGATTTTAGTTGGGGTAGTCGTTCAACATTCTACAAGAACAACTTACCATGGAGTATGATTTCTCTGAAACCATGATAGATTTCAAATCGATCCTGACCAAGATGAGTCTGTGGTGTGAAATAATTTTTGTTGAGTGGATAGATTTTAGTTGGGGTAATCGTTCAACATTCTACAAGAACAACGAACCATGGAGTATGATTTCTCTGAAATAATTTTTGTTGAGTGGATAGATTTTAGTTGGGGTAGTCGTTCAACATTCTACAAGAACAAAGAACCATGGAGTATGATTTCTCTGAAACCATGATAGATTTCAAATCGATCCTGACCAAGATGAGTCTGTGGTGTGAAATAATTTTTGTTGAGTGGATAGATTTTAGTTGGGGTAGTCGTTCAACATTCTACAAGAACAACGAACCATGGAGTATGATTTCTCTGAAACCATGATAGATTTCAAATCGATCCTGACCAAGATGAGTCTGTGGTGTGAAATAATTTTTGTTGAGTGAATAGATTTTAGTTGGGGTAGTCGTTCAACATTCTACAAGAACAACTTACCATGGAGTATGATTTCTCTGAAATAATTTTTGTTGAGTGGATAGATTTTAGTTGGGATAGTCGTTCAACATTCTACAAGAACAACTTACCATGGAGTATGATTTCTCTGAAACCATGATAGATTTCAAATCGATCCTGACCAAGATGAGTCTGTGGTGTGAAAAAATTTTTGTTGAGTGGATAGATTTTAGTTGGGATAGTCGTTCAACATTTTACAAGAACAACGAACCATGGAGTATGATTTCTCTGAAACCATGATAGATTTCAAATCGATCCTGACCAAGATGAGTCTGTGGTGTGAAATAATTTTTGTTGAGTGGATAGATTTTAGTTGGGGTAGTCGTTCAACATTCTACAAGAACAACTTACCATGGTGTATGATTTCTCTGAAACCATGATAGATTTCAAATCGATCCTGACCAAGATGAGTCTGTGGTGTGAAATAATTTTTGTTGAGTGGATAGATTTTAGTTGGGATAGTCGTTCAACATTCTACAAGAACAACTTACCATGGAGTATGATTTCTCTGAAATAATTTTTGTTGAGTGGATAGATTTTAGTTGGGATAGTCGTTCAACATTCTACAAGAACAACGAACCATGGAGTATGATTTCTCTGAAACCATGATAGATTTCAAATCGATCCTGACCAAGATGAGTCTGTGGTGTGAAATAATTTTTATTGAGTGGATAGATTTTAGTTGGGGTAGTCGTTCAACATTCTACAACAACAACTTACCATGGAGTATGATTTCTCTGAAATAATTTTTGTTGAGTGGATAGATCTTAGTTGGGGTAGTCGTTCAACATTCTACAAGAACAACGAACCATGGAGAATGATTTCTCTGAAATAATTTTTGTTGAGTGGATAGATTTTAGTTGGGGTAGTCGTTCAACATTCTACAAGAACAACTTACCATGGAGTATGATTTCTCTGAAATAATTTTTGTTGAGTGGATAGACTTTAGTTGGGATAGTCGTTCAACATTCTACAAGAACAACTTACCATGGAGTATGATTTCTCTGAAATAATTTTTGTTGAGTGGATAGATCTTAGTTGGGGTAGTCGTTCAACATTCTACAAGAACAACGAACCATGGAGAATGATTTCTCTGAAATAATTTTTGTTGAGTGGATAGATCTTAGTTGGGGTAGTCGTTCAACATTCTACAAGAACAACTTACCATGGAGTATGATTTCTCTGAAATAATTTTTGTTGAGTGGATAGATCTTAGTTGGGGTAGTCGTTCAACATTCTACAAGAACAACTTACCATGGAGTATGATTTCTCTGAAATAATTTTTGTTGAGTGGATAGATCTTAGTTGGGGTAGTCGTTCAACATTCTACAAGAACAACGAACCATGGAGAATGATTTCTCTGAAATAATTTTTGTTGAGTGGATAGATTTTAGTTGGGGTAGTCGTTCAACATTCTACAAGAACAACTTACCATGGAGTATGATTTCTCTGAAATAATTTTTGTTGAGTGGATAGATTTTAGTTGGGATAGTCGTTCAACATTCTACAAGAACAACGAACCATGGAGTATGATTTCTCTGAAACCATGATAGATTTCAAATCGATCCTGACCAAGATGAGTCTGTGGTGTGAAATAATTTTTATTGAGTGAATAGATTTTAGTTGGGGTAGTCGTTCAACATTCTACAAGAACAACTTACCATGGAGTATGATTTCTCTGAAATAATTTTTGTTGTGTGGATAGATCTTAGTTGGGGTAGTCGTTCAACATTCTACAAGAACAACGAACCATGGAGAATGATTTCTCTGAAATAATTTTTGTTGAGTGGATAGATTTTCGTTGGGGTAGTCGTTCAACATTCTACAAGAACAACGAACCATGGAGTATGATTTCTCTGAAATAATTTTTGTTGAGTGGATAGATTTTAGTTAGGGGTAGTCGTTCAACATTCTACAAGAACAACTTACCATGGACTATGATGTCTCTGAAACCATGATAGATTTCAAATCGATCCTGACCAAGATGAGTCTGTGGTGTGAAATAATTTTTGTTGAGTGGATAGATTTTAGTTGGGGTAGTCGTTCAACATTCTACAAGAACAACGAACCATGGAGTATGATTTCTGTGCAACCATGATAGATTTCGAATCGATCCTGACCAAGATGAGTCTGTGGTGTGAAATAATTTTTGTTGAGTGGATAGATTTTAGTTGGGGTAGTCGTTCAACATTCTACAAGAACAACGAACCATGGAGTATGATTTCTCTGAAACCATGATAGATTTCAAATCGATCCTGACCAAGATGAGTCTGTGGTGTGAAATAATTTTTGTTGAGTGAATAGATTTTAGTTGGGGTAGTCGTTCAACATTCTACAAGAACAACGAACCTTGGAGTATGATTTCTCTGAAATAATTTTTGTTGAGTGGATAGATTTTAGTTGGGGTAGTCGTTCAACATTCTACAAGAACAACGAACCATGGAGTATGATTTCTCTGAAATAATTTTTCTTGAGTGGATAGATTTTAGTTGGGATAGTCGTTCAACATTCTACAAGAACAACTTACCATGGAGTATGATTTCTCTGAAACCATGATAGATTTCAAATCGATCCTGACCAAGATGAGTCTGTGGTGTGAAATAATTTTTGTTGAGTGGATAGATTTTAGTTGGGGTAGTCGTTCAACATTCTACAAGAACAACTTACCATGGAGTATGATTTCTCTGAAATAATTTTTGTTGAGTGGATAGATTTTAGTTGGGGTAGTCGTTCAACATTCTACAAGAACAACTTACCATGGAGTATGATTTCTCTGAAACCATGATAGATTTCAAATCGATCCTGACCAAGATGAGTCTGTGGTGTGAAATAATTTTTGTTGAGTGGATAGATTTTAGTTGGGGTAATCGTTCAACATTCTACAAGAACAACGAACCATGGAGTATGATTTCTCTGAAATAATTTTTGTTGAGTGGATAGATTTTAGTTGGGGTAGTCGTTCAACATTCTACAAGAACAAAGAACCATGGAGTATGATTTCTCTGAAACCATGATAGATTTCAAATCGATCCTGACCAAGATGAGTCTGTGGTGTGAAATAATTTTTGTTGAGTGGATAGATTTTAGTTGGGGTAGTCGTTCAACATTCTACAAGAACAACTTACCATGGAGTATGATTTCTCTGAAACCATGATAGATTTCAAATCGATCCTGACCAAGATGAGTCTGTGGTGTGAAATAATTTTTGTTGAGTGGATAGATTTTAGTTGGGGTAGTCGTTCAACATTCTACAAGAACAACTTACCATGGAGTATGATTTCTCTGAAACCATGATAGATTTCAAATCGATCCTGACCAAGATGAGTCTGTGGTGTGAAATAATTTTTGTTGAGTGGATAGATTTTAGTTGGGATAGTCGTTCAACATTCTACAAGAACAACTTAATATTTAGTATGATTTCTCTGAAATAATTTTTGTTGAGTGGATAGATTTTAGTTGGGATAGTCGTTCAACATTCTACAAGAACAACTTACCATGGAGTATGATTTCTCTGAAACCATGATAGATTTCAAATCGATCCTGACCAAGATGAGTCTGTGGTGTGAAATAATTTTTGTTGAGTGGATAGATTTTAGTTGGGGTAGTCGTTCAACATTCTACAAGAACAACGAACCATGGAGTATGATTTCTCTGAAATAATTTTTGTTGAGTGGATAGATTTTACTTGGGATAGTCGTTCAACATTCTACAAGAACAACGAACCATGGAGTATGATTTCTCTGAAATAATTTTTGTTGAGTGGATAGATTTTAGTTGGGGTAGTCGTTCAACATTCTACAAGAACAACTTACCATGGAGTATGATTTCTCTGAAACCATGATAGATTTCAAATCGATCCTGACCAAGATGAGTCTGTGGTGTGAAATAATTTTTGTTGAGTGGATAGATTTTAGTTGGGGTAGTCGTTCAACATTCTACAAGAACAACTTACCATGGAGTATGATTTCTCTGAAACCATGATAGATTTCAAATCGAACCTGACCAAGATGAGTCTGTGGTGTGAAATAATTTTTGTTGAGTGGCTAGATTTTAGTTGGGATAGTCGTTCAGCATTCTACAAGAACAACTTACCATGCAGTATGATTTCTCTGAAATAATTTTTTTGAGTGGATAGATTTTAGTTGGGGTAGTCGTTCAACATTCTACAAGAACAACTTACCATGGAGTATGATTTCTCTGAAACCATGATAGATTTCAAATCGATCCTGACCAAGATGAGTCTGTGGTGTGAAATAATTTTTGTTGAGTGGATAGATTTTAGTTGGGATAGTCGTTCAACATTCTACAAGAACAACTTACCATTTAGTATGATTTCTCTGAAATAATTTTTGTTGAGTGTATAGATTTTAGTTGAGATAGTCGTTCGACATTCTACAAGAACAACTTACCATGGAGTATGATTTCTCTGAAACCATGATAGATTTCAAATCGATCCTGACCAAGATGAGTCTGTGGTGTGAAATAATTTTTGTTGAGTGGATAGATTTTAGTTGGGGTAGTCGTTCAACATTCTACAAGAACAACGAACCATGGAGTATGATTTCTCTGAAACCATCATAGATTTCAAATCGATCCTGACCAAGATGAGTCTGTGGTGTGAAATAATTTTTGTTGAGTGGATAGATTTTAGTTGGGGTAGTCGTTCAACATTCTACAAGAACAACTTACCATGGAGTATGATTTCTCTGAAACCATGATAGATTTCAAATCGATCCTGACCAAGATGAGTCTTTGGTGTGAAATAATTTTTGTTGAGTGGATAGATTTTAGTTGGGGTAGTCGTTCAACATTCTACAAGAACAACTTACCATGGAGTATGATTTCTCTGAAACCATGATAGATGTCAAATCGATCCTGACCAAGATGAGTCTGTGGTGTGAAATAATTTTTGTTGAGTGGCTAGATTTTAGTTGGGATAGTCGTTCAGCATTCTACAAGAACAACTTACCATATAGTATGATTTCTCTGAAATAATTTTTGTTGAGTGGATAGATTTTAGTTGGGGTAGTCGTTCAACATTCTACAAGAACAACGAACCATGGAGTATGATTTCTCTGAAACCATCATAGATTTCAAATCGATCCTGACCAAGATGAGTCTGTGGTGTGAAATAATTTTTGTTGAGTGGATAGATTTTAGTTGGGGTAGTCGTTCAACATTCTACAAGAACAACTTACCATGGAGTATGATTTCTCTGAAACCATGATAGATTTCAAATCGATCCTGACCAAGATGAGTCTTTGGTGTGAAATAATTTTTGTTGAGTGGATAGATTTTAGTTGGGGTAGTCGTTCAACATTCTACAAGAACAACTTACCATGGAGTATGATTTCTCTGAAACCATGATAGATTTCAAATCGATCCTGACCAAGATGAGTTTGTGGTGTGAAATAATTTTTGTTGAGTGGATAGATTTTAGTTGGGGTAGTCGTTCAACATTCTACAAGAACAACTTACCATGGAGTATGATTTCTCTGAAACCATGATAGATTTCAAATCGATCCTGACCAAGATGAGTCTGTGGTGTGAAATAATTTTTGTTGAGTGGCTAGATTTTAGTTGGGATAGTCGTTCAGCATTCTACAAGAACAACTTACCATGGAGTATGATTTCTCCGAAATAATTTTTGTTGAGTGGATAGATTTTAGTTGGGGTAGTCGTTCAACATTCTACAAGAACAACGAACCATGGAGTATGATTTCTCTGAAACCATCATAGATTTCAAATCGATCCTGACCAAGATGAGTCTGTGGTGTGAAATAATTTTTGTTGAGTGGATAGATTTTAGTTGGGGTAGTCGTTCAACATTCTACAAGAACAACTTACCATGGAGTATGATTTCTCTGAAACCATGATAGATTTCAAATCGATCCTGACCAAGATGAGTCTTTGGTGTGAAATAATTTTTGTTGAGTGGATAGATTTTAGTTGGGGTAGTCGTTCAACATTCTACAAGAACAACTTACCATGGAGTATGATTTCTCTGAAACCATGATAGATTTCAAATCGATCCTGACCAAGATGAGTCTGTGGTGTGAAATAATTTTTGTTGAGTGGATAGATTTTAGTTGGGGTAGTCGTTCAACATTCTACAAGAACAACGAACCATGGAGTATGATTTCTCTGAAATAATTTTTGTTGAGTGGATAGATTTTAGTTGGGGTAGTCGTTCAACATTCTACAAGAACAACGAACCATGGAGTATGATTTCTCTGAAATAATTTTTGTTGAGTGGATAGATTTTAGTTTTGATAGTCGTTCAACATTCTACAAGAACAACTTACCATGGAGTATGATTTCTCTGAAATAATTTTTGTTGAGTGGATAGATTTTAGTTGGGATAGTCGTTCAACATTCTACAAGAACAACTTACCGTGGAGTATGATTTCTCTGAAACCATGATAGATTTCAAATCGATCCTGACCAAGATGAGTCTGTGGTGTGAAATAATTTTTGTTGAGTGGCTAGATTTTAGTTGGGATAGTCGTTCAGCATTCTACAAGAACAACTTACCATGGAGTATGATTTCTCTGAAATAATTTTTGTTGAGTGGATAGATTTTAGTTGGGGTAGTCGTTCAACATTCTACAAGAACAACTTACCATGGAGTATGATTTCTCTGAAACCATGATAGATTTCAAATCGATCCTGACCAAGATGAGTCTGTGGTGTGAAATAATCTTTGTTGAGTGGATAGATTTTAGTTGGGATAGTCGTTCAACATTCTACAAGAACAACTTACCATTTAGTATGATTTCTCTGAAATAATTTTTGTTGAGTGGATAGATTTTAGTTGAGATAGTCGTTCAACATTCTACAAGAACAACTTACCATGGAGTATGATTTCTCTGAAACCATGATAGATTTCAAATCGATCCTGACCAAGATGAGTCTGTGGTGTGAAATAATTTTTGTTGAGTGGATAGATTTTAGTTGGGGTAGTCGTTTAACATTCTACAAGAACAACGAACCATGGAGTATGATTTCTCTGCAACCATGATAGATTTCAAATCGATCCTGACCAAGATGAGTCTGTGGTGTGAAATAATTTTTGTTGAGTGGATAGATTTTAGTTGGGGTAGTCGTTCAACATTCTACAAGAACAACGAACCATGGAGTATGATTTCTCTGAAACCATGATAGATTTCAAATCGATCCTGACCAAGATGAGTCTGTGGTGTGAAATTATTTTTGTTGAGTGAATAGATTTTAGTTGGGGTAGTCGTTCAACATTCTACAAGAACAACGAATCTTGGAGTATGATTTCTCTGAAATAATTTTTGTTGAGTGGATAGATTTTAGTTGGGGTAGTCGTTCAACATTCTACAAGAACAACGAACCATGGAGTATGATTTCTCTGAAATAATTTTTGTTGAGTGGATAGATTTTAGTTGGGATAGTCGTTCAACATTCTACAAGAACAACTTACCATGGAGTATGATTTCTCTGAAACCATGATAGATTTCAAATCGATCCTGACCAAGATGAGTCTGTGGTGTGAAATAATTTTTGTTGAGTGGATAGATTTTAGTTGGGGTAGTCGTTCAACATTCTACAAGAACAACTTACCATGGAGTATGATTTCTCTGAAATAATTTTTGTTGAGTGGATAGATTTTAGTTGGGGTAGTCGTTCAACATTCTACAAGAACAACTTACCATGGAGTATGATTTCTCTGAAACCATGATAGATTTCAAATCGATCCTGACCAAGATGAGTCTGTGGTGTGAAATAATTTTTGTTGAGTGGATAGATTTTAGTTGGGGTAATCGTTCAACATTCTACAAGAACAACGAACCATGGAGTATGATTTCTCTGAAATAATTTTTGTTGAGTGGATAGATTTTAGTTGGGGTAGTCGTTCAACATTCTACAAGAACAACGAACCATGGAGTATGATTTCTCTGAAACCATGATAGATTTCAAATCGATCCTGACCAAGATGAGTCTGTGGTGTGAAATAATTTTTGTTGAGTGGATAGATTTTAGTTGGGGTAGTCGTTCAACATTCTACAAGAACAATTTACCATGGAGTATGATTTCTCTGAAATAATTTTTGTTGAGTGGATAGATTTTAGTTGGGTTAGTCGTTCAACATTCTACAAGAACAACTTACCATGGAGTATGATTTCTCTGAAACCATGATAGATTTCAAATCGATCCTGACCAAGATGAGTCTGTGGTGTGAAATAATTTTTGTTGAGTGGATAGATTTTAGTTGGGGTAGTCGTTCAACATTCTACAAGAACAACTTACCATGGAGTATGATTTCTCTGAAACCATGATAGATTTCAAATCGATCCTGACCAAGATGAGTCTGTGGTGTGAAATAATTTTTGTTGAGTGGATAGATTTTAGTTGGGATAGTCGTTCAACATTCTACAAGAACAACTTAATATTTAGTATGATTTCTCTGAAATAATTTTTGTTGAGTGGATAGATTTTAGTTGGGATAGTCATTCAACATTCTACAAGAACAACTTACCATGGAGTATGATTTCTCTGAAACCATGATAGATTTCAAATCGATCCTGACCAAGATGAGTCTGTGGTGTGAAATAATTTTTGTTGAGTGGATAGATTTTAGTTGGGGTAGTCGTTCAACATTCTACAAGAACAACGAACCATGGAGTATGATTTCTCTGAAATAATTTTTGTTGAGTGGATAGATTTTACTTGGGATAGTCGTTCAACATTCTACAAGAACAACGAACCATGGAGTATGATTTCTCTGAAATAATTTTTGTTGAGTGGATAGATTTTAGTTGGGGTAGTCGTTCAACATTCTACAAGAACAACTTACCATGGAGTATGATTTCTCTGAAACCATGATAGATTTCAAATCGATCCTGACCAAGATGAGTCTGTGGTGTGAAATAATTTTTGTTGAGTGGATAGATTTTAGTTGGGGTAGTCGTTCAACATTCTACAAGAACAACTTACCATGGAGTATGATTTCTCTGAAACCATGATAGATTTCAAATCGATCCTGACCAAGATGAGTCTGTGGTGTGAAATAATTTTTGTTGAGTGGCTAGATTTTAGTTGGGATAGTCGTTCAGCATTCTACAAGAACAACTTACCATGGAGTATGATTTCTCTGAAATAATTTTTGTTGAGTGGATAGATTTTAGTTGGGGTAGTCGTTCAACATTCTACAAGAACAACTTACCATGGAGTATGATTTCTCTGAAACCATGATAGATTTCAAATCGATCCTGACCAAGATGAGTCTGTGGTGTGAAATAATTTTTGTTGAGTGGATAGATTTTAGTTGGGATAGTCGTTCAACATTCTACAAGAACAACTTACCATTTAGTATGATTTCTCTGAAATAATTTTTGTTGAGTGGATAGATTTTAGTTGAGATAGTCGTTCAACATTCTACAAGAACAACTTACCATGGTGTATGATTTCTCTGAAACCATGATAGATTTCAAATCGATCCTGACCAAGATGAGTCTGTGGTGTGAAATAATTTTTGTTGAGTGGATAGATTTTAGTTGGGGTAGTCGTTCAACATTCTACAAGAACAACGAACCATGGAGTATGATTTCTCTGAAATAATTTTTGTTGAGTGGATAGATTTTAGTTGGGGAAATCGTTCAACATTCTACAAGAACAACGAACCATGGAGTATGATTTCTCTGAAATAATTTTTGTTGAGTGGATAGATTTTAGTTGGGGTAGTCGTTCAACATTCTACAAGAACAACTTACCATGGAGTATGATTTCTCTGAAACCATGATAGATTTCAAATCGATCCTGACCAAGATGAGTCTGTGGTGTGAAATAATTTTTGTTGAGTTTATAGATTTTAGTTGGGGTAGTCGTTCAACATTCTACAAGAACAACTTACCATGGAGTATGATTTCTCTGAAACCATGATAGATTTCAAATCGATCCTGACCAAGATGAGTCTGTGGTGTGAAATAATTTTTGTTGAGTGGCTAGATTTTAGTTGGGATAGTCGTTCAGCATTCTACAAGAACAACTTACCATGGAGTATGATTTCTCTGAAATAATTTTTGTTGAGTGGATAGATTTTAGTTGGGGTAGTCGTTCAACATTCTACAAGAACAACTTACCATGGAGTATGATTTCTCTGAAACCATCATAGATTTCAAATCGATCCTGACCAAGATGAGTCTGTGGTGTGAAATAATTTTTGTTGAGTGGATAGATTTTAGTTGGGGTAGTCGTTCAACATTCTACAAGAACAACTTACCATGGAGTATGATTTCTCTGAAACCATGATTGATTTCAAATCGATCCTGACCAAGATGAGTCTTTGGTGTGAAATAATTTTTGTTGAGTGGATAGATTTTAGTTGGGGTAGTCGTTCAACATTCTACAAGAACAACTTACCATGGAGTATGATTTCTCTGAAACCATGATAGATGTCAAATCGATCCTGATCAAAATGAGTCTGTGGTGTGAAATAATTTTTGTTGAGTGGATAGATTTTAGTTGGGGTAGTCGTTCAACATTCTACAAGAACAACGAACCATGGAGTATGATTTCTCTGAAATAATTTTTGTTGAGTGGATAGATTTTAGTTGGGGTAGTCGTTCAACATTCTACAAGAACAACGAACCATGGAGTATGATTTCTCTGAAATAATTTTTGTTGAGTGGATAGATTTTAGTTGGGGTAGTCGTTCAACATTCTACAAGAACAACTTACCATGGAGTATGATTTCTCTGAAACCATGATAGATTTCAAATCGATCCTGACCAAGATGAGTCTGTGGTGTGAAATAATTTTTGTTGAGTGGATAGATTTTAGTTGGGATAGTCGTTCAACATTCTACAAGAACAACTTAATATTTAGTATGATTTCTCTGAAATAATTTTTGTTGAGTGGATAGATTTTAGTTGGGATAGTCATTCAACATTCTACAAGAACAACTTACCATGGAGTATGATTTCTCTGAAACCATGATAGATTTCAAATCGATCCTGACCAAGATGAGTCTGTGGTGTGAAATAATTTTTGTTGAGTGGATAGATTTTAGTTGGGGTAGTCGTTCAACATTCTACAAGAACAACGAACCATGGAGTATGATTTCTCTGAAATAATTTTTGTTGAGTGGATAGATTTTACTTGGGATAGTCGTTCAACATTCTACAAGAACAACGAACCATGGAGTATGATTTCTCTGAAATAATTTTTGTTGAGTGGATAGATTTTAGTTGGGGTAGTCGTTCAACATTCTACAAGAACAACTTACCATGGAGTATGATTTCTCTGAAACCATGATAGATTTCAAATCGATCCTGACCAAGATGAGTCTGTGGTGTGAAATAATTTTTGTTGAGTGGATAGATTTTAGTTGGGGTAGTCGTTCAACATTCTACAAGAACAACTTACCATGGAGTATGATTTCTCTGAAACCATGATAGATTTCAAATCGATCCTGACCAAGATGAGTCTGTGGTGTGAAATAATTTTTGTTGAGTGGCTAGATTTTAGTTGGGATAGTCGTTCAGCATTCTACAAGAACAACTTACCATGGAGTATGATTTCTCTGAAATAATTTTTGTTGAGTGGATAGATTTTAGTTGGGGTAGTCGTTCAACATTCTACAAGAACAACTTACCATGGAGTATGATTTCTCTGAAACCATGATAGATTTCAAATCGATCCTGACCAAGATGAGTCTGTGGTGTGAAATAATTTTTGTTGAGTGGATAGATTTTAGTTGGGATAGTCGTTCAACATTCTACAAGAACAACTTACCATTTAGTATGATTTCTCTGAAATAATTTTTGTTGAGTGGATAGATTTTAGTTGAGATAGTCGTTCAACATTCTACAAGAACAACTTACCATGGTGTATGATTTCTCTGAAACCATGATAGATTTCAAATCGATCCTGACCAAGATGAGTCTGTGGTGTGAAATAATTTTTGTTGAGTGGATAGATTTTAGTTGGGGTAGTCGTTCAACATTCTACAAGAACAACGAACCATGGAGTATGATTTCTCTGAAATAATTTTTGTTGAGTGGATAGATTTTAGTTGGGGAAATCGTTCAACATTCTACAAGAACAACGAACCATGGAGTATGATTTCTCTGAAATAATTTTTGTTGAGTGGATAGATTTTAGTTGGGGTAGTCGTTCAACATTCTACAAGAACAACTTACCATGGAGTATGATTTCTCTGAAACCATGATAGATTTCAAATCGATCCTGACCAAGATGAGTCTGTGGTGTGAAATAATTTTTGTTGAGTTTATAGATTTTAGTTGGGGTAGTCGTTCAACATTCTACAAGAACAACTTACCATGGAGTATGATTTCTCTGAAACCATGATAGATTTCAAATCGATCCTGACCAAGATGAGTCTGTGGTGTGAAATAATTTTTGTTGAGTGGCTAGATTTTAGTTGGGATAGTCGTTCAGCATTCTACAAGAACAACTTACCATGGAGTATGATTTCTCTGAAATAATTTTTGTTGAGTGGATAGATTTTAGTTGGGGTAGTCGTTCAACATTCTACAAGAACAACTTACCATGGAGTATGATTTCTCTGAAACCATCATAGATTTCAAATCGATCCTGACCAAGATGAGTCTGTGGTGTGAAATAATTTTTGTTGAGTGGATAGATTTTAGTTGGGGTAGTCGTTCAACATTCTACAAGAACAACTTACCATGGAGT
Source organism: Xylota sylvarum (assembly GCA_905220385.1). NCBI lineage: Eukaryota > Metazoa > Arthropoda > Insecta > Diptera > Syrphidae > Xylota > Xylota sylvarum. The sequence continues at coordinate 343,452 of CAJMZQ010000091.1, forward strand.
ATGATTTCTCTGAAACCATGATTGATTTCAAATCGATCCTGACCAAGATGAGTCTTTGGTGTGAAATAATTTTTGTTGAGTGGATAGATTTTAGTTGGGGTAGTCGTTCAACATTCTACAAGAACAACTTACCATGGAGTATGATTTCTCTGAAACCATGATAGATGTCAAATCGATCCTGATCAAAATGAGTCTGTGGTGTGAAATAATTTTTGTTGAGTGGATAGATTTTAGTTGGGGTAGTCGTTCAACATTCTACAAGAACAACGAACCATGGAGTATGATTTCTCTGAAATAATTTTTGTTGAGTGGATAGATTTTAGTTGGGGTAGTCGTTCAACATTCTACAAGAACAACGAACCATGGAGTATGATTTCTCTGAAATAATTTTTGTTGAGTGGATAGATTTTAGTTGGGGTAGTCGTTCAACATTCTACAAGAACAACTTACCATGGAGTATGATTTCTCTGAAACCATGATAGATTTCAAATCGATCCTGACCAAGATGAGTCTGTGGTGTGAAATAATTTTTGTTGAGTGGATAGATTTTAGTTGGGGTAGTCGTTCAACATTCTACAAGAACAACTTACCATGGAGTATGATTTCTCTGAAACCATGATAGATTTCAAATCGATCCTGACCAAGATGAGTCTGTGGTGTGAAATAATTTTTGTTGAGTGGCTAGATTTTAGTTGGGATAGTCGTTCAGCATTCTACAAGAACAACTTACCATGGAGTATGATTTCTCTGAAATAATTTTTGTTGAGTGGATAGATTTTAGTTGGGGTAGTCGTTCAACATTCTACAAGAACAACTTACCATGGAGTATGATTTCTCTGAAACCATGATAGATTTCAAATCGATCCTGGCCAAGATGAGTCTGTGGTGTGAAATAATTTTTGTTGAGTGGATAGATTTTAGTTGGGATAGTCGTTCAACATTCTACAAGAACAACTTACCATTTAGTATGATTTCTCTGAAATAATTTTTGTTGAGTGGATAGATTTTAGTTGAGATAGTCGTTCAACATTCTACAAGAACAACTTACCATGGAGTATGATTTCTCTGAAACCATGGTAGATTTCAAATCGATCCTGACCAAGATGAGTCTGTGGTGTGAAATACTTTTTGTTGAGTGGATAGATTTTAGTTGGGGTAGTCGTTCAACATTCTACAAGAACAACTTACCATGGAATATGATTTCTCTGAAATAATTTTTGTTGAGTGGATAGATTTTAGTTGGGGTAGTCGTTCAACATTCTACAAGAACAACTTACCATGGACTATGATTTCTCTGAAACCATGATAGATTTCAAATCGATCCTGACCAAGATGAGTCTGTGGTGTGAAATAATTTTTGTTGAGTGGATAGATTTTAGTTGGGATAGTCGTTCAACATTCTACAAGAACAACTTACCATTTAGTATGATTTCTCTGAAATAATTTTTGTTGAGTGGATAGATTTTAGTTGAGATAGTCGTTCAACATTCTACAAGAACAACTTACCATGGAGTATGATTTCTCTGAAACCATGATAGATTTCAAATCGATCCTGACCAAGATGAGTCTGTGGTGTGAAATAATTTTTGTTGAGTGGATAGATTTTAGTTGGGGTAGTCGTTCAACATTCTACAAGAACAACGAACCATGGAGTATGATTTCTCTGAAATAATTTTTGTTGAGTGGATAGATTTTACTTGAGATAGTCGTTCAACATTCTACAAGAACAACGAACCATGGAGTATGATTTCTCTGAAACCATGATAGATTTCAAATCGATCCTGACCAAGATGAGTCTGTGGTGTGAAATAATTTTTGTTGAGTGGATAGATTTTAGTTGGGGTAGTCGTTCAACATTCTACAAGAACAACTTACCATGGAGTATGATTTCTCTGAAACCATGATAGATTTCAAATCGATCCTGACCAAGATGAGTCTGTGGTGTGAAATAATTTCTGTTGAGTGGATAGATTTTAGTTGGGATAGTCGTTCAACATTCTACAAGAACAACTTACCATGGAGTATGATTTCTCTGAAATAATTTTTGTTGAGTGGATAGATTTTATTTGGGATAGTCGTTCAACATTCTACAAGAACAACTTACCATGGAGTATGATTTCTCTGAAACCATGATAGATTTCAAATCGATCCTGACCAAGATGAGTCTGTGGTGTGAAATAATTTTTGTTGAGTGGATAGATTTTAGTTGGGATAGTCGTTCAACATTCTACAAGAACAACTTACCATGGAGTATGATTTCTCTGAAATAATTTTTGTTGAGTGGATAGATTTTAGTTGGGATAGTCGTTCAACATTCTACAAGAACAACGAACCATGGAGTATGATTTCTCTGAAACCATGATAGATTTCAAATCGATCCTGACCAAGATGAGTCTGTGGTGTGAAATAATTTTTGTTGAGTGGATAGATTTTAGTTGGGGTAGTCGTTCAACATTCTACAAGAACAACTTACCATGGAGTATGATTTCTCTGAAACCATGATAGATTTCAAATCGATCCTGACCAAGATGAGTCTGTGGTGTGAAATAATTTTTGTTGAGTGGATAGATTTTAGTTGGGGGAGTCGTTCAACATTCTACAAGAACAACTTACCATGGAGTATGATTTCTCTGAAATAATTTTTGTTGAGTGGATAGATTTTAGTTGGGGTAGTCGTTCAACATTCTACAAGAACAGCTTACCATGGAGTATGATTTCTCTGAAACCATGATAGATTTCAAATCGATCCTGACCAAGATGAGTCTGTGGTGTGAAATAATTTTTGTTGAGTGGATAGATTTTAGTTGGGATAGTCGTTCAACATTCTACAAGAACAACTTACCATGGAGTATGATTTCTCTGAAATAATTTTTGTTGAGTGGATAGATTTTAGTTAGGGGTAGTCGTTCAACATTCTACAAGAACAACTTACCATGGAGTATGATTTCTCTGAAATAATTTTTGTTGAGTGGATAGATTTTAGTTGGGGTAGTCGTTCAACATTCCACAAGAACAGCGAACCATGGAGTATGATTTCTCCGAAACCATGATAGATTTCAAATCGATCCTGACCAAGATGAGTCTGTGGTGTGAAATAATTTTTGTTGAGTGGACAGATTTTAGTTGGGATAGTCGTTCAACATTTTACAAGAACAACGAACCATGGAGTATGATTTCTCTGAAATAATTTTTGCTGAGTGGATAGATTTTAGTTGGGGTAGTCGTTCAACATTCTACAAGAACAACTTACCATGGACTATGATTTCTCTGAAACCATGATAGATTTCAAATCGATCCTGACCAAGATGAGTCTGTGGTGTGAAATAATTTTTGTTGAGTGGATAGATTTTAGTTGGGGTAGTCGTTCAACATTCCACAAGAACAGCGAACCATGGAGTATGATTTCTCCGAAACCATGATAGATTTCAAATCGATCCTGACCAAGATGAGTCTGTGGTGTGAAATAATTTTTGTTGAGTGGACAGATTTTAGTTGGGATAGTCGTTCAACATTTTACAAGAACAACGAACCATGGAGTATGATTTCTCTGAAACCATGATAGATTTCAAATCGATCCTGACCAAGATGAGTCTGTGGTGTGAAATAATTTTTGTTGAGTGGATAGATTTTAGTTGGGGTAGTCGTTCAACATTCTACAAGAACAACGAACCATTTAGTATGATTTCTCTGAAATAATTTTTGTTGAGTGGATAGATTTTAGTTGGGGTAGTCGTTCAACATTCTACAAGAACAACTTACCATGGAGTATGATTTCTCTGAAACCATGATAGATTTCAAATCGATCCTGACCAAGATGAGTCTGTGGTGTGAAATAATTTTTGTTGAGTGGATAGGTTTTAGTTGGGATAGTCGTTCAACATTCTACAAGAACAACTTACCATGGAGTATGATTTCTCTGAAATAATTTTTGTTGAGTGGATAGATTTTATTTGGGATAGTCGTTCAACATTCTACAAGAACAACTTACCATGGAGTATGATTTCTCTGAAACCATGATAGATTTCAAATCGATCCTGACCAAGATGAGTCTGTGGTGTGAAATAATTTTTGTTGAGTGGATAGATTTTAGTTGGGATAGTCGTTCAACATTCTACAAGAACAACTTACCATGGAGTATGATTTCTCTGAAATAATTTTTGTTGAGTGGATAGATTTTAGTTGGGATAGTCGTTCAACATTCTACAAGAACAACGAACCATGGAGTATGATTTCTCTGAAACCATGATAGATTTCAAATCGATCCTGACCAAGATGAGTCTGTGGTGTGAAATAATTTTTGTTGAGTGGATAGATTTTAGTTGGGGTAGTCGTTCAACATTCTACAAGAACAACTTACCATGGAGTATGATTTCTCTGAAACCATGATAGATTTCAAATCGATCCTGACCAAGATGAGTCTGTGGTGTGAAATAATTTTTGTTGAGTGGATAGATTTTAGTTGGGGGAGTCGTTCAACATTCTACAAGAACAACTTACCATGGAGTATGATTTCTCTGAAATAATTTTTGTTGAGTGGATAGATTTTAGTTGGGGTAGTCGTTCAACATTCTACAAGAACAGCTTACCATGGAGTATGATTTCTCTGAAACCATGATAGATTTCAAATCGATCCTGACCAAGATGAGTCTGTGGTGTGAAATAATTTTTGTTGAGTGGATAGCTTTTAGTTGGGGTAGTCGTTCAACATTCTACAAGAACAACTTACCATGGAGTATGATTTCTCTGAAACCATGATAGATTTCAAATCGATCCTGACCAAGATGAGTCTGTGGTGTGAAATAATTTTTGTTGAGTGGATAGATTTTAGTTGGGGGAGTCGTTCAACATTCTACAAGAACAACTTACCATGGAGTATGATTTCTCTGAAATAATTTTTGTTGAGTGGATAGATTTTAGTTGGGGTAGTCGTTCAACATTCCACAAGAACAGCGAACCATGGAGTATGATTTCTCCGAAACCATGATAGATTTCAAATCGATCCTGACCAAGATGAGTCTGTGGTGTGAAATAATTTTTGTTGAGTGGACAGATTTTAGTTGGGATAGTCGTTCAACATTTTACAAGAACAACGAACCATGGAGTATGATTTCTCTGAAACCATGATAGATTTCAAATCGATCCTGACCAAGATGAGTCTGTGGTGTGAAATAATTTTTGTTGAGTGGATAGATTTTAGTTGGGGTAGTCGTTCAACATTCTACAAGAACAACGAACCATTTAGTATGATTTCTCTGAAATAATTTTTGTTGAGTGGATAGATTTTAGTTGGGGTAGTCGTTCAACATTCTACAAGAACAACTTACCATGGAGTATGATTTCTCTGAAACCATGATAGATTTCAAATCGATCCTGACCAAGATGAGTCTGTGGTGTGAAATAATTTTTGTTGAGTGGATAGATTTTAGTTGGGATAGTCGTTCAACATTCTACAAGAACAACTTACCATGGAGTATGATTTCTCTGAAATAATTTTTGTTGAGTGGATAGATTTTATTTGGGATAGTCGTTCAACATTCTACAAGAACAACTTACCATGGAGTATGATTTCTCTGAAACCATGATAGATTTCAAATCGATCCTGACCAAGATGAGTCTGTGGTGTGAAATAATTTTTGTTGAGTGGATAGATTTTAGTTGGGATAGTCGTTCAACATTCTACAAGAACAACTTACCATGGAGTATGATTTCTCTGAAATAATTTTTGTTGAGTGGATAGATTTTAGTTGGGATAGTCGTTCAACATTCTACAAGAACAACGAACCATGGAGTATGATTTCTCTGAAACCATGATAGATTTCAAATCGATCCTGACCAAGATGAGTCTGTGGTGTGAAATAATTTTTGTTGAGTGGATAGATTTTAGTTCTGGTAGTCGTTCAACATTCTACAAGAACAACTTACCATGGAGTATGATTTCTCTGAAACCATGATAGATTTCAAATCGATCCTGACCAAGATGAGTCTGTGGTGTGAAATAATTTTTGTTGAGTGGATAGATTTTAGTTGGGGGAGTCGTTCAACATTCTACAAGAACAACTTACCATGGAGTATGATTTCTCTGAAATAATTTTTGTTGAGTGGATAGATTTTAGTTGGGGTAGTCGTTCAACATTCCACAAGAACAGCGAACCATGGAGTATGATTTCTCCGAAACCATGATAGATTTCAAATCGATCCTGACCAAGATGAGTCTGTGGTGTGAAATAATTTTTGTTGAGTGGACAGATTTTAGTTGGGATAGTCGTTCAACATTTTACAAGAACAACGAACCATGGAGTATGATTTCTCTGAAACCATGATAGATTTCAAATCGATCCTGACCAAGATGAGTCTGTGGTGTGAAATAATTTTTGTTGAGTGGATAGATTTTAGTTGGGATAGTCGTTCAACATTCTACAAGAACAACGAACCATTTAGTATGATTTCTCTGAAATAATTTTTGTTGAGTGGATAGATTTTAGTTGGGGTAGTCGTTCAACATTCTACAAGAACAACTTACCATGGAGTATGATTTCTCTGAAACCATGATAGATTTCAAATCGATCCTGACCAAGATGAGTCTGTGGTGTGAAATAATTTTTGTTGAGTGGATAGATTTTAGTTGGGATAGTCGTTCAACATTCTACAAGAACAACTTACCATGGAGTATGATTTCTCTGAAATAATTTTTGTTGAGTGGATAGATTTTATTTGGGATAGTCGTTCAACATTCTACAAGAACAACTTACCATGGAGTATGATTTCTCTGAAACCATGATAGATTTCAAATCGATCCTGACCAAGATGAGTCTGTGGTGTGAAATAATTTTTGTTGAGTGGATAGATTTTAGTTGGGATAGTCGTTCAACATTCTACAAGAACAACTTACCATGGAGTATGATTTCTCTGAAATAATTTTTGTTGAGTGGATAGATTTTAGTTGGGATAGTCGTTCAACATTCTACAAGAACAACGAACCATGGAGTATGATTTCTCTGAAACCATGATAGATTTCAAATCGATCCTGACCAAGATGAGTCTGTGGTGTGAAATAATTTTTGTTGAGTGGATAGATTTTAGTTGGGGTAGTCGTTCAACATTCTACAAGAACAACTTACCATGGAGTATGATTTCTCTGAAACCATGATAGATTTCAAATCGATCCTGACCAAGATGAGTCTGTGGTGTGAAATAATTTTTGTTGAGTGGATAGATTTTAGTTGGGGGAGTCGTTCAACATTCTACAAGAACAACTTACCATGGAGTATGATTTCTCTGAAATAATTTTTGTTGAGTGGATAGATTTTAGTTGGGGTAGTCGTTCAACATTCTACAAGAACAGCTTACCATGGAGTATGATTTCTCTGAAACCATGATAGATTTCAAATCGATCCTGACCAAGATGAGTCTGTGGTGTGAAATAATTTTTGTTGAGTGGACAGATTTTAGTTGGGATAGTCGTTCAACATTTTACAAGAACAACGAACCATGGAGTATGATTTCTCTGAAACCATGATAGATTTCAAATCGATCCTGACCAAGATGAGTCTGTGGTGTGAAATAATTTTTGTTGAGTGGATAGATTTTAGTTGGGGTAGTCGTTCAACATTCTACAAGAACAACGAACCATTTAGTATGATTTCTCTGAAATAATTTTTGTTGAGTGGATAGATTTTAGTTGGGGTAGTCGTTCAACATTCTACAAGAACAACTTACCATGGAGTATGATTTCTCTGAAACCATGATAGATTTCAAACCGATCCTGACCAAGATGAGTCTGTGGTGTGAAATAATTTTTGTTGAGTGGATAGATTTTAGTTGGGATAGTCGTTCAACATTCTACAAGAACAACTTACCATGGAGTATGATTTCTCTGAAATAATTTTTGTTGAGTGGATAGATTTTATTTGGGATAGTCGTTCAACATTCTACAAGAACAACTTACCATGGAGTATGATTTCTCTGAAACCATGATAGATTTCAAATCGATCCTGACCAAGATGAGTCTGTGGTGTGAAATAATTTTTGTTGAGTGGATAGATTTTAGTTGGGATAGTCGTTCAACATTCTACAAGAACAACTTACCATGGAGTATGATTTCTCTGAAATAATTTTTGTTGAGTGGATAGATTTTAGTTGGGATAGTCGTTCAACATTCTACAAGAACAACGAACCATGGAGTATGATTTCTCTGCAACCATGATAGATTTCAAATCGATCCTGACCAAGATGAGTCTGTGGTGTGAAATAATTTTTGTTGAGTGGATAGATTTTAGTTGGGGTAGTCGTTCAACATTCTACAAGAACAACTTACCATGGAGTATGATTTCTCTGAAACCATGATAGATTTCAAATCGATCCTGACCAAGATGAGTCTGTGGTGTGAAATAATTTTTGTTGAGTGGATAGATTTTAGTTGGGGGAGTCGTTCAACATTCTACAAGAACAACTTACCATGGAGTATGATTTCTCTGAAATAATTTTTGTTGAGTGGATAGATTTTAGTTGGGGTAGTCGTTCAACATTCTACAAGAACAGCTTACCATGGAGTATGATTTCTCTGAAACCATGATAGATTTCAAATCGATCCTGACCAAGATGAGTCTGTGGTGTGAAATAATTTTTGTTGAGTGGATAGCTTTTAGTTGGGGTAGTCGTTCAACATTCTACAAGAACAACGAACCATGGAGTATGATTTCTCTGAAATAAATTTTGTTGAGTGGATAGATTTTAGTTGGGCTAGTCGTTCAACATTCTATAAGAACAACGAACCATGGAGTATGATTTCTCTGAAACCATGATAAATTTCAAATCGATCCTGACCAAGATGAGTCTGTGGTGTGAAATAATTTTTGTTGAGTGGATAGATTTTAGTTGGGGTAGTCGTTCAACATTCTACAAGAACAACTTACCATGGAGTATGATTTCTCTGAAATAATTTTTGTTGAGTGGATAGATTTTAGTTGGGGTAGTCGTTCAACATTCTACAAGAACAACTTACCATGGAGTATGATTTCTCTGAAACCATGATAGATTTCAAATCGATCCTGACCAAGATGAGTCTGTGGTGTGAAATAATTTTTGTTGAGTGGATAGATTTTAGTTGGGGTAGTCGTTCAACATTCTACAAGAACAACTTACCATGGAGTATGATTTCTCTGAAACCTTGATAGATTTCAAATCGATCCTGACCAAGATGAGTCTGTGGTGTGAAATAATTTTTGTTGAGTGGATAGATTTTAGTTGGGATAGTCGTTCAACATTCTACAAGAACAACTTACCATGGAGTATGATTTCTCTGAAATAATTTTTGTTGAGTGGATAGATTTTAGTTGGGATAGTCGTTCAACATTCTACAAGAACAACGAACCATGGAGTATGATTTCTCTGAAACCATGATAGATTTCAAATCGATCCTGACCAAGATGAGTCTGTGGTGTGAAATAATTTTTGTTGAGTGGATAGATTTTAGTTGGGGTAGTCGTTCAACATTCTACAAGAACAACTTACCATGGAGTATGATTTCTCTGAAATAATTTTTGTTGAGTGGATAGATTTTAGTTGGGGTAGTCGTTCAACATTCTACAAGAACAACGAACCATGGAGTATGATTTCTCTGAAATAATTTTTGTTGAGTGGATAGATTTTAGTTGGGGTAGTCGTTCAACATTCTACAAGAACAACGAACCATGGAGTATGATTTCTCTGAAATAATTTTTGTTGAGTGGATAGATTTTAGTTGGGGTAGTCGTTCAACATTCTACAAGAACAACTTACCATGGAGTATGATTTCTCTGAAATAATTTTTGTTGAGTGGATAGATTTTAGTTGGGGTAGTCGTTCAACATTCTACAAAGAACAACTTACCATGGACTATGATTTCTCTGAAATAATTTTTGTTGAGTGGATAGATTTTAGTTGGGATAGTCGTTCAACATTTTACAAGAACAACGAACCATGGAGTATGATTTCTCTGAAACCATGATAGATTTCAAATCGATCCTGACCAAGATGAGTCTGTGGTGTGAAATAATTTTTGTTGAGTGGATAGATTTTAGTAGGGGTAGTCGTACAACATTCTACAAGAACAACTTACCATGGAGTATGATTTCACTGAAATAATTTTTGTTGAGTGGATAGATTTTAGTTGGGGTAGTCGTTCAATATTTTACAAGAACAACTTACCATGGAGTATGATTTCTCTGGAACCATGATAGATTTCAAATCGATCCTGACCAAGATGAGTCTGTGGTGTGAAATAATTTTTGTTGAGTGGATAGATTTTAGTTGGGATAGTCGTTCAACATTTTTCAAGAACAACGAACCATGGAGTATGATTTCTCTGAAACCATGATAGATTTCAAATCGATCCTGACCAAGATGAGTCTGTGGTGTGAAATAATTTTTGTTGAGTGGATAGATTGTAGTTGGGGTAGTCGTTCAACATTCTACAAGAACAACGAACCATGGAGTATGATTTCTCTGAAATAATTTTTGTTGAGTGGATAGATTTTAGTTGGGGTAGTCGTTCAACATTCTACAAGAACAACGAACCATGGAGTATGATTTCTCTGAAACCATGATCGATTTCAAATCGATCCTGACCAAGATGAGTCTGTGGTGTGAAATAATTTTTGTTGAGTGGATAGATTTTAGTTGGGATAGTCGTTCAACATTCTACAAGAACAACTTACCATGTAGTATGATTTCTCTGAAATAATTTTTGTTGAGTGGACAGATTGTAGTTGGGATAGTCGTTCAACATTCTACAAGAACAACTTACCATGGAGTATGATTTCTCTGAAATAATTTTTGTTGAGTGGATAGATTTTAGTTCTGGTAGTCGTTCAACATTCTACAAGAACAACGAACCATGGAGTATGATTTCTCTGAAATAATTTTTGTTGAGTGGATAGATTTTAGTTGGGGTAGTCGTTCAACATTCTACAAGAACAACTTACCATGGAGTATGATTTCTCTGAAATAATTTTTGTTGAGTGGATAGATTTTAGTTGGGGTAGTCGTTCAACATTCTACAAGAACAACGAACCATGGAGTATGATTTCTCTGAAATAATTTTTGTTGAGTGGATAGATTTTAGTTGGGGTAGTCGTTCAACATTCTACAAGAACAACTTACCATGGAGTATGATTTCTCTGAAACCATGATAGATTTCAAATCGATCCTGACCAAGATGAGTCTGTGGTGTGAAATAATTTTTGTTGAGTGGATAGATTTTAGTTGGGGTAGTCGTTCAACATTCTACAAGAACAACGAACCATGGAGTATGATTTCTCTGAAACCATGATAGATTTCAAATCGATCCTGACCAAGATGAGTCTGTGGTGTGAAATAATTTTTGTTGAGTGGATAGATTTTAGTTGGGATAGTCGTTCAACATTTTACAAGAACAACGAACCATGGAGTATGATTTCTCTGAAATAATTTTTGTTGAGTGGATAGATTTTAGTTGGGGTAGTCGTTCAACATTCTACAAGAACAACGAATCATGGAGTATGATTTCTCTGAAATAATTTTTGTTGAGTGGATAGATTTTAGTTGGGGTAGTCGTTCAACATTCTACAAGAACAACGAACCATGGAGTATGATTTCTCTGAAATAATTTTTGTTGAGTGGATAGATTTTAGTTGGGATAGTCGTTCAACATTCTACAAGAACAACTTACCATGGAGTATGATTTCTCTGACACCATGATAGATTTCAAATCGATCCTGACCAAGATGAGTCTGTGGTGTGAAATAATTTTTGTTGAGTGGATAGATTTTAGTTGGGGGAGTCGTTCAACATTCTACAAGAACAACTTACCATGGAGTATGATTTCTCTGAAATAATTTTTGTTGAGTGGATAGATTTTAGTTGTTGTAGTCGTTCAACATTCTACAAGAACAGATTACCATGGAGTATGATTTCTCTGAAACCATGATAGATTTCAAATCGATCCTGACCAAGATGAGTGTGTGGTGTGAAATAATTTTTGTTGAGTGTATAGATTTTAGTTGGGGTAGTCGTTCAACATTCTACAAGAACAACGATTTCTCTGAAATAATTTTTGTTGAGTGGATAGATTTTAGTTGGGGTAGTCGTTCAACATTCTACAAGAACAACTTACCATGGAGTATGATTTCTCTGAAACCTTGATAGATTTCAAATCGATCCTGACCAAGATGAGTCTGCGGTGTGAAATAATTTTTGTTGAGTGGATAGATTTTAGTTGGGATAGTCGTTCAACATTCTACAAGAACAACTTACCATGGAGTATGATTTCTCTGAAATAATTTTTGTTGAGTGGATAGATTTTAGTTGGGGTAGTCGTTCAACATTCTACAAGAACAACGAACCATGGAGTATGATTTCTCTGAAACCATGATAGATTTCAAATCGATCCTGACCAAGATGAGTCTGTGGTGTGAAATAATTTTTGTTGAGTGGATAGATTTTAGTTGGGGTAGTCGTTCAACATTCTACAAGAACAACTTACCATGGAGTATGATTTCTCTGAAATAATTTTTGTTGAGTGGATAGATTTTAGTTGGGGTAGTCGTTCAACATTCTACAAGAACAACGAACCATGGAGTATGATTTCTCTGAAATAATTTTTGTTGAGTGGATAGATTTTAGTTGGGGTAGTCGTTCAACATTCTACAAGAACAACGAACCATGGAGTATGATTTCTCTGAAATAATTTTTGTTGAGTGGATAGATTTTAGTTGGGGTAGTCGTTCAACATTCTACAAGAACATCTTACCATGGAGTATGATTTCTCTGAAATAATTTTTGTTGAGTGGATAGATTTTAGTTGGGGTAGTCGTTCAACATTCTACAAGAACAACTTATCATGGACTATGATTTCTCTGAAATAATTTTTGTTGAGTGGATAGATTTTAGTTGGGATAGTCGTTCAACATTTTACAAGAACAACGAACCATGGAGTATGATTTCTCTGAAACCATGATAGATTTCAAATCGATCCTGACCAAGATGAGTCTGTGGTGTGAAATAATTTTTGTTGAGTGGATAGATTTTAGTACTGGTAGTCGTACAACATTCTACAAGAACAACTTACCATGGAGTATGATTTCACTGAAATAATTTTTGTTGAGTGGATAGATTTTAGTTGGGGTAGTCGTTCAATATTTTACAAGAACAACTTACCATGGAGTATGATTTCTCTGAAACCATGATAGATTTCAAATCAATCCTGACCAAGATGAGTCTGTGGTGTGAAATAATTTTTGTTGAGTGGATAGATTTTAGTTGGGATAGTCGTTCAACATTTTTCAAGAACAACGAACCATGGAGTATGATTTCTCTGAAACCATGATAGATTTCAAATCGTTCCTGACCAAGATGAGTCTGTGGTGTGAAATAATTTTTGTTGAGTGGATAGATTGTAGTTGGGGTAGTCGTTCAACATTCTACAAGAACAACGAACCATGGAGTATGATTTCTCTGAAATAATTTTTGTTGAGTGGATAGATTTTAGTTGGGGTAGTCGTTCAACATTCTACAAGAACAACGAACCATGGAGTATGATTTCTCTGAAACCATGATCGATTTCAAATCGATCCTGACCAAGATGAGTCTGTGGTGTGAAATAATTTTTGTTGAGTGGATAGATTTTAGTTGGGATAGTCGTTCAACATTCTACAAGAACAACTTACCATGTAGTATGATTTCTCTGAAATAATTTTTGTTGAGTGGATAGATTTTAGTTGGGATAGTCGTTCAACATTCTACAAGAACAACTTACCATGGAGTATGATTTCTCTGAAATAATTTTTGTTGAGTGGATAGATTTTAGTTGGGGTAGTCGTTCAACATTCTACAAGAACAACGAACCATGGAGTATGATTTCTCTGAAATAATTTTTGTTGAGTGGATAGATTTTAGTTGGGGTAGTCGTTCAACATTCTACAAGAACAACTTACCATGGAGTATGATTTCTCTGAAATAATTTTTGTTGAGTGGATAGATTTTAGTTGGGGTAGTCGTTCAACATTCTACAAGAACAACGAACCATGGAGTATGATTTCTCTGAAATAATTTTTGTTGAGTGGATAGATTTTAGTTGGGGTAGTCGTTCAACATTCTACAAGAACAACTTACCATGGAGTATGATTTCTCTGAAACCATGATAGATTTCAAATCGATCCTGACCAAGATGAGTCTGTGGTGTGAAATAATTTTTGTTGAGTGGATAGATTTTAGTTGGGGTAGTCGTTCAACATTCTACAAGAACAACGAACCATGGAGTATGATTTCTCTGAAACCATGATAGATTTCAAATCGATCCTGACCAAGATGAGTCTGTGGTGTGAAATAATTTTTGTTGAGTGGATAGATTTTAGTTGGGATAGTCGTTCAACATTTTACAAGAACAACGAACCATGGAGTATGATTTCTCTGAAATAATTTTTGTTGAGTGGATAGATTTTAGTTGGGGTAGTCGTTCAACATTCTACAAGAACAACGAATCATGGAGTATGATTTCTCTGAAATAATTTTTGTTGAGTGGATAGATTTTAGTTGGGGTAGTCGTTCAACATTCTACAAGAACAACGAACCATGGAGTATGATTTCTCTGAAATAATTTTTGTTGAGTGGATAGATTTTAGTTGGGATAGTCGTTCAACATTCTACAAGAACAACTTACCATGGAGTATGATTTCTCTGACACCATGATAGATTTCAAATCGATCCTGACCAAGATGAGTCTGTGGTGTGAAATAATTTTTGTTGAGTGGATAGATTTTAGTTGGGGGAGTCGTTCAACATTCTACAAGAACAACTTACCATGGAGTATGATTTCTCTGAAATAATTTTTGTTGAGTGGATAGATTTTAGTTGTTGTAGTCGTTCAACATTCTACAAGAACAGATTACCATGGAGTATGATTTCTCTGAAACCATGATAGATTTCAAATCGATCCTGACCAAGATGAGTGTGTGGTGTGAAATAATTTTTGTTGAGTGTATAGATTTTAGTTGGGGTAGTCGTTCAACATTCTACAAGAACAACGATTTCTCTGAAATAATTTTTGTTGAGTGGATAGATTTTAGTTGGGGTAGTCGTTCAACATTCTACAAGAACAACTTACCATGGAGTATGATTTCTCTGAAACCTTGATAGATTTCAAATCGATCCTGACCAAGATGAGTCTGCGGTGTGAAATAATTTTTGTTGAGTGGATAGATTTTAGTTGGGATAGTCGTTCAACATTCTACAAGAACAACTTACCATGGAGTATGATTTCTCTGAAATAATTTTTGTTGAGTGGATAGATTTTAGTTGGGATAGTCGTTCAACATTCTACAAGAACAACGAACCATGGAGTATGATTTCTCTGAAACCATGATAGATTTCAAATCGATCCTGACCAAGATGAGTCTGTGGTGTGAAATAATTTTTGTTGAGTGGATAGATTTTAGTTGGGGTAGTCGTTCAACATTCTACAAGAACAACTTACCATGGAGTATGATTTCTCTGAAATAATTTTTGTTGAGTGGATAGATTTTAGTTGGGGTAGTCGTTCAACATTCTACAAGAACAACGAACCATGGAGTATGATTTCTCTGAAATAATTTTTGTTGAGTGGATAGATTTTAGTTGGGGTAGTCGTTCAACATTCTACAAGAACAACGAACCATGGAGTATGATTTCTCTGAAATAATTTTTGTTGAGTGGATAGATTTTAGTTGGGGTTGTCGTTCAACATTCTACAAGAACATCTTACCATGGAGTATGATTTCTCTGAAATAATTTTTGTTGAGTGGATAGATTTTAGTTGGGGTAGTCGTTCAACATTCTACAAGAACAACTTATCATGGACTATGATTTCTCTGAAATAATTTTTGTTGAGTGGATAGATTTTAGTTGGGATAGTCGTTCAACATTTTACAAGAACAACGAACCATGGAGTATGATTTCTCTGAAACCATGATAGATTTCAAATCGATCCTGACCAAGATGAGTCTGTGGTGTGAAATAATTTTTGTTGAGTGGATAGATTTTAGTACTGGTAGTCGTACAACATTCTACAAGAACAACTTACCATGGAGTATGATTTCACTGAAATAATTTTTGTTGAGTGGATAGATTTTAGTTGGGGTAGTCGTTCAATATTTTACAAGAACAACTTACCATGGAGTATGATTTCTCTGAAACCATGATAGATTTCAAATCAATCCTGACCAAGATGAGTCTGTGGTGTGAAATAATTTTTGTTGAGTGGATAGATTTTAGTTGGGATAGTCGTTCAACATTTTTCAAGAACAACGAACCATGGAGTATGATTTCTCTGAAACCATGATAGATTTCAAATCGTTCCTGACCAAGATGAGTCTGTGGTGTGAAATAATTTTTGTTGAGTAGATAGATTGTAGTTGGGGTAGTCGTTCAACATTCTACAAGAACAACGAACCATGGAGTATGATTTCTCTGAAATAATTTTTGTTGAGTGGATAGATTTTAGTTGGGGTAGTAGTTCAACATTCTACAAGAACAACGAACCATGGAGTATGATTTCTCTGAAACCATGATCGATTTCAAATCGATCCTGACCAAGATGAGTCTGTGGTGTGAAATAATTTTTGTTGAGTGGATAGATTTTAGTTGGGATAGTCGTTCAACATTCTACAAGAACAACTTACCATGTAGTATGATTTCTCTGAAATAATTTTTGTTGAGTGGATAGATTTTAGTTGGGATAGTCGTTCAACATTCTACAAGAACAACTTACCATGGAGTATGATTTCTCTGAAATAATTTTTGTTGAGTGGATAGATTTTAGTTGGGGTAGTCGTTCAACATTCTACAAGAACAACGAACCATGGAGTATGATTTCTCTGAAATAATTTTTGTTGAGTGGATAGATTTTAGTTGGGGTAGTCGTTCAACATTCTACAAGAACAACTTACCATGGAGTATGATTTCTCTGAAATAATTTTTGTTGAGTGGATAGATTTTAGTTGGGGTAGTCGTTCAACATTCTACAAGAACAACGAACCATGGAGTATGATTTCTCTGAAATAATTTTTGTTGAGTGGATAGATTTTAGTTGGGGTAGTCGTTCAACATTCTACAAGAACAACTTACCATGGAGTATGATTTCTCTGAAACCATGATAGATTTCAAATCGATCCTGACCAAGATGAGTCTGTGGTGTGAAATAATTTTTGTTGAGTGGATAGATTTTAGTTGGGGTAGTCGTTCAACATTCTACAAGAACAACGAACCATGGAGTATGATTTCTCTGAAACCATGATAGATTTCAAATCGATCCTGACCAAGATGAGTCTGTGGTGTGAAATAATTTTTGTTGAGTGGATAGATTTTAGTTGGGGTAGTCGTTCAACATTCTACAAGAACAACGAACCATGGAGTATGATTTCTCTGAAATAATTTTTGTTGAGTGGATAGATTTTAGTTGGGGTAGTCGTTCAACATTCTACAAGAACAACGAACCATGGAGTATGATTTCTCTGAAATAATTTTTGTTGAGTGGATAGATTTTAGTTGATGTAGTCGTTCAACATTCTACAAGAACAACGAACCATGGAGTATGATTTCTCTGAAATAATTTTTGTTGAGTGGATAGATTTTAGTTGGGATAGTCGTTCAACATTCTACAAGAACAACTTACCATGGAGTATGATTTCTCTGACACCATGATAGATTTCAAATCGATCCTGACCAAGATGAGTCTGTGGTGTGAAATAATTTTTGTTGAGTGGATAGATTTTAGTTGGGGGAGTCGTTCAACATTCTACAAGAACAACTTACCATGGAGTATGATTTCTCTGAAATAATTTTTGTTGAGTGGATAGATTTTAGTTGGGGTAGTCGTTCAACATTCTACAAGAACAGATTACCATGGAGTATGATTTCTCTGAAACCATGATAGATTTCAAATCGATCCTGACCAAGATGAGTCTGTGGTGTGAAATAATTTTTGTTGAGTGGATAGATTTTAGTTGGGGTAGTCGTTCAACATTCTACAAGAACAACGAACCATGGAGTATGATTTCTCTGAAATAAATTTTGTTGAGTGGATAGATTTTAGTTGGGGTAGTCGTTCAACATTCTATAAGAACAACGAACCATGGAGTATGATTTCTCTGAAACCATGATAGATTTCAAATCGATCCTGACCAAGATGAGTCTGTGGTGTGAAATAATTTTTGTTGAGTGGATAGATTTTAGTTGGGGTAGTCGTTCAACATTCTACAAGAACAACTTATCATGGAGTATGATTTCTCTGAAATAATTTTTGTTGAGTGGATAGATTTTAGTTGGGGTAGTCGTTCAACATTCTACAAGAACAACTTACCATGGAGTATGATTTCTCTGAAACCATGATAGATTTCAAATCGATCCTGACCAAGATGAGTCTGTGGTGTGAAATAATTTGTGTTGAGTGGATAGATTTTAGTTGGGGTAGTCGTTCAACATTCTACAAGAACAACGAACCATGGAGTATGATTTCTCTGAAATAATTTTTGTTGAGTGGATAGATTTTAGTTGGGGTAGTCGTTCAACATTCTACAAGAACAACTTACCATGGAGTATGATTTCTCTGAAACCTTGATAGATTTCAAATCGATCCTGACCAAGATGAGTCTGTGGTGTGAAATAATTTTTGTTGAGTGGATAGATTTTAGTTGGGATACTCGTTCAACATTCTACAAGAACAACTTACCATGGAGTATGATTTCTCTGAAATAATTTTTGTTGAGTGGATAGATTTTAGTTGGGGTAGTCGTTCAACATTCTACAAGAACAACGAACCATGGAGTATGATTTCTCTGAAACCATGATAGATTTCAAATCGATCCTGACCAAGATGAGTCTGTGGTGTGAAATAATTTTTGTTGAGTGGATAGATTTTAGTTGGGGTAGTCGTTGAACATTCTACAAGAACAACTTACCATGGAGTATGATTTCTCTGAAATAATTTTTGTTGAGTGGATAGATTTTAGTTGGGGTAGTCGTTCAACATTCTACAAGAACAACGAACCATGGAGTATGATTTCTCTGAAATAATTTTTGTTGAGTGGATAGATTTTAGTTGGGGTAGTCGTTCAACATTCTACAAGAACAACGAACCATGGAGTATGATTTCTCTGAAATAATTTTTGTTGAGTGGATAGATTTTAGTTGGGGTAGTCGTTCAACATTCTACAAGAACAACTTACCATGGAGTATGATTTCTCTGAAACCATGATAGATTTCAAATCGATCCTGACCAAGATGAGTCTGTGGTGTGACATAATTTTTGTTGAGTGGATAGATTTTAGTTGGGGTAATCGTTCAACATTCTACAAGAACAACGAACCATGGAGTATGATTTCTCTGAAATAATTTTTGTTGAGTGGATAGATTTTAGTTGGGGTAGTCGTTCAACATTCTACAAGAACAACTTACCATGGAGTATGATTTCTCTGAAATAATTTTTGTTGAGTGGATAGATTTTAGTTGGGATAGTCGTTCAACATTCTACAAGAACAACTTACCATGGAGTATGATTTCTCTGAAACCATGATAGATTTCAAATCGATCCTGACCAAGATGAGTCTGTGGTGTGAAATAATTTGTGTTGAGTGGATAGATTTTAGTTGGGGTAGTCGTTCAACATTCTACAAGAACAACGAACCATGGAGTATGATTTCTCTGAAATAATTTTTGTTGAGTGGATAGATTTTAGTTGGGGTAGTCGTTCAACATTCTACAAGAACAACTTACCATGGAGTATGATTTCTCTGAAACCTCGATAGATTTCAAATCGATCCTGACCAAGATGAGTCTGTGGTGTGAAATAATTTTTGTTGAGTGGATAGATTTTAGTTGGGATAGTCGTTCAACATTCTACAAGAACAACTTACCATGGAGTATGATTTTTCTGAAATAATTTTTGTTGAGTGGATAGATTTTAGTTGGGGTAGTCGTTCAACATTCTAAAAGAACAACGAACCATGGAGTATGATTTCTCTGAAACCATGATAGATTTCAAATCGATCCTGACCAAGATGAGTCTGTGGTGTGAAATAATTTTTGTTGAGTGGATAGATTTTAGTTGGGGTAGTCGTTCAACATTCTACAAGAACAACGAACCATGGAGTATGATTTCTCTGAAATAATTTTTGTTGAGTGGATAGATTTTAGTTGGGGTAGTCGTTCAACATTCTACAAGAACAACGAACCATGGAGTATGATTTCTCTGAAATAATTTTTGTTGAGTGGATAGATTTTAGTTGGGGTAGTCGTTCAACATTCTACAAGAACAACGAACCATGGAGTATGATTTCTCTGAAATAATTTTTGTTGAGTGGATAGATTTTAGTTGGGGTAGTCGTTCAACATTCTACAAGAACAACTTACCATGGAGTATGATTTCTCTGAAATAATTTTTGTTGAGTGGATAGATTTTAGTTGGGATAGTCGTTCAACATTTTACAAGAACAACTTACCCTGGAGTATGATTTCTCTGAAACCATGATAGATTTCAAATCGATCCTGACCAAGATGAGTCTGTGGTGTGAAATAATTTTTGTTGAGTGGATAGATTTTAGTTGGGGTAGTCGTTCAACATTCTACAAGAACAACTTACCATCGAGTATGATTTCTCTGAAACCTTGATAGATTTCAAATCGATCCTGACCAAGATGAGTCTGTGGTGGGAAATAATTTTTGTTGAGTGGATAGATTTTAGTTGGGATAGTCGTTCAACATTCTACAAGAACAACTTACCATGGAGTATGATTTCTCTGAAATAATTTTTGTTGAGTGGATAGATTTTAGTTGGGGTAGTCGTTCAACATTCTACAAGAACAACTTACCATGGAGTATGATTTCTCTGAAATAATTTTTGTTGAGTGGATAGATTTTAGTTGGGGTAGTCGTTCAACATTCTACAAGAACAACGAACCATGGAGTATGATTTCTCTGAAACCATGATAGATTTCAAATCGATCCTGACCAAGATGAGTCTGTGGTGTGAAATAATTTTTGTTGAGTGGATAGATTTTAGTTGGGGTAGTCGTTCAACATTCTACAAGAACAACTTACCATGGAGTATGATTTCTCTGAAATAATTTTTGTTGAGTGGATAGATTTTAGTTGGGGTAGTCGTTCAACATTCTACAAGAACAACGAACCATGGAGTATGATTTCTCTGAAATAATTTTTGTTGAGTGGATAGATTTTAGTTGGGGTAGTCGTTCAACATTCTACAAGAACAACGAACCATGGAGTATGATTTCTCTGAAATAATTTTTGTTGAGTGGATAGATTTTAGTTGGGGTAGTCGTTCAACATTCTACAAGAACAACGAACCATGGAGTATGATTTCTCTGAAATAATTTTTGTTGAGTGGATAGATTTTAGTTGGGATAGTCGTTCAACATTCTACAAGAACAACTTACCATGGAGTATGATTTCTCTGAAACCATGATAGATTTCAAATCGATCCTGACCAAGATGAGTCTGTGGTGTGAAATAATTTTTGTTGAGTGGATAGATTTTAGTTGGGGTAGTCGTTCAACATTCTACAAGAACAACGAACCATGGAGTATGATTTCTCTGAAATAATTTTTGTTGAGTGGATAGATTTTAGTTGGGGTAGTCGTTCAACATTCTACAAGAACAACTTACCATTTAGTATGATTTCTCTGAAACCTTGATAGATTTCAAATCGATCCTGACCAAGATGAGTCTGTGGTGTGAAATAATTTTTGTTGAGTGGATAGATTTTAGTTGGGATAGTCGTTCAACATTCTACAAGAACAACTTACCATGGAGTATGATTTCTCTGAAATAATTTTTGTTGAGTGGATAGATTTTAGTTGGGGTAGTCGTTCAACATTCTACAAGAACAACGAATCATGGAGTATGATTTCTCTGAAACCATGATAGATTTCAAATCGATCCTGACCAAGATGAGTCTGTGGTGTGAAATAATTTTTGTTGAGTGGATAGATTTTAGTTGGGGTAGTCGTTCAACATTCTACAAGAACAACGAACCATGGAGTATGATTTCTCTGAAATAATTTTTGTTGAGTGGATAGATTTTAGTTGGGGTAGTCGTTCAACATTCTACAAGAACAACGAACCATGGAGTATGATTTCTCTGAAATAATTTTTGTTGAGTGGATAGATTTTAGTTGGGGTTGTCGTTCAACATTCTACAAGAACAACTTACCATGGAGTATGATTTCTCTGAAATAATTTTTGTTGAGTGGATAGATTTTAGTTGGGATAGTCGTTCAACATTTTACAAGAACAACTTACCCTGGAGTATGATTTCTCTGAAACCATGATAGATTTCAAATCGATCCTGACCAAGATGAGTCTGTGGTGTGAAATAATTTTTGTTGAGTGGATAGATTTTAGTTGGGGTAGTCGTTCAACATTCTACAAGAACAACTTACCATGGAGTATGATTTCTCTGAAACCTTGATAGATTTCAAATCGATCCTGACCAAGATGAGTCTGTGGTGGGAAATAATTTTTGTTGAGTGGATAGATTTTAGTTGGGATAGTCGTTCAACATTCTACAAGAACAACTTACCATGGAGTATGATTTCTCTGAAATAATTTTTGTTGAGTGGATAGATTTTAGTTGGGGTAGTCGTTCAACATTCTACAAGAACAACTTACCATGGAGTATGATTTCTCTGAAATAATTTTTGTTGAGTGGATAGATTTTAGTTGGGGTAGTCGTTCAACATTCTACAAGAACAACGAACCATGGAGTATGATTTCTCTGAAACCATGATAGATTTCAAATCGATCCTGACCAAGATGAGTCTGTGGTGTGAAATAATTTTTGTTGAGTGGATAGATTTTAGTTGGGGTAGTCGTTCAACATTCTACAAGAACAACTTACCATGGAGTATGATTTCTCTGAAATAATTTTTGTTGAGTGGATAGATTTTAGTTGGGGTAGTCGTTCAACATTCTACAAGAACAACGAACCATGGAGTATGATTTCTCTGAAATAATTTTTGTTGAGTGGATAGATTTTAGTTGGGGTAGTCGTTCAACATTCTACAAGAACAACGAACCATGGAGTATGATTTCTCTGAAATAATTTTTGTTGAGTGGATAGATTTTAGTTGGGGTAGTCGTTCAACATTCTACAAGAACAACGAACCATGGAGTATGATTTCTCTGAAATAATTTTTGTTGAGTGGATAGATTTTAGTTGGGATAGTCGTTCAACATTCTACAAGAACAACTTACCATGGAGTATGATTTCTCTGAAACCATGATAGATTTCAAATCGATCCTGACCAAGATGAGTCTGTGGTGTGAAATAATTTTTGTTGAGTGGATAGATTTTAGTTGGGGTAGTCGTTCAACATTCTACAAGAACAACGAACCATGGAGTATGATTTCTCTGAAATAATTTTTGTTGAGTGGATAGATTTTAGTTGGGGTAGTCGTTCAACATTCTACAAGAACAACTTACCATTTAGTATGATTTCTCTGAAACCATGATAGATTTCAAATCGATCCTGACCAAGATGAGTCTGTGGTGTGAAATAATTTTTGTTGAGTGGATAGATTTTAGTTGGGGTAGTCGTTCAACATTCTACAAGAACAACGAACCATGGAGTATGATTTCTCTGAAATAATTTTTGTTGAGTGGATAGATTTTAGTTGGGGTAGTCGTTCAACATTCTACAAGAACAACGAACCATGGAGTATGATTTCTCTGAAATAATTTTTGTTGAGTGGATAGATTTTAGTTGGGGTAGTCGTTCAACATTCTACAAGAACAACTTACCATGGAGTATGATTTCTCTGAAACCATGATAGATTTCAAATCGATCCTGACCAAGATGAGTCTGTGGTGTGACATAATTTTTGTTGAGTGGATAGATTTTAGTTGGAGTAGTCGTTCAACATTCTACAAGAACAACGAACCATGGAGTATAATTTCTCTGAAATAATTTTTGTTGAGTGGATAGATTTTAGTTGAGGTAGTCGTTCAACATTCTACAAGAACAACTTACCATGGAGTATGATTTCTCTGAAATAATTTTTGTTGAGTGGATAGATTTTAGTTGGGATAGTCGTTCAACATTCTACAAGAACCAAGAACAATTCTCTGAAACCATGATAGATTTCAAATCGATCCTGACCAAGATGAGTCTGTGGTGTGAAATAATTTTTGTTGAGTGGATAGATTTTAGTTGGGGTAGTCGTTCAACATTCTACAAGAACAATGAACCATGGAGTATGATTTCTCTGAAATAATTTTTGTTGAGTGGATAGATTTTAGTTGGGGTAGTCGTTCAACATTCTACAAGAACAACTTACCATGGACTATGATGTCTCTGAAACCATGATAGATTTCAAATCGATCCTGACCAAGATGAGTCTGTGGTGTGAAATAATTTTTGTTGAGTGGATAGATTTTAGTTGGGGTAGTCGTTCAACATTCTACAAGAACAACGAACCATGGAGTATGATTTCTCTGCAACCATGATAGATTTCAAATCGATCCTGACCAAGATGAGTCTGTGGTGTGAAATAATTTTTGTTGAGTGGATAGATTTTAGTTGGGGTAGTCGTTCAACATTCTACAAGAACAACGAACCATGGAGTATGATTTCTCTGAAACCATGATAGATTTCAAATCGATCCTGACCAAGATGAGTCTGTGGTGTGAAATAATTTTTGTTGAGTGGATAGATTTTAGTTGGGGTAGTCGTTCAACATTCTACAAGAACAACGAACCATGGAGTATGATTTCTCTGAAATAATTTTTGTTGAGTGGATAGATTTTAGTTGGGGTAGTCGTTCAACATTCTACAAGAACAACGAACCATGGAGTATGATTTCTCTGAAATAATTTTTGTTGAGTGGATAGATTTTAGTTGGGGTAGTCGTTCAACATTCTACAAGAACAACTTACCATGGAGTATGATTTCTCTGAAACCATGATAGATTTCAAATCGATCCTGACCAAGATGAGTCTGTGGTGTGACATAATTTTTGTTGAGTGGATAGATTTTAGTTGGAGTAGTCGTTCAACATTCTACAAGAACAACGAACCATGGAGTATAATTTCTCTGAAATAATTTTTGTTGAGTGGATAGATTTTAGTTGAGGTAGTCGTTCAACATTCTACAAGAACAACTTACCATGGAGTATGATTTCTCTGAAATAATTTTTGTTGAGTGGATAGATTTTAGTTGGGATAGTCGTTCAACATTCTACAAGAACCAAGAACCATTCTCTGAAACCATGATAGATTTCAAATCGATCCTGACCAAGATGAGTCTGTGGTGTGAAATAATTTTTGTTGAGTGGATAGATTTTAGTTGGGGTAGTCGTTCAACATTCTACAAGAACAATGAACCATGGAGTATGATTTCTCTGAAATAATTTTTGTTGAGTGGATAGATTTTAGTTAGGGGTAGTCGTTCAACATTCTACAAGAACAACTTACCATGGACTATGATGTCTCTGAAAATATGATAGATTTCAAATCGATCCTGACCAAGATGAGTCTGTGGTGTGAAATAATTTTTGTTGAGTGGATAGATTTTAGTTGGGGTAGTCGTTCAACATTCTACAAGAACAACGAACCATGGAGTATGATTTCTCTGAAATAATTTTTGTTGAGTGGATAGATTTTAGTTGGGGTAGTCGTTCAACATTCTATAAGAACAACGAACCATGGAGTAAGATTTCTCTGAAATAATTTTTGTTGAGTGGATAGATATTAGTTGGGGTAGTCGTTCAACATTCTACAAGAACAACGAACCATGGAGTATGATTTCTCTGCAACCATGATAGATTTCAAATCGATCCTGACCAAGATGAGTCTGTGGTGTGAAATAATTTTTGTTGAGTGGATAGATTTTAGTTGGGGTAGTAGTTCAACATTCTACAAGAACAACGAACCATGGAGTATGATTTCTCTGAAACCATGATAGATTTCAAATCGATCCTGACCAAGATGAGTCTGTGGTGTGAAATAATTTTTGTTGAGTGGATAGATTTTAGTCGGGGTAGTCGTTCAACATTCTACAAGAACAACTTACCATGGAGTATGATTTCTCTGAAATAATTTTTGTTGAGTGGATAGATTTTAGTTGGAGTAGTCGTTCAACATTCTACAAGAACAACGAACCATGGAGTAAGATTTCTCTGAAATAATTTTTGTTGAGTGGATAGATATTAGTTGGGATAGTCGTTCAACATTCTACAAGAACAACTTACCATGGAGTATGATTTCTCTGAAACCATTATAGATTTCAAATCGATCCTGACCAAGATGAGTCTGTGGTGTGAAATAATTTTTGTTGAGTGGATAGATTTTAGTTGGGGTAGTCGTTCAACATTCTACAAGAACAACGAACCATGGAGTATGATTTCTCTGAAATAATTTTTGTTGAGTGGATAGATTTTAGTTGGGGTAGTCGTTCAACATTCTATAAGAACAACGAACCATGGAGTAAGATTTCTCTGAAATAATTTTTGTTGAGTGGATAGATATTAGTTGGGGTAGTCGTTCAACATTCTACAAGAACAACGAACCATGGAGTATGATTTCTCTGCAACCATGATAGATTTCAAATCGATCCTGACCAAGATGAGTCTGTGGTGTGAAATAATTTTTGTTGAGTGGATAGATTTTAGTTGGGGTAGTAGTTCAACATTCTACAAGAACAACGAACCATGGAGTATGATTTCTCTGAAACCATGATAGATTTCAAATCGATCCTGACCAAGATGAGTCTGTGGTGTGAAATAATTTTTGTTGAGTGGATAGATTTTAGTCGGGGTAGTCGTTCAACATTCTACAAGAACAACTTACCATGGAGTATGATTTCTCTGAAATAATTTTTGTTGAGTGGATAGATTTTAGTTGGAGTAGTCGTTCAACATTCTACAAGAACAACGAACCATGGAGTAAGATTTCTCTGAAATAATTTTTGTTGAGTGGATAGATATTAGTTGGGATAGTCGTTCAACATTCTACAAGAACAACTTACCATGGAGTATGATTTCTCTGAAACCATTATAGATTTCAAATCGATCCTGACCAAGATGAGTCTGTGGTGTGAAATAATTTTTGTTGAGTGGATAGATTTTAGTTGGGGTAGTCGTTCAACATTCTACAAGAACAACTTACCATGGAGTATGATTTCTCTGGAATAATTTTTGTTGAGTGGATAGATTTTAGTTGGGGTAGTCGTTCAACATTCTACAAGAACAACGAACCATGGAGTATGATTTCTCTGAAACCATGATAGATTTCAAATCGATCCTGACCAAGATGAGTCTGTGGTGTGAAATAATTTTTGTTGAGTGGATAGATTTTAGTTGGGGTAGTCGTTCAACATTCTACAAGAACAACGAACCATGGAGTATGATTTCTCTGAAATAATTTTTGTTGAGTGGATAGATTTTAGTTGGGGTAGTCGTTCAACATTCTATAAGAACAACGAACCATGGAGTATGATTTCTCTGAAACCATGATAGATTTCAAATCGATCCTGACCAAGATGAGTCAGTGGTGTGAAATAATTTTTGTTGAGTGGATAGATTTTAGTTGGGGTAGTCGTTCAACATTCTACAAGAACAACGAACCATGGAGTATGATTTCTCTGAAATAATTTTTGTTGAGTGGATAGATTTTAGTTGGGGTAGTCGTTCAACATTCTACAAGAACAACTTACCATGGAGTATGATTTCTCTGAAACCATGATAGATTTCAAATCGATCCTGACCAAGATGAGTCTGTGGTGTGAAATAATTTTTGTTGAGTGGATAGATTTTAGTTGGGGTAGTCGTTCAACATTCTACAAGAACAACTTACCATGGAGTATGATTTCTCTGAAACCATGATAGATTTCAAATCGATCCTGACCAAGATGAGTCTGTGGTGTGAAATAATTTTTGTTGAGTGGATAGATTTTAGTTGGGATAGTCGTTCAACATTCTACAAGAACAACTTACCATGGAGTATGATTTCTCTGAAATAATTTTTGTTGAGTGGATAGATTTTAGTTGGGAAAGTCGTTCAACATTCTACAAGAACAACTTACCATGGAGTATGATTTCTCTGAAATAATTTTTGTTGAGTGGATAGATTTTAGTTGGGATAGTCGTTCAACATTCTACAAGAACAACTTACCATGGAGTATGATTTCTCTGAAACCATGATAGATTTCAAATCGATCCTGACCAAGATGAGTCTGTGGTGTGACATAATTTTTGTTGAGTGGATAGATTTTAGTTGGGGTAATCTTTCAACATTCTACAAGAACAACGAACCATGGAGTATGATTTCTCTGAAATAATTTTTGCTTCGGTGGATAGATTTTAGTTGGGGTAGTCGTTCAACATGGAGTATGACTTCTCTGAAATAATTTTTGTTGAGTGGATAGATTTTAGTTGGGATAGTCGTTCAACATTCTACAAGAACAACTTACCATGGAGTATGATTTCTCTGAAATAATTTTTGTTGAGTGGATAGATTTTAGTTGGGGTAGTCGTTCAATATTCTACAAGAACAACTTACCATGGAGTATGATTTCCCTGAAACCATGATAGATTTCAAATCGATCCTGACCAAGATGAGTCTGTGGTGTGAAATAATTTTTGTTGAGTGGATAGATTTTAGTTGGGGTAGTCGTTCAACATTCTACAAGAACAACTTACCATGGAGTATGATTTCTCTGAAACCATGATAGATTTCAAATCGATCCTGACCAAGATGAGTCTGTGGTGTGAAATAATTTTTGTTGAGTGAATAGATTTTAGTTGGGATAGTCGTTCAACATTCTACAAGAACAACTTACCATGGAGTATGATTTCTCTGAAATAATTTTTGTTGAGTGGATAGATTTTAGTTGGGGTAGTCGTTCAACATTCTACAAGAACAACTTACCATGGAGTATGATTTCTCTGAAACCATGACAGATTTCAAATCGATCCCGACCAAGATGAGTCTGTGGTGTGAAATAATTTTTGTTGAGTGGATAGATTTTAGTTGGGGTAGTCGTTCAACATTCTACAAGAACAACTTACCATGGAGTATGATTTCTCTGAAATAATTTTTGTTGAGTGGATAGATTTTAGTTGGGGTAATCGTTCAACATTCTACAAGAACAACGAACCATGGAGTATGATTTCTCTGAAATAATTTTTGTTGAGTGGATAGATTTTAGTTGGGGTAGTCGTTCAACATGGGGTATGACTTCTCTGAAATAATTTTTGTTGAGTGGATAGATTTTAGTTGGGATAGTCGTTCAACATTCTACAAGAACAACTTACCATGGAGTATGATTTCTCTGAAATAATTTTTGTTGAGTGGATAGATTTTAGTTGGGGTAGTCGTTCAACATTCTACAAGAACAACTTACCATGGAGTATGATTTCTCTGAAACCATGATAGATTTCAAATCGATCCTGACCAAGATGAGTCTGTGGTGTGAAATAATTTTTGTTGAGTGGATAGATTTTAGTTGGGGTAGTCGTTCAACATTCTACAAGAACAACTTACCATGGAGTATGATTTCTCTGAAACCATGATAGATTTCAAATCGATCCTGACCAAGATGAGTCTGTGGTGTGAAATAATTTTTGTTGAGTGGATAGATTTTAGTTGGGATAGTCGTTCAACATTCTACAAGAACAACTTACCATGGAGTATGATTTCTCTGAAATAATTTTTGTTGAGTGGATAGATTTTAGTTGGGGTAGTCGTTCAACATTCTACAAGAACAACTTACCATGGAGTATGATTTCTCTGAAACCATGATAGATGTCAAATCGATCCTGACCAAGATGAGTCTGTGGTGTGAAATAATTTTTGTTGAGTTAATAGATTTTAGTTGGGGTAGTCGTTCAACATTCTACAAGAACAACTTACCATGGAGTATTATTTCTCTGAAACCATGATAGATTTCAAATCGATCCTGACCAAGATGAGTCTGTGGTGTGAAATAATTTTTGTTGAGTGGATAGATTTTAGTTGGGGTAGTCGTTCAACATTCTACAAGAACAACTTACCATGGAGTATGATTTCTCTGAAACCATGATAGATGTCAAATCGATCCTGACCAAGATGAGTCTGTGGTGTGAAATAATTTTTGTTGAGTGGATAGATTTTAGTTCGGGTAGTCGTTCAACATTCTACAAGAACAATGAACCATGGAGTATGATTTCTCTGAAATAATTTTTGTTGAGTGGATAGATTTTAGTTGGGGTAGTCGTTCAACATTCTACAAGAACAACTTACCATGGAGTATGATTTCTCTGAAATAATTTTTGTTGAGTGGATAGATTTTAGTTGGGATAGTCGTTCAACATTCTACAAGAACAACTTACCATGGAGTATGATTTCTCTGAAACCATGATAGATTTCAAATCGATCCTGACCAAGATGAGTCTGTGGTGTGAAATAATTTTTGTTGAGTGGATAGATTTTAGTTGGGATAGTCGTTCAACATTCTACAAGAACAACTTACCATGGAGTATGATTTCTCTGAAATAATTTTTGTTGAGTGGATAGATTTTAGTTAGGGGTAGTCGTTCAACATTCTACAAGAACAACGAACCATGGAGTATGATTTCTCTGAAATAATTTTTGTTGAGTGGATAGATTTTAGTTGTGGTAGTCGTTCAACATTCTACAAGAACAACGAACCATGGAGTATGATTTCTCTGAAATAATTTTTGTTGAGTGGATAGATTTTAGTTGGGATAGTCGTTCAACATTCTACAAGAACAACGAACCATGGAGTATGATTTCTCTGAAATAATTTTTGTTGAGTGGATAGATTTTAGTTGGGGTAGTCGTTCAACATTCTACAAGAACAACTTACCATGGAGTATGATTTCTTTGAAACCATGATAGATTTCAAATCGATCCTGACCAAGATGAGTCTGTGGTGTGAAATAATTTTTGTTGAGTGGATAGATTTTAGTTGGGATAATCGTTCAACATTCTACAAGAACAACGAACCATGGAGTATGATTTCTCTGAAATAATTTTTGTTGAGTGGATAGATTTTAGTTGGGGTAGTCGTTCAACATTCTACAAGAACAACTTACCATGGAGTATGATTTCTCTGAAACCATGATAGATTTCAAATCGATACTGACCAAGATGAGACTGTGGTGTGAAATAATTTTTGTTGAGTGGATAGATTTTAGTTGGGGTAGTCGTTCAACATTCTACAAGAACAACGAACCATGGAGTATGATTTCTCTGAAGTAATTTTTGTTGAGTGGATAGATTTTAGTTGGGGTAGTCGTTCAACATTCTACAAGAACAACGAACCATGGAGTATGATTTCTCTGAAACCATGATAGATTTCAAATCGATCCTGACCAAGATGAGTCTGTGGTGTGAAATAATTTTTGTTGAGTGGATAGATTTTAGTTGGGGTAGTCGTTCAATATTCTACAAGAACAACGAACCATGGAGTATGATTTCTCTGCAACCATGATAGATTTCAAATCGATCCTGACCAAGATGAGTCTGTGGTGTGAAATAATTTTTGTTGAGTGGATAGATTTTAGTTGGGGTAGTCGTTCAACATTCTACAAGAACAACGAACAATGGAGTATGATTTCCCTGAAATAATTTTTGTTGAGTGGATAGATTTTAGTTGGGGTAGTCGTTCAACATTCTACAAGAACAACTTACCATGGAGTATGATTTCTCTGAAATAATTTTTGTTGAGTGGATAGATTTTAGTTGGGATAGTCGTTCAACATTCTACAAGAACAACTTACCATGGAGTATGATTTCTCTGAAACCATGATAGATTTCAAATCGATCCTGACCAAGATGAGTCTGTGGTGTGAAATAATTTTTGTTGAGTGGATAGATTTTAGTTGGGGTAGTCGTTCAACATTCTACAAGAACAACGAACCATGGAGTATGATTTCTCTGAAACCATGATAGATTTCAAATCGATCCTGACCAAGATGAGTCTGTGGTGTGAAATAATTTTTGTTGAGTGGATAGATTTTAGTTGGGGTAGTCGTTCAACATTCTACAAGAACAACGAACCATGGAGTATGATTTCTCTGAAATAATTTTTGTTGAGTGGATAGATTTTAGTTGGGGTAGTCGTTCAATATTCTACAAGAACAACGAACCATGGAGTATGATTTCTCTACAACCATGATAGATTTCAAATCGATCCTGACCAAGATGAGTCTGTGGTGTGAAATAATTTTTGTTGAGTGGATAGATTTTAGTTGGGGTAGTCGTTCAACATTCTACAAGAACAACGAACCATGGAGTATGATTTCCCTGAAATAATTTTTGTTGAGTGGATAGATTTTAGTTGGGGTAGTCGTTCAACATTCTACAAGAACAACTTACCATGGAGTATGATTTCTCTGAAATAATTTTTGTTGAGTGGATAGATTTTAGTTGGGGTAGTCGTTCAACATTCTACAAGAACAACTTACCATGGAGTATGATTTCTCTGAAACCATGATAGATGTCAAATCGATCCTGACCAAGATGAGTCTGTGGTGTGAAATAATTTTTGTTGAGTGGATAGATTTTAGTTGGGGTAGTCGTTCAACATTCTACAAGAACAACTTACCATGGAGTATTATTTCTCTGAAACCATGATAGATTTCAAATCGATCCTGACCAAGATGAGTCTGTGGTGTGAAATAATTTTTGTTGAGTGGATAGATTTTAGTTGGGGTAGTCGTTCAACATTCTACAAGAACAACTTACCATGGAGTATGATTTCTCTGAAACCATGATAGATGTCAAATCGATCCTGACCAAGATGAGTCTGTGGTGTGAAATAATTTTTGTTGAGTGGATAGATTTTAGTTGGGGTAGTCGTTCAACATTCTACAAGAACAACGAACCATGGAGTATGATTTCTCTGAAATAATTTTTGTTGAGTGGATAGATTTTAGTTGGGGTAGTCGTTCAACATTCTACAAGAACAACTTACCATGGAGTATGATTTCTCTGAAATAATTTTTGTTGAGTGGATAGATTTTAGTTGGGATAGTCGTTCAACATTCTACAAGAACAACTTACCATGGAGTATGATTTCTCTGAAACCATGATAGATTTCAAATCGATCCTGACCAAGATGAGTCTGTGGTGTGAAATAATTTTTGTTGAGTGGATAGATTTTAGTTGGGATAGTCGTTCAACATTCTACAAGAACAACTTACCATGGAGTATGATTTCTCTGAAATAATTTTTGTTGAGTGGATAGATTTTAGTTAGGGGTAGTCGTTCAACATTCTACAAGAACAACGAACCATGGAGTATGATTTCTCTGAAATAATTTTTGTTGAGTGGATAGATTTTAGTTGTGGTAGTCGTTCAACATTCTACAAGAACAACGAACCATGGAGTATGATTTCTCTGAAATAATTTTTGTTGAGTGGATAGATTTTAGTTGGGATAGTCGTTCAACATTCTACAAGAACAACGAACCATGGAGTATGATTTCTCTGAAATAATTTTTGTTGAGTGGATAGATTTTAGTTGGGGTAGTCGTTCAACATTCTACAAGAACAACTTACCATGGAGTATGATTTCTCTGAAACCATGATAGATTTCAAATCGATACTGACCAAGATGAGACTGTGGTGTGAAATAATTTTTGTTGAGTGGATAGATTTTAGTTGGGGTAGTCGTTCAACATTCTACAAGAACAACGAACCATGGAGTATGATTTCTCTGAAATAATTTTTGTTGAGTGGATAGATTTTAGTTGGGGTAGTCGTTCAACATTCTACAAGAACAACGAACCATGGAGTATGATTTCTCTGAAACCATGATAGATTTCAAATCGATCCTGACCAAGATGAGTCTGTGGTGTGAAATAATTTTTGTTGAGTGGATAGATTTTAGTTGGGGTAGTCGTTCAACATTCTACAAGAACAACGAACCATGGAGTATGATTTCTCTGAAATAATTTTTGTTGAGTGGATAGATTTTAGTTGGGGTAGTCGTTCAATATTCTACAAGAACAACGAACCATGGAGTATGATTTCTCTGCAACCATGATAGATTTCAAATCGATTCTGACCAAGATGAGTCTGTGGTGTGAAATAATTTTTGTTGAGTGGATAGATTTTAGTTGGGGTAGTCGTTCAACATTCTACAAGAACAACGAACAATGGAGTATGATTTCCCTGAAATAATTTTTGTTGAGTGGATAGATTTTAGTTGCGGTAGTCGTTCAACATTCTACAAGAACAACTTACCATGGAGTATGTTTTCTCTGAAATAATTTTTGTTGAGTGGATAGATTTTAGTTGGGATAGTCGTTCAACATTCTACAAGAACAACTTACCATGGAGTATGATTTCTCTGAAACCATGATAGATTTCAAATCGATCCTGACCAAGATGAGTCTGTGGTGTGAAATAATTTTTGTTGAGTGGATAGATTTTAATTGGGGTAGTCGTTCAACATTCTACAAGAACAACGAACCATGGAGTATGATTTCTCTGAAATAATTTTTGTTGAGTGGATAGATTTTAGTTGGGGTAGTCGTTCAATATTCTACAAGAACAACGAACCATGGAGTATGATTTCTCTGCAACCATGATAGATTTCAAATCGATCCTGACCAAGATGAGTCTGTGGTGTAAAATAATTTTTGTTGAGTGGATAGATTTTAGTTGGGGTAGTCGTTCAACATTCTACAAAAACAACGAACCATGGAGTATGATTTCCCTGAAATAATTTTTGTTGAGTGGATAGATTTTAGTTGGGGTAGTCGTTCAACATTCTACAAGAACAACTTACCATGGAGTATGATTTCTCTGAAATAATTTTTGTTGAGTGGATAGATTTTAGTTGGGGTAATCGTTCAACATTCTACAAGAACAACGAACCATGGAGTATGATTTCTCTGAAATAATTTTTGTTGAGTGGATAGATTTTAGTTGGGGTAGTCGTTCAACATGGGGTATGACTTCTCTGAAATAATTTTTGTTGAGTGGATAGATTTTAGTTGGGATAGTCGTTCAACATTCTACAAGAACAACTTACCATGGAGTATGATTTCTCTGAAATTATTTTTGTTGAGTGGATACATTTTAGTTGGGGTAGTCGTTCAACATTCTACAAGAACAACTTACCATGGAGTATGATTTCTCTGAAACCATGATAGATTTCAAATCGATACTGACCAAGATGAGACTGTGGTGTGAAATAATTTTTGTTGAGTGGATAGATTTTAGTTGGGGTAGTCGTTCAACATTCTACAAGAACAACGAACCATGGAGTATGATTTCTCTGAAATAATTTTTGTTGAGTGGATAGATTTTAGTTGGGGTAGTCGTTCAACATTCTACAAGAACAACGAACCATGGAGTATGATTTCTCTGAAACCATGATAGATTTCAAATCGATCCTGACCAAGATGAGTCTGTGGTGTGAAATAATTTTTGTTGAGTGGATAGATTTTAGTTGGGGTAGTCGTTCAACATTCTACAAGAACAACGAACCATGGAGTATGATTTCTCTGAAACCATGATAGATTTCAAATCGATCCTGACCAAGATGAGTCTGTGGTGTGAAATAATTTTTGTTGAGTGGATAGATTTTAGTTGGGGTAGTCGTTCAACATTCTACAAGAACAACGAACCATGGAGTATGATTTCTCTGAAACCATGATAGATTTCAAATCGATCCTGACCAAGATGAGTCTGTGGTGTGAAATAATTTTTGTTGAGTGGATAGATTTTAGTTGGGGTAGTCGTTCAACATTCTACAAGAACAACGAACCATGGAGTATGATTTCTCTGAAATAATTTTTGTTGAGTGGATAGATTTTAGTTGGGGTAGTCGTTCAATATTCTACAAGAACAACGAACCATGGAGTATGATTTCTCTGCAACCATGATAGATTTCAAATCGATCCTGACCAAGATGAGTCTGTGGTGTGAAATAATTTTTGTTGAGTGGATAGATTTTAGTTGGGGTAGTCGTTCAACATTCTACAAGAACAACGAACCATGGAGTATGATTTCCCTGAAATAATTTTTGTTGAGTGGATAGATTTTAGTTGGGGTAGTCGTTCAACATTCTACAAGAACAACTTACCATGGAGTATGATTTCTCTGAAATAATTTTTGTTGAGTGAATAGATTTTAGTTGGGGTAATCGTTCAACATTCTACAAGAACAACGAACCATGGAGTATGATTTCTCTGAAATAATTTTTGTTGAGTGGATAGATTTTAGTTGGGGTAGTCGTTCAACATGGGGTATGACTTCTCTGAAATAATTTTTGTTGAGTGGATAGATTTTAGTTGCAATAGTCGTTCAACATTCTACAAGAACAACGAACCATGGAGTATGATTTCTCTGCAACCATGATAGATTTCAAATCGATCCTGACCAAGATGAGTCTGTGGTGTGAAATAATTTTTGTTGAGTGGATAGATTTTAGTTGGGGTAGTCGTTCAACATTCTACAAGAACAACGAACCATGGAGTATGATTTCCCTGAAATAATTTTTGTTGAGTGGATAGATTTTAGTTGGGGTAGTCGTTCAACATTCTACAAGAACAACTTACCATGGAGTATGATTTCTCTGAAATAATTTTTGTTGAGTGAATAGATTTTAGTTGGGGTAGTCGTTCAACATTCTACAAGAACAACTTACCATGGAGTATGATTTCTCTGAAACCATGATAGATTTCAAATCGATCCTGACCAAGATGAGTCTGTGGTGTGAAATAATTTTTGTTGAGTGGATAGATTTTAGTTGGGGTAGTCGTTCAACATTCTACAAGAACAACTTACCATGGAGTATGATTTCTCTGAAACCATGATAGATTTCAAATCGATCCTGACCAAGATGAGTCTGTGGTGTGAAATAATTTTTGTTGAGTGGATAGATTTTAGTTGGGATAGTCGTTCAACATTCTACAAGAACAACTTACCATGGAGTATGATTTCTCTGAAATAATTTTTGTTGAGTGGATAGATTTTAGTTGGGGTAGTCGTTCAACATTCTACAAGAACAACTTACCATGGAGTATGATTTCTCTGAAACCATGATAGATGTCAAATCGATCCTGACCAAGATGAGTCTGTGGTGTGAAATAATTTTTGTTGAGTGGATAGATTTTAGTTGGGGTAGTCGTTCAACATTCTACAAGAACAACTTACCATGGAGTATGATTTCTCTGAAACCATGATAGATTTCAAATCGATCCTGACCAAGATGAGTCTGTGGTGTGAAATAATTTTTGTTGAGTGGATAGATTTTAGTTGGGATAGTCGTTCAACATTCTACAAGAATAACTTACCATGGAGTATGATTTCTCTGAAACCATGATAGATTTCAAATCGATCCTGACCAAGCTGAGTCTGTGGTGTGAAATAATTTTTGTTGAGTGGATAGATTTTAGTTGGGGTAGTCGTTCAACATTCTACAAGAGCAACTTACCATGGAGTATGATTTCTCTGAAACCATGATAGATTTCAAATCGATCCTGACCAAGATGAGTCTGTGGTGTGAAATAATTTTTGTTGAGTGGATAGATTTTAGTTGGGGTAGTCGTTCAACATTCTACAAGAACAACTTACCATGGAGTATGATTTCTCTGAAATAATTTTTGTTGAGTGGATAGATTTTAGTTGGGATAGTCGTTCAACATTCTACAAGAACAACTTACCATGGAGTATGATTTCTCTGAAACCATGATAGATGTCAAATCGATCCTGACCAAGATGAGTCTGTGGTGTGAAATAATTTTTGTTGAGTGGATAGATTTTAGTTGGGGTAGTCGTTCAACATTCTACAAGAACAACTTACCATGGAGTATGATTTCTCTGAAATAATTTTTGTTGAGTGGATAGATTTTAGTTGGGGTAGTCGTTCAACATTCTACAAGAACAACTTACCATGGAGTATGATTTCTCTGAAACCATGATAGATTTCAAATCGATCCTGACCAAGATGAGTCTGTGGTGTGAAATAATTTTTGTTGAGTGGATAGATTTTAGTTGGGGTAGTCGTTCAACATTCTACAAGAACAACTTACCATGGAGTATGATTTCTCTGAAATAATTTTTGTTGAGTGGATAGATTTTAGTTGGGATAGTCGTTCAACATTCTACAAGAACAACTTACCATGGAGTATGATTTCTCTGAAACCATGATAGATGTCAAATCGATCCTGACCAAGATGAGTCTGTGGTGTGAAATAATTTTTGTTGAGTGGATAGATTTTAGTTGGGGTAGTCGTTCAACATTCTACAAGAACAACTTAAAATGGAGTATGATTTCTCTGAAATAATTTTTGTTGAGTGGATAGATTTTAGTTGGGGTAGTCGTTCAACATTCTACAAGAACAACTTACCATGGAGTATGATTTCTCTGAAACCATGATAGATTTCAAATCGGTCCTGACCAAGATGAGTCTGTGGTGTGAAATAATTTTTGTTGAGTGGATAGATTTTAGTTGGGATAGTCGTTCAACATTCTACAAGAACAACTTACCATGGAGTATGATTTCTCTGAAATAATTTTTGTTGAGTGGATAGATTTTAGTTGGGATAGTCGTTCAACATTCTACAAGAACAACTTACCATGGAGTATGATTTCTCTGAAATAATTTTTGTTGAGTGGATAGATTTTAGTTGGGGTAGTCGTTCAACATTCTACAAGAACAACTTAGCATGGAGTATGATTTCTCTGAAACCATGATAGATTTCAAATCGATCCTGACCAAGATGAGTCTGTGGTGTGAAATAATTTTTGTTGAGTGGATAGATTTTAGTTGTGATAGTCGTTCAACATTCTACAAGAACAACTTATCATGGAGTATGATTTCTCTGAAACCATGACAGATGTCAAATCGATCCTGATCAAGATGAGTCTGTGGTGTGAAATAATTTTTGTTGAGTGGATAGATTTTAGTTGGGATAGTCGTTCAACATTCTACAAGAACAACTTACCATGGAGTATGATTTCTCTGAAACCATGATAGATGGTCGATTATGACCAAGATGAGTCTGTGGTGTGAAATAATTTTTGTTGAGTGGATAGATTTTAGTTGGGATAGTCGTTCAACATTCTACAAGAACAACTTACCATGGAGTATGATTTCTCTGAAACCATGATAGATGTCAAATCGATCCTGACCAAGATGAGTCTGTGGTGTGAAATAATTTTTGTTGAGTGGATAGATTTTAGTTGGGGTAGTCGTTCAACATTCTACAAGAACAACTTACCATGGAGTATGATTTCTCTGAAATAATTTTTGTTGAGTGGATAGATTTTAGTTGGGATAGTCGTTCAACATTCTACAAGAACAACTTACCATGGAGTATGATTTCTCTGAAACCATGATAGATGTCAAATCGATCCTGACCAAGATGAGTCTGTGGTGTGAAATAATTTTTGTTGAGTGGATAGATTTTAGTTGGGATAGTCGTTCAACATTCTACAAGAACAACTTACCATGGAGTATGATTTCTCTGAAATAATTTTTGTTGAGTGGATAGATTTTAGTTGGGGTAGTCGTTCAACATTCTACAAGAACAACTTACCATGGAGTATGATTTCTCTGAAACCATGATAGATTTCAAATCGATCCTGACCAAGATGAGTCTGTGGTGTGAAATAATTTTTGTTGAGTGGATAGATTTTAGTTGGGGTAATCGTTCAACATTCTACAAGAACAACTTACCATGGAGTATGATTTCTCTGAAATAATTTTTGTTGAGTGGATAGATTTTAGTTGGGGTAGTCGTTCAACATTCTACAAGAACAACTTACCATGGAGTATGATTTCTCTGAAACCATGATAGATGTCAAATCGATCCTGACCAAGATGAGTCTGTGGTGTGAAAGAATTTTTGTTGAGTGGATAGATTTTAGTTGGGGTAGTCGTTCAACATTCTACAAGAACAACTTACCATGGAGTATGATTTCTCTGAAACCATGATAGATGTCAAATCGATCCTGACCAAGATGAGTCTGTGGTGTGAAAGAATTTTTGTTGAGTGGATAGATTTTAGTTGGGGTAGTCGTTCAACATTCTACAAGAACAACGTACCATGGAGTATGATTTCTCTGAAATAATTTTTGTTGAGTGGATAGATTTTAGTTGGGGTAGTCGTTCAACATTCTACAAGAACAACTTACCATGGAGTATGATTTCTCTGAAATAATTTTTGTTGAGTGGATAGATTTTAGTTGGGGTAGTCGTTCAACATTCTACAAGAACAACTTACCATGGAGTATGATTTCTCTGAAACCATGATAGATGTCAAATCGATCCTGACCAAGATGAGTCTGTGGTGTGAAATAATTTTTGTTGAGTGGATAGATTTTAGTTGGGGTAGTCGTTCAACATTCTACAAGAACAACTTACCATGGAGTATGATTTCTCTGAAATAATTTTTGTTGAGTGGATAGATTTTAGTTGGGGTAGTCGTTCAACATTCTACAAGAACAACTTACCATGGAGTATGATTTCTCTGAAACCATGATAGATTTCAAATCGATCCTGACCAAGATGAGTCTGTGGTGTGAAATAATTTTTGTTGAGTGGATAGATTTTAGTTGGGATAGTCGTTCAACATTCTACAAGAACAACTTACCATGGAGTATGATTTCTCTGAAATAATTTTTGTTGAGTGGATAGATTTTAGTTGGGATAGTCGTTCAACATTCTACAAGAACAACTTACCATGGAGTATGATTTCTCTGAAATAATTTTTGTTGAGTGGATAGATTTTAGTTGGGATAGTCGTTCAACATTCTACAAGAACAACTTACCATGGAGTATGATTCCTCTGAAATAATTTTTGTTGAGTGGATAGATTTTAGTTGGGGTAGTCGTTCAACATTCTACAAGAACAACTTACCATGGAGTATGATTTCTCTGAAACCATGATAGATTTCAAATCGATCCTGACCAAGATGAGTCTGTGGTGTGAAATAATTTTTGTTGAGTGGATAGATTTTAGTTGGGGTAGTCGTTCAACATTCTACAAGAACAACGAACCATGGAGTATGATTTCTCTGAAACCATGATAGATTTCAAATCGATCCTGACCAAGATGAGTCTGTGGTGTGAAATAATTTTTGTTGAGTGGATAGATTTTAGTTGGGGTAGTCGTTCAACATTCTACAAGAACAACTTACCATGGAGTATGATTTCTCTGAAACCATGATAGATTTCAAATCGATCCTGACCAAGATGAGTCTGTGGTGTGAAATAATTTTTGTTGAGTGGATAGATTTTAGTTGGGGTAGTCGTTCAACATTCTACAAGAACAACTTACCATGGAGTATGATTTCTCTGAAATAATTTTTGTTGAGTGGATAGATTTTAGTTGGGGTAGTCGTTCAACATTCTACAAGAACAACTTACCATGGAGTATGATTTCTCTGAAACCATGATAGATGTCAAATCGATCCTGACCAAGATGAGTCTGTGGTGTGAAATAATTTTTGTTGAGTGGATAGATTTTAGTTGGGGTAGTCGTTCAACATTCTACAAGAACAACTTACCATGGAGTATGATTTCTCTGAAATAATTTTTGTTGAGTGGATAGATTTTAGTTGGGGTAGTCGTTCAACATTCTACAAGAACAACTTACCATGGAGTATGATTTCTCTGAAATAATTTTTGTTGAGTGGATAGATTTTAGTTGGGGTAGTCGTTCAATATTCTACAAGAACAACTTACCATGGAGTATGATTTCTCTGAAACCATGATAGATGTCAAATCGATCCTGACCAAGATGAGTCTGTGGTGTGAAATAATTTTTGTTGAGTGGATAGATTTTAGTTGGGGTAGTCGTTCAACATTCTACAAGAACAACTTACCATGGAGTATGATTTCTCTGAAATAATTTTTGTTGAGTGGATAGATTTTAGTTGGGGTAGTCGTTCAACATTCTACAAGAACAACTTACCATGGAGTATGATTTCTCTGAAATAATTTTTGTTGAGTGGATAGATTTTAGTTGGGATAGTCGTTCAACATTCTACAAGAACAACGAACCATGAAGTATGATTTCTCTGCAACCATGATAGATTTCAAATCGATCCTGACCAAGATGAGTCTGTGGTGTGAAATAATTTTTGTTGAGTGGATAGATTTTAGTTGGGGTAGTCGTTCAACATTCTACAAGAACAACGAACCATGGAGTATGATTTCTCTGAAACCATGATAGATTTCAAATCGATCCTGACCAAGATGAGTCTGTGGTGTGAAATAATTTTTGTTGAGTGGATAGATTTTAGTTGGGATAGTCGTTCAACATTCTACAAGAACAACTTACCATGGAGTATGATTTCTCTGAAATAATTTTTGTTGAGTGGATAGATTTTAGTTGGGATAGTCGTTCAACATTCTACAAGAACAACTTACCATGGAGTATGATTTCTCTGAAATAATTTTTGTTGAGTGGATAGATTTTAGTTGGGGTAGTCGTTCAACATTCTACAAGAACAACTTACCATGGAGTATGATTTCTCTGAAACCATGATAGATTTCAAATCGATCCTGACCAAGATGAGTCTGTGGTGTGAAATAATTTTTGTTGAGTGGATAGATTTTAGTTGGGGTAGTCGTTCAACATTCTACAAGAACAACGAACCATGGAGTATGATTTCTCTGAAACCATGATAGATTTCAAATCGATCCTGACCAAGATGAGTCTGTGGTGTGAAATAATTTTTGTTGAGTGGATAGATTTTAGTTGGGGTAGTCGTTCAACATTCTACAAGAACAACTTACCATGGAGTATGATTTCTCTGAAACCATGATAGATTTCAAATCGATCCTGACCAAGATGAGTCTGTGGTGTGAAATAATTTTTGTTGAGTGGATAGATTTTAGTTGGGGTAGTCGTTCAACATTCTACAAGAACAACTTACCATGGAGTATGATTTCTCTGAAATAATTTTTGTTGAGTGGATAGATTTTAGTTGGGGTAGTCGTTCAACATTCTACAAGAACAACTTACCATGGAGTATGATTTCTCTGAAACCATGATAGATGTCAAATCGATCCTGACCAAGATGAGTCTGTGGTGTGAAATAATTTTTGTTGAGTGGATAGATTT
Source organism: Xylota sylvarum (assembly GCA_905220385.1). NCBI lineage: Eukaryota > Metazoa > Arthropoda > Insecta > Diptera > Syrphidae > Xylota > Xylota sylvarum. The sequence goes on from CAJMZQ010000091.1 coordinate 386,550, forward strand.
TAGTTGGGGTAGTCGTTCAACATTCTACAAGAACAACTTACCATGGAGTATGATTTCTCTGAAATAATTTTTGTTGAGTGGATAGATTTTAGTTGGGATAGTCGTTCAACATTCTACAAGAACAACTTACCATGGAGTATGATTTCTCTGAAACCATGATAGATGTCAAATCGATCCTGACCAAGATGAGTCTGTGGTGTGAAATAATTTTTGTTGAGTGGATAGATTTTAGTTGGGGTAGTCGTTCAACATTCTACAAGAACAACTTACCATGGAGTATGATTTCTCTGAAATAATTTTTGTTGAGTGGATAGATTTTAGTTGGGGTAGTCGTTCAACATTCTACAAGAACAACTTACCATGGAGTATGATTTCTCTGAAACCATGATAGATGTCAAATCGATCCTGACCAAGATGAGTCTGTGGTGTGAAATAATTTTTGTTGAGTGGATAGAATTTAGTTGGGGTAGTCGTTCAACATTCTACAAGAACAACGAACCATGGAGTATGATTTCTCTGAAATAATTTTTGTTGAGTGGATAGATTTTACTTGGGGTAGTCGTTCAACATTCTACAAGAACAACTTACCATGGAGTATGATTTCTCTGAAATAATTTTTGTTGAGTGGATAGATTTTAGTTGGGACAGTCGTTCAACATTCTACAAGAACAACTTACCATGGAGTATGATTTCTCTGAAACCATGATAGATGTCAAATCGATACTGACCAAGATGAGTCTGTGGTGTGAAATAATTTTTGTTGAGTGGATAGATTTTAGTTGGGGTAGTCGTTCAACATTCTACAAGAACAACTTACCATGGAGTATGATTTCTCTGAAACCATGATAGATTTCAAATCGATCCTGACCAAGATGAGTCTGTGGTGTGAAATAATTTTTGTTGAGTGGATAGATTTTAGTTGGGGTAGTCGTTCAACATTCTACAAGAACAACGAACCATGGAGTATGATTTCTCTGAAATAATTTTTGTTGAGTGGATAGATTTTAGTTGGGGTAGTCGTTCAACATTCTACAAGAACAACTTACCATGGAGTATGATTTCTCGGAAATAATTTTTGTTGAGTGGATAGATTTTAGTTGGGATAGTCGTTCAACATTCTACAAGAACAACTTACCATGGAGTATGATTTCTCTGAAACCATGATAGATGTCAAATCGATCCTGACCAAGATGAGTCTGTGGTGTGAAATAATTTTTGTTGAGTGGATAGATTTTAGTTGGGGTAGTCGTTCAACATTCTACAAGAACAACTTACCATGGAGTATGATTTCTCTGAAACCATGATAGATTTCAAATCGATCCTGACCAAGATGAGTCTGTGGTGTGAAATAATTTTTGTTGAGTGGATAGATTTTAGTTGGGGTAGTCGTTCAACATTCTACAAGAACAACTTACCATGGAGTATGATTTCTCTGAAATAATTTTTGTTGAGTGGATAGATTTTAGTTGGGATAGTCGTTCAACATTCTACAAGAACAACTTACCATGGAGTATGATTTCTCTGAAACCATGATAGATGTCAAATCGATCCTGACCAAGATGAGTCTGTGGTGTGAAATAATTTTTGTTGAGTGGATAGATTTTAGTTGGGGTAGTCGTTCAACATTCTACAAGAACAACTTACCATGGAGTATGATTTCTCTGAAACCATGATAGATTTCAAATCGATCCTGACCAAGATGAGTCTGTGGTGTGAAATAATTTTTGTTGAGTGGATAGATTTTAGTTGGGGTAGTCGTTCAACATTCTACAAGAACAACTTACCATGGAGTATGATTTCTCTGAAACCATGATAGATTTCAAATCGATCCTGACCAAGATGAGTCTGTGGTGTGAAATAATTTTTGTTGAGTGGATAGATTTTAGTTGGGGTAGTCGTTCAACATTCTACAAGAACAACGAACCATGGAGTATGATTTCTCTGAAATAATTTTTGTTGAGTGGATAGATCTTAGTTGGGGTAGTCGTTCAACATTCTACAAGAACAACTTACCATGGAGTATGATTTCTCTGAAATAATGTTTGTTGAGTGGATAGATTTTAGTTGGGATAGTCGTTCAACATTCTACAAGAACAACTTACCATGGAGTATGATTTCTCTGAAACCATGATAGATGTCAAATCGATCCTGACCAAGATGAGTCTGTGGTGTGAAATAATTTTTGTTGAGTGGATAGATTTTAGTTGGGGTAGTCGTTCAACATTCTACAAGAACAACTTACCATGGAGTATGATTTCTCTGAAATAATTTTTGTTGAGTGGATAGATTTTAGTTGGGGTAGTCGTTCAACATTCTACAAGAACAACTTACCATGGACTATGATTTCTCTGAAACCATGATAGATTTCAAATCGATCCTGACCAAGATGAGTCTGTGGTGTGAAATAATTTTTGTTGAGTGGATAGATTTTAGTTGGGGTAATCGTTCAACATTCTACAAGAACAACGAACCATGGAGTATGATTTCTCTGAAATAATTTTTGTTGAGTGGATAGATTTTAGTTGGGGTAGTCGTTCAACATGGGGTATGACTTCTCTGAAATAATTTTTGTTGAGTGGATAGATTTTAGTTGGGATAGTCGTTCAACATTCTACAAGAACAACTTACCATGGAGTATGATTTCTCTGAAACCATGATAGATGTCAAATCGATCCTGACCAAGATGAGTCTGTGGTGTGAAATAATTTTTGTTGAGTGGATAGATTTTAGTTGGGGTAGTCGTTCAACATTCTACAAGAACAACTTACCATGGAGTATGATTTCTCTGAAACCATGATAGATTTCAAATCGATCCTGACCAAGATGAGTCTGTGGTGTGAAATAATTTTTGTTGAGTGGATAGATTTTAGTTGGGGTAGTCGTTCAACATTCTACAAGAACAACTTACCATGGAGTATGATTTCTCTGAAACCATGATAGATTTCAAATCGATCCTGACCAAGATGAGTCTGTGGTGTGAAATAATTTTTGTTGAGTGGATAGATTTTAGTTGGGGTAGTCGTTCAACATTCTACAAGAACAACGAACCATGGAGTATGATTTCTCTGAAATAATTTTTGTTGAGTGGATAGATCTTAGTTGGGGTAGTCGTTCAACATTCTACAAGAACAACTTACCATGGAGTATGATTTCTCTGAAACAATGTTTGTTGAGTGGATAGATTTTAGTTGGGATAGTCGTTCAACATTCTACAAGAACAACTTACCATGGAGTATGATTTCTCTGAAACCATGATAGATGTCAAATCGATCCTGACCAAGATGAGTCTGTGGTGTGAAATAATTTTTGTTGAGTGGATAGATTTTAGTTGGGGTAGTCGTTCAACATTCTACAAGAACAACTTACCATGGAGTATGATTTCTCTGAAATAATTTTTGTTGAGTGGATAGATTTTAGTTGGGGTAGTCGTTCAACATTCTACAAGAACAACTTACCATGGAGTATGATTTCTCTGAAACCATGATAGATTTCAAATCGATCCTGACCAAGATGAGTCTGTGGTGTGAAATAATTTTTGTTGAGTGGATAGATTTTAGTTGGGGTAGTCGTTCAACATTCTACAAGAACAACGAACCATGGAGTATGATTTCTCTGAAATAATTTTTGTTGAGTGGATAGATCTTAGTTGGGGTAGTCGTTCAACATTCTACAAGAACAACTTACCATGGAGTATGATTTCTCTGAAATAATGTTTGTTGAGTGGATAGATTTTAGTTGGGATAGTCGTTCAACATTCTACAAGAACAACTTACCATGGAGTATGATTTCTCTGAAACCATGATAGATGTCAAATCGATCCTGACCAAGATGAGTCTGTGGTGTGAAATAATTTTTGTTGAGTGGATAGATTTTAGTTGGGGTAATCGTTCAACATTCTACAAGAACAACGAACCATGGAGTATGATTTCTCTGAAATAATTTTTGTTGAGTGGATAGATTTTAGTTGGGGTAGTCGTTCAACATGGGGTATGACTTCTCTGAAATAATTTTTGTTGAGTGGATAGATTTTAGTTGGGATAGTCGTTCAACATTCTACAAGAACAACTTACCATGGAGTATGATTTCTCTGAAACCATGATAGATTTCAAATCGATCCTGACCAAGATGAGTCTGTGGTGTGAAATAATTTTTGTTGAGTGGATAGATTTTAGTTGGGGTAGTCGTTCAACATTCTACAAGAACAACGAACCATGGAGTATGATTTCTCTGAAATAATTTTTGTTGAGTGGATAGATCTTAGTTGGGGTAGTCGTTCAACATTCTACAAGAACAACTTACCATGGAGTATGATTTCTCTGAAATAATGTTTGTTGAGTGGATAGATTTTAGTTGGGATAGTCGTTCAACATTCTACAAGAACAACTTACCATGGAGTATGATTTCTCTGAAACCATGATAGATGTCAAATCGATCCTGACCAAGATGAGTCTGTGGTGTGAAATAATTTTTGTTGAGTGGATAGATTTTAGTTGGGGTAGTCGTTCAACATTCTACAAGAACAACTTACCATGGAGTATGATTTCTCTGAAATAATTTTTGTTGAGTGGATAGATTTTAGTTGGGGTAGTCGTTCAACATTCTACAAGAACAACTTACCATGGAGTATGATTTCTCTGAAACCATGATAGATCTCAAATCGATCCTGACCAAGATGAGTCTGTGGTGTGAAATAATTTTTGTTGAGTGGATAGATTTTAGTTGGGATAGTCGTTCAACATTCTACAAGAACAACTTACCATGGAGTATGATTTCTCTGAAATAATTTTTGTTGAGTGGATAGATTTTAGTTGGGATAGTCGTTCAACATTCTACAAGAACAACTTACCATGGAGTATGATTTCTCTGAAATAATTTTTGTTGAGTGGATAGATTTTAGTTGGGGTAGTCGTTCAACATTCTACAAGAACAACTTACCATGGAGTATGATTTCTCTGAAATAATTTTTGTTGAGTGGATAGATTTTAGTTGGGATAGTCGTTCAACATTCTACAAGAACAACTTACCATGGAGTATGATTTCTCTGAAACCATGATAGATGTCAAATCGATCCTGACCAAGATGAGTCTGTGGTGTGAAATAATTTTTGTTGAGTGGATAGATTTTAGTTGGGGTAGTCGTTCAACATTCTACAAGAACAACTTACCATGGAGTATGATTTCTCTGAAACCATGATAGATTTCAAATCGATCCTGACCAAGATGAGTCTGTGGTGTGAAATAATTTTTGTTGAGTGGATAGATTTTAGTTGGGATAGTCGTTCAACATTCTACAAGAACAACTTACCATGGAGTATGATTTCTCTGAAATAATTTTTGTTGAGTGGATAGATTTTAGTTGGGGTAGTCGTTCAACATTCTACAAGAACAACTTACCATGGAGTATGATTTCTCTGAAACCATGATAGATGTCAAATCGATCCTGACCAAGATGAGTCTGTGGTGTGAAATAATTTTTGTTGAGTGGATAGATTTTAGTTGGGGTAGTCGTTCAACATTCTACAAGAACAACTTACCATGGAGTATGATTTCTCTGAAATAATTTTTGTTGAGTGTATAGATTTTAGTTGGGGTAGTCGTTCAACATTCTACAAGAACAACTTACCATGGAGTATGATTTCTCTGAAACCATGATAGATTTCAAATCGATCCTGACCAAGATGAGTCTGTGGTGTGAAATAATTTTTGTTGAGTGAATAGATTTTAGTTGGGGTAGTCGTTCAACATTCTACAAGAACAACTTACCATGGAGTATGATTTCTCTGAAACCATGATAGATGTCAAATCGATCCTGACCAAGATGAGTCTGTGGTGTGAAATAATTTTTGTTGAGTGGATAGATTTTAGTTGGGGTAGTCGTTCAACATTCTACAAGAACAACGAACCATGGAGTATGATTTCTCTGAAATAATTTTTGTTGAGTGGATAGATTTTAGTTGGGGTATTCGTTCAACATTCTACAAGAACAACTTACCATGGAGTATGATTTCTCTGAAATAATTTTTGTTGAGTGGATAGATTTTAGTTGGGATAGTCGTTCAACATTCTACAAGAACAACTTACCATGGAGTATGATTTCTCTGAAACCATGATAGATGTCAAATCGATCCTGACCAAGATGAGTCTGTGGTGTGAAATAATTTTTGTTGAGTGGATAGATTTTAGTTGGGGTAGTCGTTCAACATTCTACAAGAACAACTTACCATGGAGTATGATTTCTCTGAAACCATGATAGATTTCAAATCGATCCTGACCAAGATGAGTCTGTGGTGTGAAATAATTTTTGTTGAGTGGATAGATTTTAGTTGGGGTAGTCGTTCAACATTCTACAAGAACAACTTACCATGGAGTATGATTTCTCTGAAACCATGATAGATTTCAAATCGATCCTGACCAAGATGAGTCTGTGGTGTGAAATAATTTTTGTTGAGTGGATAGATTTTAGTTGGGGTAGTCGTTCAACATTCTACAAGGACAACTTACCATGGAGTATGATTTCTTTGAAACCATGATAGATTTCAAATCGATCCTGACCAAGATGAGTCTGTGGTGTGAAATAATTTTTGTTGAGTGGATAGATTTTAGTTGGGGTAGTCGTTCAACATTCTACAAGAACAACTTACCATGGAGTATGATTTCTCTGAAATAATTTTTGTTGAGTGGATAGATTTTAGTTGGGATAGTCGTTCAACATTCTACAAGAACAACTTACCATGGAGTATGATTTCTCTGAAACCATGATAGATGTCAAATCGATCCTGACCAAGATGAGTCTGTGGTGTGAAATAATTTTTGTTGAGTGGATAGATTTTAGTTGGGGTAGTCGTTCAACATTCTACAAGAACAACTTACCATGGAGTATGATTTCTCTGAAATAATTTTTGTTGAGTGGATAGATTTTAGTTGGGGTAGTCGTTCAACATTCTACAAGAACAACTTACCATGGAGTATGATTTCTCTGAAATAATTTTTGTTGAGTGGATAGATTTTAGTTGGGATAGTCGTTCAACATTCTACAAGAACAACTTACCATGGAGTATGATTTCTCTGAAACCATGATAGATGTCAAATCGATCCTGACCAAGATGAGTCTGTGGTGTGAAATAATTTTTGTTGAGTGGATAGATTTTAGTTGGGGTAGTCGTTCAACATGGGGTATGACTTCTCTGAAATAATTTTTGTTGAGTGGATAGATTTTAGTTGGGATAGTCGTTCAACATTCTACAAGAACAACTTACCATGGAGTATGATTTCTCTGAAATAATTTTTGTTGAGTGGATAGATTTTAGTTGGGGTAGTCGTTCAACATTCTACAAAGAACAACTTACCATGGAGTATGATTTCTCTGAAATAATTTTTGTTGAGTGGATAGATTTTAGTTGGGGTAGTCGTTCAACATTCTACAAGAACAACTTACCATGGAGTATGATTTCTCTGAAACCATGATAGATGTCAAATCGATTCTGACCAAGATGAGTCTGTGGTGTGAAATAATTTTTGTTGAGTGGATAGATTTTAGTTGGGGTAGTCGTTCAACATTCTACAAGAACAACTTACCATGGAGTATGATTTCTCTGAAACCATGATAGATTTCAAATCGATCCTGACCAAGATGAGTCTGTGGTGTGAAATAATTTTTGTTGAGTGGATAGATTTTAGTTGGGGTAGTCGTTCAACATTCTACAAGAACAACTTACCATGGAGTATGATTTCTCTGAAACCATGATAGATTTCAAATCGATCCTGACCAAGATGAGTCTGTGGTGTGAAATAATTTTTGTTGAGTGGATAGATTTTAGTTGGGGTAGTCGTTCAACATTCTACAAGAACAACTTACCATGGAGTATGATTTCTCTGAAACCATGATAGATTTCAAATCGATCCTGACCAAGATGAGTCTGTGGTGTGAAATAATTTTTGTTGAGTGGATAGATTTTAGTTGGGGTAGTCGTTCAACATTCTACAAGAACAACTTACCATGGAGTATGATTTCTCTGAAATAATTTTTGTTGAGTGGATAGATTTTAGTTGGGATAGTCGTTCAACATTCTACAAGAACAACTTACCATGGAGTATGATTTCTCTGAAACCATGATAGATGTCAAATCGATCCTGACCAAGATGAGTCTGTGGTGTGAAATAATTTTTGTTGAGTGGATAGATTTTAGTTGGGGTAGTCGTTCAACATTCTACAAGAACAACTTACCATGGAGTATGATTTCTCTGAAATAATTTTTGTTGAGTGGATAGATTTTAGTTGGGGTAGTCGTTCAACATTCTACAAGAACAACTTACCATGGAGTATGATTTCTCTGAAACCATGATAGATTTCAAATCGATCCTGACCAAGATGAGTCTGTGGTGTGAAATAATTTTTGTTGAGTGGATAGATTTTAGTTGGGGTAGTCGTTCAACATTCTACAAGAACAACTTACCATGGAGTATGATTTCTCTGAAATAATTTTTGTTGAGTGGATAGATTTTAGTTGGGATAGTCGTTCAACATTCTACAAGAACAACTTACCATGGAGTATGATTTCTCTGAAACCATGATAGATGTCAAATCGATCCTGACCAAGATGAGTCTGTGGTGTGAAATAATTTTTGTTGAGTGGATAGATTTTAGTTGGGGTAGTCGTTCAACATGGGGTATGACTTCTCTGAAATAATTTTTGTTGAGTGGATAGATTTTAGTTGGGGTAGTCGTTCAACATTCTACAAGAACAACTTACCATGGAGTATGATTTCTCTGAAATAATTTTTGTTGAGTGGATAGATTTTAGTTGGGGTAGTCGTTCAACATTCTACAAGAACAACTTACCATGGAGTATGATTTCTCTGAAACCATGATAGATTTCAAATCGATCCTGACCAAGATGAGTCTGTGGTGTGAAATAATTTTTGTTGAGTGGATAGATTTTAGTTGGGGTAATCGTTCAACATTCTACAAGAACAACGAACCATGGAGTATGATTTCTCTGAAATAATTTTTGTTGAGTGGATAGATTTTAGTTGGGGTAGTCGTTCAACATGGGGTATGACTTCTCTGAAATAATTTTTGTTGAGTGGATAGATTTTAGTTGGGATAGTCGTTCAACATTCTACAAGAACAACTTACCATGGAGTATGATTTCTCTGAAACCATGATAGATGTCAAATCGATCCTGACCAAGATGAGTCTGTGGTGTGAAATAATTTTTGTTGAGTGGATAGATTTTAGTTGGGGTAGTCGTTCAACATTCTACAAGAACAACTTACCATGGAGTATGATTTCTCTGAAACCATGATAGATTTCAAATCGATCCTGACCAAGATGAGTCTGTGGTGTGAAATAATTTTTGTTGAGTGGATAGATTTTAGTTGGGGTAGTCGTTCAACATTCTACAAGAACAACTTACCATGGAGTATGATTTCTCTGAAACCATGATAGATTTCAAATCGATCCTGACCAAGATGAGTCTGTGGTGTGAAATAATTTTTGTTGAGTGGATAGATTTTAGTTGGGGTAGTCGTTCAACATTCTACAAGAACAACGAACCATGGAGTATGATTTCTCTGAAATAATTTTTGTTGAGTGGATAGATCTTAGTTGGGGTAGTCGTTCAACATTCTACAAGAACAACTTACCATGGAGTATGATTTCTCTGAAATAATGTTTGTTGAGTGGATAGATTTTAGTTGGGATAGTCGTTCAACATTCTACAAGAACAACTTACCATGGAGTATGATTTCTCTGAAACCATGATAGATGTCAAATCGATCCTGACCAAGATGAGTCTGTGGTGTGAAATAATTTTTGTTGAGTGGATAGATTTTAGTTGGGGTAGTCGTTCAACATTCTACAAGAACAACTTACCATGGAGTATGATTTCTCTGAAATAATTTTTGTTGAGTGGATAGATTTTAGTTGGGGTAGTCGTTCAACATTCTACAAGAACAACTTACCATGGAGTATGATTTCTCTGAAACCATGATAGATTTCAAATCGATCCTGACCAAGATGAGTCTGTGGTGTGAAATAATTTTTGTTGAGTGGATAGATTTTAGTTGGGGTAGTCGTTCAACATTCTACAAGAACAACGAACCATGGAGTATGATTTCTCTGAAATAATTTTTGTTGAGTGGATAGATCTTAGTTGGGGTAGTCGTTCAACATTCTACAAGAACAACTTACCATGGAGTATGATTTCTCTGAAATAATGTTTGTTGAGTGGATAGATTTTAGTTGGGATAGTCGTTCAACATTCTACAAGAACAACTTACCATGGAGTATGATTTCTCTGAAACCATGATAGATGTCAAATCGATCCTGACCAAGATGAGTCTGTGGTGTGAAATAATTTTTGTTGAGTGGATAGATTTTAGTTGGGGTAATCGTTCAACATTCTACAAGAACAACGAACCATGGAGTATGATTTCTCTGAAATAATTTTTGTTGAGTGGATAGATTTTAGTTGGGGTAGTCGTTCAACATGGGGTATGACTTCTCTGAAATAATTTTTGTTGAGTGGATAGATTTTAGTTGGGATAGTCGTTCAACATTCTACAAGAACAACTTACCATGGAGTATGATTTCTCTGAAACCATGATAGATTTCAAATCGATCCTGACCAAGATGAGTCTGTGGTGTGAAATAATTTTTGTTGAGTGGATAGATTTTAGTTGGGGTAGTCGTTCAACATTCTACAAGAACAACGAACCATGGAGTATGATTTCTCTGAAATAATTTTTGTTGAGTGGATAGATCTTAGTTGGGGTAGTCGTTCAACATTCTACAAGAACAACTTACCATGGAGTATGATTTCTCTGAAATAATGTTTGTTGAGTGGATAGATTTTAGTTGGGATAGTCGTTCAACATTCTACAAGAACAACTTACCATGGAGTATGATTTCTCTGAAACCATGATAGATGTCAAATCGATCCTGACCAAGATGAGTCTGTGGTGTGAAATAATTTTTGTTGAGTGGATAGATTTTAGTTGGGGTAGTCGTTCAACATTCTACAAGAACAACTTACCATGGAGTATGATTTCTCTGAAATAATTTTTGTTGAGTGGATAGATTTTAGTTGGGGTAGTCGTTCAACATTCTACAAGAACAACTTACCATGGAGTATGATTTCTCTGAAACCATGATAGATTTCAAATCGATCCTGACCAAGATGAGTCTGTGGTGTGAAATAATTTTTGTTGAGTGGATAGATTTTAGTTGGGATAGTCGTTCAACATTCTACAAGAACAACTTACCATGGAGTATGATTTCTCTGAAATAATTTTTGTTGAGTGGATAGATTTTAGTTGGGATAGTCGTTCAACATTCTACAAGAACAACTTACCATGGGGTATGATTTCTCTGAAATAATTTTTGTTGAGTGGATAGATTTTAGTTGGGGTAGTCGTTCAACATTCTACAAGAACAACTTACCATGGAGTATGATTTCTCTGAAATAATTTTTGTTGAGTGGATAGATTTTAGTTGGGATAGTCGTTCAACATTCTACAAGAACAACTTACCATGGAGTATGATTTCTCTGAAACCATGATAGATGTCAAATCGATCCTGACCAAGATGAGTCTGTGGTGTGAAATAATTTTTGTTGAGTGGATAGATTTTAGTTGGGGTAGTCGTTCAACATTCTACAAGAACAACTTACCATGGAGTATGATTTCTCTGAAACCATGATAGATTTCAAATCGATCCTGACCAAGATGAGTCTGTGGTGTGAAATAATTTTTGTTGAGTGGATAGATTTTAGTTGGGATAGTCGTTCAACATTCTACAAGAACAACTTACCATGGAGTATGATTTCTCTGAAATAATTTTTGTTGAGTGGATAGATTTTAGTTGGGGTAGTCGTTCAACATTCTACAAGAACAACTTACCATGGAGTATGATTTCTCTGAAACCATGATAGATGTCAAATCGATCCTGACCAAGATGAGTCTGTGGTGTGAAATAATTTTTGTTGAGTGGATAGATTTTAGTTGGGGTAGTCGTTCAACATTCTACAAGAACAACTTACCATGGAGTATGATTTCTCTGAAATAATTTTTGTTGAGTGTATAGATTTTAGTTGGGGTAGTCGTTCAACATTCTACAAGAACAACTTACCATGGAGTATGATTTCTCTGAAACCATGATAGATTTCAAATCGATCCTGACCAAGATGAGTCTGTGGTGTGAAATAATTTTTGTTGAGTGAATAGATTTTAGTTGGGGTAGTCGTTCAACATTCTACAAGAACAACTTACCATGGAGTATGATTTCTCTGAAACCATGATAGATGTCAAATCGATCCTGACCAAGATGAGTCTGTGGTGTGAAATAATTTTTGTTGAGTGGATAGATTTTAGTTGGGGTAGTCGTTCAACATTCTACAAGAACAACGAACCATGGAGTATGATTTCTCTGAAATAATTTTTGTTGAGTGGATAGATTTTAGTTGGGGTATTCGTTCAACATTCTACAAGAACAACTTACCATGGAGTATGATTTCTCTGAAATAATTTTTGTTGAGTGGATAGATTTTAGTTGGGATAGTCGTTCAACATTCTACAAGAACAACTTACCATGGAGTATGATTTCTCTGAAACCATGATAGATGTCAAATCGATCCTGACCAAGATGAGTCTGTGGTGTGAAATAATTTTTGTTGAGTGGATAGATTTTAGTTGGGGTAGTCGTTCAACATTCTACAAGAACAACTTACCATGGAGTATGATTTCTCTGAAACCATGATAGATTTCAAATCGATCCTGACCAAGATGAGTCTGTGGTGTGAAATAATTTTTGTTGAGTGGATAGATTTTAGTTGGGGTAGTCGTTCAACATTCTACAAGAACAACTTACCATGGAGTATGATTTCTCTGAAACCATGATAGATTTCAAATCGATCCTGACCAAGATGAGTCTGTGGTGTGAAATAATTTTTGTTGAGTGGATAGATTTTAGTTGGGGTAGTCGTTCAACATTCTACAAGGACAACTTACCATGGAGTATGATTTCTTTGAAACCATGATAGATTTCAAATCGATCCTGACCAAGATGAGTCTGTGGTGTGAAATAATTTTTGTTGAGTGGATAGATTTTAGTTGGGGTAGTCGTTCAACATTCTACAAGAACAACTTACCATGGAGTATGATTTCTCTGAAATAATTTTTGTTGAGTGGATAGATTTTAGTTGGGATAGTCGTTCAACATTCTACAAGAACAACTTACCATGGAGTATGATTTCTCTGAAACCATGATAGATGTCAAATCGATCCTGACCAAGATGAGTCTGTGGTGTGAAATAATTTTTGTTGAGTGGATAGATTTTAGTTGGGGTAGTCGTTCAACATTCTACAAGAACAACTTACCATGGAGTATGATTTCTCTGAAATAATTTTTGTTGAGTGGATAGATTTTAGTTGGGGTAGTCGTTCAACATTCTACAAGAACAACTTACCATGGAGTATGATTTCTCTGAAATAATTTTTGTTGAGTGGATAGATTTTAGTTGGGATAGTCGTTCAACATTCTACAAGAACAACTTACCATGGAGTATGATTTCTCTGAAACCATGATAGATGTCAAATCGATCCTGACCAAGATGAGTCTGTGGTGTGAAATAATTTTTGTTGAGTGGATAGATTTTAGTTGGGGTAGTCGTTCAACATGGGGTATGACTTCTCTGAAATAATTTTTGTTGAGTGGATAGATTTTAGTTGGGATAGTCGTTCAACATTCTACAAGAACAACTTACCATGGAGTATGATTTCTCTGAAATAATTTTTGTTGAGTGGATAGATTTTAGTTGGGGTAGTCGTTCAACATTCTACAAAGAACAACTTACCATGGAGTATGATTTCTCTGAAATAATTTTTGTTGAGTGGATAGATTTTAGTTGGGGTAGTCGTTCAACATTCTACAAGAACAACTTACCATGGAGTATGATTTCTCTGAAACCATGATAGATGTCAAATCGATCCTGACCAAGATGAGTCTGTGGTGTGAAATAATTTTTGTTGAGTGGATAGATTTTAGTTGGGGTAGTCGTTCAACATTCTACAAGAACAACTTACCATGGAGTATGATTTCTCTGAAACCATGATAGATTTCAAATCGATCCTGACCAAGATGAGTCTGTGGTGTGAAATAATTTTTGTTGAGTGGATAGATTTTAGTTGGGGTAGTCGTTCAACATTCTACAAGAACAACTTACCATGGAGTATGATTTCTCTGAAACCATGATAGATTTCAAATCGATCCTGACCAAGATGAGTCTGTGGTGTGAAATAATTTTTGTTGAGTGGATAGATTTTAGTTGGGGTAGTCGTTCAACATTCTACAAGAACAACTTACCATGGAGTATGATTTCTCTGAAACCATGATAGATTTCAAATCGATCCTGACCAAGATGAGTCTGTGGTGTGAAATAATTTTTGTTGAGTGGATAGATTTTAGTTGGGGTAGTCGTTCAACATTCTACAAGAACAACTTACCATGGAGTATGATTTCTCTGAAATAATTTTTGTTGAGTGGATAGATTTTAGTTGGGATAGTCGTTCAACATTCTACAAGAACAACTTACCATGGAGTATGATTTCTCTGAAACCATGATAGATGTCAAATCGATCCTGACCAAGATGAGTCTGTGGTGTGAAATAATTTTTGTTGAGTGGATAGATTTTAGTTGGGGTAGTCGTTCAACATTCTACAAGAACAACTTACCATGGAGTATGATTTCTCTGAAATAATTTTTGTTGAGTGGATAGATTTTAGTTGGGGTAGTCGTTCAACATTCTACAAGAACAACTTACCATGGAGTATGATTTCTCTGAAACCATGATAGATTTCAAATCGATCCTGACCAAGATGAGTCTGTGGTGTGAAATAATTTTTGTTGAGTGGATAGATTTTAGTTGGGGTAGTCGTTCAACATTCTACAAGAACAACTTACCATGGAGTATGATTTCTCTGAAATAATTTTTGTTGAGTGGATAGATTTTAGTTGGGATAGTCGTTCAACATTCTACAAGAACAACTTACCATGGAGTATGATTTCTCTGAAACCATGATAGATGTCAAATCGATCCTGACCAAGATGAGTCTGTGGTGTGAAATAATTTTTGTTGAGTGGATAGATTTTAGTTGGGGTAGTCGTTCAACATGGGGTATGACTTCTCTGAAATAATTTTTGTTGAGTGGATAGATTTTAGTTGGGATAGTCGTTCAACATTCTACAAGAACAACTTACCATGGAGTATGATTTCTCTGAAATAATTTTTGTTGAGTGGATAGATTTTAGTTGGGGTAGTCGTTCAACATTCTACAAGAACAACTTACCATGGAGTATGATTTCTCTGAAACCATGATAGATTTCAAATCGATCCTGACCAAGATGAGTCTGTGGTGTGAAATAATTTTTGTTGAGTGGATAGATTTTAGTTGGGGTAGTCGTTCAACATTCTACAAGAACAACTTACCATGGAGTATGATTTCTCTGAAACCATGATAGATTTCAAATCGATCCTGACCAAGATGAGTCTGTGGTGTGAAATAATTTTTGTTGAGTGGATAGATTTTAGTTGGGATAGTCGTTCAACATTCTACAAGAACAACTTACCATGGAGTATGATTTCTCTGAAATAATTTTTGTTGAGTGGATAGATTTTAGTTGGGGTAGTCGTTCAACATTCTACAAGAACAACTTACCATGGAGTATGATTTCTCTGAAACCATGATAGATGTCAAATCGATCCTGACCAAGATGAGTCTGTGGTGTGAAATAATTTTTGTTGAGTGGATAGATTTTAGTTGGGGTAGTCGTTCAACATTCTACAAGAACAACTTACCATGGAGTATGATTTCTCTGAAACCATGATAGATTTCAAATCGATCCTGACCAAGATGAGTCTGTGGTGTGAAATAATTTTTGTTGAGTGGATAGATTTTAGTTGGGGTAGTCGTTCAACATTCCACAAGAACAACTTACCATGGAGTATGATTTCTCTGAAATAATTTTTGTTGAGTGGATAGATTTTAGTTGGGATAGTCGTTCAACATTCTACAAGAACAACTTACCATGGAGTATGATTTCTCTGAAACCATGATAGATGTCAAATCGATCCTGACCAAGATGAGTCTGTGGTGTGAAATAATTTTTGTTGAGTGGATAGATTTTAGTTGGGGTAGTCGTTCAACATTCTACAAGAACAACTTACCATGGAGTATGATTTCTCTGAAACCATGATAGATTTCAAATCGATCCTGACCAAGATGAGTCTGTGGTGTGAAATAATTTTTGTTGAGTGGATAGATTTTAGTTGGGGTAGTCGTTCAACATTCTACAAGAACAACTTACCATGGAGTATGATTTCTCTGAAACCATGATAGATTTCAAATCGATCCTGACCAAGATGAGTCTGTGGTGTGAAATAATTTTTGTTGAGTGGATAGATTTTAGTTGGGGTAGTCGTTCAACATTCTACAAGAACAACTTACCATGGAGTATGATTTCTCTGAAACCATGATAGATTTCAAATCGATCCTGACCAAGATGAGTCTGTGGTGTGAAATAATTTTTGTTGAGTGGATAGATTTTAGTTGGGGTAGTCGTTCAACATTCTACAAGAACAACTTACCATGGAGTATGATTTCTCTGAAATCATTTTTGTTGAGTGGATAGATTTTAGTTGGGATAGTCGTTCAACATTCTACAAGAACAACTTACCATGGAGTATGATTTCTCTGAAACCATGATAGATGTCAAATCGATCCTGACCAAGATGAGTCTGTGGTGTGAAATAATTTTTGTTGAGTGGATAGATTTTAGTTGGGGTAGTCGTTCAACATTCTACAAGAACAACTTACCATGGAGTATGATTTCTCTGAAATAATTTTTGTTGAGTGGATAGATTTTAGTTGGGGTAGTCGTTCAACATTCTACAAGAACAACTTACCATGGAGTATGATTTCTCTGAAACCATGATAGATTTCAAATCGATCCTGACCAAGATGAGTCTGTGGTGTGAAATAATTTTTGTTGAGTGGATAGATTTTAGTTGGGGTAGTCGTTCAACATTCTACAAGAACAACTTACCATGGAGTATGATTTCTCTGAAATAATTTTTGTTGAGTGGATAGATTTTAGTTGGGATAGTCGTTCAACATTCTACAAGAACAACTTACCATGGAGTATGATTTCTCTGAAACCATGATAGATGTCAAATCGATCCTGACCAAGATGAGTCTGTGGTGTGAAATAATTTTTGTTGAGTGGATAGATTTTAGTTGGGGTAGTCGTTCAACATGGGGTATGACTTCTCTGAAATAATTTTTGTTGAGTGGATAGATTTTAGTTGGGATAGTCGTTCAACATTCTACAAGAACAACTTACCATGGAGTATGATTTCTCTGAAATAATTTTTGTTGAGTGGATAGATTTTAGTTGGGGTAGTCGTTCAACATTCTACAAGAACAACTTACCATGGAGTATGATTTCTCTGAAACCATGATAGATTTCAAATCGATCCTGACCAAGATGAGTCTGTGGTGTGAAATAATTTTTGTTGAGTGGATAGATTTTAGTTGGGGTAGTCGTTCAACATTCTACAAGAACAACTTACCATGGAGTATGATTTCTCTGAAACCATGATAGATTTCAAATCGATCCTGACCAAGATGAGTCTGTGGTGTGAAATAATTTTTGTTGAGTGGATAGATTTTAGTTGGGATAGTCGTTCAACATTCTACAAGAACAACTTACCATGGAGTATGATTTCTCTGAAATAATTTTTGTTGAGTGGATAGATTTTAGTTGGGGTAGTCGTTCAACATTCTACAAGAACAACTTACCATGGAGTATGATTTCTCTGAAACCATGATAGATGTCAAATCGATCCTGACCAAGATGAGTCTGTGGTGTGAAATAATTTTTGTTGAGTGGATAGATTTTAGTTGGGGTAGTCGTTCAACATTCTACAAGAACAACTTACCATGGAGTATGATTTCTCTGAAACCATGATAGATTTCAAATCGATCCTGACCAAGATGAGTCTGTGGTGTGAAATAATTTTTGTTGAGTGGATAGATTTTAGTTGGGGTAGTCGTTCAACATTCCACAAGAACAACTTACCATGGAGTATGATTTCTCTGAAATAATTTTTGTTGAGTGGATAGATTTTAGTTGGGATAGTCGTTCAACATTCTACAAGAACAACTTAACATGGAGTATGATTTCTCTGAAACCATGATAGATGTCAAATCGATCCTGACCAAGATGAGTCTGTGGTGTGAAATAATTTTTGTTGAGTGGATAGATTTTAGTTGGGGTAGTCGTTCAACATTCTACAAGAACAACTTACCATGGAGTATGATTTCTCTGAAACCATGATAGATTTCAAATCGATCCTGACCAAGATGAGTCTGTGGTTTGAAATAATTTTTGTTGAGTGGATAGATTTTAGTTGGGGTAGTCGTTCAACATTCTACAAGAACAACTTACCATGGAGTATGATTTCTCTGAAACCATGATAGATTTCAAATCGATCCTGACCAAGATGAGTCTGTGGTGTGAAATAATTTTTGTTGAGTGGATAGATTTTAGTTGGGGTAGTCGTTCAACATTCTACAAGAACAACTTACCATGGAGTATGATTTCTCTGAAACCATGATAGATTTCAAATCGATCCTGACCAAGATGAGTCTGTGGTGTGAAATAATTTTTGTTGAGTGGATAGATTTTAGTTGGGGTAGTCGTTCAACATTCTACAAGAACAACTTACCATGGAGTATGATTTCTCTGAAACCATGATAGATTTCAAATCGATCCTGACCAAGATGAGTCTGTGGTGTGAAATAATTTTTGTTGAGTGGATAGATTTTAGTTGGGGTAGTCGTTCAACATTCTACAAGAACAACTTACCATGGAGTATGATTTCTCTGAAATCATTTTTGTTGAGTGGATAGATTTTAGTTGGGATAGTCGTTCAACATTCTACAAGAACAACTTACCATGGAGTATGATTTCTCTGAAACCATGATAGATGTCAAATCGATCCTGACCAAGATGAGTCTGTGGTGTGAAATAATTTTTGTTGAGTGGATAGATTTTAGTTGGGGTAGTCGTTCAACATTCTACAAGAACAACTTACCATGGAGTATGATTTCTCTGAAATAATTTTTGTTGAGTGGATAGATTTTAGTTGGGGTAGTCGTTCAACATTCTACAAGAACAACTTACCATGGAGTATGATTTCTCTGAAACCATGATAGATTTCAAATCGATCCTGACCAAGATGAGTCTGTGGTGTGAAATAATTTTTGTTGAGTGGATAGATTTTAGTTGGGGTAGTCGTTCAACATTCTACAAGAACAACTTACCATGGAGTATGATTTCTCTGAAATAATTTTTGTTGAGTGGATAGATTTTAGTTGGGATAGTCGTTCAACATTCTACAAGAACAACTTACCATGGAGTATGATTTCTCTGAAACCATGATAGATGTCAAATCGATCCTGACCAAGATGAGTCTGTGGTGTGAAATAATTTTTGTTGAGTGGATAGATTTTAGTTGGGGTAGTCGTTCAACATGGGGTATGACTTCTCTGAAATAATTTTTGTTGAGTGGATAGATTTTAGTTGGGATAGTCGTTCAACATTCTACAAGAACAACTTACCATGGAGTATGATTTCTCTGAAATAATTTTTGTTGAGTGGATAGATTTTAGTTGGGGTAGTCGTTCAACATTCTACAAGAACAACTTACCATGGAGTATGATTTCTCTGAAACCATGATAGATTTCAAATCGATCCTGACCAAGATGAGTCTGTGGTGTGAAATAATTTTTGTTGAGTGGATAGATTTTAGTTGGGGTAGTCGTTCAACATTCTACAAGAACAACTTACCATGGAGTATGATTTCTCTGAAACCATGATAGATTTCAAATCGATCCTGACCAAGATGAGTCTGTGGTGTGAAATAATTTTTGTTGAGTGGATAGATTTTAGTTGGGATAGTCGTTCAACATTCTACAAGAACAACTTACCATGGAGTATGATTTCTCTGAAATAATTTTTGTTGAGTGGATAGATTTTAGTTGGGGTAGTCGTTCAACATTCTACAAGAACAACTTACCATGGAGTATGATTTCTCTGAAACCATGATAGATGTCAAATCGATCCTGACCAAGATGAGTCTGTGGTGTGAAATAATTTTTGTTGAGTGGATAGATTTTAGTTGGGGTAGTCGTTCAACATTCTACAAGAACAACTTACCATGGAGTATGATTTCTCTGAAACCATGATAGATTTCAAATCGATCCTGACCAAGATGAGTCTGTGGTGTGAAATAATTTTTGTTGAGTGGATAGATTTTAGTTGGGGTAGTCGTTCAACATTCCACAAGAACAACTTACCATGGAGTATGATTTCTCTGAAATAATTTTTGTTGAGTGGATAGATTTTAGTTGGGATAGTCGTTCAACATTCTACAAGAACAACTTAACATGGAGTATGATTTCTCTGAAACCATGATAGATGTCAAATCGATCCTGACCAAGATGAGTCTGTGGTGTGAAATAATTTTTGTTGAGTGGATAGATTTTAGTTGGGGTAGTCGTTCAACATTCTACAAGAACAACTTACCATGGAGTATGATTTCTCTGAAACCATGATAGATTTCAAATCGATCCTGACCAAGATGAGTCTGTGGTTTGAAATAATTTTTGTTGAGTGGATAGATTTTAGTTGGGGTAGTCGTTCAACATTCTACAAGAACAACTTACCATGGAGTATGATTTCTCTGAAACCATGATAGATTTCAAATCGATCCTGACCAAGATGAGTCTGTGGTGTGAAATAATTTTTGTTGAGTGGATAGATTTTAGTTGGGGTAGTCGTTCAACATTCTACAAGAACAACTTACCATGGAGTATGATTTCTCTGAAACCATGATAGATTTCAAATCGATCCTGACCAAGATGAGTCTGTGGTGTGAAATAATTTTTGTTGAGTGGATAGATTTTAGTTGGGGTAGTCGTTCAACATTCTACAAGAACAACTTACCATGGAGTATGATTTCTCTGAAATAATTTTTGTTGAGTGGATAGATTTTAGTTGGGGTAGTCGTTCAACATTCTACAAGAACAACTTACCATGGAGTATGATTTCTCTGAAACCATGATAGATGTCAAATCGATCCTGACCAAGATGAGTCTGTGGTGTGAAATAATTTTTGTTGAGTGGATAGATTTTAGTTGGGGTAGTCGTTCAACATTCTACAAGAACAACTTACCATGGAGTATGATTTCTCTGAAACCATGATAGATTTCAAATCGATCCTGACCAAGATGAGTCTGTGGTGTGAAATAATTTTTGTTGAGTGGATAGATTTTAGTTGGGGTAGTCGTTCAACATTCTACAAGAACAACTTACCATGGAGTATGATTTCTCTGAAATAATTTTTGTTGAGTGGATAGATTTTAGTTGGGATAGTCGTTCAACATTCTACAAGAACAACTTACCATGGAGTATGATTTCTCTGAAACCATGATAGATGTCAAATCGATCCCGACCAAGATGAGTCTGTGGTGTGAAATAATTTTTGTTGAGTGGATAGATTTTAGTTGGGATAGTCGTTCAACATTCTACAAGAACAACTTACCATGGAGTATGATTTCTCTGAAACCATGATAGATGTCAAATCGATCCTGACCAAGATGAGTCTGTGGTGTGAAATAATTTTTGTTGAGTGGATAGATTTTAGTTGGGGTAGTCGTTCAACATTCTACAAGAACAACTTACCATGGAGTATGATTTCTCTGAAATAATTTTTGTTGAGTGGATAGATTTTAGTTGGGTTAGTCGTTCAACATTCTACAAGAACAACTTACCATGGAGTATGATTTCTCTGAAACCATGATAGATGTCAAATCGATCCTGACCAAGATGAGTCTGTGGTGTGAAATAATTTTTGTTGAGTGGATAGATTTTAGTTGGGGTAGTCGTTCAACATTCTACAAGAACAACTTACCATGGAGCATGATTTCTCTGAAATAATTTTTGTTGAGTGGACAGATTTTAGTTGGGGTAGTCGTTCAACATGGGGTATGACTTCTCTGAAATAATTTTTGTTGAGTGGGTAGATTTTAGTTGGGATAGTCGTTCAACATTCTACAAGAACAACTTACCATGGAGTATGATTTCTCTGAAACCATGATAGATGTCAAATCGATCCTGACCAAGATGAGTCTGTGGTGTGAAATAATTTTTGTTGAGTGGATAGATTTTAGTTGGGGTAGACGTTCAACATTCTACAAGAACAACTTACCATGGAGTATGATTTCTCTGAAATAATTTTTGTTGAGTGGATAGATTTTAGTTGGGGTAGTCGTTCAACATGGGGTATGACTTCTCTGAAATAATTTTTGTTGAGTGGATAGATTTTAGTTGGGATAGTCGTTCAACATTCTACAAGAACAACTTACCATGGAGTATGATTTCTCTGAAACCATGATAGATTTCAAATCGATCCTGACCAAGATGAGTCTGTGGTGTGAAATAATTTTTGTTGAGTGGATAGATTTTAGTTGGGGTAGTCGTTCAACATTCTACAAGAACAACTTACCATGGAGTATGATTTCTCTGAAATAATTTTTGTTGAGTGGATAGATTTTAGTTGGGATAGTCGTTCAACATTCTACAAGAACAACTTACCATGGAGTATGATTTCTCTGAAACCATGATAGATGTCAAATCGATCCTGACCAAGATGAGTCTGTGGTGTGAAATAATTTTTGATGAGTGGATAGATTTTAGTTGGGGTAGTCGTTCAACATTCTACAAGAACAACTTACCATGGAGTATGATTTCTCTGAAACCATGATAGATTTCAAATCGATCCTGACCAAGATGAGTCTGTGGTGTGAAATAATTTTTGTTGAGTGGATAGATTTTAGTTGGGGTAGTCGTTCAACATTCTACAAGAACAACTTACCATGGAGTATGATTTCTCTGAAACCATGATAGATTTCAAATCGATCCTGACCAAGATGAGTCTGTGGTGTGAAATAATTTTTGTTGAGTGGATAGATTTTAGTTGGGGTAGTCGTTCAACATTCTACAAGAACAACGAACCATGGAGTATGCTTTCTCTGAAATAATTTTTGTTGAGTGGATAGATTTTAGTTGGGGTAGTCGTTCAACATTCTACAAGAACAACTTACCATGGAGTATGATTTCTCTGAAACCATGATAGATTTCAAATCGATCCTGACCAAGATGAGTCTGTGGTGTGAAATAATTTTTGTTGAGTGGATAGATTTTAGTTGGGATAGTCGTTCAACATTCTACAAGAACAACGAACCATGGAGTATGATTTCCCTGAAATAATTTTTGTTGAGTGGATAGATTTTAGTTGGGGTAGTCGTTCAACATTCTACAAGAACAACTTACCATGGAGTATGATT
Source organism: Xylota sylvarum (assembly GCA_905220385.1). NCBI lineage: Eukaryota > Metazoa > Arthropoda > Insecta > Diptera > Syrphidae > Xylota > Xylota sylvarum. The sequence continues at coordinate 410,019 of CAJMZQ010000091.1, forward strand.
TCTCTGAAATAATTTTTGTTGAGTGGATAGATTTTAGTTGGGATAGTCGTTCAACATTCTACAAGAACAACTTACCATGGAGTATGATTTCTCTGAAACCATGATAGATTTCAAATCGATCCTGACCAAGATGAGTCTGTGGTGTGAAATAATTTTTGTTGAGTGGATAGATTTTAGTTGGGGTAGTCGTTCAACATTCTACAAGAACAACTTACCATGGAGTATGATTTCTCTGAAACCATGATAGATTTCAAATCGATCCTGACCAAGATGAGTCTGTGGTGTGAAATAATTTTTGTTGAGTGGATAGATTTTAGTTGGGGTAGTCGTTCAACATTCTACAAGAACAACTTACCATGGAGTATGATTTCTCTGAAACCATGATAGATTTCAAATCGATCCTGACCAAGATGAGTCTGTGGTGTGAAATAATTTTTGTTGAGTGGATAGATTTTAGTTGGGGTAGTCGTTCAACATTCTACAAGAATAACTTACCATGGAGTATGATTTCTCTGAAACCATGATAGATTTCAAATCGATCCTGACCAAGATGAGTCTGTGGTGTGAAATAATTTTTGTTGAGTGGATAGATTTTAGTTGGGGTAGTCGTTCAACATTCTACAAGAACAACGAACCATGGAGTATGATTTCTCTGAAATAATTTTTGTTGAGTGGAGAGATTTTAGTTGGGGTAGTCGTTCAACATTCTACAAGAACAACTTACCATGGAGTATGATTTCTCTGAAATAATTTTTGTTGAGTGGATAGATTTTAGTTGGGGTAATCGTTCAACATTCTACAAGAACAACGAACCATGGAGTATGATTTCTCTGAAATAATTTTTGTTGAGTGGATAGATTTTAGTTGGGGTAATCGTTCAACATTAGGTATGACTTCTCTGAAATAATTTTTGTTGAGTGGATAGATTTTAGTTGGGATAGTCGTTCAACATTCTACAAGAACAACTTACCATGGAGTATGATTTCTCTGAAATAATTTTTGTTGAGTGGATAGATTTTAGTTGGGGTAGTCGTTCAACATTCTACAAGAACAACTTACCATTGAGTATGATTTCTCTGAAACCATGATAGATTTCAAATCGATCCTGACCAAGATGAGTCTGTGGTGTGAAATAATTTTTGTTGAGTGGATAGATTTTAGTTGGGATAGTCGTTCAACATTCTACAAGAACAACTTACCATGGAGTATGATTTCTCTGAAACCATGATAGATGTCAAATCGATCCTGACCAAGATGAGTCTGTGGTGTGAAATAATTTTTGTTGAGTGGATAGATTTTAGTTGGGGTAGTCGTTCAACATTCTACAAGAACAACTTACCATGGAGTATGATTTCTCTGAAATAATTTTTGTTGAGTGGATAGATTTTAGTTGGGGTAGTCGTTCAACATTCTACAAGGACAACTTACCGTGGAGTATGATTTCTCTGAAACCCTGATAGATTTCAAATCGATCCTGACCAAGATGAGTCTGTGGTGTGAAATAATTTTTGTTGAGTGGATAGATTTTAGTTGGGGTAGTCGTTCAACATTCTACAAGAACAACTTACCATGGAGTATGATTTCTCTGAAATAATTTTTGTTGAGTGGATAGATTTTAGTTGGGGTAGTCGTTCAACATTCTACAAGAACAACTTACCATGGAGTATGATTTCTCTGAAACCATGATAGATTTCAAATCGATCCTGACCAAGATGAGTCTGTGGTGTGAAATAATTTTTGTTGAGTGGATAGATTTTAGTTGGGGTAGTCGTTCAACATTCTACAAGAACAACTTACCATGGAGTATGATTTCTCTGAAATAATTTTTGTTGAGTGGATAGATTTTAGTTGGGGTAGTCGTTCAACATTCTACAAGAACAACTTACCATGGAGTATGATTTCTCTGAAACCATGATAGATTTCAAATCGATCCTGACCAAGATGAGTCTGTGGTGTGAAATAATTTTTGTTGAGTGGATAGATTTTAGTTGGGGTAGTCGTTCAACATTCTACAAGAACAACTTACCATGGAGTATGATTTCTCTGAAATAATTTTTGTTGAGTGGATAGATTTTAGTTGGGGTAGTCGTTCAACATTCTACAAGAACAACTTACCATGGAGTATGATTTCTCTGAAACCATGATAGATTTCAAATCGATCCTGACCAAGATGAGTCTGTGGTGTGAAATAATTTTTGTTGAGTGGATAGATTTTAGTTGGGATAGTCGTTCAACATTCTACAAGAACAACTTACCATGGAGTATGATTTCTCTGAAACCATGATTGATGTCAAATCGATCCTGACCAAGATGAGTCTGTGGTGTGAAATAATTTTTGTTGAGTGGATAGATTTTAGTTGGGGTAGTCGTTCAACATTCTACAAGAACAACTTACCATGGAGTATGATTTCTCTGAAATAATTTTTGTTGAGTGGATAGATTTTAGTTGGGGTAGTCGTTCAACATTCTACAAGGACAACTTACCATGGAGTATGATTTCTCTGAAACCATGATAGATTTCAAATCGATCCTGACCAAGATGAGTCTGTGGTGTGAAATAATTTTTGTTGAGTGGATAGATTTTAGTTGGGGTAGTCGTTCAACATTCTACAAGAACAACTTACCATGGAGTATGATTTCTCTGAAATAATTTTTGTTGAGTGGATAGATTTTAGTTGGGGTAGTCGTTCAACATTCTACAAGAACAACTTACCATGGAGTATGATTTCTCTGAAACCATGATAGATTTCAAATCGATCCTGACCAAGATGAGTCTGTGGTGTGAAATAATTTTTGTTGAGTGGATAGATTTTAGTTGGGATAGTCGTTCAACATTCTACAAGAACAACGAACCATGGAGTATGCTTTCTCTGAAACCATGATTGATGTCAAATCGATCCTGACCAAGATGAGTCTGTGGTGTGAAATAATTTTTGTTGAGTGGATAGATTTTAGTTGGGGTAGTCGTTCAACATTCTACAAGAACAACTTACCATGGAGTATGATTTCTCTGAAATAATTTTTGTTGAGTGGATAGATTTTAGTTGGGGTAGTCGTTCAACATTCTACAAGGACAACTTACCATGGAGTATGATTTCTCTGAAACCATGATAGATTTCAAATCGATCCTGACCAAGATGAGTCTGTGGTGTGAAATAATTTTTGTTGAGTGGATAGATTTTAGTTGGGGTAGTCGTTCAACATTCTACAAGAACAACTTACCATGGAGTATGATTTCTCTGAAATAATTTTTGTTGAGTGGATAGATTTTAGTTGGGGTAGTCGTTCAACATTCTACAAGAACAACTTACCATGGAGTATGATTTCTCTGAAACCATGATAGATTTCAAATCGATCCTGACCAAGATGAGTCTGTGGTGTGAAATAATTTTTGTTGAGTGGATAGATTTTAGTTGGGATAGTCGTTCAACATTCTACAAGAACAACGAACCATGGAGTATGATTTCCCTGAAATAATTTTTGTTGAGTGGATAGATTTTAGTTGGGGTAGTCGTTCAACATTCTACAAGAACAACTTACCATGGAGTATAATTTCTCTGAAATAATTTTTGTTGAGTGGATAGATTTTAGTTGGGATAGTCGTTCAACATTCTACAAGAACAACTTACAATGGAGTATGATTTCTCTGAAACCATGATAGATTTCAAATCGATCCTGACCAAGATGAGTCTGTGGTGTGAAATAATTTTTGTTGAGTGGATAGATTTTAGTTGGGGTAGTCGTTCAACATTCTACAAGAACAACTTACCATGGAGTATGATTTCTCTGAAACCATGATAGATTTCAAATCGATCCTGACCAAGATGAGTCTGTGGTGTGAAATAATTTTTGTTGAGTGGATAGATTTTAGTTGGGGTAGTCGTTCAACATTCTACAACAACAACTTACCATGGAGTATGATTTCTCTGAAACCATGATAGATTTCAAATCGATCCTGACCAAGATGAGTCTGTGGTGTGAAATAATTTTTGTTGAGTGGATAGATTTTAGTTGGGGTAGTCGTTCAACATTCTACAAGAACAACTTACCATGGAGTATGATTTCTCTGAAACCATGATAGATTTCAAATCGATCCTGACCAAGATGAGTCTGTGGTGTGAAATAATTTTTGTTGAGTGGATAGATTTTAGTTGGGGTAGTCGTTCAACATTCTACAAGAACAACGAACCATGGAGTATGATTTCTCTGAAATAATTTTTGTTGAGTGGATAGATTTTAGTTGGGGTAGTCGTTCAACATTCTACAAGAACAACTTACCATGGAGTATGATTTCTCTGAAATAATTTTTGTTGAGTGGATAGATTTTAGTTGGGGTAATCGTTCAACATTCTACAAGAACAACGAACCATGGAGTATGATTTCTCTGAAATAATTTTTGTTGAGTGGATAGATTTTAGTTGGGTTAGTCGTTCAACATGGGGTATGACTTCTCTGAAATAATTTTTGTTGAGTGGATAGATTTTAGTTGGGATAGTCGTTCAACATTCTACAAGAACAACTTACCATGGAGTATGATTTCTCTGAAATAATTTTTGTTGAGTGGATAGATTTTAGTTGGGGTAGTCGTTCAACATTCTACAAGAACAACTTACCATGGAGTATGATTTCTCTGAAACCATGATAGATTTCAAATCGATCCTGACCAAGATGAGTCTGTGGTGTGAAATAATTTTTGTTGAGTGGATAGATTTTAGTTGGGATAGTCGTTCAACATTCTACAAGAACAACTTACCATGGAGTATGATTTCTCTGAAACCATGATAGATGTCAAATCGATCCTGACCAAGATGAGTCTGTGGTGTGAAATAATTTTTGTTGAGTGGATAGATTTTAGTTGGGGTAGTCGTTCAACATTCTACAAGAACAACTTACCATGGAGTATGATTTCTCTGAAATAATTTTTGTTGAGTGCATAGATTTTAGTTGGGGTAGTCGTTCAACATTCTACAAGGACAACTTACCATGGAGTATGATTTCTCTGAAACCATGATAGATTTCAAATCGATCCTGACCAAGATGAGTCTGTGGTGTGAAATAATTTTTGTTGAGTGGATAGATTTTAGTTGGGGTAGTCGTTCAACATTCTACAAGAACAACTTACCATGGAGTATGATTTCTCTGAAATAATTTTTGTTGAGTGGATAGATTTTAGTTGGGGTAGTCGTTCAACATTCTACAAGAACAACTTACCATGGAGTATGATTTCTCTGAAACCATGATAGATTTCAAATCGATCCTGACCAAGATGAGTCTGTGGTGTGAAATAATTTTTGTTGAGTGGATAGATTTTAGTTGGGGTAGTCGTTCAACATTCTACAAGAACAACTTACCATGGAGTATGATTTCTCTGAAATAATTTTTGTTGAGTGGATAGATTTTAGTTGGGGTAGTCGTTCAACATTCTACAAGAACAACTTACCATGGAGTATGATTTCTCTGAAACCATGATAGATTTCAAATCGATCCTGACCAAGATGAGTCTGTGGTGTGAAATAATTTTTGTTGAGTGGATAGATTTTAGTTGGGGTAGTCGTTCAACATTCTACAAGAACAACTTACCATGGAGTATGATTTCTCTGAAATAATTTTTGTTGAGTGGATAGATTTTAGTTGGGGTAGTCGTTCAACATTCTACAAGAACAACTTACCATGGAGTATGATTTCTCTGAAACCATGATAGATTTCAAATCGATCCTGACCAAGATGAGTCTGTGGTGTGAAATAATTTTTGTTGAGTGGATAGATTTTAGTTGGGGTAGTCGTTCAACATTCTACAAGAACAACTTACCATGGAGTATGATTTCTCTGAAACCATGATAGATTTCAAATCGATCCTGACCAAGATGAGTCTGTGGTGTGAAATAATTTTTGTTGAGTGGATAGATTTTAGTTGGGGTAGTCGTTCAACATTCTACAAGAACAACTTACCATGGAGTATGATTTCTCTGAAACCATGATAGATTTCAAATCGATCCTGACCAAGATGAGTCTGTGGTGTGAAATAATTTTTGTTGAGTGGATAGATTTTAGTTGGGATAGTCGTTCAACATTCTACAAGAACAACGAACCATGGAGTATGATTTCCCTGAAATAATTTTTGTTGAGTGGATAGATTTTAGTTGGGGTAGTCGTTCAACATTCTACAAGAACAACTTACCATGGAGTATGATTTCTCTGAAATAATTTTTGTTGAGTGGATAGATTTTAGTTGGGATAGTCGTTCAACATTCTACAAGAACAACTTACCATGGAGTATGATTTCTCTGAAACCATGATAGATGTCAAATCGATCCTGACCAAGATGAGTCTGTGGTGTGAAATAATTTTTGTTGAGTGGATAGATTTTAGTTGGGGTAGTCGTTCAACATTCTACAAGAACAACTTACCATGGAGTATGATTTCTCTGAAACCATGATAGATTTCAAATCGATCCTGACCAAGATGAGTCTGTGGTGTGAAATAATTTTTGTTGAGTGGATAGATTTTAGTTGGGGTAGTCGTTCAACATTCTACAAGAACAACTTACCATGGAGTATGATTTCTCTGAAATAATTTTTGTTGAGTGGATAGATTTTAGTTGGGATAGTCGTTCAACATTCTACAAGAACAACTTACCATGGAGTATGATTTCTCTGAAATAATTTTTGTTGAGTGGATAGATTTTAGTTGGGGTAGTCGTTCAACATTCTACAAGAACAACTTACCATGGAGTATGATTTCTCTGAAACCATGATAGATGTCAAATCGATCCTGACCAAGATGAGCCTGTCTTGTGAAATAATTTTTGTTGAGTGGATAGATTTTAGTTGGGGTAGTCGTTCAACATTCTACAAGAACAACTTACCATGGAGTATGATTTCTCTGAAACCATGATAGATTTCAAATCGATCCTGACCAAGATGAGTCTGTGGTGTGAAATAATTTTTGTTGAGTGGATAGATTTTAGTTGGGATAGTCGTTCAACATTCTACAAGAACAACTTACCATGGAGTATGATTTCTCTGAAATAATTTTTGTTGAGTGGATAGATTTTAGTTGGGGTAGTCGTTCAACATTCTACAAGAACAACTTACCATGGAGTATGATTTCTCTGAAACCATGATAGATTTCAAATCGATCCTGACCAAGATGAGTCTGTGGTGTGAAATAATTTTTGTTGAGTGGATAGATTTTAGTTGGGATAGTCGTTCAACATTCTACAAGAACAACTTACCATGGAGTATGATTTCTCTGAAATAATTTTTGTTGAGTGGATAGATTTTAGTTGGGGTAGTCCTTCAACATTCTACAAGAACAACGAACCATGGAGTATGATTTCTCTGAAACCATGATAGATTTCAAATCGATCCTGACCAAGATGAGTCTGTGGTGTGAAATAATTTTTGTTGAGTGGATAGATTTTAGTTAGGGTAGTCGTTCAAGATTCTACAAGAACAACTTACCATGGACTATGATTTCTCTGAAACCATGATAGATTTCAAATCGATCCTGACCAAGATGAGTCTGTGGTGTGAAATAATTTTTGTTGAGTGGATAGATTTTAGTTGGGGTAGTCGTTCAACATTCTACAAGAACTACTGAAATAATTTTTGTTGAGTATATAGATTTTAGTTGGGGTAGTCGTTCAAGATTTTACAAGAACAACGAACCATGGAGTATGATTTCTCTGAAACCATGATAGATTTCAAATCGATCCTGACCAAGATGAGTCTGTGGTGTGAAATAATTTTTGTTGAGTGGATAGATTTTAGTTGGGGTAGTCGTTCAACATTCTACAAGAACAACTTACCATGGAGTATGATTTCTCTGAAACCATGATAGATTTCAAATCGATCCTGACCAAGATGAGTCTGTGGTGTGAAATAATTTTTGTTGAGTGGATAGATTTTAGTTGGGGTAGTCGTTCAACATTCTACAAGAACAACTTACCATGGAGTATGATTTCTCTGAAACCTTGATAGATGTCAAATCGATCCTGACCAAGATGAGTCTGTGGTGTGAAATAATTTTTGTTGAGTGGATAGATTTTAGTTGGGGTAGTCGTTCAACATTCTACAAGAACAACTTACCATGGAGTATGATTTCTCTGAAATAATTTTTGTTGAGTGGATAGATTTTAGTTGGGGTAGTCGTTCAACATTCTACAAGAACAACTTACCATGGAGTATGATTTCTCTGAAATAATTTTTGTTGAGTGGATAGATTTTAGTTGGGGTAGTCGTTCAACATTCTACAAGAACAACTTACCATGGAGTATGATTTCTCTGAAACCATGATAGATGTCAAATCGATCCTGACCAAGATGAGTCTGTGGTGTGAAATAATTTTTGTTGAGTGGATAGATTTTAGTTGGGGTAGTCGTTCAACATTCTACAAGAACAACTTACCATGGAGTATGATTTCTCTGAAACCATGATAGATTTCAAATCGATCCTGACCAAGATGAGTCTGTGGTGTGAAATAATTTTTGTTGAGTGGATAGATTTTAGTTGGGGTAGTCGTTCAACATTCTACAAGAACAACTTACCATGGAGTATGATTTCTCTGAAATAATTTTTGTTGAGTGGATAGATTTTAGTTGGGGTAGTCGTTCAACATTCTACAAGAACAACGAACCATGGAGTATGATTTCTCTGAAACCATGATAGATTTCAAATCGATCCTGACCAAGATGAGTCTGTGGTGTGAAATAATTTTTGTTGAGTGGATAGATTTTAGTTGGGGTAGTCGTTCAACATTCTACAAGAACAACTTACCATGGAGTATGATTTCTCTGAAACCATGATAGATTTCAAATCGATCCTGACCAAGATGAGTCTGTGGTGTGAAATAATTTTTGTTGAGTGGATAGATTTTAGTTGGGATAGTCGTTCAACATTCTACAAGAACAACTTACCATGGAGTATGATTTCTCTGAAATAATTTTTGTTGAGTGGATAGATTTTAGTTGGGGTAGTCGTTCAACATTCTACAAGAACAACTTACCATGGAGTATGATTTCTCTGAAACCATGATAGATGTCAAATCGATCCTGACCAAGATGAGTCTGTGGTGTGAAATAATTTTTGTTGAGTGGATAGATTTTAGTTGGGGTAGTCGTTCAACATTCTGCAAGAACAACTTACCATGGAGTATGATTTCTCTGAAACCATGATAGATTTCAAATCGATCCTGACCAAGATGAGTCTGTGGTGTGAAATAATTTTTGTTGAGTGGATAGATTTTAGTTGGGGTAGTCGTTCAACATTCTACAAGAACAACTTACCATGGAGTATGATTTCTCTGAAATAATTTTTGTTGAGTGGATAGATTTTAGTTGGGATAGTCGTTCAACATTCTACAAGAACAACTTACCATGGAGTATGATTTCTCTGAAACCATGATAGATGTCAAATCGATCCTGACCAAGATGAGTCTGTGGTGTGAAATAATTTTTGTTGAGTGGATAGATTTTAGTTGGGGTAGTCGTTCAACATTCTACAAGAACAACTTACCATGGAGTATGATTTCTCTGAAACCATGATAGATTTCAAATCGATCCTGACCAAGATGAGTCTGTGGTGTGAAATAATTTTTGTTGAGTGGATAGATTTTAGTTGGGGTAGTCGTTCAACATTCTACAAGAACAACTTACCATGGAGTATGATTTCTCTGAAACCATGATAGATTTCAAATCGATCCTGACCAAGATGAGTCTGTGGTGTGAAATAATTTTTGTTGAGTGGATAGATTTTAGTTGGGGTAGTCGTTCAACATTCTACAAGAACAACGAACCATGGAGTATGATTTCTCTGAAATAATTTTTGTTGAGTGGATAGATTTTAGTTGGGGTAGTCGTTCAACATTCTACAAGAACAACTTACCATGGAGTATGATTTCTCTGAAATAATTTTTGTTGAGTGGATAGATTTTAGTTGGGATAGTCGTTCAACATTCTACAAGAACAACTTACCATGGAGTATGATTTCTCTGAAACCATGATAGATGTCAAATCGATCCTGACCAAGATGAGTCTGTGGTGTGAAATAATTTTTGTTGAGTGGATAGATTTTAGTTGGGGTAGTCGTTCAACATTCTACAAGAACAACGAACCATGGAGTATGATTTCTCTGAAACCATGATAGATTTCAAATCGATCCTGACCAAGATGAGTCTGTGGTGTGAAATAATTTTTGTTGAGTGGATAGATTTTAGTTGGGATAGTCGTTCAACATTCTACAAGAACAACTTACCATGGAGTATGATTTCTCTGAAATAATTTTTGTTGAGTGGATAGATTTTAGTTGGGGTAGTCGTTCAACATTCTACAAGAACAACTTACCATGGAGTATGATTTCTCTGAAACCATGATAGATTTCAAATCGATCCTGACCAAGATGAGTCTGTGGTGTGAAATAATTTTTGTTGAGTGGATAGATTTTAGTTGGGATAGTCGTTCAACATTCTACAAGAACAACTTACCATGGAGTATGATTTCTCTGAAATAATTTTTGTTGAGTGGATAGATTTTAGTTGGGGTAGTCGTTCAACATTCTACAAGAACAACTTACCATGGAGTATGATTTCTCGGAAACCATGATAGATGTCAAATCGATCCTGACCAAGATGAGTCTGTGGTGTGAAATAATTTTTGTTGAGTGGATAGATTTTAGTTGGGGTAGTCGTTCAACATTCTACAAGAACAACTTACCATGGAGTATGATTTCTCTGAAATAATTTTTGTTGAGTGGATAGATTTTAGTTGGGATAGTCGTTCAACATTCTACAAGAACAACTTACCATGGAGTATGATTTCTCTGAAATAATTTTTGTTGAGTGGATAGATTTTAGTTGGGGTAGTCGTTCAACATTCTACAAGAACAACTTACCATGGAGTATGATTTCTCTGAAATAATTTTTGTTGAGTGGATAGATTTTAGTTGGGGTAGTCGTTCAACATTCTACAAGAACAACTTACCATGGAGTATGATTTCTCTGAAACCATGATAGATGTCAAATCGATCCTGACCAAGATGAGTCTGTGGTGTGAAATAATTTTTGTTGAGTGGATAGATTTTAGTTGGGGTAGTCGTTCAACATTCTACAAGAACAACTTACCATGGAGTATGATTTCTCTGAAACCATGATAGATTTCAAATCGATCCTGACCAAGATGAGTCTGTGGTGTGAAATAATATTTGTTGAGTGGATAGATTTTAGTTGGGGTAGTCGTTCAACATTCTACAAGAACAACTTACCATGGAGTATGATTTCTCTGAAATAATTTTTGTTGAGTGGATAGATTTTAGTTGGGGTAGTCGTTCAACATTCTACAAGAACAATTTACCATGGAGTATGATTTCTCTGAAACCATGATAGATGTCAAATCGATCCTGACCAAGATGAGTCTGTGGTGTGAAATAATTTTTGTTGAGTGGATAGATTTTAGTTGGGGTAGTCGTTCAACATTCTACAAGAACAACTTACCATGGAGTATGATTTCTCTGAAACCATGATAGATTTCAAATCGATCCTGACCAAGATGAGTCTGTGGTGTGAAATAATTTTTGTTGAGTGGATAGATTTTAGTTGGGGTAGTCGTTCAACATTCTACAAGAACAACGAGCCATGGAGTATGATTTCTCTGAAATAATTTTTGTTGAGTGGATAGATTTTAGTTGGGGTAGTCGTTCAACATTCTACAAGAACAACTTACCATGGAGTATGATTTCTCTGAAATAATTTTTGTTGAGTGGATAGATTTTAGTTGGGATAGTCGTTCAACATTCTACAAGAACAACTTACCATGGAGTATGATTTCTCTGAAACCATGATAGATGTCAAATCGATCCTGACCAAGATGAGTCTGTGGTGTGAAATAATTTTTGTTGAATGGATAGATTTTAGTTGGGGTAGTCGTTCAACATTCTACAAGAACAACTTACCATGGAGTATGATTTCTCTGAAATAATTTTTGTTGAGTGGATAGATTTTAGTTGGGATAGTCGTTCAACATTCTACAAGAACAACTTACCATGGAGTATGATTTCTCTGAAACCATGATAGATTTCAAATCGATCCTGACCAAGATGAGTCTGTGGTGTGAAATAATTTTTGTTGAGTGGATAGATTTTAGTTGGGGTAGTCGTTCAACATTCTACAAGAACAACGAACCATGGAGTATGATTTCTCTGAAACCATGATAGATTTCAAATCGATCCTGACCAAGATGAGTCTGTGGTGTGAAATAATTTTTGTTGAGTGGATAGATTTTAGTTGGGGTAGTCGTTCAACATTCTACAAGAACAACTTACCATGGAGTATGATTTCTCTGAAATAATTTTTGTTGAGTGGATAGATTTTAGTTGGGGTAGTCGTTCAACATTCTACAAGAACAACTTACCATGGAGTATGATTTCTCTGAAACCATGATAGATGTCAAATCGATCCTGACCAAGATGAGTCTGTGGTGTGAAATAATTTTTGTTGAGTGGATAGATTTTAGTTGGGGTAGTCGTTCAACATTCTACAAGAACAACTTACCATGGAGTATGATTTCTCTGAAATAATTTTTGTTGAGTGGATAGATTTTAGTTGGGATAGTCGTTCAACATTCTACAAGAACAACTTACCATGGAGTATGATTTCTCTGAAACCATGATAGATGTCAAATCGATCCTGACCAAGATGAGTCTGTGGTGTGAAATAATTTTTGTTGAGTGGATAGATTTTAGTTGGGGTAGTCGTTCAACATTCTACAAGAACAACTTACCATGGAGTATGATTTCTCTGAAATAATTTTTGTTGAGTGGATAGATTTTAGTTGGGGTAGTCGTTCAACATTCTACAAGAACAACTTACCATGGAGTATGATTTCTCTGAAATAATTTTTGTTGAGTGGATAGATTTTAGTTGGGGTAGTCGTTCAACATTCTACAAGAACAACTTACCATGGAGTATGATTTCTCTGAAACCATGATAGATTTCAAATCGATCCTGACCAAGATGAGTCTGTGGTGTGAAATAATTTTTGTTGAGTGGATAGATTTTAGTTGGGATAGTCGTTCAACATTCTACAAGAACAACGAACCATGGAGTATGATTTCCCTGAAATAATTTTTGTTGAGTGGATAGATTTTAGTTGGGGTAGTCGTTCAACATTCTACAAGAACAACTTACCATGGAGTATGATTTCTCTGAAATAATTTTTGTTGAGTGGATAGATTTTAGTTGGGATAGTCGTTCAACATTCTACAAGAACAACTTACCATGGAGTATGATTTCTCTGAAACCATGATAGATTTCAAATCGATCCTGACCAAGATGAGTCTGTGGTGTGAAATAATTTTTGTTGAGTGGATAGATTTTAGTTGGGGTAGTCGTTCAACATTCTACAAGAACAACTTACCATGGAGTATGATTTCTCTGAAACCATGATAGATGTCAAATCGATCCTGACCAAGATGAGTCTGTGGTGTGAAATAATTTTTGTTGAGTGGATAGATTTTAGTTGGGGTAGTCGTTCAACATTCTACAAGAACAACTTACCATGGAGTATGATTTCTCTGAAACCATGATAGATTTCAAATCGATCCTGACCAAGATGAGTCTGTGGTGTGAAATAATTTTTGTTGAGTGGATAGATTTTAGTTGGGGTAGTCGTTCAACATTCTACAAGAACAACGAGCCATGGAGTATGATTTCTCTGAAATAATTTTTGTTGAGTGGATAGATTTTAGTTGGGGTAGTCGTTCAACATTCTACAAGAACAACTTACCATGGAGTATGATTTCTCTGAAATAATTTTTGTTGAGTGGATAGATTTTAGTTGGGATAGTCGTTCAACATTCTACAAGAACAACTTACCATGGAGTATGATTTCTCTGAAACCATGATAGATGTCAAATCGATCCTGACCAAGATGAGTCTGTGGTGTGAAATAATTTTTGTTGAGTGGATAGATTTTAGTTGGGGTAGTCGTTCAACATTCTACAAGAACAACTTACCATGGAGTATGATTTCTCTGAAATAATTTTTGTTGAGTGGATAGATTTTAGTTGGGATAGTCGTTCAACATTCTACAAGAACAACTTACCATGGAGTACGATTTCTCTGAAACCATGATAGATTTCAAATCGATCCTGACCAAGATGAGTCTGTGGTGTGAAATAATTTTTGTTGAGTGGATAGATTTTAGTTGGGGTAGTCGTTCAACATTCTACAAGAACAACGAACCATGGAGTATGATTTCTCTGAAACCATGATAGATTTCAAATCGATCCTGACCAAGATGAGTCTGTGGTGTGAAATAATTTTTGTTGAGTGGATAGATTTTAGTTGGGGTAGTCGTTCAACATTCTACAAGAACAACTTACCATGGAGTATGATTTCTCTGAAATAATTTTTGTTGAGTGGATAGATTTTAGTTGGGGTAGTCGTTCAACATTCTACAAGAACAACTTACCATGGAGTATGATTTCTCTGAAACCATGATAGATGTCAAATCGATCCTGACCAAGATGAGTCTGTGGTGTGAAATAATTTTTGTTGAGTGGATAGATTTTAGTTGGGGTAGTCGTTCAACATTCTACAAGAACAACTTACCATGGAGTATGATTTCTCTGAAATAATTTTTGTTGAGTGGATAGATTTTAGTTGGGATAGTCGTTCAACATTCTACAAGAACAACTTACCATGGAGTATGATTTCTCTGAAACCATGATAGATGTCAAATCGATCCTGACCAAGATGAGTCTGTGGTGTGAAATAATTTTTGTTGAGTGGATAGATTTTAGTTGGGGTAGTCGTTCAACATTCTACAAGAACAACTTACCATGGAGTATGATTTCTCTGAAATAATTTTTGTTGAGTGGATAGATTTTAGTTGGGGTAGTCGTTCAACATTCTACAAGAACAACTTACCATGGAGTATGATTTCTCTGAAATAATTTTTGTTGAGTGGATAGATTTTAGTTGGGGTAGTCGTTCAACATTCTACAAGAACAACTTACCATGGAGTATGATTTCTCTGAAACCATGATAGATTTCAAATCGATCCTGACCAAGATGAGTCTGTGGTGTGAAATAATTTTTGTTGAGTGGATAGATTTTAGTTGGGATAGTCGTTCAACATTCTACAAGAACAACGAACCATGGAGTATGATTTCCCTGAAATAATTTTTGTTGAGTGGATAGATTTTAGTTGGGGTAGTCGTTCAACATTCTACAAGAACAACTTACCATGGAGTATGATTTCTCTGAAATAATTTTTGTTGAGTGGATAGATTTTAGTTGGGATAGTCGTTCAACATTCTACAAGAACAACTTACCATGGAGTATGATTTCTCTGAAACCATGATAGATTTCAAATCGATCCTGACCAAGATGAGTCTGTGGTGTGAAATAATTTTTGTTGAGTGGATAGATTTTAGTTGGGGTAGTCGTTCAACATTCTACAAGAACAACTTACCATGGAGTATGATTTCTCTGAAACCATGATAGATGTCAAATCGATCCTGACCAAGATGAGTCTGTGGTGTGAAATAATTTTTGTTGAGTGGATAGATTTTAGTTGGGGTAGTCGTTCAACATTCTACAAGAACAACTTACCATGGAGTATGATTTCTCTGAAACCATGATAGATTTCAAATCGATCCTGACCAAGATGAGTCTGTGGTGTGAAATAATTTTAGTTGAGTGGATAGATTTTAGTTGGGGTAGTCGTTCAACATTCTACAAGAACAACGAACCATGGAGTATGATTTCTCTGAAATAATTTTTGTTGAGTGGATAGATTTTAGTTGGGGTAGTCGTTCAACATTCTACAAGAACAACTTACAATGGAGTATGATTTCTCTGAAATAATTTTTGTTGAGTGGATAGATTTTAGTTGGGATAGTCGTTCAACATTCTACAAGAACAACTTACCATGGAGTATGATTTCTCTGAAACCATGATAGATGTCAAATCGATCCTGACCAAGATGAGTCTGTGGTGTGAAATAATTTTTGTTGAGTGGATAGATTTTAGTTGGGGTAGTCGTTCAACATTCTACAAGAACAACTTACCATGGAGTATGATTTCTCTGAAATAATTTTTGTTGAGTGGATAGATTTTAGTTGGGATAGTCGTTCAACATTCTACAAGAACAACTTACCATGGAGTATGATTTCTCTGAAACCATGATAGATTTCAAATCGATCCTGACCAAGATGAGTCTGTGGTGTGAAATAATTTTTGTTGAGTGGATAGATTTTAGTTGGGGTAGTCGTTCAACATTCTACAAGAACAACGAACCATGGAGTATGATTTCTCTGAAACCATGATAGATTTCAAATCGATCCTGACCAAGATGAGTCTGTGGTGTGAAATAATTTTTGTTGAGTGGATAGATTTTAGTTGGGGTAGTCGTTCAACATTCTACAAGAACAACTTACCATGGAGTATGATTTCTCTGAAATAATTGTTGTTGAGTGGATAGATTTTAGTTGGGGTAGTCGTTCAACATTCTACAAGAACAACTTACTATGGAGTATGATTTCTCTGAAACCATGATAGATGTCAAATCGATCCTGACCAAGATGAGTCTGTGGTGTGAAATAATTTTTGTTGAGTGGATAGATTTTAGTTGGGGTAGTCGTTCAACATTCTACAAGAACAACTTACCATGGAGTATGATTTCTCTGAAATAATTTTTGTTGAGTGGATAGATTTTAGTTGGGATAGTCGTTCAACATTCTACAAGAACAACTTACCATGGAGTATGATTTCTCTGAAACCATGATAGATGTCAAATCGATCCTGACCAAGATGAGTCTGTGGTGTGAAATAATTTTTGTTGAGTGGATAGATTTTAGTTGGGGTAGTCGTTCAACATTCTACAAGAACAACTTACCATGGAGTATGATTTCTCTGAAATAATTTTTGTTGAGTGGATAGATTTTAGTTGGGATAGTCGTTCAACATTCTACAAGAACAACTTACCATGGAGTATGATTTCTCTGAAACCATGATAGATGTCAAATCGATCCTGACCAAGATGAGTCTGTGGTGTGAAATAATTTTTGTTGAGTGGATAGATTTTAGTTGGGGTAGTCGTTCAACATTCTACAAGAACAACTTACCATGGAGTATGATTTCTCTGAAATAATTTTTGTTGAGTGGATAGATTTTAGTTGGGGTAGTCGTTCAACATTCTACAAGAACAACTTACCATGGAGTATGATTTCTCTGAAATAATTTTTGTTGAGTGGATAGATTTTAGTTGGGATAGTCGTTCAACATTCTACAAGAACAACTTACCATGGAGTATGATTTCTCTGAAACCATGATAGATGTCAAATCGATCCTGACCAAGATGAGTCTGTGGTGTGAAATAATTTTTGTTGAATGGATAGATTTTAGTTGGGGTAGTCGTTCAACATTCTACAAGAACAACTTACCATGGAGTATGATTTCTCTGAAATAATTTTTGTTGAGTGGATAGATTTTAGTTGGGATAGTCGTTCAACATTCTACAAGAACAACTTACCATGGAGTATGATTTCTCTGAAACCATGATAGATTTCAAATCGATCCTGACCAAGATGAGTCTGTGGTGTGAAATAATTTTTGTTGAGTGGATAGATTTTAGTTGGGGTAGTCGTTCAACATTCTACAAGAACAACGAACCATGGAGTATGATTTCTCTGAAACCATGATAGATTTCAAATCGATCCTGACCAAGATGAGTCTGTGGTGTGAAATAATTTTTGTTGAGTGGATAGATTTTAGTTGGGGTAGTCGTTCAACATTCTACAAGAACAACTTACCATGGAGTATGATTTCTCTGAAATAATTTTTGTTGAGTGGATAGATTTTAGTTGGGGTAGTCGTTCAACATTCTACAAGAACAACTTACCATGGAGTATGATTTCTCTGAAACCATGATAGATGTCAAATCGATCCTGACCAAGATGAGTCTGTGGTGTGAAATAATTTTTGTTGAGTGGATAGATTTTAGTTGGGGTAGTCGTTCAACATTCTACAAGAACAACTTACCATGGAGTATGATTTCTCTGAAATAATTTTTGTTGAGTGGATAGATTTTAGTTGGGATAGTCGTTCAACATTCTACAAGAACAACTTACCATGGAGTATGATTTCTCTGAAACCATGATAGATGTCAAATCGATCCTGACCAAGATGAGTCTGTGGTGTGAAATAATTTTTGTTGAGTGGATAGATTTTAGTTGGGGTAGTCGTTCAACATTCTACAAGAACAACTTACCATGGAGTATGATTTCTCTGAAATAATTTTTGTTGAGTGGATAGATTTTAGTTGGGGTAGTCGTTCAACATTCTACAAGAACAACTTACCATGGAGTATGATTTCTCTGAAATAATTTTTGTTGAGTGGATAGATTTTAGTTGGGGTAGTCGTTCAACATTCTACAAGAACAACTTACCATGGAGTATGATTTCTCTGAAACCATGATAGATTTCAAATCGATCCTGACCAAGATGAGTCTGTGGTGTGAAATAATTTTTGTTGAGTGGATAGATTTTAGTTGGGATAGTCGTTCAACATTCTACAAGAACAACGAACCATGGAGTATGATTTCCCTGAAATAATTTTTGTTGAGTGGATAGATTTTAGTTGGGGTAGTCGTTCAACATTCTACAAGAACAACTTACCATGGAGTATGATTTCTCTGAAATAATTTTTGTTGAGTGGATAGATTTTAGTTGGGATAGTCGTTCAACATTCTACAAGAACAACTTACCATGGAGTATGATTTCTCTGAAACCATGATAGATTTCAAATCGATCCTGACCAAGATGAGTCTGTGGTGTGAAATAATTTTTGTTGAGTGGATAGATTTTAGTTGGGGTAGTCGTTCAACATTCTACAAGAACAACTTACCATGGAGTATGATTTCTCTGAAACCATGATAGATGTCAAATCGATCCTGACCAAGATGAGTCTGTGGTGTGAAATAATTTTTGTTGAGTGGATAGATTTTAGTTGGGGTAGTCGTTCAACATTCTACAAGAACAACTTACCATGGAGTATGATTTCTCTGAAACCATGATAGATTTCAAATCGATCCTGACCAAGATGAGTCTGTGGTGTGAAATAATTTTTGTTGAGTGGATAGATTTTAGTTGGGGTAGTCGTTCAACATTCTACAAGAACAACGAGCCATGGAGTATGATTTCTCTGAAATAATTTTTGTTGAGTGGATAGATTTTAGTTGGGGTAGTCGTTCAACATTCTACAAGAACAACTTACCATGGAGTATGATTTCTCTGAAATAATTTTTGTTGAGTGGATAGATTTTAGTTGGGATAGTCGTTCAACATTCTACAAGAACAACTTACCATGGAGTATGATTTCTCTGAAACCATGATAGATGTCAAATCGATCCTGACCAAGATGAGTCTGTGGTGTGAAATAATTTTTGTTGAGTGGATAGATTTTAGTTGGGGTAGTCGTTCAACATTCTACAAGAACAACTTACCATGGAGTATGATTTCTCTGAAATAATTTTTGTTGAGTGGATAGATTTTAGTTGGGATAGTCGTTCAACATTCTACAAGAACAACTTACCATGGAGTATGATTTCTCTGAAACCATGATAGATTTCAAATCGATCCTGACCAAGATGAGTCTGTGGTGTGAAATAATTTTTGTTGAGTGGATAGATTTTAGTTGGGGTAGTCGTTCAACATTCTACAAGAACAACGAACCATGGAGTATGATTTCTCTGAAACCATGATAGATTTCAAATCGATCCTGACCAAGATGAGTCTGTGGTGTGAAATAATTTTTGTTGAGTGGATAGATTTTAGTTGGGGTAGTCGTTCAACATTCTACAAGAACAACTTACCATGGAGTATGATTTCTCTGAAATAATTTTTGTTGAGTGGATAGATTTTAGTTGGGGTAGTCGTTCAACATTCTACAAGAACAACTTACCATGGAGTATGATTTCTCTGAAACCATGATAGATGTCAAATCGATCCTGACCAAGATGAGTCTGTGGTGTGAAATAATTTTTGTTGAGTGGATAGATTTTAGTTGGGGTAGTCGTTCAACATTCTACAAGAACAACTTACCATGGAGTATGATTTCTCTGAAATAATTTTTGTTGAGTGGATAGATTTTAGTTGGGATAGTCGTTCAACATTCTACAAGAACAACTTACCATGGAGTATGATTTCTCTGAAACCATGATAGATGTCAAATCGATCCTGACCAAGATGAGTCTGTGGTGTGAAATAATTTTTGTTGAGTGGATAGATTTTAGTTGGGGTAGTCGTTCAACATTCTACAAGAACAACTTACCATGGAGTATGATTTCTCTGAAATAATTTTTGTTGAGTGGATAGATTTTAGTTGGGGTAGTCGTTCAACATTCTACAAGAACAACTTACCATGGAGTATGATTTCTCTGAAATAATTTTTGTTGAGTGGATAGATTTTAGTTGGGGTAGTCGTTCAACATTCTACAAGAACAACTTACCATGGAGTATGATTTCTCTGAAACCATGATAGATTTCAAATCGATCCTGACCAAGATGAGTCTGTGGTGTGAAATAATTTTTGTTGAGTGGATAGATTTTAGTTGGGATAGTCGTTCAACATTCTACAAGAACAACGAACCATGGAGTATGATTTCCCTGAAATAATTTTTGTTGAGTGGATAGATTTTAGTTGGGGTAGTCGTTCAACATTCTACAAGAACAACTTACCATGGAGTATGATTTCTCTGAAATAATTTTTGTTGAGTGGATAGATTTTAGTTGGGATAGTCGTTCAACATTCTACAAGAACAACTTACCATGGAGTATGATTTCTCTGAAACCATGATAGATTTCAAATCGATCCTGACCAAGATGAGTCTGTGGTGTGAAATAATTTTTGTTGAGTGGATAGATTTTAGTTGGGGTAGTCGTTCAACATTCTACAAGAACAACTTACCATGGAGTATGATTTCTCTGAAACCATGATAGATGTCAAATCGATCCTGACCAAGATGAGTCTGTGGTGTGAAATAATTTTTGTTGAGTGGATAGATTTTAGTTGGGGTAGTCGTTCAACATTCTACAAGAACAACTTACCATGGAGTATGATTTCTCTGAAACCATGATAGATTTCAAATCGATCCTGACCAAGATGAGTCTGTGGTGTGAAATAATTTTAGTTGAGTGGATAGATTTTAGTTGGGGTAGTCGTTCAACATTCTACAAGAACAACGAACCATGGAGTATGATTTCTCTGAAATAATTTTTGTTGAGTGGATAGATTTTAGTTGGGGTAGTCGTTCAACATTCTACAAGAACAACTTACAATGGAGTATGATTTCTCTGAAATAATTTTTGTTGAGTGGATAGATTTTAGTTGGGATAGTCGTTCAACATTCTACAAGAACAACTTACCATGGAGTATGATTTCTCTGAAACCATGATAGATGTCAAATCGATCCTGACCAAGATGAGTCTGTGGTGTGAAATAATTTTTGTTGAGTGGATAGATTTTAGTTGGGGTAGTCGTTCAACATTCTACAAGAACAACTTACCATGGAGTATGATTTCTCTGAAATAATTTTTGTTGAGTGGATAGATTTTAGTTGGGATAGTCGTTCAACATTCTACAAGAACAACTTACCATGGAGTATGATTTCTCTGAAACCATGATAGATTTCAAGTCGATCCTGACCAAGATGAGTCTGTGGTGTGAAATAATTTTTGTTGAGTGGATAGATTTTAGTTGGGGTAGTCGTTCAACATTCTACAAGAACAACGAACCATGGAGTATGATTTCTCTGAAACCATGATAGATTTCAAATCGATCCTGACCAAGATGAGTCTGTGGTGTGAAATAATTTTTGTTGAGTGGATAGATTTTAGTTGGGGTAGTCGTTCAACATTCTACAAGAACAACTTACCATGGAGTATGATTTCTCTGAAATAATTGTTGTTGAGTGGATAGATTTTAGTTGGGGTAGTCGTTCAACATTCTACAAGAACAACTTACTATGGAGTATGATTTCTCTGAAACCATGATAGATGTCAAATCGATCCTGACCAAGATGAGTCTGTGGTGTGAAATAATTTTTGTTGAGTGGATAGATTTTAGTTGGGGTAGTCGTTCAACATTCTACAAGAACAACTTACCATGGAGTATGATTTCTCTGAAATAATTTTTGTTGAGTGGATAGATTTTAGTTGGGATAGTCGTTCAACATTCTACAAGAACAACTTACCATGGAGTATGATTTCTCTGAAACCATGATAGATGTCAAATCGATCCTGACCAAGATGAGTCTGTGGTGTGAAATAATTTTTGTTGAGTGGATAGATTTTAGTTGGGGTAGTCGTTCAACATTCTACAAGAACAACTTACCATGGAGTATGATTTCTCTGAAATAATTTTTGTTGAGTGGATAGATTTTAGTTGGGGTAGTCGTTCAACATTCTACAAGAACAACTTACCATGGAGTATGATTTCTCTGAAATAATTTTTGTTGAGTGGATAGATTTTAGTTGGGGTAGTCGTTCAACATTCTACAAGAACAACTTACCATGGAGTATGATTTCTCTGAAACCATGATAGATTTCAAATCGATCCTGACCAAGATGAGTCTGTGGTGTGAAATAATTTTTGTTGAGTGGATAGATTTTAGTTGGGATAGTCGTTCAACATTCTACAAGAACAACGAACCATGGAGTATGATTTCCCTGAAATAATTTTTGTTGAGTGGATAGATTTTAGTTGGGGTAGTCGTTCAACATTCTACAAGAACAACTTACCATGGAGTATGATTTCTCTGAAATAATTTTTGTTGAGTGGATAGATTTTAGTTGGGATAGTCGTTCAACATTCTACAAGAACAACTTACCATGGAGTATGATTTCTCTGAAACCATGATAGATTTCAAATCGATCCTGACCAAGATGAGTCTGTGGTGTGAAATAATTTTTGTTGAGTGGATAGATTTTAGTTGGGGTAGTCGTTCAACATTCTACAAGAACAACTTACCATGGAGTATGATTTCTCTGAAATAATTTTTGTTGAGTATATAGATTTTAGTTGGGGTAGTCGTTCAACATTCTACAAGAACAACTTACCATGGAGTATGATTTCTCTGAAACCATGATAGATGTCAAATCGATCCTGACCAAGATGAGTCTGTGGTGTGAAATAATTTTTGTTGAGTGGATAGATTTTAGTTGGGGTAGTCGTTCAACATTCTACAAGAACAACTTACCATGGAGTATGATTTCTCTGAAATAATTTTTGTTGAGTGGATAGATTTTAGTTGGGATAGTCGTTCAACATTCTACAAGAACAACTTACCATGGAGTATGATTTCTCTGAAACCATGATAGATGTCAAATCGATCCTGACCAAGATGAGTCTGTGGTGTGAAATAATTTTTGTTGAGTGGATAAATTTTAGTTGGGGTAGTCGTTCAACATTCTACAAGAACAACTTACCATGGAGTATGATTTCTCTGAAATAATTTTTGTTGAGTGGATAGATTTTAGTTGGGGTAGTCGTTCAACATTCTACAAGAACAACTTACCATGGACTATGATTTTTCTGAAACCATGACCGATTTCAAATCGATCCTGACCAAGATGAGTCTGTGGTGTGAAATAATTTTTGTTGAGTAAATAGATTTTAGTTGGGGTAGTCGTTCAACATTCTACAAGAACAACTTACCATGGAGTATGATTTCTCTGAAATAATTTTTGTTGAGTGGATAGATTTTAGTTGGGGTAGTCGTTCAACATTCTACAAGAACAACTTACCATGGAGTATGATTTCTCTGAAACCATGATAGATTTCAAATCGATCCTGACCAAGATGAGTCTGTGGTGTGAAATAATTTTTGTTGAGTGGATAGATTTTAGTTGGGGTAGTCGTTCAACATTCTACAAGAACAACGAACCATGGAGTATGATTTCTCTGAAATAATTTTTGTTGAGTGGATAGATTTTAGTTGGGGTAGTCGTTCAACATTCTACAAGAACAACTTACCATGGAGTATGATTTCTCTGAAATAATTTTTGTTGAGTGGATAGATTTTAGTTGGGATAGTCGTTCAACATTCTACAAGAACAACTTACCATGGAGTATGATTTCTCTGAAACCATGATAGATGTCAAATCGATCCTGACCAAGATGAGTCTGTGGTGTGAAATAATTTTTGTTGAGTGGATAGATTTTAGTTGGGGTAGTCGTTCAACATTCTACAAGAACAACTTACCATGGAGTATGATTTCTCTGAAATAATTTTTGGTGAGTGGATAGATTTTAGTTGGGATAGTCGTTCAACATTCTACAAGAACAACTTACCATGGAGTATGATTTCTCTGAAACCATGATAGATTTCAAATCGATCCTGACCAAGATGAGTCTGTGGTGTGAAATAATTTTTGTTGAGTGGATAGATTTTAGTTGGGGTAGTCGTTCAACATTCTACAAGAACAACTTACCATGGAGTATGATTTCTCTGAAACCATGATAGATGTCAAATCGATCCTGACCAAGATGAGTCTGTGGTGTGAAATAATTTTTGTTGAGTGGATAGATTTTAGTTGGGGTAGTCGTTCAACATTCTACAAGAACAACTTACCATGGAGTATGATTTCTCTGAAATAATTTTTGTTGAGTGGATAGATTTTAGTTGGGATAGTCGTTCAACATTCTACAAGAACAACTTACCATGGAGTATGATTTCTCTGAAACCATGATAGATTTCAAATCGATCCTGACCAAGATGAGTCTGTGGTGTGAAATAATTTTTGTTGAGTGGATAGATTTTAGTTGGGATAGTCGTTCAACATTCTACAAGAACAACTTACCATGGAGTATGATTTCTCTGAAATAATTTTTGTTGAGTGGATAGATTTTAGTTGGGATAGTCGTTCAACATTCTACAAGAACAACTTACCATGGAGTATGATTTCTCTGAAATAATTTTTGTTGAGTGGATAGATTTTAGTTGGGGTAGTCGTTCAACATTCTACAAGAACAACTTACCATGGAGTATGATTTCTCTGAAATAATTTTTGTTGAGTGGATAGATTTTAGTTGGGGTAGTCGTTCAACATTCTACAAGAACAACTTACCATGGAGTATGATTTCTCTGAAACCATGATAGATTTCAAATCGATCCTGACCAAGATGAGTCTGTGGTGTGAAATAATTTTTGTTGAGTGGATAGATTTTAGTTGGGGTAGTCGTTCAACATTCTACAAGAACAACTTACCATGGAGTATGATTTCTCTGAAACCATGATAGATGTCAAATCGATCCTGACCAAGATGAGTCTGTGGTGTGAAATAATTTTTGTTGAGTGGATAGATTTTAGTTGGGGTAGTCGTTCAACATTCTACAAGAACAACTTACCATGGAGTATGATTTCTCTGAAACCATGATAGATTTCAAATCGATCCTGACCAAGATGAGTCTGTGGTGTGAAATAATTTTTGTTGAGTGGATAGATTTTAGTTGGGATAGTCGTTCAACATTCTACAAGAACAACTTACCATGGAGTATGATTTCTCTGAAATAATTTTTGTTGAGTGGATAGATTTTAGTTGAGGTAGTCGTTCAACATTCTACAAGAACAACTTACCATGGAGTATGATTTCTCTGCAACCATGATAGACTTCAAATCGATCCTGACTAAGATGAGTCTGTGGTGTGAAATAATTTTTGTTGAGTGGATAGATTTTAGTTGGGATAGTCGTTCAACATTCTACAAGAACAACGAACCATGGAGTATGATTTCTCTGAAATAATTTTTGTTGAGTGGATAGATTTTAGTTGGGGTAGTCGTTCAACATTCTACAAGAACAACTTACCATGGAGTATGATTTCTCTGAAACCATGATAGATGTCAAATCGATCCTGACCAAGATGAGTCTGTGGTGTGAAATAATTTTTGTTGAGTGGATAGATTTTAGTTGGGGTAGTCGTTCAACATTCTACAAGAACAACTTACCATGGAGTATGATTTCTCTGAAATAATTTTTGTTGAGTGGATAGATTTTAGTTGGGGTAGTCGTTCAACATTCTACAAGAACAACTTACCATGGAGTATGATTTCTCTGCAACCATGATAGACTTCAAATCGATCCTGACTAAGATGAGTCTGTGGTGTGAAATAATTTTTGTTGAGTGGATAGATTTTAGTTGGGATAGTCGTTCAACATTCTACAAGAACAACTTACCATGGAGTATGATTTCTCTGAAATAATTTTTGTTGAGTGGATAGATTTTAGTTGGGGTAGTCGTTCAACATTCTACAAGAACAACTTACCATGGAGTATGATTTCTCTGAAACCATGATAGATGTCAAATCGATCCTGACCAAGATGAGTCTGTGGTGTGAAATAATTTTTGTTGAGTGGATAGATTTTAGTTGGGGTAGTCGTTCAACATTCTACAAGAACAACTTACCATGGAGTATGATTTCTCTGAAACCATGATAGATTTCAAATCGATCCTGACCAAGATGAGTCTGTGGTGTGAAATAATTTTTGTTGAGTGGATAGATTTTAGTTGGGGTAGTCGTTCAACATTCTACAAGAACAACTTACCATGGAGTATGATTTCTCTGAAATAATTTTTGTTGAGTGGATAGATTTTAGTTGGGATAGTCGTTCAACATTCTACAAGAACAACTTACCATGGAGTATGATTTCTCTGAAACCATGATAGATTTCAAATCGATCCTGACCAAGATGAGTCTGTGGTGTGAAATAATTTTTGTTGAGTGGATAGATTTTAGTTGGGATAGTCGTTCAACATTCTACAAGAACAACTTACCATGGAGTATGATTTCTCTGAAATAATTTTTGTTGAGTGGATAGATTTTAGTTGGGATAGTCGTTCAACATTCTACAAGAACAACTTACCATGGAGTATGATTTCTCTGAAATAATTTTTGTTGAGTGGATAGATTTTAGTTGGGGTAGTCGTTCAACATTCTACAAGAACAACTTACCATGGAGTATGATTTCTCTGAAATAATTTTTGTTGAGTGGATAGATTTTAGTTGGGGTAGTCGTTCAACATTCTACAAGAACAACTTACCATGGAGTATGATTTCTCTGAAACCATGATAGATTTCAAATCGATCCTGACCAAGATGAGTCTGTGGTGTGAAATAATTTTTGTTGAGTGGATAGATTTTAGTTGGGGTAGTCGTTCAACATTCTACAAGAACAACTTACCATGGAGTATGATTTCTCTGAAACCATGATAGATGTCAAATCGATCCTGACCAAGATGAGTCTGTGGTGTGAAATAATTTTTGTTGAGTGGATAGATTTTAGTTGGGGTAGTCGTTCAACATTCTACAAGAACAACTTACCATGGAGTATGATTTCTCTGAAACCATGATAGATTTCAAATCGATCCTGACCAAGATGAGTCTGTGGTGTGAAATAATTTTTGTTGAGTGGATAGATTTTAGTTGGGATAGTCGTTCAACATTCTACAAGAACAACTTACCATGGAGTATGATTTCTCTGAAATAATTTTTGTTGAGTGGATAGATTTTAGTTGAGGTAGTCGTTCAACATTCTACAAGAACAACTTACCATGGAGTATGATTTCTCTGCAACCATGATAGACTTCAAATCGATCCTGACTAAGATGAGTCTGTGGTGTGAAATAATTTTTGTTGAGTGGATAGATTTTAGTTGGGATAGTCGTTCAACATTCTACAAGAACAACGAACCATGGAGTATGATTTCTCTGAAATAATTTTTGTTGAGTGGATAGATTTTAGTTGGGGTAGTCGTTCAACATTCTACAAGAACAACTTACCATGGAGTATGATTTCTCTGAAACCATGATAGATGTCAAATCGATCCTGACCAAGATGAGTCTGTGGTGTGAAATAATTTTTGTTGAGTGGATAGATTTTAGTTGGGGTAGTCGTTCAACATTCTACAAGAACAACTTACCATGGAGTATGATTT
Source organism: Xylota sylvarum (assembly GCA_905220385.1). Classification (NCBI taxonomy): domain Eukaryota; kingdom Metazoa; phylum Arthropoda; class Insecta; order Diptera; family Syrphidae; genus Xylota; species Xylota sylvarum. The sequence goes on from CAJMZQ010000091.1 coordinate 438,009, forward strand.
CTCTGAAATAATTTTTGTTGAGTGGATAGATTTTAGTTGGGGTAGTCGTTCAACATTCTACAAGAACAACTTACCATGGAGTATGATTTCTCTGCAACCATGATAGACTTCAAATCGATCCTGACTAAGATGAGTCTGTGGTGTGAAATAATTTTTGTTGAGTGGATAGATTTTAGTTGGGATAGTCGTTCAACATTCTACAAGAACAACTTACCATGGAGTATGATTTCTCTGAAATAATTTTTGTTGAGTGGATAGATTTTAGTTGGGGTAGTCGTTCAACATTCTACAAGAACAACTTACCATGGAGTATGATTTCTCTGAAACCATGATAGATGTCAAATCGATCCTGACCAAGATGAGTCTGTGGTGTGAAATAATTTTTGTTGAGTGGATAGATTTTAGTTGGGGTAGTCGTTCAACATTCTACAAGAACAACTTACCATGGAGTATGATTTCTCTGAAACCATGATAGATTTCAAATCGATCCTGACCAAGATGAGTCTGTGGTGTGAAATAATTTTTGTTGAGTGGATAGATTTTAGTTGGGGTAGTCGTTCAACATTCTACAAGAACAACTTACCATGGAGTATGATTTCTCTGAAATAATTTTTGTTGAGTGGATAGATTTTAGTTGGGGTAGTCGTTCAACATTCTACAAGAACAACTTACCATGGAGTATGATTTCTCTGAAACCATGATAGATGTCAAATCGATCCTGACCAAGATGAGTCTGTGGTGTGAAATAATTTTTGTTGAGTGGATAGATTTTAGTTGGGGTAGTCGTTCAACATTCTACAAGAACAACTTACCATGGAGTATGATTTCTCTGAAACCATGATAGATTTCAAATCGATCCTGACCAAGATGAGTCTGTGGTGTGAAATAATTTTTGTTGAGTGGATAGATTTTAGTTGGGGTAGTCGTTCAACATTCTACAAGAACAACTTACCATGGAGTATGATTTCTCTGAAATAATTTTTGTTGAGTGGATAGATTTTAGTTGGGGTAGTCGTTCAACATTCTACAAGAACAACTTACCATGGAGTATGATTTCTCTGAAATAATTTTTGTTGAGTGGATAGATTTTAGTTGGGATAGTCGTTCAACATTCTACAAGAACAACTTACCATGGAGTATGATTTCTCTGAAACCATGATAGATGTCAAATCGATCCTGACCAAGATGAGTCTGTGGTGTGAAATAATTTTTGTTGAGTGGATAGATTTTAGTTGGGGTAGTCGTTCAACATTCTACAAGAACAACTTACCATGGAGTATGATTTCTCTGAAACCATGATAGATGTCAAATCGATCCTGACCAAGATGAGTCTGTGGTGTGAAATAATTTTTGTTGAGTGGATAGATTTTAGTTGGGGTAGTCGTTCAACATTCTACAAGAACAACGAACCATGGAGTATGATTTCTCTGAAATAATTTTTGTTGAGTGGATAGATTTTAGTTGGGGTAGTCGTTCAACATTCTACAAGAACAACTTACCATGGAGTATGATTTCTCTGAAATAATTTTTGTTGAGTGGATAGATTTTAGTTGGGGTAGTCGTTCAACATTCTACAAGAACAACTTACCATGGAGTATGATTTCTCTGAAACCATGATAGATTTCAAATCGAGCCTGACCAAGATGAGTCTGTGGTGTGAAATAATTTTTGTTGAGTGGATAGATTTTAGTTGGGGTAGTCGTTCAACATTCTACAAGAACAACTTACCATGGAGTATGATTTCTCTGAAACCATGATAGATTTCAAATCGATCCTGACCAAGATGAGTCTGTGGTGTGAAATAATTTTTGTTGAGTGGATAGATTTTAGTTGGGGTAGTCGTTCAACATGGGGTATGACTTCTCTGAAATAATTTTTGTTGAGTGGATAGATTTTAGTTGGGATAGTCGTTCAACATTCTACAAGAACAACTTACCATGGAGTATGATTTCTCTGAAATAATTTTTGTTGAGTGGATATATTTTAGTTGGGGTAGTCGTTCAACATTCTACAAGACCAACTTACCATGGAGTATGATTTCTCTGAAACCATGATAGATTTCAAATCGATCCTGACCAAGATGAGTCTGTGGTGTGAAATAATTTTTGTTGACTGGATAGATTTTAGTTGGGGTAGTCCTTCAACATTCTACAAGAACAACTTACCATGGAGTATGATTTCTCTGAAATAATTTTTGTTGAGTGGATAGATTTTAGTTGGGGTAGTCGTTCAACATTCTACAAGAACAACTTACCATGGAGTATGATTTCTCTGAAACCATGATAGATGTCAAATGGATCCTGACCAAGATGAGTCTGTGGTGTGAAATAATTTTTGTTGAGTGGATAGATTTTAGTTGGGGTAGTCGTTCAACATTCTACAAGAACAACTTACCATGGAGTATGATTTCTCTGAAACCATGATAGATGTCAAATCGATCCTGACCAAGATGAGTCTGTGGTGTGAAATAATTTTTGTTGAGTGGATAGATTTTAGTTGGGGTAGTCGTTCAACATTCTACAAGAACAACTTACCATGGAGTATGATTTCTCTGAAATAATTTTTGTTGAGTGGATAGATTTTAGTTGGGGTAGTCGTTCAACATTCTACAAGAACAACTTACCATGGAGTATGATTTCTCTGAAATAATTTTTGTTGAGTGAATAGATTTTAGTTGGGGTAGTCGTTCTACATTCTACAAGAACAACTTACCATGGAGTATGATTTCTCTGAAACCATGATAGATTTCAAATCGATCCTGACCAAGATGAGTCTGTGGTGTGAAATAATTTTTGTTGAGTGGATAGATTTTAGTTGGGATAGTCGTTCAACATTCTACAAGAACAACTTACCATGGAGTATGATTTCTCTGAAATAATTTTTGTTGAGTGGATAGATTTTAGTTGGGATAGTCGTTCAACATTCTACAAGAACAACTTACCATGGAGTATGATTTCTCTGAAATAATTTTTGTTGAGTGGATAGATTTTAGTTGGGATAGTCGTTCAACATTCTACAAGAACAACTTACCATGGAGTATGATTTCTCTGAAATAATTTTTGTTGAGTGGATAGATTTTAGTTGGGGTAGTCGTTCAACATTCTACAAGAACAACTTACCATGGAGTATGATTTCTCTGAAAATATGATAGATTTCAAATCGATCCTGACCAAGATGATTCTGTGGTGTGAAATAATTTTTGTTGAGTGGATAGATTTTAGTTGGGGTAGTCGTTCAACATTCTACAAGAACAACGAACCATGGAGTATGATTTCCCTGAAATAATTTTTGTTGAGTGGATAGATTTTAGTTGGGGTAGTCGTTCAACATTCTACAAGAACAACTTACCATGGAGTATGATTTCTCTGAAATAATTTTTGTTGAGTGGATAGATTTTAGTTGGGGTAGTCGTTCAACATTCTACAAGAACAACTTACCATGGAGTATGATTTCTCTGAAATAATTTTTGTTGAGTGGATAGATTTTAGTTGGGATAGTCGTTCAACATTCTACAAGAACAACTTACCATGGAGTATGATTTCTCTGAAACCATGATAGATGTCAAATCGATCCTGACCAAGATGAGTCTGTGGTGTGAAATAATTTTTGTTGAGTGGATAGATTTTAGTTGGGGTAGTCGTTCAACATTCTACAAGAACAACTTACCATGGAGTATGATTTCTCTGAAACCATGATAGATTTCAAATCGATCCTGACCAAGATGAGTCTGTGGTGTGAAATAATTTTTGTTGAGTGAATAGATTTTAGTTGGGATAGTCGTTCAACATTCTACAAGAACAACTTACCATGGAGTATGATTTCTCTGAAATAATTTTTGTTGAGTGGATAGATTTTAGTTGGGATAGTCGTTCAACATTCTACAAGAACAACTTACCATGGAGTATGATTTCTCTGAAACCATGATAGATGTCAAATCGATCCTGACCAAGATGAGTCTGTGGTGTGAAATAATTTTTGTTGAGTGGATAGATTTTAGTTGGGGTAGTCGTTCAACATTCTACAAGAACAACGAACCATGGAGTATGATTTCTCTGAAATAATTTTTGTTGAGTGGATAGATTTTAGTTGGGGTAGTCGTTCAACATTCTACAAGAACAACTTACCATGGAGTATGATTTCTCTGAAATAATTTTTGTTGAGTGGATAGATTTTAGTTGGGGTAGTCGTTCAACATTCTACAAGAACAACTTACCATGGAGTATGATTTCTCTGAAACCATGATAGATGTCAAATCGATCCTGACCAATATGAGTCTGTGGTGTGAAATAATTTTTGTTGAGTGGATAGATTTTAGTTGGGGTAGTCGTTCAACATTCTACAAGAACAACTTACCATGGAGTATGATTTCTCTGAAATAATTTTTGTTGAGTGGATAGATTTTAGTTGGGGTAGTCGTTCAACATTCTACAAGAACAACTTACCATGGAGTATGATTTCTCTGAAACCATGATAGATTTCAAATCGATCCTGACCAAGATGAGTCTGTGGTGTGAAATAATTTTTGCTGAGTGGATAGATTTTAGTTGGGATAGTCGTTCAACATTCTACAAGAACAACTTACCATGGAGTATGATTTCTCTGAAACCATGATAGATGTCAAATCGATCCTGACCAAGATGAGTCTGTGGTGTGAAATAATTTTTGTTGAGTGGATAGATTTTAGTTGGGGTAGTCGTTCAACATGGGGTATGACTTCTCTGAAATAATTTTTGTTGAGTGGATAGATTTTAGTTGGGATGGTCGTTCAACATTCTACAAGAACAACTTACCATGGAGTATGATTTCTCTGAAATAATTTTTGTTGAGTGGATAGATTTTAGTTGGGGTAGTCGTTCAACATTCTACAAGAACAACTTACCATGGAGTATGATTTCTCTGAAACCATGATAGATTTCAAATCGATCCTGACCAAGATGAGTCTGTGGTGTGAAATAATTTTTGTTGAGTGGATAGATTTTAGTTGGGGTAGTCGTTCAACATTCTACAAGAACAACTTACCATGGAGTATGATTTCTCTGAAACCATGATAGATGTCAAATCGATCCTGAACAAGATGAGTCTGTGGTGTGAAATAAGTTTTGTTGAGTGGATAGATATTAGTTGGGGTAGTCGTTCAACATTCTACAAGAACAACTTACCATGGAGTATGATTTCTCTGAAATAATTTTTGTTGAGTGGATAGATTTTAGTTGGGATAGTCGTTCAACATTCTACAAGAACAACTTACCATGGAGTATGATTTCTCTGAAATAATTTTTGTTGAGTGGATAGATTTTAGTTGGGGTAGTCGTTCAACATTCTACAAGAACAACTTACCATGGAGTATGATTTCTCTGAAATAATTTTTGTTGAGTGGATAGATTTTAGTTGGGATAGTCGTTCAACATTCTACAAGAACAACTTACCATGGAGTATGATTTCTCTGAAACCATGATAGATGTCAAATCGATCCTGACCAAGATGAGTCTGTGGTGTGAAATAATTTTGTTGAGTGGATAGATTTTAGTTGGGGTAGTCGTTCAACATTCTACAAGAACAACTTACCATGGAGTATGATTTCTCTGAAACCATGATATATTTCAAATCGATCCGGACCAAGATGAGTCTGTGGTGTGAAATAATTTTTGTTGAGTGAATAGATTTTAGTTGGGGTAGTCGTTCAACATTCTACAAGAACAACGAACCATGGAGTATGATTTCTCTGAAACCATGATAGATTTCAAATCGATCCTGACCAAGATGAGTCTGTGGTGTGAAATAATTTTTGTTGAGTGAATAGATTTTAGTTGGGGTAGTCGTTCAACATTCTACAAGAACAACTTACCATGGATTATGATTTCTCTGAAATAATTTTTGTTGAGTGGATAGATTTTAGTTGGGGTAGTCGTTCAACATTCTACAAGAACAACTTACCATGGAGTATGATTTCTCTGAAACCATGATAGATTTCAAATCGATCCTGACCAAGATGAGTCTGTGGTGTGAAATAATTTTTGTTGAGTGGATAGATTTTAGTTGGGGTAGTCGTTCAACATTCTACAAGAACAACGAACCATGGAGTATGATTTCTCTGAAATAATTTTTGTTGAGTGGATAGATTTTAGTTGAGGTAGTCGTTCAACATTCTACAAGAACAACTTACCATGGAGTATGATTTCTCTGAAATAATTTTTGTTGAGTGGATAGATTTTAGTTGGGATAGTCGTTCAACATTCTACAAGAACAACTTACCATGGAGTATGATTTCTCTGAAATAATTTTTGTTGAGTGGATAGATTTTAGTTGGGGTAGTCGTTCAACATTCTACAAGAACAACTTACCATGGAGTATGATTTCTCTGAAATAATTTTTGTTGAGTGGATAGATTTTAGTTGGGATAGTCGTTCAACATTCTACAAGAACAACTTACCATGGAGTATGATTTCTCTGAAACCATGATAGATGTCAAATCGATCCTGACCAAGATGAGTCTGTGGTGTGAAATAATTTTTGTTGAGTGGATAGATTTTAGTTGGGGTAGTCGTTCAACATTCTACAAGAACAACTTACCATGGAGTATGATTTCTCTGAAATAATTTTTGTTGAGTGGATAGATTTTAGTTATGATAGTCGTTCAACATTCTACAAGAACAACTTACCATGGAGTATGATTTCTCTGAAATAATTTTTGTTGAGTGGATAGATTTTAGTTGGGATAGTCGTTCAACATTCTACAAGAACAACTTACCATGGAGTATGATTTCTCTGAAACCATGATAGATGTCAAATCGATCCTGACCAAGATGAGTCTGTGGTGTGAAATAATTTTTGTTGAGTGGATAGATTTTAGTTGGGGTAGTCGTTCAACATTCTACAAGAACAACGAACCATGGAGTATGATTTCTCTGAAATAATTTTTGTTGAGTGGATAGATTTTAGTTGGGGTAGTCGTTCAACATTCTACAAGAACAACTTACCATGGAGTATGATTTCTCTGAAATAATTTTTGTTGAGTGGATAGATTTTAGTTGGGATAGTCGTTCAACATTCTACAAGAACAACTTACCATGGAGTATGATTTCTCTGAAACCATGATAGATGTCAAATCGATCCTGACCAAGATGAGTCTGTGGTGTGAAATAATTTTTGTTGAGTGGATAGATTTTAGTTGGGGTAGTCGTTCAACATTCTACAAGAACAACTTACCATTTAGTATGATTTCTCTGAAATAATTTTTGTTGAGTGGATAGATTTTAGTTGGGGTAGTCGTTCAACATTCTACAAGAACAACTTACCATGGAGTATGATTTCTCTGAAACCATGATAGATGTCAAATCGATCCTGACCAAGATGAGTCTGTGGTGTGAAATAATTTTTGTTGAGTGGATAGATTTTAGTTGGGGTAGTCGTTCAACATTCTACAAGAACAACTTACCATGGAGTATGATTTCTCTGAAATAATTTTTGTTGAGTGGATAGATTTTAGTTGGGGTAGTCGTTCAACATTCTACAAGAACAACTTACCATGGAGTATGATTTCTCTGAAACCATGATAGATTTCAAATCGATCCTGACCAAGATGAGTCTGTGGTGTGAAATAATTTTTGTTGAGTGGATAGATTTTAGTTGGGGTAGTCGTTCAACATTCTACAAGAACAACTTACCATGGAGTATGATTTCTCTGAAATAATTTTTGTTGAGTGGATAGATTTTAGTTGGGGTAGTCGTTCAACATTCTACAAGAACAACTTACCATGGAGTATGATTTCTCTGAAATAATTTTTGTTGAGTGGATAGATTTTAGTTGGGGTAGTCGTTCAACATTCTACAAGAACAACTTACCATGGAGTATGATTTCTCTGAAACCATGATAGATTTCAAATCGATCCTGACCAAGATGAGTCTGTGGTGTGAAATAATTTTTGTTGAGTGGATAGATTTTAGTTGGGATAGTCGTTCAACATTCTACAAGAACAACTTACTATGGAGTATGATTTCTCTGAAACCATGATAGATTTCAAATCGATCCTGACCAAGATGAGTCTGTGGTGTGAAATAACTTTTGTTGAGTGGATAGATTTTAGTTGGGGTAGTCGTTCAACATTTTACAAGAACAACGAACCATGGAGTATGATTTCTCTGAAACCATGATAGATTTCAAATCGATCCTGACCAAGATGAGTCTGTGGTGTGAAATAAGTTTTGTTGAGTGGATAGATATTAGTTGGGGTAGTCGTTCAACATTCTACAAGAACAACTTACCATGGAGTATGATTTCTCTGAAATAATTTTTGTTGAGTGGATAGATTTTAGTTGGGATAGTCGTTCAACATTCTACAAGAACAACTTGAAATGGAGTAAAATTTCTCTGAAATAATTTTTGTTGAGTGGATAGATTTTAGTTAGGGGTAGTCGTTCAACATTCTACAAGAACAACTTACCATGGAGTATGATTTCTCTGAAATAATTTTTGTTGAGTGGATAGATTTTAGTTGGGGTAGTCGTTCAACATTCTACAAGAACAACTTACCATGGAGTATGATTTCTCTGAAATAATTTTTGTTGAGTGGATAGATTTTAGTTGGGATAGTCGTTCAACATTCTACAAGAACAACTTGAAATGGAGTAAAATTTCTCTGAAATAATTTTTGTTGAGTGGATAGATTTTAGTTAGGGGTAGTCGTTCAACATTCTACAACAACAACTTACCATGGAGTATGATTTCTCTGAAATAATTTTTGTTGAGTGGATAGATTTTAGTTGGGGTAGTCGTTCAACATTCTACAAGAACAACTTACCATGGAGTATGATTTCTCTGAAATAATTTTTGTTGAGTGGATAGATTTTAGTTGGGATAGTCGTTCAACATTCTACAAGAACAACTTATCATGGAGTATGATTTCTCTGAAACCATGATAGATTTCAAATCGATCCTGACCAAGATGAGTCTGTGGTGTGAAATAATTTTTGTTGAGTGGATAGATTTTATTTGGGGTAGTCGTTCAACATTCTACAAGAACAACGAACCATGGAGTATGATTTCTCTGAAATAATTTTTGTTGAGTGGATAGATTTTAGTTGGGGTAGTCGTTCAACATTCTACAAGAACAACTTACCATGGAGTATGATTTCTCTGAAATAATTTTTGTTGAGTGGATAGATTTTAGTTGGGATAGTCGTTCAACATTCTACAAGAACAACTTACCATGGAGTATGATTTCTCTGAAATAATTTTTGTTGAGTGGATAGATTTTAGTTGGGGTAGTCGTTCAACATTCTACAAGAACAACTTACCATGGAGTATGATTTCTCTGAAACCATGATAGATTTCAAATCCATCCTGACCAAGATGAGTCTGTGGTGTGAAATAATTTTTGTTGAGTGGATAGATTTTAGTTGGGGTAGTCGTTCAACATTCTACAAGAACAACTTACCATGGAGTATGATTTCTCTGAAATAATTTTTGTTGAGTGGATAGATTTTAATTGGGGTAGTCGTTCAACATTCTACAGTATGATTTCTCTGAAACCATGATAGATGTCAAATCGATCCTGACCAAGATGAGTCTGTGGTGTGAAATAATTTTTGTTGAGTGGATAGATTTTAGTTGGGGTAGTCGTTCAACATTCTACAAGAACAACTTACCATGGAGTATGATTTCTCTGAAATAATTTTTGTTGAGTGGATAGATTTTAGTTGGGGTAGTCGTTCAACATTCTACAAGAACAACTTACCATGGAGTATGATTTCTCTGAAACCATGATAGATTTCAAATCGATCCTGACCAAGATGAGTCTGTGGTGTGAAATAATTTTTGTTGAGTGGATAGATTTTAGTTGGGGTAGTCGTTCAACATTCTACAAGAACAACTTACCATGGAGTATGATTTCTCTGAAATAATTTTTGTTGAGTGGATAGATTTTAGTTGGGGTAGTCGTTCAACATTCTACAAGCACAACTTACCATGGAGTATGATTTCTCTGAAATAATTTTTGTTGAGTGGATAGATTTTAGTTGGGGTAGTCGTTCAACATTCTACAAGAACAACTTACCATGGAGTATGATTTCTCTGAAACCATGATAGATTTCAAATCGATCCTGACCAAGATGAGTCTGTGGTGTGAAATAATTTTTGTTGAGTGGATAGATTTTAGTTGGGATAGTCGTTCAACATTCTACAAGAACAACTTACCATGGAGTATGATTTCTCTGAAACCATGATAGATTTCAAATCGATCCTGACCAAGATGAGTCTGTGGTGTGAAATAACTTTTGTTGAGTGGATAGATTTTAGTTGGGGTAGTCGTTCAACATTTTACAAGAACAACGAACCATGGAGTATGTTTTCTCTGAAACCATGATAGATTTCAAATCGATCCTGACCAAGATGAGTCTGTGGTGTGAAATAAGTTTTGTTGAGTGGATAGATATTAGTTGGGGTAGTCGTTCAACATTCTACAAGAACAACGTACCATGGAGTATGATTTCTCTGAAAAAATTTTTGTTGAGTGGATAGATTTTAGTTGGGATAGTCGTTCAACATTCTACAAGAACAACTTGAAATGGAGTAAAATTTCTCTGAAATAATTTTTGTTGAGTGGATAGATTTTAGTTAGGGGTAGTCGTTCAACATTCTACAAGAACAACTTACCATGGAGTATGATTTCTCTGAAATAATTTTTGTTGAGTGGATAGATTTTAGTTGGGGTAGTCGTTCAACATTCTACAAGAACAACTTACCATGGAGTATGATTTCTCTGAAACCATGATAGATTTCAAATCGATCCTGACCAAAATGAGTCTGTGGTGTGAAATAATTTTTGTTGAGTGGATAGATTTTAGTTGGGGTAGTCGTTCAACATTCTACAAGAACAACGAACCATGGAGTATGATTTCTCTGAAATAATTTTTGTTGAGTGGATAGATTTTAGTTGGGGTAGTCGTTCAACATTCTACAAGAACAACTTACCATGGAGTATGATTTCTCTGAAATAATTTTTGTTGAGTGGATAGATTTTAGTTGGGGTAGTCGTTCAACATTCTACAAGAACAACTTACCATGGAGTATGATTTCTCTGAAACCATGATAGATGTCAAATCGATCCTGACCAAGATGAGTCTGTGGTGTGAAATAATTTTTGTTGAGTGGATAGATTTTAGTTGGGGTAGTCGTTCAACATTCTACAAGAACAACGAACCATGGAGTATGATTTCTCTGAAATAATTTTTGTTGAGTGGATAGATTTTAGTTGGGGTAGTCGTTCAACATTCTACAAGAACAACTTACCATGGAGTATGATTTCTCTGAAATAATTTTTGTTGAGTGGATAGATTTTAGTTGGGATAGTCGTTCAACATTCTACAAGAACAACTTACCATGGAGTATGATTTCTCTGAAACCATGATAGATGTCAAATCGATCCTGACCAAGATGAATCTGTGGTGTGAAATAATTTTTGTTGAGTGGATAGATTTTAGTTGGAGTAGTCGTTCAACATTCTACAAGAACAACTTACCATGGAGTATGATTTCTCTGAAACCATGATATATTTCAAATCGATCCGGACCAAGATGAGTCTGTGGTGTGAAATAATTTTTGTTGAGTGAATAGATTTTAGTTGGGGTAGTCGTTAAACATTCTACAAGAACAACGAACCATGGAGTATGATTTCTCTGAAACCATGATAGATTTCAAATCGATCCTGACCAAGATGAGTCTGTGGTGTGAAATAATTTTTGTTGAGTGAATAGATTTTAGTTGGGGTAGTCGTTCAACATTCTACAAGAACAACTTACCATGGATTATGATTTCTCTGAAATAATTTTTGTTGAGTGGATAGATTTTAGTTGGGGTATTCGTTCAACATTCTACAAGAACAACTTACCATGGAGTATGATTTCTCTGAAACCATGATAGATTTCAAATCGATTCTGACCAAGATGAGTCTGTGGTGTGAAATAATTTTTGTTGAGTAGATAGATTTTAGTTGGGGTAGTCGTTCAACATTCTACAAGAACAACTTACCATGGAGTATGATTTCTCTGAAACCATGATAGATGTCAAATCGATCCTGACCAAGATGAGTCTGTGGTGTGAAATAATTTTTGTTGAGTGGATAGATTTTAGTTGGGGTAGTCGTTCAACATTTTACAAGAACAACGAACCATGGAGTATGATTTCTCTGAAATAATTTTTGTTGAGTGGATAGATTTTAGTTGGGATAGTCGTTCAACATTCTACAAGAACAACTTACCATGGAGTATGATTTCTCTGAAATAATTTTTGTTGAGTGGATAGATTTTAGTTGGGGTAGTCGTTCAACATTCTACAAGAACAACTTACCATGGAGTATGATTTCTCTGAAACCATGATATATTTCAAATCGATCCTGACCAAGATGAGTCTGTGGTGTGAAATAATTTTTGTTGAGTGAATAGATTTTAGTTCGGGTAGTCGTTCAACATTCTACAAGAACAACGAACCATGGAGTATGATTTCTCTGAAACCATGATAGATTTCAAATCGATCCTGACCAAGATGAGTCTGTGGTGTGAAATAATTTTTGTTGAGTGAATAGATTTTAGTTGGGGTAGTCGTTCAACATTCTACAAGAACAACTTACCATGGATTATGATTTCTCTGAAATAATTTTTGTTGAGTGGATAGATTTTAGTTGGGATAGTCGTTCAACATTCTACAAGAATAACTTGAAATGGAGTATGATTTATCTGAAATAATTTTTGTTGAGTGGATAGATTTTAGTTGGTGTAGTCGTTCAACATTCTACAAGAACAACTTACCATGGAGTATGATTTCTCTGAAACCATGATAGATTTCAAATCGATCCTGACCAAGATGAGTCTGTGGTGTGAAATAACTTTTGTTGAGTGGATAGATTTTAGTTGGGGTAGTCGTTCAACATTTTACAAGAACAACGAACCATGGAGTATGATTTCTCTGAAACCATGATAGATTTCAAATCGATCCTGACCAAGAGGAGTCTGTGGTGTGAAATAATTTTTCTTGAGTGGATAGATATTAGTTGGGGTAGTCGTTCAACATTCTACAAGAACAACTTACCATGGAGTATGATTTCTCTGAAATAATTTTTGTTGAGTGGATAGATTTTAGTTGGGATAGTCGTTCAACATTCTACAAGAACAACTTGAAATGGAGTATAATTTCTCTGAAATAATTTTTGTTGAGTGGGTAGATTTTAGTTAGGGGTAGTCGTTCAACATTCTACAAGAACAACTTACCATGGAGTATGATTTCTCTGAAACCATGATAGATTTCAAATCGATCCTGACCAAGATGAGTCTGTGGTGTGAAATAATTTTTGTTGAGTGGATAGATTTTAGTTAGGGGTAGTCGTTCATCATTCTACCAGAACAACGAACCATTTAGTATGATTTCTCTGAAACCATGATAGATTTCAAATCGATCCTGACCAAGATGAGTCTGTGGTGTGAAATAATTTTTGTTGAGTGGATAGATTTTAGTTGGGGTAGTCGTTCAACATTCTACAAGAACAACTTACCATGGAGTATGATTTCTCTGAAATAATTTTTGTTGAGTGGATAGATTTTAGTTGGGATAGTCGTTCAACATTCTACAAGAACAACTTACCATGGAGTATGATTACTCTGAAACAATTTTTGTTGAGTGGATAGATTTTAGTTGGGGTAGTCATTCAACATTCTACAAGAACAACTTACCATGGAGTATGATTTCTCTGAAATAATTTTTGTTGAGTGGATAGATTTTAGTTGGGATAGTCGTTCAACATTCTACAAGAACAACTTACCATGGAGTATGATTTCTCTGAAATAATTTTTGTTGAGTGGATAGATTTTAGTTGGGGTAGTCGTTCAACATTTTACAAGAACAACGAACCATGGAGTATGATTTCTCTGAAATAATTTTTGTTGAGTGGATAGATTTTAGTTGGGATAGTCGTTCAACATTCTACAAGAACAACGAACCATGGAGTATGATTTCTCTGAAACCATGATAGATTTCAAATCGATCCTGACCAAGATGAGTCTGTGGTGTGAAATAATTTTTGTTGAGTGGATAGATTTTAGTTGGGGTAGTCGTTCAACATTCTACAAGAACAACTTACCATGGACTATGATTTCTCTGAAACCATGATAGATTTCAAATCGATCCTGACCAAGATGAGTCTGTGGTGTGAAATAATTTTTGTTGAGTGGATAGATTTTAGTTGGGGTAGTAGTTCAACATTCTACAAGAACAACGAACCATGGAGTACAATTTCTCTGAAATAATTTTTGTTGAGTGGATGGATTTTAGTTGGGGTAGTCGTTCAACATTTTACAAGAACAACGAACCATGGAGTATGATTTCTCTGAAACCATGATAGATTTCAAATCGATCCTGACCAAGATGAGTCTGTGGTATGAAATAATTTTTGTTGAGTGGATAGATTTTAGTTGGGGTAGTCGTTTAACATTTTACAAGAACAATGAACCATGGAGTATGATTTCTCTGCAACCATGATAGATTTCAAATCGATCCTGACCAAGATGAGTCTGTGGTATGAAATAATTTTTGTTGAGTGGATAGATTTTAGTTGGGGTAGTCGTTCAACATTCTACAAGAACAACTTACCATGGACTATGATTTCTCTGAAACCATGATAGATTTCAAATCGATCCTGACCAAGATGAGTCTGTGGTGTGAAATAATTTTTGTTGAGTGAATAGATTTTAGTTGGGGTAGTCGTTCAACATTCTACAAGAACAACTTACCATGGAGTATGATTTCTCTGAAACCATGATAGATTTCAAATCGATCCTGACCAAGATGAGTCTGTGGTATGAAATAATTTTTGTTGAGTGGATAGATTTTAGTTGGGGTAGTCGTTCAACATTCTACAAGAACAACTTACCATGGAGTATGATTTCTCTGAAACCATGATATATTTCAAATCGATCCTGACCAAGATGAGTCTGTGGTGTGAAATAATTTTTGTTGAGTGAATAGATTTTAGTTGGGGTAGTCGTTCAACATTCTACAAGAACAACGAACCATGGAGTATGATTTCTCTGAAACCATGATAGATTTCAAATCGATCCTGACCAAGATGAGTCTGTGGTGTGAAATAATTTTTGTTGAGTGAATAGATTTTAGTTGGGGTAGTCGTTCAACATTCTACAAGAACAACTTACCATGGATTATGATTTCTCTGAAATAATTTTTGTTGAGTGGATAGATTTTAGTTGGGATAGTCGTTCAACATTCTACAAGAATAACTTGAAATGGAGTATGATTTCTCTGAAATAATTTTTGTTGAGTGGATAGATTTTAGTTGGGGTAGTCGTTCAACATTCTACAAGAACAACTTACCATGGAGTATGATTTCTCTGAAACCATGATAGATTTCAAATCGATCCTGACCAAGATGAGTCTGTGGTGTGAAATAATTTTTGTTGAGTGGATAGATTTTAGTTGGGGTAGTCGTTCAACATTCTACAAGAACAACTTACCATGGACTATGATTTCTCTGAAACCATGATAGATTTCAAATCGATCCTGACCAAGATGAGTCTGTGGTGTGAAATAATTTTTCTTGAGTGGATAGATATTAGTTGGGGTAGTCGTTCAACATTCTACAAGAACAACTTACCATGGAGTATGATTTCTCTGAAATAATTTTTGTTGAGTGGATAGATTTTAGTTGGGATAGTCGTTCAACATTCTACAAGAACAACTTGAAATGGAGTATAATTTCTCTGAAATAATTTTTGTTGAGTGGGTAGATTTTAGTTAGGGGTAGTCGTTCAACATTCTACAAGAACAACGAACCATGGAGTATGATTTCTCTGAAATAATTTTTGTTGAGTGGATGGATTTTAGTTGGGGTAGTCGTTCAACATTTTACAAGAACAACGAACCATGGAGTATGATTTCTCTGAAACCATGATAGATTTCAAATCGATCCTGACCAAGATGAGTCTGTGGTGTGAAATAATTTTTGTTGAGTGGATAGATTTTAGTTGGGGTAGTCGTTCAACATTCTACAAGAACAACGAACCATTTAGTATGATTTCTCTGAAACCATGATAGATTTCAAATCGATCCTGACCAAGATGAGTCTGTGGTGTGAAATAATTTTTGTTGAGTGGATAGATTTTAGTTGGGGTAGTCGTTCAACATTCTACAAGAACAACTTACCATGGAGTTTGATTTCTCTGAAATAATTTTTGTTGAGTGGATAGATTTTAGTTGGGATAGTCGTTCAACATTCTACAAGAACAACTTACCATGGAGTATGATTTCTCTGAAATAATTTTTGTTGAGTGGATAGATTTTAGTTGGGATAGTCGTTCAACATTCTACAAGAACAACGAACCATGGAGTATGATTTCTCTGAAATAATTTTTGTTGAGTAAATGGATTTTAGTTGGGGTAGTCGTTCAACATTTTACAAGAACAACGAACCATATAGTATGATTTCTCTGAAACCATGATAGATTTCAAATCGATCCTGACCAAGATGAGTCTGTGGTGTGAAATAATTTTTGTTGAGTGGATAGATTTTAGTTAGGGGTAGTCGTTCATCATTCTACCAGAACAACGAACCATTTAGTATGATTTCTCTGAAACCATGATAGATTTCAAATCGATCCTGACCAAGATGAGTCTGTGGTGTGAAATAATTTTTGTTGAGTGGATAGATTTTAGTTGGGGTAGTCGTTCAACATTCTACAAGAACAACTTACCATGGAGTATGATTTCTCTGAAATAATTTTTGTTGAGTGGATGGATTTTAGTTGGGGTAGTCGTTCAACATTTTACAAGAACAACGAACCATGGAGTATGATTTCTCTGAAACCATGATAGATTTCAAATCGATCCTGACCAAGATGAGTCTGTGGTGTGAAATAATTTTTGTTGAGTGGATAGATTTTAGTTGGGGTAGTCGTTCAACATTCTACAAGAACAACGAACCATGGAGTATAATTTCTCTGAAATAATTTTTGTTGAGTGGATGGATTTTAGTTGGGGTAGTCGTTCAACATTTTACAAGAACAACGAACCATGGAGTATGATTTCTCTGCAACCATGATAGATTTCAAATCGATCCTGACCAAGATGAGTCTGTGGTATGAAATAATTTTTGTTGAGTGGATAGATTTTAGTTGGGGTAGTCGTTCAACATTCTACAAGAACAACTTACCATGGACTATGATTTCTCTGAAACCATGATAGATTTCAAATCGATCCTGACCAAGATGAGTCTGTGGTGTGAAATAATTTTTGTTGAGTGAATAGATTTTAGTTGGGGTAGTCGTTCAACATTCTACAAGAACAACTTACCATGGAGTATAATTTCTCTGAAATAATTTTTGTTGAGTGGATGGATTTTAGTTGGGGTAGTCGTTCAACATTTTACAAGAACAACGAACCATGGAGTATGATTTCTCTGAAACCATGATAGATTTCAAATCGATCCTGACCAAGATGAGTCTGTGGTGTGAAATAATTTTTGTTGAGTGAATAGATTTTAGTTGGGGTAGTCGTTCAACATTCTACAAGAACAACTTACCATGGAGTATGATTTCTCTGAAACCATGATAGATTTCAAATCGATCCTGACCAAGATGAGTCTGTGGTATGAAATAATTTTTGTTGAGTGGATAGATTTTAGTTGGGGTAGTCGTTCAACATTCTACAAGAACAACTTACCATGGAGTATGATTTCTCTGAAACCATGATATATTTCAAATCGATCCTGACCAAGATGAGTCTGTGGTGTGAAATAATTTTGGTTGAGTGAATAGATTTTAGTTGGGGTAGTCGTTCAACATTCTACAAGAACAACGAACCATGGAGTATGATTTCTCTGAAACCATGATAGATTTCAAATCGATCCTGACCAAGATGAGTCTGTGGTGTGAAATAATTTTTGTTGAGTGAATAGATTTTAGTTGGGGTAGTCGTTCAACATTCTACAAGAACAACTTACCATGGAGTATGATTTCTCTGAAATAATTTTTGTTGAGTGGATAGATTTTAGTTGGGATAGTCGTTCAACATTCTACAAGAATAACTTGAAATGGAGTATGATTTCTCTGAAATAATTTTTGTTGAGTGGATAGATTTTAGTTGGGGTAGTCGTTCAACATTCTACAAGAACAACTTACCATGGAGTATGATTTCTCTGAAACCATGATAGATTTCAAATCGATCCTGACCAAGATGAGTCTGTGGTGTGAAATAATTTTTGTTGAGTGGATAGATTTTAGTTGGGGTAGTCGTTCAACATTCTACAAGAACAACTTACCATGGACTATGATTTCTCTGAAACCATGATAGATTTCAAATCGATCCTGACCAAGATGAGTCTGTGGTGTGAAATAATTTTTCTTGAGTGGATAGATATTAGTTGGGGTAGTCGTTCAACATTCTACAAGAACAACTTACCATGGAGTATGATTTCTCTGAAACCATGATAGATTTCAAATCGATCCTGACCAAGATGAGTCTGTGGTGTGAAATAATTTTTGTTGAGTGGATAGATTTTAGTTAGGGGTAGTCGTTCATCATTCTGCCAGAACAACGAACCATTTAGTATGATTTCTCTGAAACCATGATAGATTTCAAATCGATCCTGACCAAGATGAGTCTGTGGTGTGAAATAATTTTTGTTGAGTGGATAGATTTTAGTTGGGGTAGTCGTTCAACATTCTACAAGAACAACTTACCATGGAGTATGATTTCTCTGAAATAATTTTTGTTGAGTGGATAGATTTTAGTTGGGACAGTCGTTCAACATTCTACAAGAACAACTTACCATGGAGTATGATTTCTCTGAAATAATTTTTGTTGAGTGGATAGGTTTTAGTTGGGGTAGTCGTTCAACATTCTACAAGAACAACTTACCATGGAGTATGATTTCTCTGAAATAATTTTTGTTGAGTGGATAGATTTTAGTTGGGATAGTCGTTCAACATTCTACAAGAACAACTTACCATGGAGTATGATTTCTCTGAAATAATTTTTGTTGAGTGGATAGATTTTAGTTGGGGTAGTCGTTCAACATTTTACAAGAACAACTTACCATGGAGTATGATTTCTCTGAAATAATTTTTGTTGAGTGGATAGATTTTAGTTGGGATAGTCGTTCAACATTCTACAAGAACAACGAACCATGGAGTATGATTTCTCTGAAACCATGATAGATTTCAAATCGATCCTGACCAAGATGAGTCTGTGGTGTGAAATAATTTTTGTTGAGTGGATAGATTTTAGTTGGGGTAGTCGTTCAACATTCTACAAGAACAACTTACCATGGACTATGATTTCTCTGAAACCATGATAGATTTCAAATCGATCCTGACCAAGATGAGTCTGTGGTGTGAAATAATTTTTGTTGAGTGGATAGATTTTAGTTGGGGTAGTCGTTCAACATTCTACAAGAACAACGAACCATGGAGTATAATTTCTCTGAAATAATTTTTGTTGAGTGGATGGATTTTAGTTGGGGTAGTCGTTCAACATTTTACAAGAACAACGAACCATGGAGTATGATTTCTCTGAAACCATGATAGATTTCAAATCGATCCTGACCAAGATGAGTCTGTGGTATGAAATAATTTTTGTTGAGTGGATAGATTTTAGTTGGGGTAGTCGTTCAACATTCTACAAGAACAACTTACCATGGACTATGATTTCTCTGAAACCATGATAGATTTCAAATCGATCCTGACCAAGATGAGTCTGTGGTGTGAAATAATTTTTGTTGAGTGAATAGATTTTAGTTGGGGTAGTCGTTCAACATTCTACAAGAACAACTTACCATGGAGTATGATTTCTCTGAAACCATGATAGATTTCAAATCGATCCTGACCAAGATGAGTCTGTGGTATGAAATAATTTTTGTTGAGTGGATAGATTTTAGTTGGGGTAGTCGTTCAACATTCTACAAGAACAATGAACCATGGAGTATGATTTCTCTGCAACCATGATAGATTTCAAATCGATCCTGACCAAGATGAGTCTGTGGTATGAAATAATTTTTGTTGAGTGGATAGATTTTAGTTGGGGTAGTCGTTCAACATTCTGCAAGAACAACTTACCATGGAGTATGATTTCTCTGAAACCATGATAGATTTCAAATCGATCCTGACCAAGATGAGTCTGTGGTGTGAAATAATTTTTGTTGAGTGGATAGATTTTAGTTGGGGTAGTCGTTCAACATTCTACAAGAACAACTTACCATGGAGTATGATTTCTCTGAAACCATGATATATTTCAAATCGATCCGGACCAAGATGAGTCTGTGGTGTGAAATAATTTTTGTTGAGTGAATAGATTTTAGTTGGGGTAGTCGTTCAACATTCTACAAGAACAACGAACCATGGAGTATGATTTCTCTGAAACCATGATAGATTTCAAATCGATCCTGACCAAGATGAGTCTGTGGTGTGAAATAATTTTTGTTGAGTGAATAGATTTTAGTTGGGGTAGTCGTTCAACATTCTACAAGAACAACTTACCATGGATTATGATTTCTGTGAAATAATTTTTGTTGAGTGGATAGATTTTAGTTGGGGTAGTCGTTCAACATTCTACAAGAACAACGAACCATGGAGTATGATTTCTCTGAAATAATTTTTGTTGAGTGGATCGATTTTAGTTGGGGTAGTCGTTCAACATTCTACAAGAACAACTTACCATGGAGTATGATTTCTCTGAAACCATGATAGATTTCAAATCGATCCTGACCAAGATGAGTCTGTGGTGTGAAATAACTTTTGTTGAGTGGATAGATTTTAGTTGGGATAGTCGTTCAACATTTTACAAGAACAACGAACCATGGAGTATGATTTCTCTGAAACCATGATAGATTTCAAATCGATCCTGACCAAGATGAGTCTGTGGTGTGAAATAAGTTTTGTTGAGTGGATAGATATTAGTTGGGGTAGTCGTTCAACATTCTACAAGAACAACTTACCATGGAGTATGATTTCTCTGAAATAATTTTTGTTGAGTGGATAGATTTTAGTTGGGATAGTCGTTCAACATTCTACAAGAACAACTTGAAATGGAGTAAAATTTCTCTGAAATAATTTTTGTTGAGTGGATAGATTTTAGTTAGGGGTAGTCGTTCAACATTCTACAAGAACAACTTACCATGGAGTATGATTTCTCTGAAACCATGATAGATGTCAAATCGATCCTGACCAAGATGAGTCTGTGGTGTGAAATAATTTTTGTTGAGTGGATAGATTTTAGTTGGGATAGTCGTTCAATATTCTACAAGAACAACTTACCATGGAGTATGATTTCTCTGAAATAATTTTTGTTGAGTGGATAGATTTTAGTTGGGGTAGTCGTTCAACATTCTACAAGAACAACTTACCATGGAGTATGATTTCTCTGAAACCATGATAGATTTCAAATCGATCCTGACCAAGATGAGTCTGTGGTGTGAAATAATTTTTGTTGAGTGGATAGATTTTAGTTGGGATAGTCGTTCAACATTCTACAAGAACAACTTACCATGGAGTATGATTTCTCTGAAACCATGATAGATGTCAAATCGATCCTGACCAAGATGAGTCTGTGGTGTGAAATAATTTTTGTTGAGTGGATAGATTTTAGTTGGGATAGTCGTTCAACATTCTACAAGAACAACTTACCATGGAGTATGATTTCTCTGAAATAATTTTTGTTGAGTGGATAGATTTTAGTTGGGGTAGTCGTTCAACATTCTACAAGAACAACTTACCATGGAGTATGATTTCTCTGAAACCATGATAGATTTCAAATCGATCCTGACCAAGATGAGTCTGTGGTGTGAAATAATTTTTGTTGAGTGGATAGATTTTAGTTGGGATAGTCGTTCAACATTCTACAAGAACAACTTACCATGGAGTATGATTTCTCTGAAATAATTTTTGTTGAGTGGATAGATTTTAGTTGGGATAGTCGTTCAACATTCTACAAGAACAACTTACCATGGAGTATGATTTCTCTGAAATAATTTTTGTTGAGTGGATAGATTTTAGTTGGGATAGTCGTTCAACATTCTACAAGAACAACTTACCATGGAGTATGATTTCTCTGAAATAATTTTTGTTGAGTGGATAGATTTTAGTTGGGGTAGTCGTTCAACATTCTACAAGAACAACTTACCATGGAGTATGATTTCTCTGAAACCATGATAGATTTCAAATCGATCCTGACCAAGATGAGTCTGTGGTGTGAAATAATTTTTGTTGAGTGGATAGATTTTAGTTGGGGTAGTCGTTCAACATTCTACAAGAACAACGAACCATGGAGTATGATTTCTCTGAAATAATTTTTGTTGAGTGGATAGATTTTAGTTGGGGTAGTCGTTCAACATTCTACAAGAACAACTTACCATGGAGTATGATTTCTCTGAAATAATTTTTGTTGAGTGGATAGATTTTAGTTGGGATAGTCGTTCAACATTCTACAAGAACAACTTACCATGGAGTATGATTTCTCTGAAACCATGATAGATGTCAAATCGATCCTGACCAAGATGAGTCTGTGGTGTGAAATAATTTTTGTTGAGTGGATAGATTTTAGTTGGGGTAGTCGTTCAACATTCTACAAGAACAACTTACCATGGAGTATGATTTCTCTGAAACCATGATAGATTTCAAATCGATCCTGACCAAGATGAGTCTGTGGTGTGAAATAATTTTTGTTGAGTGGATAGATTTTAGTTGGGATAGTCGTTCAACATTCTACAAGAATAACTTGAAATGGAGTATGATTTCTCTGAAATAATTTTTGTTGAGTGGATAGATTTTAGTTGGGGTAGTCGTTCAACATTCTACAAGAACAACTTACCATGGAGTATGATTTCTCTGAAACCATGATAGATTTCAAATCGATCCTGACCAAGATGAGTCTGTGGTGTGAAATAATTTTTGTTGAGTGGATAGATTTTAGTTGGGATAGTCGTTCAACATTCTACAAGAACAACTTACCATGGAGTATGATCTCTCTGAAATAATTTTTGTTGAGTGGATAGATTTTAGTTGGGGTAGTCGTTCAACATTCTACAAGAACAACTTACCATGGAGTATGATTTCTCTGAAACCATGATAGATGTCAAATCGATCCTGACCAAGATGAGTCTGTGGTGTGAAATAATTTTTGTTGAGTGGATAGATTTTAGTTGGGGTAGTCGTTCAACATTCTACAAGAACAACTTACCATGGAGTATGATTTCTCTGAAATAATTTTTGTTGAGTGGATAGATTTTAGTTGGGGTAGTCGTTCAACATTCTACAAGAACAACTTACCATGGAGTATGATTTCTCTGAAATAATTTTTGTTGAGTGGATAGATTTTAGTTGGGGTAGTCGTTCAACATTCTACAAGAACAACTTACCATGGAGTATGATTTCTCTGAAACCATGATAGATTTCAAATCGATCCTGACCAAGATGAGTCTGTGGTGTGAAATAATTTTTGTTGAGTGGATAGATTTTAGTTGGGATAGTCGTTCAACATTCTACAAGAACAACTTACCATGGAGTATGATTTCTCTGAAATAATTTTTGTTGAGTGGATAGATTTTAGTTGGGATAGTCGTTTAACATTCTACAAGAACAACTTACCATGGAGTATGATTTCTCTGAAATAATTTTTGTTGAGTGGATAGATTTTAGTTGGGATAGTCGTTCAACATTCTACAAGAACAACTTACCATGGAGTATGATTTCTCTGAAATAATTTTTGTTGAGTGGATAGATTTTAGTTGGGGTAGTCGTTCAACATTCTACAAGAACAACTTACCATGGAGTATGATTTCTCTGAAATAATTTTTGTTGAGTGGATAGATTTTAGTTGGGGTAGTCGTTCAACATTCTACAAGAACAACTTACCATGGAGTATGATTTCTCTGAAACCATGATATATGTCAAATCGATCCTGACCAAGATGAGTCTGTGGTGTGAAATAATTTTTGTTGAGTGGATAGATTTTAGTTGGGGTAGTCGTTCAACATTCTACAAGAACAACTTACCATGGAGTATGATTTCTCTGAAACCATGATAGATTTCAAATCAATCCTGACCAAGATGAGTCTGTGGTGTGAAATAATTTTTGTTGAGTGGATAGATTTTAGTTGGGGTAGTCGTTCAACATTCTACAAGATCAACTCACCATGGAGTATGATTTCTCTGAAATAATTTTTGTTGAGTGGATAGATTTTAGTTGGGGTAGTCGTTCAACATTCTACAAGAACAACTTACCATGGAGTATGATTTCTCTGAAACCATGATAGATGTCAAATCGATCCTGACCAAGATGAGTCTGTGGTGTGAAATAATTTTTGTTGAGTGGATAGATTTTAGTTGGGGTAGTCGTTCAACATTCTACAAGAACAACTTACCATGGAGTATGATTTCTCTGAAACCATGATAGATTTCAAATCGATCCTGACCAAGATGAGTCTGTGGTGTGAAATAATTTTTGTTGAGTGGATAGATTTTAGTTGGGGTAGTCGTTCAACATTCTACAAGAACAACTTACCATGGAGTATGATTTCTCTGAAATAATTTTTGTTGAGTGGATAGATTTTAGTTGGGGTAGTCGTTCAACATTCTACAAGAACAACTTACCATGGAGTATGATTTCTCTGAAACCATGATAGATGTCAAATCGATCCTGACCAAGATGAGTCTGTGGTGTGAAATAATTTTTGTTGAGTGGATAGATTTTAGTTGGGGTAGTCGTTCAACATTCTACAAGAACAACTTACCATGGAGTATGATTTCTCTGAAACCATGATAGATTTCAAATCGATCCTGACCAAGATGAGTCTGTGGTGTGAAATAATTTTTGTTGAGTGGATAGATTTTAGTTGGGGTAGTCGTTCAACATTCTACAAGAACAACTTACCATGGAGTATGATTTCTCTGAAATAATTTTTGTTGAGTGGATAGATTTTAGTTGGGGTAGTCGTTCAACATTCTACAAGAACAACTTACCATGGAGTATGATTTCTCTGAAACCATGATAGATGTCAAATCGATCCTGACCAAGATGAGTCTGTGGTGTGAAATAATTTTTGTTGAGTGGATAGATTTTAGTTGGGGTAGTCGTTCAACATTCTACAAGAACAACTTACCATGGAGTATGATTTCTCTGAAACCATGATAGATTTCAAATCGATCCTGACCAAGATGAGTCTGTGGTGTGAAATAATTTTTGTTGAGTGGATAGATTTTAGTTGGGATAGTCGTTCAACATTCTACAAGAACAACTTACCATGGAGTATGATTTCTCTGAAATAATTTTTGTTGAGTGGATAGATTATAGTTGGGGTAGTCGTTCAACATTCTACAAGAACAACTTACCATGGAGTATGATTTCTCTGAAACCATGATAGATGTCAAATCGATCCTGACCAAGATGAGTCTGTGGTGTGAAATAATTTTTGTTGAGTGGATAGATTTTAGTTGGGGTAGTCGTTCAACATTCTACAAGAACAACTTACCATGGAGTATGATTTCTCTGAAACCATGATAGATTTCAAATCGATCCTGACCAAGATGAGTCTGTGGTGTGAAATAATTTTTGTTGAGTGGATAGATTTTAGTTGGGGTAGTCGTTCAACATTCTACAAGAACAACTTAACATGGAGTATGATTTCTCTGAAATAATTTTTGTTGAGTGGATAGATTTTAGTTGGGATAGTCGTTCAACATTCTACAAGAACAACTTACCATGGAGTATGATTTCTCTGAAACCATGATAGATTTCAAATCGATTATGACCAAGATGAGTCTGTGGTGTGAAATAATTTTTGTTGAGTGGATAGATTTTAGTTGGGGTAGTCGTTCAACATTCTACAAGAACAACTTACCATGGAGTATGATTTCTCTGAAATAATTTTTGTTGAGTGGATAGATTTTAGTTGGGATAGTCGTTCAACATTCTACAAGAACAACGAACCATGGAGTATGATTTCTCTGAAATAATTTTTGTTGAGTGGATAGATTTTAGTTGGGGTAGTCGTTCAACATTCTACAAGAACAACTTACCATGGAGTATGATTTCTCTGAAATAATTTTTGTTGAGTGGATAGATTTTAGTTGGGGTAGTCGTTCAACATTCTACAAGAACAACTTACCATGGAGTATGATTTCTCTGAAACCATGATAGATGTCAAATCGATCCTGACCAAGATGAGTCTGTGGTGTGAAATAATTTTTGTTGAGTGGATAGGTTTTAGTTGGGGTAGTCGTTCAACATTCTACAAGAACAACTTACCATGGAGTATGATTTCTCTGAAATAATTTTTGTTGAGTGGATAGATTTTAGTTGGGGTAGTCGTTCAACATTCTACAAGAACAACTTACCATGGAGTATGATTTCTCTGAAACCATGATAGATGTCAAATCGATCCTGACCAAGATGAGTCTGTGGTGTGAAATAATTTTTGTTGAGTGGATAGATTTTAGTTGGGGTAGTCGTTCAACATTCTACAAGAACAACTTACCATGGAGTATGATTTCTCTGAAATAATTTTTGTTGAGTGGATAGATTTTAGTTGGGGTAGTCGTTCAACATTCTACAAGAACAACTTACCATGGAGTATGATTTCTCTGAAACCATGATAGATGTCAAATCGATCCTGACCAAGATGAGTCTGTGGTGTGAAATAATTTTTGTTGAGTGGATAGATTTTAGTTGGGGTAGTCGTTCAACATTCTACAAGAACAACTTACCATGGAGTATGATTTCTCTGAAACCATGATAGATTTCAAATCGATCCTGACCAAGATGAGTCTGTGGTGTGAAATAATTTTTGTTGAGTGGATAGATTTTAGTTGGGGTAGTCGTTCAACATTCTACAAGAACAACTTACCATGGAGTATGATTTCTCTGAAATAATATTTGTTGAGTGGATAGATTTTAGTTGGGATAGTCGTTCAACATTCTACAAGAACAACTTACTATGGAGTATGATTTCTCTGAAACCATGATAGATTTCAAATCGATCCTGACCAAGATGAGTCTGTGGTGTGAAATAATTTTTGTTGAGTGGATAGATTTTAGTTGGGGTAGTCGTTCAACATTCTACAAGAACAACTTACCATGGAGTATGATTTCTCTGAAATAATTTTTGTTGAGTGGATAGATTTTAGTTGGGATAGTCGTTCAACATTCTACAAGAACAACTTACCATGGAGTATGATTTCTCTGAAATAATTTTTGTTGAGTGGATAGATTTTAGTTGGGGTAGTCGTTCAACATTCTACAAGAACAACTTACCATGGAGTATGATTTCTCTGAAATAATTTTTGTTGAGTGGATAGATTTTAGTTGGGGTAGTCGTTCAACATTCTACAAGAACAACTTACCATGGAGTATGATTTCTCTGAAACCATGATAGATTTCAAATCGATCCTGACCAAGATGAGTCTGTGGTGTGAAATAATTTTTGTTGAGTGGATAGATTTTAGTTGGGATAGTCGTTCAACATTCTACAAGAACAACTTACCATGGAGTATGATTTCTCTGAAATAATTTTTGTTGAGTGGATAGATTTTAGTTGGGATAGTCGTTCAACATTCTACAAGAACAACTTACCATGGAGTATGATTTCTCTGAAATAATTTTTGTTGAGTGGATAGATTTTAGTTGGGGTAGTCGTTCAACATTCTACAAGAACAACTTACCATGGAGTATGATTTCTCTGAAACCATGATAGATTTCAAATCGATCCTGACCAAGATGAGTCTGTGGTGTGAAATAATTTTTGTTGAGTGGATAGATTTTAGTTGGGGTAGTCGTTCAACATTCTACAAGAACAACGAACCATGGAGTATGATTTCACTGAAATAATTTTTGTTGAGTGGATAGATTTTAGTTGGGGTAGTCGTTCAACATTCTACAAGAACAACTTACCATGGAGTATGATTTCTCTGAAATAATTTTTGTTGAGTGGATAGATTTTAGTTGGGATAGTCGTTCAACATTCTACAAGAACAACTTACCATGGAGTATGATTTCTCTGAAACCATGATAGATGTCAAATCGATCCTGACCAAGATGAGTCTGTGGTGTGAAATAATTTTTGTTGAGTGGATAGATTTTAGTTGGGGTAGTCGTTCAACATTCTACAAGAACAACTTACCATGGAGTATGATTTCTCTGAAACCATGATAGATTTCAAATCGATCCTGACCAAGATGAGTCTGTGGTGTGAAATAATTTTTGTTGAGTGGATAGATTTTAGTTGGGATAGTCGTTCAACATTCTACAAGAACAACTTACCATGGAGTATGATTTCTCTGAAATAATTTTTGTTGAGTGGATAGATTTTAGTTGGGGTAGTCGTTCAACATTCTACAAGAACAACTTACCATGGAGTATGATTTCTCTGAAACCATGATAGATGTCAAATCGATCCTGAAAAAGATGAGTCTGTGGTGTGAAATAATTTTTGTTGAGTGGATAGATTTTAGTTGGGGTAGTCGATCAACATTCTACAAGAACAATTTACCATGGAGTATGATTTCTCTGAAACCATGATAGATTTCAAATCGATCCTGACCAAGATGAGTCTGTGGTGTGAAATAATTTCTGTTGAGTGGATAGATTTTAGTTGGGGTAGTCGTTCAACATTCTACAAGAACAACTTACCATGGAGTATGATTTCTCTGAAATAATTTTTGTTGAGTGGATAGATTTTAGTTGGGGTAGTCGTTCAACATTCTACAAGAACAACTTACCATGGAGTATGATTTCTCTGAAACCATGATAGATGTCAAATCGATCCTGACCAAGATGAGTCTGTGGTGTGAAATAATTTTTGTTGAGTGGATAGATTTTAGTTGGGGTAGTCGTTCAACATTCTACAAGAACAACTTACCATGGAGTATGATTTCTCTGAAACCATGATAGATTTCAAATCGATCCTGACCAAGATGAGTCTGTGGTGTGAAATAATTTTTGTTGAGTGGATAGATTTTAGTTGGGGTAGTCGTTCAACATTCTACAAGAACAACTTACCATGGAGTATGATTTCTCTGAAACCATGATAGATTTCAAATCGATCCTGACCAAGATGAGTCTGTGGTGTGAAATAATTTTTGTTGAGTGGATAGATTTTAGTTGGGGTAGTCGTTCAACATTTGGTATGACTTCTCTGAAATAATTTTTGTTGAGTGGATAGATTTTAGTTGGGATAGTCGTTCAACATTCTACAAGAACAACTTACCATGGAGTATGATTTCTCTGAAATAATTTTTGTTGAGTGGATAGATTTTAGTTGGGGTAGTCGTTCAACATTCTACAAGAACAACTTACCATGGAGTATGATTTCTCTGAAACCATGATAGATGTCAAATCGATCCTGACCAAGATGAGTCTGTGGTGTGAAATAATTTTTGTTGAGTGGATAGATTTTAGTTGGGGTAGTCGTTCAACATTCTACAAGAACAACTTACCATGGAGTATGATTTCTCTGAAATAATTTTTGTTGAGTGGATAGATTTTAGTTGGGGTAGTCGTTCAACATTCTACAAGAACAACTTACCATGGAGTATGATTTCTCTGAAACCATGATAGATGTCAAATCGATCCTGAAGAAGATGAGTCTGTGGTGTGAAATAATTTTTGTTGAGTGGATAGATTTTAGTTGGGGTAGTCGTTCAACATGGGGTATGACTTCTCTGAAATAATTTTTGTTGAGTGGATAGATTTTAGTTGGGATAGTCGTTCAACATTCTACAAGAACAACTTACCGTGGAGTATGATTTCTCTGAAATAATTTTTGTTGAGTGGATAGATTTTAGTTGGGGTAGTCGTTCAACATTCTACAAGAACAACTTACCATGGAGTATGATTTCTCTGAAACCATGATAGATGTCAAATCGATCCTGACCAAGATGAGTCTGTGGTGTGAAATAATTTTTGTTGAGTGGATAGATTTTAGTTTTGGTAGTCGTTCAACATTCTACAAGAACAACTTACCATGGAGTATGATTTCTCTGAAATAATTTTTGTTGAGTGGATAGATTTTAGTTGGGATAGTCGTTCAACATTCTACAAGAACAACTTACCATGGAGTATGATTTCTCTGAAACCATGATAGATGTCAAATCGATCCTGAGCAAGATGAGTCTGTGGTGTGAAATAATTTTTGTTGAGTGGATAGATTTTAGTTGGGGTAGTCGTTCAACATTCTACAAGAACAACTTACCATGGAGTATGATTTCTCTGAAACCATGATAGATTTCAAATCGATCCTGACCAAGATGAGTCTGTGGTGTGAAATAATTTTTGTTGAGTGGATAGATTTTAGTTGGGATAGTCGTTCAACATTCTACAAGAACAACTTACCATGGAGTATGATTTCTCTGAAATAATTTTTGTTGAGTGGATAGATTTTAGTTGGGGTAGTCGTTCAACATTCTACAAGAACAACTTACCATGGAGTATGATTTCTCTGAAACCATGATAGATGTCAAATCGATCCTGACCAAGATGAGTCTGTGGTGTGAAATAATTTTTGTTGAGTGGATAGATTTTAGTTGGGGTAGTCGTTCAACATTCTACAAGAACAACTTACCATGGAGTATGATTTCTCTGAAATAATTTTTGTTGAGTGGATAGATTTTAGTTGGGGTAGTCGTTCAACATTCTACAAGAACAACTTACCATGGAGTATGATTTCTCTGAAACCATGATAGATTTCAAATCGATCCTGACCAAGATGAGTCTGTGGTGTGAAATAATTTTTGTTGAGTGGATAGATTTTAGTTGGGGTAGTCGTTCAACATTCTACAAGAACAACGAACCATGGAGTATGATTTCTCTGAAATAATTTTTGTTGAGTGGATAGATTTTAGTTGGGGTAGTCGTTCAACATTCTACAAGAACAACTTACCATGGAGTATGATTTCTCTGAAACCATGATAGATGTCAAATCGATCCTGACCAAGATGAGTCTGTGGTGTGAAATAATTTTTGTTGAGTGGATAGATTTTAGTTGGGGTAGTCGTTCAACATTCTACAAGAACAACTTACCATGGAGTATGATTTCTCTGAAACCATGATAGATTTCAAATCGATCCTGACCAAGATGAGTCTGTGGTGTGAAATAATTTTTGTTGAGTGGATAGATTTTATTTGGGGTAGTCGTTCAACATTCTACAAGAACAACTTACCATGGAGTATGATTTCTCTGAAACCATGATAGATTTCAAATCGATCCTGACCAAGATGAGTCTGTGGTGTGAAATAATTTTTGTTGAGTGGATAGATTTTAGTTGGGGTAGTCGTTCAACATTCTACAAGAACAACTTACCATGGAGTATGATTTCTCTGAAACCATGATGGATTTCAAATCGATCCTGACCAAGATGAGTCTGTGGTGTGAAATAATTTTTGTTGAGTGGATAGATTTTAGTTGGGGTAGTCGTTCAACATTCTACAAGAACAACGAACCATGGAGTATGATTTCCCTGAAACCATGATGGATTTCAAATCGATCCTGACCAAGATGAGTCTGTGGTGTGAAATAATTTTTGTTGAGTGGATAGATTTTAGTTGGGGTAGTCGTTCAACATTCTACAAGAACAACTTACCATGGAGTATGATTTCTCTGAAACCATGATGGATTTCAAATCGATCCTGACCAAGATGAGTCTGTGGTGTGAAATAATTTTTGTTGAGTGGATAGATTTTAGTTGGGGTAGTCGTTCAACATTCTACAAGAACAACTTACCATGGAGTATGATTTCTCTGAAATAATTTTTGTTGAGTGGATAGATTTTAGTTGGGATAGTCGTTCAACATTCTACAAGAACAACTTACCATGGAGTATGATTTCTCTGAAACCATGATAGATTTCAAATCGATCCTGACCAAGATGAGTCTGTGGTGTGAAATAATTTTTGTTGAGTGGATAGATTTTAGTTGGGGTAGTCGTTCAACATTCTACAAGAACAACGAACCATGGAGTATGATTTCTCTGAAACCATGATAGATTTCAAATCGATCCTGACCAAGATGAGTCTGTGGTGTGAAATAATTTTTGTTGAGTGGATAGATTTTAGTTGGGGTAGTCGTTCAACATTCTACAAGAACAACTTACCATGGAGTATGATTTCTCTGAAATAATTTTTGTTGAGTGGATAGATTTTAGTTGGGGTAGTCGTTCAACATTCTACAAGAACAACTTACCATGGAGTATGATTTCTCTGAAACCATGATAGATGTTAAATCGATCCTGACCAAGATGAGTCTGTGGTGTGAAATAATTTTTGTTGAGTGGATAGATTTTAGTTGGGGTAGTCGTTCAACATTCTACAAGAACAACTTACCATGGAGTATGATTTCTCTGAAATAATTTTTGTTGAGTGGATAGATTTTAGTTGGGATAGTCGTTCAACATTCTACAAGAACAACTTACCATGGAGAATGATTTCTCTGAAACCATGATAGATGTCAAATCGATCCTGACCAAGATGAGTCTGTGGTGTGAAATAATTTTTGTTGAGTGGATAGATTTTAGTTCGGGTAGTCGTTCAACATTCTACAAGAACAACTTACCATGGAGTATGATTTCTCTGAAATAATTTTTGTTGAGTGGATAGATTTTAGTTGGGGTAGTCGTTCAACATTCTACAAGAACAACTTACCATGGAGTATGATTTCTCTGAAACCATGATAGATGTCAAATCGATCCTGACCAAGATGAGTCTGTGGTGTGAAATAATTTTTGTTGAGTGGATAGATTTTAGTTGGGGTAGTCGTTCAACATTCTACAAGAACAACTTACCATGGAGTATGATTTCTCTGAAACCATGATAGATTTCAAATCGATCCTGACCAAGATGAGTCTGTGGTGTGAAATAATTTTTGTTGAGTGGATAGATTTTAGTTGGGGTAGTCGTTCAACATTCTACAAGAACAACTTACCATGGAGTATGATTTCTCTGAAACCATGATAGATTTCAAATCGATCCTGACCAAGATGAGTCTGTGGTGTGAAATAATTTTTGTTGAGTGGATAGATTTTAGTTGGGGTAGTCGTTCAACATTCTACAAGAACAACTTACCATGGAGTATGATTTCTCTGAAATAATTTTTGTTGAGTGGATAGATTTTAGTTGGGATAGTCGTTCAACATTCTACAAGAACAACTTACCATGGAGTATGATTTCTCTGAAACCATGATAGATGTCAAATCGATCCTGACCAAGATGAGTCTGTGGTGTGAAATAATTTTTGTTGAGTGGATAGATTTTAGTTGGGGTAGTCGTTCAACATTCTACAAGAACAACTTACCATGGAGTATGATTTCTCTGAAACCATGATAGATTTCAAATCGATCCTGACCAAGATGAGTCTGTGGTGTGAAATAATTTTTGTTGAGTGGATAGATTTTAGTTTGGGTAGTCGTTCAACATTCTACAAGAACAACTTACCATGGAGTATGATTTCTCTGAAACCATGATAGATTTCAAATCGATCCTGACCAAGATGAGTCTGTGGTGTGAAATAATTTTTGTTGAGTGGATAGATTTTAGTTGGGGTAGTCGTTCAACATGGGGTATGACTTCTCTGAAATAATTTTTGTTGAGTGGGTAGATTTTAGTTGGGATAGTCGTTCAACATTCTACAAGAACAACTTACCATGGAGTATGATTTCTCTGAAATAATTTTTGTTGAGTGGATAGATTTTAGTTGGGGTAGTCGTTCAACATTCTACAAGAACAACTTACCATGGAGTATGATTTCTCTGAAACCATGATAAATGTCAAATCGATCCTGACCAAGATGAGTCTGTGGTGTGAAATAATTTTTGTTGAGTGGATAGATTTTAGTTGGGGTAGTCGTTCAACATTCTACAAGAACAACTTACCATGGAGTATGATTTCTCTGAAATAATTGTTGTTGAGTGGATAGATTTTAGTTGGGGTAGTCGTTCAACATTCTACAAGAACAACTTACCATGGAGTATGATTTCTCTGAAACCATGATAGATGTCAAATCGATCCTGACCAAGATGAGTCTGTGGTGTGAAATAATTTTTGTTGAGTGGATAGATTTTAGTTGGGGTAGTCGTTCAACATGGGGTATGACTTCTCTGAAATAATTTTTGTTGAGTGGATAGATTTTAGTTGGGATAGTCGTTCAACATTCTACAAGAACAACTTACCATGGAGTATGATTTCTCTGAAATAATTTTTGTTGAGTGGATAGATTTTAGTTGGGGTAGTCGTTCAACATTCTACAAGAACAACTTACCATGGAGTATGATTTCTCTGAAACCATGATAGATGTCAAATCGATCCTGACCAAGATGAGTCTGTGGTGTGAAATAATTTTTGTTGAGTGGATAGATTTTAGTTGGGGTAGTCGTTCAACATTCTACAAGAACAACTTACCATGGAGTATGATTTCTCTGAAATAATTTTTGTTGAGTGGATAGATTTTAGTTGGGGTAGTCGTTCAACATTCTACAAGAACAACTTACCATGGAGTATGATTTCTCTGAAACCATGATAGATTTCAAATCGATCCTGACCAAGATGAGTCTGTGGTGTGAAATAATTTTTGTTGAGTGGATAGATTTTAGTTGGGATAGTCGTTCAACATTCTACAAGAACAACTTACCATGGAGTATGATTTCTCTGAAATAATTTTTGTTGAGTGGATAGATTTTAGTTGGGGTAGTCGTTCAACATTCTACAAGAACAACTTACCATGGAGTACGATTTCTCTGAAATAATTTTTGTTGAGTGGATAGATTTTAGTTGGGATAGTCGTTCAACATTCTACAAGAACAACTTACCATGGAGTATGATTTCTCTGAAACCATGATAGATGTCAAATCGATCCTGACCAAGATGAGTCTGTGGTGTGAAATAATTTTTGTTGAGTGGATAGATTTTAGTTGGGGTAGTCGTTCAACATTCTACAAGAACAACTTACCATGGAGTATGATTTCTCTGAAATTATTTTTGTTGAGTGGATAGATTTTAGTTGGGGTAGTCGTTCAACATTCTACAAGAACAACTTACCATGGAGTATGATTTCTCTGAAACCATGATAGATTTCAAATCGATCCTGACCAAGATGAGTCTGTGGTGTGAAATAATTTTTGTTGAGTGGATAGATTTTAGTTGGGATAGTCGTTCAACATTCTACAAGAACAACTTACCATGGAGTATGATTTCTCTGAAATAATTTTTGTTGAGTGGATAG
The DNA here is from genome assembly GCA_905220385.1 of Xylota sylvarum. NCBI lineage: Eukaryota > Metazoa > Arthropoda > Insecta > Diptera > Syrphidae > Xylota > Xylota sylvarum. Next base: position 473,257 of record CAJMZQ010000091.1, read on the forward strand.
ATTTTAGTTGGGATAGTCGTTCAACATTCTACAAGAACAACTTACCATGGAGTATGATTTCTCTGAAATAATTTTTGTTGAGTATATAGATTTTAGTTGGGGTAGTCGTTCAACATTCTACAAGAACAACTTACCATGGAGTATGATTTCTCTGAAACCATGATAGATGTCAAATCGATCCTGACCAAGATGAGTCTGTGGTGTGAAATAATTTTTGTTGAGTGGATAGATTTTAGTTGGGGTAGTCGTTCAACATTCTACAAGAACAACTTACCATGGAGTATGATTTCTCTGAAATAATTTTTGTTGAGTGGATAGATTTTAGTTGGGGTAGTCGTTCAACATTCTACAAGAACAACTTAACATGGAGTATGATTTCTCTGAAACCATGATAGATTTCAAATCGATCCTGACCAAGATGAGTCTGTGGTGTGAAATAATTTTTGTTGAGTGGATAGATTTTAGTTGGGGTAGTCGTTCAACATTCTACAAGAACAACTTACCATGGAGTATGATTTCTCTGAAATAATTTTTGTTGAGTGGATAGATTTTAGTTGGGATAGTCGTTCAACATTCTACAAGAACAACTTACCATGGAGTATGATTTCTCTGAAACCATGATAGATGTCAAATCGATCCTGACCAAGATGAGTCTGTGGTGTGAAATAATTTTTGTTGAGTGGATAGATTTTAGTTGGGGTAGTCGTTCAACATTCTACAAGAACAACTTACCATGGAGTATGATTTCTCTGAAACCATGATAGATTTCAAATCGATCCTGACCAAGATGAGTCTGTGGTGTGAAATAATTTTTGTTGAGTGGATAGATTTTAGTTGGGATAGTCGTTCAACATTCTACAAGAACAACTTACCATGGAGTATGATTTCTCTGAAATAATTTTTGTTGAGTGGATAGATTTTAGTTGGGGTAGTCGTTCAACATTCTACAAGAACAACTTACCATGGAGTATGATTTCTCTGAAACCATGATAGATTTCAAATCGATCCTGACCAAGATGAGTCTGTGGTGTGAAATAATTTTTGTTGAGTGGATAGATTTTAGTTGGGTTAGTCGTTCAACATTCTACAAGAACAACTTACCATGGAGTATGATTTCTCTGAAATAATTTTTGTTGAGTGGATAGATTTTAGTTGGGGTAGTCGTTCAACATTCTACAAGAACAACTTACCATGGAGTATGATTTCTCTGAAACCATGATAGATGTCAAATCGATCCTGACCAAGATGAGTCTGTGGTGTGAAATAATTTTTGTTGAGTGGATAGATTTTAGTTGGGGTAGTCGTTCAACATTCTACAGGAACAACTTACCATGGAGTATGATTTCTCTGAAATAATTTTTGTTGAGTGGATGGATTTTAGTTGGGGTAGTCGTTCAACATTCTACAAGAACAACTTACCATGGAGTATGATTTCTCTGAAATAATTTTTGTTGAGTGGATAGATTTTAGTTGGGGTAGTCGTTCAACATTCTACAAGAACAACTTACCATGGAGTATGATTTCTCTGAAACCATGATAGATGTCAAATCGATCCTGACCAAGATGAGTCTGTGGTGTGAAATAATTTTTGTTGAGTGGATAGATTTTAGTTGGGGTAGTCGTTCAACATTCTACAAGAACAACTTACCATGGAGTACGATTTCTCTGAAACCATGATAGATGTCAAATCGATCCTGACCAAGATGAGTCTGTGGTGTGAAATAATTTTTGTTGAGTGGATAGATTTTAGTTGGGGTAGTCGTTCAACATTCTACAAGAACAACTTACCATGGAGTACGATTTCTCTGAAATAATTTTTGTTGAGTGGATAGATTTTAGTTGGGATAGTCGTTCAACATTCTACAAGAACAACTTACCATGGAGTATGATTTCTCTGAAACCATGATAGATGTCAAATCGATCCTGACCAAGATGAGTCTGTGGTGTGAAATAATTTTTGTTGAGTGGATAGATTTTAGTTGGGGTAGTCGTTCAACATTCTACAAGAACAACTTACCATGGAGTATGATTTCTCTGAAATAATTTTTGTTGAGTGGATAGATTTTAGTTGGGGTAGTCGTTCAACATTCTACAAGAACAACTTACCATGGAGTATGATTTCTCTGAAACCATGATAGATTTCAAATCGATCCTGACCAAGATGAGTCTGTGGTGTGAAATAATTTTTGTTGAGTGGATAAATTTTAGTTGGGATAGTCGTTCAACATTCTACAAGAACAACTTACCATGGAGTATGATTTCTCTGAAATAATTTTTGTTGAGTGGATAGATTTTAGTTGGGATAGTCGTTCAACATTCTACAAGAACAACTTACCATGGAGTATGATTTCTCTGAAATAATTTTTGTTGAGTGGATAGATTTTAGTTGGGGTAGTCGTTCAACATTCTACAAGAACAACTTACCATGGAGTATGATTTCTCTGAAACCATGTTAGATGTCAAATCGATCCTGACCAAGATGAGTCTGTGGTGTGAAATAATTTTTGTTGAGTGGATAGATTTTAGTTGGGGTAGTCGTTCAACATTCTACAAGAACAACTTACCATGGAGTATGATTTCTCTGAAATAATTTTTGTTGAGTGGATAGATTTTAGTTGGGGTAGTCGTTCAACATTCTACAAGAACAACTTACCATGGAGTATGATTTCTCTGAAACCATGATAGATTTCAAATCGATCCTGACCAAGATGAGTCTGTGGTGTGAAATAATTTTTGTTGAGTGGATAGATTTTAGTTGGGGTAGTCGTTCAACATGGGGTATGACTTCTCTGAAATAATTTTTGTTGAGTGGGTAGATTTTAGTTGGGATAGTCGTTCAACATTCTACAAGAACAACTTACCATGGAGTATGACTTCTCTGAAATAATTTTTGTTGAGTGGGTAGATTTTAGTTGGGATAGTCGTTCAACATTCTACAAGAACAACTTACCATGGAGTATGATTTCTCTGAAACCATGATAGATTTCAAATCGATCCTGACCAAGATGAGTCTGTGGTGTGAAATAATTTTTGTTGAGTGGATAGATTTTAGTTGGGATAGTCGTTCAACATTCTACAAGAACAACTTACCATGGAGTATGATTTCGCTGAAATAATTTTTGTTGAGTGGATAGATTTTAGTTGGGGTAGTCGTTCAACATTCTACAAGAACAACTTACCATGGAGTATGATTTCTCTGAAACCATGATAGATTTCAAATCGATCCTGACCAAGATGAGTCTGTGGTGTGAAATAATTTTTGTTGAGTGGATAGATTTTAGTTGGGATAGTCGTTCAACATTCTACAAGAACAACTTACCATGGAGTATGATTTCTCTGAAATAATTTTTGTTGAGTGGATAGATTTTAGTTGGGGTAGTCGTTCAACATTCTACAAGAACAACTTACCATGGAGTATGATTTCTCTGAAACCATGATAGATTTCAAATCGATCCTGACCAAGATGAGTCTGTGGTGTGAAATAATTTTTGTTGAGTGGATAGATTTTAGTTGGGGTAGTCGTTCAACATTCTACAAGAACAACTTACCATGGAGTATGATTTCTCTGAAATAATTTTTGTTGAGTGGATAGATTTTAGTTGGGGTAGTCGTTCAACATTCTACAAGAACAACTTACCATGGAGTATGATTTCTCTGAAACCATGATAGATGTCAAATCGATCCTGACCAAGATGAGTCTGTGGTGTGAAATAATTTTTGTTGAGTGGATAGATTTTAGTTGGGGTAGTCGTTCAACATTCTACAAGAACAACTTACCATGGAGTATGATTTCTCTGAAATAATTTTTGTTGAGTGGATAGATTTTAGTTGGGGTATTCGTTCAACATTCTACAAGAACAACTTACCATGGAGTATGATTTCTCTGAAATAATTTTTGTTGAGTGGATAGATTTTAGTTGGGGTAGTCGTTCAACATTCTACAAGAACAACTTACCATGGAGTATGATTTCTCTGAAACCATGATAGATGTCAAATCGATCCTGACCAAGATGAGTCTGTGGTGTGAAATAATTTTTGTTGAGTGGATAGATTTTAGTTGGGGTAGTCGTTCAACATTCTACAAGAACAACTTACCATGGAGTATGATTTCTCTGAAATAATTTTTGTTGAGTGGATAGATTTTAGTTGGGATAGTCGTTCAACATTCTACAAGAATAACTTGAAATGGAGTATGATTTCTCTGAAATAATTTTTGTTGAGTGGATAGATTTTAGTTGGGGTAGTCGTTCAACATTCTACAAGAACAACTTACCATGGAGTATGATTTCTCTGAAACCATGATAGATGTCAAATCGATCCTGACCAAGATGAGTCTGTGGTGTGAAATAATTTTTGTTGAGTGGATAGATTTTAGTTGGGATAGTCGTTCAACATTCTACAAGAACAACTTACCATGGAGTATGATTTCTCTGAAACCATGATAGATTTCAAATCGATCCTGACCAAGATGAGTCTGTGGTGTGAAATAATTTTTGTTGAGTGGATAGATTTTAGTTGGGGTAGTCGTTCAACATTCTACAAGAACAACTTACCATGGAGTATGATTTCTCTGAAATAATTTTTGTTGAGTGGATAGATTTTAGTTGGGGTAGTCGTTCAACATTCTACAAGAACAACTTACCATGGAGTATGATTTCTCTGAAACCATGATAGATGTCAAATCGATCCTGACCAAGATGAGTCTGTGGTGTGAAATAATTTTTGTTGAGTGGATAGATTTTAGTTGGGGTAGTCGTTCAACATTCTACAAGAACAACGAACCATGGAGTATGATTTCTCTGAAACCATGATAGATTTCAAATCGATCCTGACCAAGATGAGTCTGTGGTGTGAAATAATTTTTGTTGAGTGGATAGATTTTAGTTGGGGTAGTCGTTCAACATTCTACAAGAACAACTTACCATGGAGTATGATTTCTCTGAAATAATTTTTGTTGAGTGGATAGATTTTAGTTGGGGTAGTCGTTCAACTTTCTACAAGAACAACTTACCATGGAGTATGATTTCTCTGAAACCATGATAGATGTCAAATCGATCCTGACCAAGATGAGTCTGTGGTGTGAAATAATTTTTGTTGAGTGGATAGATTTTAGTTGGGGTAGTCGTTCAACATTCTACAAGAACAACTTACCATGGAGTATGATTTCTCTGAAATAATTTTTGTTGAGTGGATAGATTTTAGTTGGGATAGTCGTTCAACATTCTACAAGAACAACTTACCATGGAGTATGATTTCTCTGAAACCATGATAGATGTCAAATCGATCCTGACCAAGATGAGTCTGTGGTGTGAAATAATTTTTGTTGAGTGGATAGATTTTAGTTGGGGTAGTCGTTCAACATTCTACAAGAACAACTTACCATGGAGTATGATTTCTCTGAAATAATTTTTGTTGAGTGGATAGATTTTAGTTGGGGTAGTCGTTCAACATTCTACAAGAACAACTTACCATGGAGTATGATTTCTCTGAAACCATGATAGATGTCAAATCGATCCTGACCAAGATGAGTCTGTGGTGTGAAATAATTTTTGTTGAGTGGATAGATTTTAGTTGGGGTAGTCGTTCAACATGGGGTATGACTTCTCTGAAATAATTTTTGTTGAGTGGATAGATTTTAGTTGGGATAGTCGTTCAACATTCTACAAGAACAACTTACCATGGAGTATGATTTCTCTGAAATAATTTTTGTTGAGTGGATAGATTTTAGTTGGGGTAGTCGTTCAACATTCTACAAGAACAACTTACCATGGAGTATGATTTCTCTGAAATAATTTTTGTTGAGTGGATAGATTTTAGTTGGGGTAGTCGTTCAACATTCTACAAGAACAACTTACCATGGAGTATGATTTCTCTGAAACCATGATAGATGTCAAATCGATCCTGACCAAGATGAGTCTGTGGTGTGAAATAATTTTTGTTGAGTGGATAGATTTTAGTTGGGGTAGTCGTTCAACATTCTACAAGAACAACTTACCATGGAGTATGATTTCTCTGAAATAATTTTTGTTGAGTGGATAGATTTTAGTTGGGGTAGTCGTTCAACATTCTACAAGAACAACTTACCATGGAGTATGATTTCTCTGAAACCATGATAGATTTCAAATCGATCCTGACCAAGATGAGTCTGTGGTGTGAAATAATTTTTGTTGAGTGGATAGATTTTAGTTGGGGTAGTCGTTCAACATTCTACAAGAACAACTTACCATGGAGTATGATTTCTCTGAAACCATGATAGATTTCAAATCGATCCTGACCAAGATGAGTCTGTGGTGTGAAATAATTTTTGTTGAGTGGATAGATTTTAGTTGAGATAGTCGTTCAACATTCTACAAGAACAACTTACCATGGAGTATGATTTCTCTGAAATAATTTTTGTTGAGTGGATAGATTTTAGTTGGGGTAGTCGTTCAACATTCTACAAGAACAACTTACCATGGAGTATGATTTCTCTGAAACCATGATAGATGTCAAATCGATCCTGACCAAGATGAGTCTGTGGTGTGAAATAATTTTTGTTGAGTTGATAGATTTTAGTTGGGGTAGTCGTTCAACATTCTACAAGAACAACTTACCATGGAGTATGATTTCTCTGAAATAATTTTTGTTGAGTGGATAGATTTTAGTTGGGGTAGTCGTTCAACATTCTACAAGAACAACTTACCATGGAGTATGATTTCTCTGAAACCATGATAGATTTCAAATCGATCCTGACCGAGATGAGTCTGTGGTGTGAAATAATTTTTGTTGAGTGGATAGATTTTAGTTGGGGTAGTCGTTCAACATTCTACAAGAACAACTTACCATGGAGTATGATTTCTCTGAAACCATGATAGATTTCAAATCGATCCTGACCAAGATGAGTCTGTGGTGTGAAATAATTTTTGTTGAGTGGATAGATTTTAGTTGGGGTAGTCGTTCAACATTCTACAAGAACAACTTACCATGGAGTATGATTTCTCTGAAATAATTTTTGTTGAGTGGATAGATTTTAGTTGGGATAGTCGTTCAACATTCTACAAGAACAACTTACCATGGAGTATGATTTCTCTGAAACCATGATAGATGTCAAATCGATCCTGACCAAGATGAGTCTGTGGTGTGAAATAATTTTTGTTGAGTGGATAGATTTTAGTTGGGGTAGTCGTTCAACATTCTACAAGAACAACTTACCATGGAGTATGATTTCTCTGAAATAATTTTTGTTGAGTGGATAGATTTTAGTTGGGATAGTCGTTCAACATTCTACAAGAACAACTTACCATGGAGTATGATTTCTCTGAAACCATGATAGATTTCAAATCGATCCTGACCGAGATGAGTCTGTGGTGTGAAATAATTTTTTTTGAGTGGATAGATTTTAGTTGGGGTAGTCGTTCAACATTCTACAAGAACAACTTACCATGGAGTATGATTTCTCTGAAATAATTTTTGTTGAGTGGATAGATTTTAGTTGGGGTAGTCGTTCAACATTCTACAAGAACAACTTACCATGGAGTATGATTTCTCTGAAACCATGATAGATTTCAAATCGATCCTGACCAAGATGAGTCTGTGGTGTGAAATAATTTTTGTTGAGTGGATAGATTTTAGTTGGGGTAGTCGTTCAACATTCTACAAGAACAACTTACCATGGAGTATGATTTCTCTGAAATAATTTTTGTTGAGTGGATAGATTTTAGTTGGGGTAGTCGTTCAACATTCTACAAGAACAACTTACCATGGAGTATGATTTCTCTGAAACCATGATAGATTTCAAATCGATCCTGACCAAGATGAGTCTGTGGTGTGAAATAATTTTTGTTGAGTGGATAGATTTTAGTTGGGATAGTCGTTCAACATTCTACAAGAACAACTTACCATGGAGTATGATTTCTCTGAAATAATTTTTGTTGAGTGGATAGATTTTAGTTGGGATAGTCGTTCAACATTCTACAAGAACAACTTACCATGGAGTATGATTTCTCTGAAATAATTTTTGTTGAGTGGATAGATTTTAGTTGGGATAGTCGTTCAACATTCTACAAGAACAACTTACCATGGAGTATGGTTTCTCTGAAATAATTTTTGTTGAGTAAATAGATTTTAGTTGGGGTAGTCGTTCAACATTCTACAAGAACAACTTACCATGGAGTATGATTTCTCTGAAACCATGATAGATTTCAAATCGATCCTGACCAAGATGAGTCTGTGGTGTGAAATAATTTTTGTTGAGTGGATAGATTTTAGTTGGGGTAGTCGTTCAACATTCTACAAGAACAACTTACCATGGAGTATGATTTCTCTGAAATAATTTTTGTTGAGTGGATAGATTTTAGTTGGGGTAGTCGTTCAACATTCTACAAGAACAACTTACCATGGAGTATGATTTCTCTGAAACCATGATAGATGTCAAATCGATCCTGACCAAGATGAGTCTGTGGTGTGAAATAATTTTTGTTGAGTGGATAGATTTTAGTTGGGTAGTCGTTCAACATTCTACAAGAACAACTTACCATGGAGTATGATTTCTCTGAAATAATTTTTGTTGAGTGGATAGATTTTAGTTGGGGTAGTCGTTCAACATTCTACAAGAACAACTTACCATGGAGTATGATTTCTCTGAAACCATGATAGATTTCAAATCGATCCTGACCAAGATGAGTCTGTGGTGTGAAATAATTTTTGTTGAGTGGATAGATTTTAGTTGGGGTAGTCGTTCAACATTCTACAAGAACAACGAACCATGGAGTATGATTTCTCTGAAATAATTTTTGTTGAGTGGATAGATTTTAGTTGGGGTAGTCGTTCAACATTCTACAAGAACAACTTACCATGGAGTATGATTTCTCTGAAATAATTTTTGTTGAGTGGATAGATTTTAGTTGGGGTAGTCGTTCAACATTCTACAAGAACAACTTACCATGGAGTATGATTTCTCTGAAACCATGATAGATTTCAAATCGATCCTGACCAAGATGAGTCTGTGGTGTGAAATAATTTTTGTTGAGTGGATAGATTTTAGTTGGGATAGTCGTTCAACATTCTACAAGAACAACTTACCATGGAGTATGATTTCTCTGAAATAATTTTTGTTGAGTGGATAGATTTTAGTTGGGATAGTCGTTCAACATTCTACAAGAACAACTTACCATGGAGTATGATTTCTCTGAAATAATTTTTGTTGAGTGGATAGATTTTAGTTGGGATAGTCGTTCAACATTCTACAAGAACAACTTACCATGGAGTATGATTTCTCTGAAATAATTTTTGTTGAGTGGATAGATTTTAGTTGGGGTAGTCGTTCAACATTCTACAAGAACAACTTACCATGGAGTATGATTTCTCTGAAACCATGATAGATTTCAAATCGATCCTGACGAAGATGAGTCTGTGGTGTGAAATAATTTTTGTTGAGTGGATAGATTTTAGTTGGGGTAGTCGTTCAACATTCTACAAGAACAACGAACCATGGAGTATGATTTCTCTGAAACCATGATAGATTTCAAATCGATCCTGACCAAGATGAGTCTGTGGTGTGAAATAATTTTTGTTGAGTGGATAGATTTTAGTTGGGATAGTCGTTCAACATTCTACAAGAACAACTTACCATGGAGTATGATTTCTCTGAAATAATTTTTGTTGAGTGGATAGATTTTAGTTGGGGTAGTCGTTCAACATTCTACAAGAACAACTTACCATGGAGTATGATTTCTCTGAAACCATGATAGATTTCAAATCGATCCTGACCAAGATGAGTCTGTGGTGTGAAATAATTTTTGTTGAGTGGATAGATTTTAGTTGGGATAGTCGTTCAACATTCTACAAGAACAACTTACCATGGAGTATGATTTCTCTGAAATAATTTTTGTTGAGTGGATAGATTTTAGTTCTGGTAGTCGTTCAACATTCTACAAGAACAACTTACCATGGAGTATGATTTCTCTGAAACCATGATAGATTTCAAATCGATCCAGACCAAGATGAGTCTGTGGTGTGAAATAATTTTTGTTGAGTGGATAGATTTTAGTTGGGATAGTCGTTCAACATTCTACAAGAACAACTTACCATGGAGTATGATTTCTCTGAAATAATTTTTGTTGAGTGGATAGATTTTAGTTGGGGTAGTCGTTCAACATTCTACAAGAACAACTTACCATGGAGTATGATTTCTCTGAAATAATTTTTGTTGAGTGGATAGATTTTAGTTGGGGTAGTCGTTCAACATTCTACAAGAACAACTTACCATGGAGTATGATTTCTCTGAAACCATGATAGATTTCAAATCGATCCTGACCAAGATGAGTCTGTGGTGCGAAATAATTTTTGTTGAGTGGATAGATTTTAGTTGGGGTAGTCGTTCAACATTCTACAAGAACAACGAACCATGGAGTATGATTTCTCTGAAACCATGATAGATTTCAAATCGATCCTGACCAAGATGAGTCTGTGGTGTGAAATAATTTTTGTTGAGTGGATAGATTTTAGTTGGGATAGTCGTTCAACATTCTACAAGAACAACTTACCATGGAGTATGATTTCTCTGAAATAATTTTTGTTGAGTGGATAGATTTTAGTTTTGGTAGTCGTTCAACATTCTACAAGAACAACTTACCATGGAGTATGATTTCTCTGAAACCATGATAGATTTCAAATCGATCCTGACCAAGATGAGTCTGTGGTGCGAAATAATTTTTGTTGAGTGGATAGATTTTAGTTGGGATAGTCGTTCAACATTCTACAAGAACAACGAACCATGGAGTATGATTTCCCTGAAATAATTTTTGTTGAGTGGATAGATTTTAGTTGGAGTAGTCGTTCAACATTCTACAAGAACAACTTACCATGGAGTATGATTTCTCTGAAATAATTTTTGTTGAGTGGATAGATTTTAGTTGGGATAGTCGTTCAACATTCTACAAGAACAACTTACCATGGAGTATGATTTCTCTGAAACCATGATAGATTTCAAATCGATCCTGACCAAGATGAGTCTGTGGTGTGAAATAATTTTTGTTGAGTGGATAGATTTTAGTTGGGGTAGTCGTTCAACATTCTACAAGAACAACTTACCATGGAGTATGATTTCTCTGAAATAATTTTTGTTGAGTGGATAGATTTTAGTTGGGGTAGTCGTTCAACATTCTACAAGAACAACTTACCATGGAGTATGATTTCTCTGAAACCATGATAGATGTCAAATCGATCCTGACCAAGATGAGTCTGTGGTGTGAAATAATTTTTGTTGAGTGGATAGATTTTAGTTGGGGTAGTCGTTCAACATTCTACAAGAACAACTTACCATGGAGTATGATTTCTCTGAAATAATTTTTGTTGAGTGGATAGATTTTAGTTGGGATAGTCGTTCAACATTCTACAAGAACAACTTACCATGGAGTATGATTTCTCTGAAACCATGATAGATGTCAAATCGATCCTGACGAAGATGAGTCTGTGGTGTGAAATAATTTTTGTTGAGTGGATAGATTTTAGTTGGGGTAGTCGTTCAACATTCTACAAGAACAACTTACCATGGAGTATGATTTCTCTGAAATAATTTTTGTTGAGTGGATAGATTTTAGTTGTTGTAGTCGTTCAACATTCTACAAGAACAACTTACCATGGAGTATGATTTCTCTGAAACCATGATAGATTTCAAATCGATCCTGACCAAGATGAGTCTGTGGTGTGAAATAATTTTTGTTGAGTGGATAGATTTTAGTTGGGGTAGTCGTTCAACATTCTACAAGAACAACTTACCATGGAGTATGATTTCTCTGAAACCATGATAGATGTCAAATCGATCCTGACCAAGATGAGTCTGTGGTGTGAAATAATTTTTGTTGAGTGGATAGATTTTAGTTGGGGTAGTCGTTCAACATTCTACAAGAACAACTTACCATGGAGTATGATTTCTCTGAAACCATGATAGATTTCAAATCGATCCTGACCAAGATGAGTCTGTGGTGTGAAATAATTTTTGTTGAGTGGATAGATTTTAGTTGGGGTAGTCGTTCAACATTCTACAAGAACAACTTACCATGGAGTATGATTTCTCTGAAACCATGATAGATTTCAAATCGATCCTGACCAAGATGAGTCTGTGGTGTGAAATAATTTTTGTTGAGTGGATAGATTTTAGTTGGGGTAGTCGTTCAACATGGGGTATGACTTCTCTGAAATAATTTTTGTTGAGTGGATAGATTTTAGTTGGGATAGTCGTTCAACATTCTACAAGAACAACTTACCATGGAGTATGATTTCTCTGAAATAATTTTTGTTGAGTGGATAGATTTTAGTTGGGGTAGTCGTTCAACATTCTACAAGAACAACTTACCATGGAGTATGATTTCTCTGAAACCATGATAGATGTCAAATCGATCCTGACCAAGATGAGTCTGTGGTGTGAAATAATTTTTGTTGAGTGGATAGATTTCAGTTGGGGTAGTCGTTCAACATTCTACAAGAACAACTTACCACGGAGTATGATTTCTCTGAAATAATTTTTGTTGAGTGGATAGATTTTAGTTGGGGTAGTCGTTCAACATTCTACAAGAACAACTTACCATGGAGTATGATTTCTCTGAAACCATGATAGATGTCAAATCGATCCTGACCAAGATGAGTCTGTGGTGTGAAATAATTTTTGTTGAGTGGATAGATTTTAGTTGGGGTAGTCGTTCAACATTCTACAAGAACAACTTACCATGGAGTATGATTTCTCTGAAACCATGATAGATTTCAAATCGATCCTGACCAAGATGAGTCTGTGGTGTGAAATAATTTTTGTTGAGTGGATAGATTTTAGTTGGGGTAGTCGTTCAACATGGGGTATGACTTCTCTGAAATAATTTTTGTTGAGTGGATAGATTTTAGTTGGGATAGTCGTTCAACATTCTACAAGAACAACTTACCATGGAGTATGATTTCTCTGAAATAATTTTTGTTGAGTGGATAGATTTTAGTTGGGGTAGTCGTTCAACATTCTACAAGAACAACTTACCATGGAGTATGATTTCTCTGAAACCATGATAGATGTCAAATCGATCCTGACCAAGATGAGTCTGTGGTGTGAAATAATTTTTGTTGAGTGGATAGATTTTAGTTGGGGTAGTCGTTCAACATTCTACAAGAACAACTTACCATGGAGTATGATTTCTCTGAAATAATTTTTGTTGAGTGGATAGATTTTAGTTGGGGTAGTCGTTCAACATTCTACAAGAACAACTTACCATGGAGTATGATTTCTCTGAAACCATGATAGATGTCAAATCGATCCTGACCAAGATGAGTCTGTGGTGTGAAATAATTTTTGTTGAGTGGATAGATTTTAGTTGGGGTAGTCGTTCAACATGGGGTATGACTTCTCTGAAATAATTTTTGTTGAGTGGATAGATTTTAGTTGGGATAGTCGTTCAACATTCTACAAGAACAACTTACCATGGAGTATGATTTCTCTGAAATAATTTTTGTTGAGTGGATAGATTTTAGTTAGGGTAGTCGTTCAACATTCTACAAGAACAACTTACCATGGAGTATGATTTCTCTGAAACCATGATAGATGTCAAATCGATCCTGAAAAAGATGAGTCTGTGGTGTGAAATAATTTTTGTTGAGTGGATAGATTTTAGTTGGGGTAGTCGTTCAACATTCTACAAGAACAACTTACCATGGAGTATGATTTCTCTGAAATAATTTTTGTTGAGTGGATAGATTTTAGTTGGGATAGTCGTTCAACATTCTACAAAAACAACTTACCATGGAGTATGATTTCTCTGAAACCATGATAGATGTCAAATCGATCCTGACCAAGATGAGTCTGTGGTGTGAAATAATTTTTGTTGAGTGGATAGATTTTAGTTGGGGTAGTCGTTCAACATTCTACAAGAACAACTTACCATGGAGTATGATTTCTCTGAAACCATGATAGATTTCAAATCGATCCTGACCAAGATGAGTCTGTGGTGTGAAATAATTTTTGTTGAGTGGATAGATTTTAGTTGGGATAGTCGTTCAACATTCTACAAGAACAACTTACCATGGAGTATGATTTCTCTGAAATAATTTTTGTTGAGTGGATAGATTTTAGTTGGGGTAGTCGTTCAACATTCTACAAGAACAACTTACCATGGAGTATGATTTCTCTGAAACCATGATAGATGTCAAATCGATCCTGACCAAGATGAGTCTGTGGTGTGAAAAAATTTTTGTTGAGTGGATAGATTTTAGTTGGGGTAGTCGTTCAACATTCTACAAGAACAACTTACCATGGAGTATGATTTCTCTGAAATAATTTTTGTTGAGTGGATAGATTTTAGTTGGGGTAGTCGTTCAACATTCTACAAGAACAACTTACCATGGAGTATGATTTCTCTGAAACCATGATAGATGTCAAATCGATCCTGACCAAGATGAGTCTGTGGTGTGAAATAATTTTTGTTGAGTGGATAGATTTTAGTTGGGGTAGTCGTTCAACATTCTACAAGAACAACTTACCACGGAGTATGATTTCTCTGAAATAATTTTTGTTGAGTGGATAGATTTTAGTTGGGATAGTCGTTCAACATTCTACAAGAACAACTTACCATGGAGTATGATTTCTCTGAAACCATGATAGATGTCAAATCGATCCTGACCAAGATGAGTCTGTGGTGTGAAATAATTTTTGTTGAGTGGATAGATTTTAGTTGGGGTAGTCGTTCAACATTCTACAAGAACAACTTACCATGGAGTATGATTTCTCTGAAACCATGATAGATTTCAAATCGATCCTGACCAAGATGAGTCTGTGGTGTGAAATAATTTTTGTTGAGTGGATAGATTTTAGTTGGGGTAGTCGTTCAACATGGGGTATGACTTCTCTGAAATAATTTTTGTTGAGTGGATAGATTTTAGTTGGGATAGTCGTTCAACATTCTACAAGAACAACTTACCATGGAGTATGATTTCTCTGAAATAATTTTTGTTGAGTGGATAGATTTTAGTTGGGGTAGTCGTTCAACATTCTACAAGAACAACTTACCATGGAGTATGATTTCTCTGAAACCATGATAGATGTCAAATCGATCCTGACCAAGATGAGTCTGTGGTGTGAAATAATTTTTGTTGAGTGGATAGATTTTAGTTGGGGTAGTCGTTCAACATTCTACAAGAACAACTTACCATGGAGTATGATTTCTCTGAAATAATTTTTGCTGAGTGGATAGATTTTAGTTGGGGTAGTCGTTCAACATTCTACAAGAACAACTTACCATGGAGTATGATTTCTCTGAAACCATGATAGATGTCAAATCGATCCTGACCAAGATGAGTCTGTGGTGTGAAATAATTTTTGTTGAGTGGATAGATTTTAGTTGGGGTAGTCGTTCAACATGGGGTATGACTTCTCTGAAATAATTTTTGTTGAGTGGATAGATTTTAGTTGGGATAGTCGTTCAACATTCTACAAGAACAACTTACCATGGAGTATGATTTCTCTGAAATAATTTTTGTTGAGTGGATAGATTTTAGTTAGGGTAGTCGTTCAACATTCTACAAGAACAACTTACCATGGAGTATGATGTCTCTGAAACCATGATAGATGTCAAATCGATCCTGAAAAAGATGAGTCTGTGGTGTGAAATAATTTTTGTTGAGTGGATAGATTTTAGTTGGGGTAGTCGTTCAACATTCTACAAGAACAACTTACCATGGAGTATGATTTCTCTGAAATAATTTTTGTTGAGTGGATAGATTTTAGTTGGGATAGTCGTTCAACATTCTACAAAAACAACTTACCATGGAGTATGATTTCTCTGAAACCATGATAGATGTCAAATCGATCCTGACCAAGATGAGTCTGTGGTGTGAAATAATTTTTGTTGAGTGGATAGATTTTAGTTGGGGTAGTCGTTCAACATTCTACAAGAACAACTTACCATGGAGTATGATTTCTCTGAAACCATGATAGATTTCAAATCGATCCTGACCAAGATGAGTCTGTGGTGTGAAATAATTTTTGTTGAGTGGATAGATTTTAGTTGGGATAGTCGTTCAACATTCTACAAGAACAACTTACCATGGAGTATGATTTCTCTGAAATAATTTTTGTTGAGTGGATAGATTTTAGTTGGGGTAGTCGTTCAACATTCTACAAGAACAACTTACCATGGAGTATGATTTCTCTGAAACCATGATAGATGTCAAATCGATCCTGACCAAGATGAGTCTGTGGTGTGAAATAATTTTTGTTGAGTGGATAGATTTTAGTTGGGGTAGTCGTTCAACATTCTACAAGAACAACTTACCATGGAGTATGATTTCTCTGAAATAATTTTTGTTGAGTGGATAGATTTTAGTTGGGGTAGTCGTTCAACATTCTACAAGAACAACTTACCATGGAGTATGATTTCTCTGAAACCATGATAGATTTCAAATCGATCCTGACCAAGATGAGTCTGTGGTGTGAAATAATTTTTGTTGAGTGGATAGATTTTATTTGGGGTAGTCGTTCAACATTCTACAAGAACAACGAACCATGGAGTATGATTTCTCTGAAATAATTTTTGTTGAGTGGATAGATTTTAGTTGGGGTAGTCGTTCAACATTCTACAAGAACAACTTACCATGGAGTATGATTTCTCTGAAATAATTTTTGTTGAGTGGATAGATTTTAGTTGGGATAGTCGTTCAACATTCTACAAGAACAACTTACCATGGAGTATGATTTCTCTGAAACCATGATAGATGTCAAATCGATCCTGACCAAGATGAGTCTGTGGTGTGAAATAATTTTTGTTGAGTGGATAGATTTTAGTTGGGGTAGTCGTTCAACATTCTACAAGAACAACTTACCATGGAGTATGATTTCTCTGAAATAATTTTTGTTGAGTGGATAGATTTTAGTTGGGATAGTCGTTCAACATTCTACAAGAACAACTTACCATGGAGTATGATTTCTCTGAAACCATGATAGATTTCAAATCGATCCTGACCAAGATGAGTCTGTGGTGTGAAATAATTTTTGTTGAGTGGATAGATTTTAGTTGGGATAGTCGTTCAACATTCTACAAGAACAACTTACCATGGAGTATGATTTCTCTGAAATAATTTTTGTTGAGTGGATAGATTTTAGTTGGGGGTAGTCGTTCAACATTCTACAAGAACAACGAACCATGGAGTATGGTTTCTCTGAAACCATGATAGATGTCAAATCGATCCTGACCAAGATGAGTCTGTGGTGTGAAATAATTTTTGTTGAGTGGATAGATTTTAGTTGGGGTAGTCGTTCAACATTCTACAAGAACAACTTACCATGGAGTATGATTTCTCTGAAATAATTTTTGTTGAGTGGATAGATTTTAGTTGGGGTAGTCGTTCAACATTCTACAAGAACAACTTACCATGGAGTATGATTTCTCTGAAACCATGATAGATGTCAAATCGATCCTGACCAAGATGAGTCTGTGGTGTGAAATAATTTTTGTTGAGTGGATAGATTTTAGTTGGGGTAGTCGTTCAACATTCTACAAGAACAACTTACCATGGAGTATGATTTCTCTGAAACCATGATAGATGTCAAATCGATCCTGACCAAGATGAGTCTGTGGTCTGAAATAATTTTTGTTGAGTGGATAGATTTTAGTTGGGGTAGTCGTTCAACATTCTACAAGAACAACTTACCATGGAGTATGATTTCTCTGAAATAATTTTTGTTGAGTGGATAGATTTTAGTTGGGATAGTCGTTCAACATTCTACAAGAACAACTTACCATGGAGTATGATTTCTCTGAAACCATGATAGATGTCAAATCGATCCTGACCAAGATGAGTCTGTGGTGTGAAATAATTTTTGTTGAGTGGATAGATTTTAGTTGGGGTAGTCGTTCAACATTCTACAAGAACAACTTACCATGGAGTATGATTTCTCTGAAACCATGATAGATTTCAAATCGATCCTGACCAAGATGAGTCTGTGGTGTGAAATAATTTTTGTTGAGTGGATAGATTTTAGTTGGGGTAGTCGTTCAACATTCTACAAGAACAACTTACCATGGAGTATGATTTCTCTGAAACCATGATAGATTTCAAATCGATCCTGACCAAGATGAGTCTGTTTTGTGAAATAATTTTTGTTGAGTGGATAGATTTTGGTTGGGGTAGTCGTTCAACATGGGGTATGACTTCTCTGAAATAATTTTTGTTGAGTGGATAGATTTTAGTTGGGATAGTCGTTCAACATTCTACAAGAACAACTTACCATGGAGTATGATTTCTCTGAAATAATTTTTGTTGAGTGGATAGATTTTAGTTGGGGTAGTCGTTCAACATTCTACAAGAACATCGAACCATGGAGTATGATTTCTCTGAAACCATGATAGATGTCAAATCGATCCTGACCAAGATGAGTCTGTGGTGTGAAATAATTTTTGTTGAGTGGATAGATTTTAGTTGGGGTAGTCGTTCAACATTCTACAAGAACAACTTACCATGGAGTATGATTTCTCTGAAATAATTTTTGTTGAGTGGATAGATTTTAGTTGGGGTAGTCGTTCAACATGGGGTATGACTTCTCTGAAATAATTTTTGTTGAGTGGATAGATTTTAGTTGGGATAGTCGTTCAACATTCTACAAGAACAACTTACCATGGAGTATGATTTCTCTGAAATAATTTTTGTTGAGTGGATAGATTTTAGTTGGGGTAGTCGTTCAACATTCTACAAGAACAACGAACCATGGAGTATGATTTCTCTGAAACCATGATAGATGTCAAATCGATCCTGACCAAGATGAGTCTGTGGTGTGAAATAATTTTTGTTGAGTGGATAGATTTTAGTTGGGGTAGTCGTTCAACATTCTACAAGAACAACTTACCATGGAGTATGATTTCTCTGAAACCATGATAGATTTCAAATCGATCCTGACCAAGATGAGTCTGTGGTGTGAAATAATTTTTGTTGAGTGGATAGATTTTAGTTGGGGTAGTCGTTCAACATGGGGTATGACTTCTCTGAAATAATTTTTGTTGAGTGGATAGATTTCAGTTGGGATAGTCGCTCAACATTCTACAAGAACAACTTACCATGGAGTATGATTTCTCTGAAATAATTTTTGTTGAGTGGATAGATTTTAGTTGGGGTAGTCGTTCAACATTCTACAAGAACAACTTACCATGGAGTATGATTTCTCTGAAACCATGATAGATGTCAAATCGATCCTGACCAAGATGAGTCTGTGGTGTGAAATAATTTTTGTTGAGTGGATAGATTTTAGTTGGGGTAGTCGTTCAACATTCTACAAGAACAACTTACCATGGAGTATGATTTCTCTGAAATAATTTTTGTTGAGTGGATAGATTTTAGTTGGGGTAGTCGTTCAACATTCTACAAGAACAACGAACCATGGAGTATGATTTCTCTGAAACCATGATAGATGTCAAATCGATCCTGACCAAGATGAGTCTGTGGTGTGAAATAATTTTTGTTGAGTGGATAGATTTTAGTTGGGGTAGTCGTTCAACATGGGGTATGACTTCTCTGAAATAATTTTTGTTGAGTGGATAGATTTTAGTTGGGATAGTCGTTCAACATTCTACAAGAACAACTTACCATGGAGTATGATTTCTCTGAAATAATTTTTGTTGAGTGGATAGATTTTAGTTAGGGTAGTCGTTCAACATTCTACAAGAACAACTTACCATGGAGTATGATTTCTCTGAAACCATGATAGATGTCAAATCGATCCTGAAAAAGATGAGTCTGTGGTGTGAAATAATTTTTGTTGAGTGGATAGATTTTAGTTGGGGTAGTCGTTCAACATTCTACAAGAACAACTTACCATGGAGTATGATTTCTCTGAAATAATTTTTGTTGAGTGGATAGATTTTAGTTGGGATAGTCGTTCAACATTCTACAAAAACAACTTACCATGGAGTATGATTTCTCTGAAACCATGATAGATGTCAAATCGATCCTGACCAAGATGAGTCCGTGGTGTGAAATAATTTTTGTTGAGTGGATAGATTTTAGTTGGGGTAGTCGTTCAACATTCTACAAGAACAACTTACCATGGAGTATGATTTCTCTGAAACCATGATAGATTTCAAATCGATCCTGACCAAGATGAGTCTGTGGTGTGAAATAATTTTTGTTGAGTTAATAGATTTTAGTTGGGATAGTCGTTCAACATTCTACAAGAACAACTTACCATGGAGTATGATTTCTCTGAAATAATTTTTGTTGAGTGGATAGATTTTAGTTGGGGTAGTCGTTCAACATTCTACAAGAACAACTTACCATGGAGTATGATTTCTCTGAAATAATTTTTGTTGAGTGGATAGATTTTAGTTAGGGTAGTCGTTCAACATTCTACAAGAACAACTTACCATGGAGTATGATTTCTCTGAAACCATGATAGATGTCAAATCGATCCTGAAAAAGATGAGTCTGTGGTGTGAAATAATTTTTGTTGAGTGGATAGATTTTAGTTGGGGTAGTCGTTCAACATTCTACAAGAACAACTTACCATGGAGTATGATTTCTCTGAAATAATTTTTGTTGAGTGGATAGATTTTAGTTGGGATAGTCGTTCAACATTCTACAAAAACAACTTACCATGGAGTATGATTTCTCTGAAACCATGATAGATGTCAAATCGATCCTGACCAAGATGAGTCCGTGGTGTGAAATAATTTTTGTTGAGTGGATAGATTTTAGTCGGGGTAGTCGTTCAACATTCTACAAGAACAACTTACCATGGAGTATGATTTCTCTGAAACCATGATAGATTTCAAATCGATCCTGACCAAGATGAGTCTGTGGTGTGAAATAATTTTTGTTGAGTTAATAGATTTTAGTTGGGATAGTCGTTCAACATTCTACAAGAACAACGAACCATGGAGTATGATTTCTCTGAAATAATTTTTGTTGAGTGGATAGATTTTAGTTGGGGTAGTCGTTCAACATTCTACAAGAACAACTTACCATGGAGTATGATTTCTCTGAAACCATGATAAATGTCAAATCGATCCTGACCAAGATGAGTCTGTGGTGTGAAATAATTTTTGTTGAGTGGATAGATTTTAGTTGGGGTAGTCGTTCAACATTCTACAAGAACAACTTACCATGGAGTATGATTTCTCTGAAATAATTTTTGTTGAGTGGATAGATTTTAGTTGGGGTAGTCGTTCAGCATTCTACAAGAACAACTTACCATGGAGTATGATTTCTCTGAAACCATGATAGATTTCAAATCGATCCTGACCAAGATGAGTCTGTGGTGTGAAATAATTTTTGTTGAGTGGATAGATTTTATTTGGGGTAGTCGTTCAACATTCTACAAGAACAACGAACCATGGAGTATGATTTCTCTGAAATAATTTTTGTTGAGTGGATAGATTTTAGTTGGGATAGTCGTTCAACATTCTACAAGAACAACTTACCATGGAGTATGATTTCTCTGAAATAATTTTTGTTGAGTGGATAGATTTTAGTTAGGGTAGTCGTTCAACATTCTACAAGAACAACTTACCATGGAGTATGATTTCTCTGAAACCATGATAGATGTCAAATCGATCCTGAAAAAGATGAGTCTGTGGTGTGAAATAATTTTTGTTGAGTGGATAGATTTTAGTTGGGGTAGTCGTTCAACATTCTACAAGAACAACTTACCATGGAGTATGATTTCTCTGAAATAATTTTTGTTGAGTGGATAGATTTTAGTTGGGATAGTCGTTCAACATTCTACAAAAACAACTTACCATGGAGTATGATTTCTCTGAAACCATGATAGATGTCAAATCGATCCTGACCAAGATGAGTCCGTGGTGTGAAATAATTTTTGTTGAGTGGATAGATTTTAGTTGGGGTAGTCGTTCAACATTCTACAAGAACAACTTACCATGGAGTATGATTTCTCTGAAACCATGATAGATTTCAAATCGATCCTGACCAAGATGAGTCTGTGGTGTGAAATAATTTTTGTTGAGTTAATAGATTTTAGTTGGGATAGTCGTTCAACATTCTACAAGAACAACTTACCATGGAGTATGATTTCTCTGAAATAATTTTTGTTGAGTGGATAGATTTTAGTTGGGGTAGTCGTTCAACATTCTACAAGAACAACTTACCATGGAGTATGATTTCTCTGAAACCATGATAGATGTCAAATCGATCCTGACCAAGATGAGTCTGTGGTGTGAAATAATTTTTGTTGAGTGGATAGATTTTAGTTGGGGTAGTCGTTCAACATTCTACAAGAACAACTTACCATGGAGTATGATTTCTCTGAAATAATTTTTGTTGAGTGGATAGATTTTAGTTGGGGTAGTCGTTCAACATTCTACAAGAACAACTTACCATGGAGTATGATTTCTCTGAAACCATGATAGATTTCAAATCGATCCTGACCAAGATGAGTCTGTGGTGTGAAATAATTTTTGTTGAGTGGATAGATTTTATTTGGGGTAGTCGTTCAACATTCTACAAGAACAACGAACCATGGAGTATGATTTCTCTGAAATAATTTTTGTTGAGTGGATAGATTTTAGTTGGGGTAGTCGTTCAACATTCTACAAGAACAACTTACCATGGAGTATGATTTCTCTGAAACCATGATAGATGTCAAATCGATCCTGACCAAGATGAGTCTGTGGTGTGAAATAATTTTTGTTGAGTGGATAGATTTTAGTTGGGGTAGTCGTTCAACATTCTACAAGAACAACTTACCATGGAGTATGATTTCTCTGAAACCATGATAGATGTCAAATCGATCCTGACCAAGATGAGTCTGTGGTGTGAAATAATTTTTGTTGAGTGGATAGATTTTAGTTGGGGTAGTCGTTCAACATTCTACAAGAACAACTTACCATGGAGTATGATTTCTCTGAAACCATGATAGATTTCAAATCGATCCTGACCAAGATGAGTCTGTGGTGTGAAATAATTTTTGTTGAGTGGATAGATTTTAGTTGGGGTAGTCGTTCAACATGGGGTATGACTTCTCTGAAATAATTTTTGTTGAGTGGATAGATTTCAGTTGGGATAGTCGCTCAACATTCTACAAGAACAACTTACCATGGAGTATGATTTCTCTGAAATAATTTTTGTTGAGTGGATAGATTTTAGTTGGGGTAGTCGTTCAACATTCTACAAGAACAACTTACCATGGAGTATGATTTCTCTGAAACCATGATAGATGTCAAATCGATCCTGACCAAGATGAGTCTGTGGTGTGAAATAATTTTTGTTGAGTGGATAGATTTTAGTTGGGGTAGTCGTTCAACATTCTACAAGAACAACTTACCATGGAGTATGATTTCTCTGAAATAATTTTTGTTGAGTGGATAGATTTTAGTTGGGGTAGTCGTTCAACATTCTACAAGAACAACGAAAAATGGAGTATGATTTCTCTGAAACCATGATAGATGTCAAATCGATCCTGACCAAGATGAGTCTGTGGTGTGAAATAATTTTTGTTGAGTGGATAGATTTTAGTTGGGGTAGTCGTTCAACATGGGGTATGACTTTTCTGAAATAATTTTTGTTGAGTGGATAGATTTTAGTTGGGATAGTCGTTCAACATTCTACAAGAACAACTTACCATGGAGTATGATTTCTCTGAAATAATTTTTGTTGAGTGGATAGATTTTAGTTAGGGTAGTCGTTCAACATTCTACAAGAACAACTTACCATGGAGTATGATTTCTCTGAAACCATGATAGATGTCAAATCGATCCTGAAAAAGATGAGTCTGTGGTGTGAAATAATTTTTGTTGAGTGGATAGATTTTAGTTGGGGTAGTCGTTCAACATTCTACAAGAACAACTTACCATGGAGTATGATTTCTCTGAAATAATTTTTGTTGAGTGGATAGATTTTAGTTGGGATAGTCGTTCAACATTCTACAAAAACAACTTACCATGGAGTATGATTTCTCTGAAACCATGATAGATGTCAAATCGATCCTGACCAAGATGAGTCCGTGGTGTGAAATAATTTTTGTTGAGTGGATAGATTTTAGTTGGGGTAGTCGTTCAACATTCTACAAGAACAACTTACCATGGAGTATGATTTCTCTGAAACCATGATAGATTTCAAATCGATCCTGACCAAGATGAGTCTGTGGTGTGAAATAATTTTTGTTGAGTTAATAGATTTTAGTTGGGATAGTCGTTCAACATTCTACAAGAACAACTTACCATGGAGTATGATTTCTCTGAAATAATTTTTGTTGAGTGGATAGATTTTAGTTGGGGTAGTCGTTCAATATTCTACAAGAACAACTTACCATGGAGTATGATTTCTCTGAAACCATGATAGATGTCAAATCGATCCTGACCAAGATGAGTCTGTGGTGTGAAATAATTTTTGTTGAGTGGATAGATTTTAGTTGGGGTAGTCGTTCAACATTCTACAAGAACAACTTACCATGGAGTATGATTTCTCTGAAATAATTTTTGTTGAGTGGATAGATTTTAGTTGGGGTAGTCGTTCAACATTCTACAAGAACAACTTACCATGGAGTATGATTTCTCTGAAACCATGATAGATTTCAAATCGATCCTGACCAAGATGAGTCTGTGGTGTGAAATAATTTTTGTTGAGTGGATAGATTTTATTTGGGGTAGTCGTTCAACATTCTACAAGAACAACGAACCATGGAGTATGATTTCTCTGAAATAATTTTTGTTGAGTGGATAGATTTTAGTTGGGGTAGTCGTTCAACATTCTACAAGAACAACTTACCATGGAGTATGATTTCTCTGAAATAATTTTTGTTGAGTGGATAGATTTTAGTTGGGATAGTCGTTCAACATTCTACAAGAACAACTTACCATGGAGTATGATTTCTCTGAAACCATGATAGATGTCAAATCGATCCTGACCAAGATGAGTCTGTGGTGTGAAATAATTTTTGTTGAGTGGATAGATTTTAGTTGGGGTAGTCGTTCAACATTCTACAAGAACAACTTACCATGGAGTATGATTTCTCTGAAATAATTTTTGTTGAGTGGATAGATTTTAGTTGGGATAGTCGTTCAACATTCTACAAGAACAACTTACCATGGAGTATGATTTCTCTGAAACCATGATAGATTTCAAATCGATCCTGACCAAGATGAATCTGTGGTGTGAAATAATTTTTGTTGAGTGGATAGATTTTAGTTGGGATAGTCGTTCAACATTCTACAAGAACAACTTACCATGGAGTATGATTTCTCTGAAATAATTTTTGTTGAGTGGATAGATTTTAGTTGGGGTAGTCGTTCAACATTCTACAAGAACAACGAACCATGGAGTATGATTTCTCTGAAACCATGATAGATGTCAAATCGATCCTGACCAAGATGAGTCTGTGGTGTGAAATAATTTTTGTTGAGTGGATAGATTTTAGTTGGGGTAGTCGTTCAACATTCTACAAGAACAACTTACCATGGAGTATGATTTCTCTGAAACCATGATAGATTTCAAATCGATCCTGGCCAAGATGAGTCTGTGGTGTGAAATAATTTTTGTTGAGTGGATAGATTTTAGTTGGGATAGTCGTTCAACATTCTACAAGAACAACTTACCATGGAGTATGATTTCTCTGAAATAATTTTTGTTGAGTGGATAGATTTTAGTTGGGGTAGTCGTTCAACATTCTACAAGAACAACTTACCATGGAGTATGATTTCTCTGAAACCATGATAGATGTCAAATCGATCCTGACCAAGATGAGTCTGTGGTGTGAAATAATTTTTGTTGAGTGGATAGATTTTAGTTGGGGTAGTCGTTCAACATTCTACAAGAACAACTTACCATGGAGTATGATTTCTCTGAAACCATGATAGATTTCAAATCGATCCTGACCAAGATGAGTCTGTGGTGTGAAATAATTTTTGTTGAGTGGATAGATTTTAGTTGGGGTAGTCGTTCAACATTCTACAAGAACAACTTACCATGGAGTATGATTTCTCTGAAATAATTTTTGTTGAGTGGATAGATTTTAGTTGGGATAGTCGTTCAACATTCTACAAGAACAACTTACCATGGAGTATGATTTCTCTGAAACCATGATAGATGTCAAATCGATCCTGACCAAGATGAGTCTGTGGTGTGAAATAATTTTTGTTGAGTGGATAGATTTTAGTTGGGGTAGTCGTTCAACATTCTACAAGAACAACGAACCATGGAGTATGATTTCTCTGAAACCATGATAGATTTCAAATCGATCCTGACCAAGATGAGTCTGTGGTGTGAAATAATTTTTGTTGAGTGGATAGATTTTAGTTGGGGTAGTCGTTCAACATTCTACAAGAACAACTTACCATGGAGTATGATTTCTCTGAAACCATGATAGATTTCAAATCGATCCTGACCAAGATGAGTCTGTGGTGTGAAATAATTTTTGTTGAGTGGATAGATTTTATTTGGGATAATCGTTCAACATTCTACAAGAACAACTTACCATGGAGTATGATTTCTCTGAAATAATTTTTGTTGAGTGGATAGATTTTAGTTGGGGTAGTCGTTCAACATTCTACAAGAACAACTTACCATGGAGTATGATTTCTCTGAAACCATGATAGATGTCAAATCGATCCTGACCAAGATGAGTCTGTGGTGTGAAATAATTTTTGTTGAGTGGATCGATTTTAGTTGGGGTAGTCGTTCAACATTCTACAAGAACAACTTACCATGGAGTATGATTTCTCTGAAACCATGATAGATTTCAAATCGATCCTGACCAAGATGAGTCTGTGGTGTGAAATAATTTTTGTTGAGTGGATAGATTTTAGTTGGGGTAGTCGTTCAACATTCTACAAGAACAACTTACCATGGAGTATGATTTCTCTGAAATAATTTTTGTTGAGTGGATAGATTTTAGTTGGGATAGTCGTTCAACATTCTACAAGAACAACTTACCATGGAGTATGATTTCTCTGAAACCATGATAGATGTCAAATCGATCCTGACCAAGATGAGTCTGTGGTGTGAAATAATTTTTGTTGAGTGGATAGATTTTAGTTGGGGTAGTCGTTCAACATTCTACAAGAACAACTTACCATGGAGTATGATTTCTCTGAAACCATGATAGATTTCAAATCGATCCTGACCAAGATGAGTCTGTGGTGTGAAATAATTTTTGTTGAGTGGATAGATTTTAGTTGGGGTAGTCGTTCAACATTCTACAAGAACAACTTACCATGGAGTATGATTTCTCTGAAATAATTTTTGTTGAGTGGATAGATTTTAGTTGGGGTAGTCGTTCAACATTCTACAAGAACAACTTACCATGGAGTATGATTTCTCTGAAATAATTTTTGTTGAGTGGATAGATTTTAGTTGGGATAGTCGTTCAACATTCTACAAGAACAACTTACCATGGAGTATGATTTCTCTGAAACCATGATAGATTTCAAATCGATTATGACCAAGATGAGTCTGTGGTGTGAAATAATTTTTGTTGAGTGGATAGATTTTAGTTGGGATAGTCGTTCAACATTCTACAAGAACAACTTACCATGGAGTATGATTTCCCTGAAATAATTTTTGTTGAGTGGATAGATTTTAGTTGGGGTAGTCGTTCAACATTCTACAAGAACAACTTACCATGGAGTATGATTTCTCTGAAATAATTTTTGTTGAGTGGATAGATTTTAGTTGGGATAGTCGTTCAACATTCTACAAGAACAACTTACCATGGAGTATGATTTCTCTGGAACCATGATAGATTTCAAATCGATCCTGACCAAGATGAGTCTGTGGTGTGAAATAATTTTTGTTGAGTGGATAGATTTTAGTTGGGGTAGTCGTTCAACATTCTACAAGAACAACGAACCATGGAGTATGATTTCTCTGAAACCATGATAGATTTCAAATCGATCCTGACCAAGATGAGTCTGTGGTGTGAAATAATTTTTGTTGAGTGGATAGATTTTAGTTGGGGTAGTCGTTCAACATTCTACAAGAACAACTTACCATGGAGTATGATTTCTCTGAAATAATTTTTGTTGAGTGGATAGATTTTAGTTGGGGTAGTCGTTCAACATTCTACAAGAACAACTTACCATGGAGTATGATTTCTCTGAAACCATGATAGATGTCAAATCGATCCTGACCAAGATGAGTCTGTGGTGTGAAATAATTTTTGTTGAGTGGATAGATTTTAGTTGGGGTAGTCGTTCAACATTCTACAAGAACAACTTACCATGGAGTATGATTTCTCTGAAATAATTTTTGTTGAGTGGATAGATTTTAGTTGGGATAGTCGTTCAACATTCTACAAGAACAACTTACCATGGAGTATGATTTCTCTGAAACCATGATAGATGTCAAATCGATCCTGACCAAGATGAGTCTGTGGTGTGAAATAATTTTTGTTGAGTGGATAGATTTTAGTTGGGGTAGTCGTTCAACATTCTACAAGAACAACTTACCATGGAGTATGATTTCTCTGAAACAATTTTTGTTGAGTGGATAGATTTTAGTTGGGGTAGTCGTTCAACATTCTACAAGAACAACTTACCATGGAGTATGATTTCTCTGAAATAATTTTTGTTGAGTGGATAGATTTTAGTTGGGGTAGTCGTTCAACATTCTACAAGAACAACTTACCATGGAGTATGATTTCTCTGAAACCATGATAGATTTCAAATCGATCCTGACCAAGATGAGTCTGTGGTGTGAAATAATTTTTGTTGAGTGGATAGATTTTAGTTGGGGTAGTCGTTCAACATTCTACAAGAACAACGAACCATGGAGTATGATTTCCCTGAAATAATTTTTGTTGAGTGGATAGATTTTAGTTGGGGTAGTCGTTCAACATTCTACAAGAACAACTTACCATGGAGTATGATTTCTCTGAAATAATTTTTGTTGAGTGGATAGATTTTAGTTGGGATAGTCGTTCAACATTCTACAAGAACAACTTACCATGGAGTATGATTTCTCTGAAACCATGATAGATTTCAAATCGATCCTGACCAAGATGAGTCTGTGGTGTGAAATAATTTTTGTTGAGTGGATAGATTTTAGTTGGGGTAGTCGTTCAACATTCTACAAGAACAACGAACCATGGAGTATGATTTCTCTGAAACCATGATAGATTTCAAATCGATCCTGACCAAGATGAGTCTGTGGTGTGAAATAATTTTTGTTGAGTGGATAGATTTTAGTTGGGGTAGTCGTTCAACGTTCTACAAGAACAACTTACCATGGAGTATGATTTCTCTGAAATAATTTTTGTTGAGTGGATAGATTTTAGTTGGGGTAGTCGTTCAACATTCTACAAGAACAACTTACCATGGAGTATGATTTCTCTGAAACCATGATAGATGTCAAATCGATCCTGACCAAGATGAGTCTGTGGTGTGAAATAATTTTTGTTGAGTGGATAGATTTTAGTTGGGGTAGTCGTTCAACATTCTACAAGAACAACTTACCATGGAGTATGATTTCTCTGAAATAATTTTTGTTGAGTGGATAGATTTTAGTTGGGATAGTCGTTCAACATTCTACAAGAACAACTTACCATGGAGTATGATTTCTCTGAAACCATGATAGATGTCAAATCGATCCTGACCAAGATGAGTCTGTGGTGTGAAATAATTTTTGTTGAGTGGATAGATTTTAGTTGGGGTAGTCGTTCAACATTCTACAAGAACAACTTACCATGGAGTATGATTTCTCTGAAATAATTTTTGTTGAGTGGATAGATTTTAGTTGGGGTAGTCGTTCAACATTCTACAAGAACAATTTACCATGGAGTATGATTTCTCTGAAATAATTTTTGTTGAGTGGATAGATTTTAGTTGGGGTAGTCGTTCAACATTCTACAAGAACAACTTACCATGGAGTATGATTTCTCTGAAACCATGATAGATTTCAAATCGATCCTGACCAAGATGAGTCTGTGGTGTGAAATAATTTTTGTTGAGTGGATAGATTTTAGTTGGGGTAGTCGTTCAACATTCTACAAGAACAACGAACCATGGAGTATGATTTCTCTGAAATAATTTTTGTTGAGTGGATAGATTTTAGTTGGGGTAGTCGTTCAACATTCTACAAGAACAACTTACCATGGAGTATGATTTCTCTGAAATAATTCTTGTTGAGTGGATAGATTTTAGTTGGGATAGTCGTTCAACATTCTACAAGAACAACTTACCATGGAGTATGATTTCTCTGAAACCATGATAGATGTCAAATCGATCCTGACCAAGATGAGTCTGTGGTGTGAAATAATTTTTGTTGAGTGGATAGATTTTAGTTGGGGTAGTCGTTCAACATTCTACAAGAACAACTTACCATGGAGTATGATTTCTCTGAAATAATTTTTGTTGAGTGGATAGATTTTAGTTGGGATAGTCGTTCAACATTCTACAAGAACAACTTACCATGGAGTATGATTTCTCTGAAACCATGATAGATTTCAAATCGATCCTGAACAAGATGAGTCTGTGGTGTGAAATAATTTTTGTTGAGTGGATAGATTTTAGTTGGGGTAGTCGTTCAACATTCTACAAGAACAACTTACCATGGAGTATGATTTCTCTGAAACCATGATAGATGTCAAATCGATCCTGACCAAGATGAGTCTGTGGTGTGAAATAATTTTTGTTGAGTGGATAGATTTTAGTTGGGGTAGTCGTTCAACATTCTACAAGAACAACTTACCATGGAGTATGATTTCTCTGAAATAATTTTTGTTGAGTGGATAGATTTTAGTTGGGATAGTCGTTCAACATTCTACAAGAACAACTTACCATGGAGTATGATTTCTCTGAAACCATGATAGATTTCAAATCGATCCTGACCAAGATGAGTCTGTGGTGTGAAATAATTTTTGTTGAGTGGATAGATTTTAGTTGGGGTAGTCGTTCAACATTCTACAAGAACAACTTACCATGGAGTATGATTTCTCTGAAATAATTTTTGTTGAGTGGATAGATTTTAGTTGGGATAGTCGTTCAACATTCTACAAGAACAACTTACCATGGAGTATGATTTCTCTGAAATAATTTTTGTTGAGTGGATAGATTTTAGTTGGGGTAGTCGTTCAACATTCTACAAGAACAACTTACCATGGAGTATGATTTCTCTGAAATAATTTTTGTTGAGTGGATAGATTTTTGTTGGGGTAGTCGTTCAACATTCTACAAGAACAACTTACCATGGAGTATGATTTCTCTGAAACCATGATAGATTTCAAATCGATCCTGACCAAGATGAGTCTGTGGTGTGAAATAATTTTTGTTGAGTGGATAGATTTTAGTTGGGGTAGTCGTTCAACATTCTACAAGAACAACTTACCATGGAGTATGATTTCTCTGAAACCATGATAGATGTCAAATCGATCCTGACCAAGATGAGTCTGTGGTGTGAAATAATTTTTGTTGAGTGGATAGATTTTAGTTGGGGTAGTCGTTCAACATTCTACAAGAACAACTTACCATGGAGTATGATTTCTCTGAAACCATGATAGATTTGAAATCGATCCTGACCAAGATGAGTCTGTGGTGTGAAATAATTTTTGTTGAGTGGATAGATTTTAGTTGGGATAGTCGTTCAACATTCTACAAGAACAACTTACCATGGAGTATGATTTCTCTGAAATAATTTTTGTTGAGTGGATAGATTTTAGTTGGGGTAGTCGTTCAACATTCTACAAGAACAACTTACCATGGAGTATGATTTCTCTGAAACCATGATAGATGTCAAATCGATCCTGACCAAGATGAGCCTGTGGTGTGAAATAATTTTTGTTGAGTGGATAGATTTTAATTGGGGTAGTCGTTCAACATTCTACAAGAACAACGAACCATGGAGTATGATTTCTCTGAAATAGTTTTTGTTGAGTGGATAGATTTTAGTTGGGGTAGTCGTTCAACATTCTACAAGAACAACTTACCATGGAGTATGATTTCTCTGAAATAATTTTTGTTGAGTGGATAGATTTTAGTTGGGATAGTCGTTCAACATTCTACAAGAACAACTTACCATGGAGTATGATTTCTCTGAAACCATGATAGATGTCAAATCGATCCTGACCAAGATGAGTCTGTGGTGTGAAATAATTTTTGTTGAGTGGATAGATTTTAGTTGGGGTAGTCGTTCAACATTCTACAAGAACAACTTACCATGGAGTATGATTTCTCTGAAACCATGATAGATTTCAAATCGATCCTGACCAAGATGAGTCTGTGGTGTGAAATAATTTTTGTTGAGTGGATAGATTTTAGTTGGGGTAGTCGTTCAACATTCTACAAGAACAACTTACCATGGAGTATGATTTCTCTGAAACCATGATAGATTTCAAATCGGTCCTGACCAAGATGAGTCTGTGGTGTGAAATAATTTCTGTTGAGTGGATAGATTTTAGTTGGGGTAGTCGTTCAACATTCTACAAGAACAACTTACCATGGAGTATGATTTCTCTGAAACCATGATAGATTTCAAATCGATCCTGACCAAGATGAGTCTGTGGTGTGAAATAATTTTTGTTGAGTGGATAGATTTTAGTTGGGGTAGTCGTTCAACATTCTACAAGAACAACTTACCATGGAGTATGATTTCTCTGAAACCATGATAGATGGCAAATCGATCCTGACCAAGATGAGTCTGTGGTGTGAAATAATTTTTGTTGAGTGGATAGATTTTAGTTGGGGTAGTCGTTCAACATTCTACAAGAACAACTTACCATGGAGTATGATTTCTCTGAAATAATTTTTGTTGAGTGGATAGATTTTAGTTGGGATAGTCGTTCAACATTCTACAAGAACAACTTACCATGGAGTATGATTTCTCTGAAACCATGATAGATTTCAAATCGATCCTGACCAAGATGAGTCTGTGGTGTGAAATAATTTTTGTTGAGTGGATAGATTTTAGTTGGGGTAGTCGTTCAACATTCTACAAGAACAACTTACCATGGAGTATGATTTCTCTGAAATAATTTTTGTTGAGTGGATAGATTTTAGTTGGGATAGTCGTTCAACATTCTACAAGAACAACTTACCATGGAGTATGATTTCTCTGAAATAATTTTTGTTGAGTGGATAGATTTTAGTTGGGGTAGACGTTCAACATTCTACAAGAACAACTTACCATGGAGTATGATTTCTCTGAAATAATTTTTGTTGAGTGGATAGATTTTAGTTGGGATAGTCGTTCAACATTCTACAAGAACAACTTACCATGGAGTATGATTTCTCTGAAACCATGATAGATTTCAAATCGATCCTGACCAAGATGAGTCTGTGGTGTGAAATAATTTTTGTTGAGTGGATAGATTTTAGTTGGGGTAGTCGTTCAACATTCTACAAGAACAACTTACCATGGAGTATGATTTCTCTGAAACCATGATAGATGTCAAATCGATCCTGACCAAGATGAGTCTGTGGTGTGAAATAATTTTTGTTGAGTGGATAGATTTTAGTTGGGGTAGTCGTTCAACATTCTACAAGAACAACTTACCATGGAGTATGATTTCTCTGAAACCATGATAGATTTCAAATCGATCCTGACCAAGATGAGTTTGTGGTGTGAAATAATTTTTGTTGAGTGGATAGATTTTAGTTGGGATAGTCGTTCAACATTCTACAAGAACAACTTACCATGGAGTATGATTTCTCTGAAATAATTGTTGTTGAGTGGATAGATTTTAGTTGGGGTAGTCGTTCAACATTCTACAAGAACAACTTACCATGGAGTATGATTTCTCTGAAACCATGATAGATGTCAAATCGATCCTGACCAAGATGAGTCTGTGGTGTGAAATAATTTTTGTTGAGTGGATAGATTTTAGTTGGGGTAGTCGTTCAACATTCTACAAGAACAACGAACCATGGAGTATGATTTCTCTGAAATAATTTTTGTTGAGTGGATAGATTTTAGTTGGGGTAGTCGTTCAACATTCTACAAGAACAACTTACCATGGAGTATGATTTCTCTGAAATAATTTTTGTTGAGTGGATAGATTTTAGTTGGGATAGTCGTTCAACATTCTACAAGAACAACTTACCATGGAGTATGATTTCTCTGAAACCATGATAGATGTCAAATCGATCCTGACCAAGATGAGTCTGTGGTGTGAAATAATTTTTGTTGAGTGGATAGATTTTAGTTGGGGTAGTCGTTCAACATTCTACAAGAACAACTTACCATGGAGTATGATTTCTCTGAAACCATGATAGATTTCAAATCGATCCTGACCAAGATGATTCTGTGGTGTGAAATAATTTTTGTTGAGTG
This sequence comes from Xylota sylvarum, assembly GCA_905220385.1. NCBI lineage: Eukaryota > Metazoa > Arthropoda > Insecta > Diptera > Syrphidae > Xylota > Xylota sylvarum. Next base: position 507,469 of record CAJMZQ010000091.1, read on the forward strand.
GATAGATTTTAGTTGGGGTAGTCGTTCAACATTCTACAAGAACAACTTACCATGGAGTATGATTTCTCTGAAACCATGATAGATTTCAAATCGATCCTGACCAAGATGAGTCTGTGGTGTGAAATAATTTTTGTTGAGTGGATAGATTTTAGTTGGGGTAGTCGTTCAACATTCTACAAGAACAACTTACCATGGAGTATGATTTCTCTGAAACCATGATAGATTTCAAATCGATCCTGACCAAGATGAGTCTGTGGTGTGAAATAATTTTTGTTGAGTGGATAGATTTTAGTTGGGGTAGTCGTTCAACATTCTACAAGAACAACTTACCATGGAGTATGATTTCTCTGAAACCATGATAGATTTCAAATCGATCCTGACCAAGATGAGTCTGTTGTGTGAAATAATTTTTGTTGAGTGGATAGATTTTAGTTGGGGTAGTCGTTCAACATTCTACAAGAACAACTTACCATGGAGTATGATTTCTCTGAAATAATTTTTGTTGAGTGGATAGATTTTAGTTGGGATAGTCGTTCAACATTCTACAAGAACAACTTACCATGGAGTATGATTTCTCTGAAACCATGATAGATGTCAAATCGATCCTGACCAAGATGAGTCTGTGGTGTGAAATAATTTTTGTTGAGTGGATAGATTTTAGTTGGGGTAGTCGTTCAACATTCTACAAGAACAACTTACCATGGAATATGATTTCTCTGAAATAATTTTTGTTGAGTGGATAGATTTTAGTTGGGGTAGTCGTTCAACATTCTACAAGAACAACTTACCATGGAGTATGATTTCTCTGAAACCATGATAGATGTCAAATCGATCCTGACCAAGATGAGTCTGTGGTGTGAAATAATTTTTGTTGAGTGGATAGATTTTAGTTGGGGTAGTCGTTCAACATTCTACAAGAACAACTTACCATGGAGTATGATTTCTCTGAAATAATTTTTGTTGAGTGAATAGATTTTAGTTGGGATAGTCGTTCAACATTCTACAAGAACAACTTACCATGTAGTATGATTTCTCTGAAACCATGATAGATGTCAAATCGATCCTGACCAAGATGAGTCTGTGGTGTGAAATAATTTTTGTTGAGTGGATAGATTTTAGTTGGGGTAGTCGTTCAACATTCTACAAGAACAACTTACCATGGAGTATGATTTCTCTGAAACCATGATAGATGTCAAATCGATCCTGACCAAGATGAGTCTGTGGTGTGAAATAATTTTTGTTGAGTGGATAGATTTTAGTTGGGGTAGTCGTTCAACATTCTACAAGAACAACTTACCATGGAGTATGATTTCTCTGAAATAATTTTTGTTGAGTGGATAGATTTTAGTTGGGGTAGTCGTTCAACATTCTACAAGAACAACTTACCATGGAGTATGATTTCTCTGAAACTATGATAGATTTCAAATCGATCCTGACCAAGATGAGTCTGTGGTGTGAAATAATTTTTGTTGAGTGGATAGATTTTAGTTGGGGTAGTCGTTCAACATTCTACAAGAACAACGAACCATGGAGTATGATTTCTCTGAAATAATTTTTGTTGAGTGGATAGATTTTAGTTGGGGTAGTCGTTCAACATTCTACAAGAACAACTTACCATGGAGTATGATTTCTCTGAAATAATTTTTGTTGAGTGGATAGATTTTAGTTGGGGTAGTCGTTCAACATTCTACAAGAACAACTTACCATGGAGTATGATTTCTCTGAAACCATGATAGATTTCAAATCGATCCTGACCAAGATGAGTCTGTGGTGTGAAATAATTTTTGTTGAGTGGATAGATTTTAGTTGGGATAGTCGTTCAACATTCTACAAGAACAACTTACCATGGAGTATGATTTCTCTGAAATAATTTTTGTTGAGTGGATAGATTTTAGTTGGGGTAGTCGTTCAACATTCTACAAGAACAACTTACCATGGAGTATGATTTCTCTGAAACCATGATAGATGTCAAATCGATCCTGACCAAGATGAGTCTGTGGTGTGAAATAATTTTTGTTGAGTGGATAGATTTTAGTTGGGGTAGTCGTTCAACATTCTACAAGAACAACTTACCATGGAGTATGATTTCTCTGAAATAATTTTTGTTGAGTGGATAGATTTTAGTTGGGGTAGTCGTTCAACATTCTACAAGAACAACTTACCATGGAGTATGATTTCTCTGAAACCATGATAGATTTCAAATCGATCCTGACCAAGATGAGTCTGTGGTGTGAAATAATTTTTGTTGAGTGGATAGATTTTAGTTGGGATAGTCGTTCCACATTCTACAAGAACAACTTACCATGGAGTATGATTTCTCTGAAATAATTTTTGTTGAGTGGATAGATTTTAGTTGGGATAGTCGTTCAACATTCTACAAGAACAACTTACCATGGAGTATGATTTCTCTGAAATAATTTTTGTTGAGTGGATAGATTTTAGTTGGGGTAGTCGTTCAACATTCTACAAGAACAACTTACCATGGACTATGATTTCTCTGAAACCATGATAGATGTCAAATCGATCCTGACCAAGATGAGTCTGTGGTGTGAAATAATTTTTGTTGAGTGGATTGATTTTAGTTGGGGTAGTCGTTCAACATTCTACAAGAACAACTTACCATGGAGTATGATTTCTCTGAAATAATTTTTGTTGAGTGGATAGATTTTAGTTGGGGTAGTCGTTCAACATTCTACAAGAACAACTTACCATGGAGTATGATTTCTCTGAAACCATGATAGATTTCAAATCGATCCTGACCAAGATGAGTCTGTGGTGTGAAATAATTTTTGTTGAGTGGATAGATTTTAGTTGGGGTAGTCGTTCAACATTCTACAAGAACAACTTACCATGGAGTATGATTTCTCTGAAATAATTTTTGTTGAGTGGATAGATTTTAGTTGGGATAGTCGTTCAACATTCTACAAGAACAACTTACCATGGAGTATGATTTCTCTGAAACCATGATAGATGTCAAATCGATCCTGACCAAGATGAGTCTGTGGTGTGAAATAATTTTTGTTGAGTGGATAGATTTTAGTTGGGGTAGTCGTTCAACATTCTACAAGAACAACTTACCATGGAGTATGATTTCTCTGAAACCATGATAGATTTCAAATCGATCCTGACCAAGATGAGTCTGTGGTGTGAAATAATTTTTGTTGAGTGGATAGATTTTAGTTGGGGTAGTCGTTCAACATTCTACAAGAACAACTTACCATGGAGTATGATTTCTCTGAAACCATGATAGATGTCAAATCGATCCTGACCAAGATGAGATGTGGTGTGAAATAATTTTTGTTGAGTGGATAGATTTTAGTTGGGATAGTCGTTCAACATTCTACAAGAACAACTTACCATGGAGTATGATTTCTCTGAAATAATTTTTGTTGAGTGGATAGATTTTAGTTGGGGTAGTCGTTCAACATTCTACAAGAACAACTTACCATGGAGTATGATTTCTCTGAAACCATGATAGATGTCAAATCGATCCTGACCAAGATGAGTCTGTGGTGTGAAATAATTTTTGTTGAGTGGATAAATTTTAGTTGGGGTAGTCGTTCAACATTCTACAAGAACAACTTACCATGGAGTATGATTTCTCTGAAATAATTTTTGTTGAGTGGATAGATTTTAGTTGGGGTAGTCGTTCAACATTCTACAAGAACAACTTACCATGGAGTATGATTTCTCTGAAACCATGATAGATTTCAAATCGATCCTGACCAAGATGAGTCTGTGGTGTGAAATAATTTTTGTTGAGTGGATAGATTTTAGTTGGGATAGTCGTTCAACATTCTACAAGAACAACTTACCATGGAGTATGATTTCTCTGAAATAATTTTTGTTGAGTGGATAGATTTTAGTTGGGGTAGTCGTTCAACATTCTACAAGAACAACTTACCATGGAGTATGATTTCTCTGAAACCATGATAGATGTCAAATCGATCCTGACCAAGATGAGTCTGTGGTGTGAAATAATTTTTGTTGAGTGGATAGATTTTAGTTGGGGTAGTCGTTCAACATTCTACAAGAACAACTTACCATGGAGTATGATTTCTCTGAAATAATTTTTGTTGAGTGGATAGATTTTAGTTGGGGTAGTCGTTCAACATTCTACAAGAACAACTTACCATGGAGTATGATTTCTCTGAAACCATGATAGATTTCAAATCGATCCTGACCAAGATGAGTCTGTGGTGTGAAATAATTTTTGTTGAGTGGATAGATTTTAGTTGGGGTAGTCGTTCAACATTCTACAAGAACAACTTACCATGGAGTATGATTTCTCTGAAATAATTTTTGTTGAGTGGATAGATTTTAGTTGGGATAGTCGTTCAACATTCTACAAGAACAACTTACCATGGAGTATGATTTCTCTGAAACCATGATAGATGTCAAATCGATCCTGACCAAGATGAGTCTGTGGTGTGAAATAATTTTTGTTGAGTGGATAGATTTTAGTTGGGGTAGTCGTTCAACATTCTACAAGAACAACTTACCATGGAGTATGATTTCTCTGAAACCATGATAGATTTCAAATCGATCCTGACCAAGATGAGTCTGTGGTGTGAAATAATTTTTGTTGAGTGGATAGATTTTAGTTGGGGTAGTCGTTCAACATTCTACAAGAACAACTTACCATGGAGTATGATTTCTCTGAAACCATGATAGATGTCAAATCGATCCTGACCAAGATGAGTCTGTGGTGTGAAATAATTTTTGTTGAGTGGATAGATTTTAGTTGGGATAGTCGTTCAACATTCTACAAGAACAACTTACCATGGAGTATGATTTCTCTGAAATAATTTTTGTTGAGTGGATAGATTTTAGTTGGGATAGTCGTACAACATTCTACAAGAACAACTTACCATGGAGTATGATTTCTCTGAAATAATTTTTGTTGAGTGGATAGATTTTAGTTGGGGTAGTCGTTCAACATTCTACAAGAACAACTTACCATGGAGTATGATTTCTCTGAAATAATTTTTGTTGAGTGGATAGATTTTAGTTGGGGTAGTCGTTCAACATTCTACAAGAACAACTTACCATGGAGTATGATTTCTCTGAAACCATGATAGATGTCAAATCGATCCTGACCAAGATGAGTCTGTGGTGTGAAATAATTTTTGTTGAGTGGATAGCTTTTAGTTGGGGTAGTCGTTCAACATTCTACAAGAACAACTTACCATGGAGTATGATTTCTCTGAAATAATTTTTGTTGAGTGGATAGATTTTAGTTGGGGTAGTCGTTCAACATTCTACAAGAACAACTTACCATGGAGTATGATTTCTCTGAAACCATGATAGATTTCAAATCGATCCTGACCAAGATGAGTCTGTGGTGTGAAATAATTTTTGTTGAGTGGATAGATTTTAGTTGGGATAGTCGTTCAACATTCTACAAGAACAACTTACCATGGAGTATGATTTCTCTGAAATAATTTTTGTTGAGTGGATAGATTTTAGTTGTAATAGTCGTTCAACATTCTACAAGAACAACTTACCATGGAGTATGATTTCTCTGAAATAATTTTTGTTGAGTGGATAGATTTTAGTTGGGGTAGTCGTTCAACATTCTACAAGAACAACTTACCATGGAGTATGATTTCTCTGAAACCATGACAGATGTCAAATCGATCCTGACCAAGATGAGTCTGTGGTGTGAAATAATTTTTGTTGAGTGGATAGATTTTAGTTGGGGTAGTCGTTCAACATTCTACAAGAACAACGAACCATGGAGTATGATTTCTCTGAAATAATTTTTGTTGAGTGGATAGATTTTAGTTGGGGTAGTCGTTCAACATTCTACAAGAACAACTTACCATGGAGTATGATTTCTCTGAAATAATTTTTGTTGAGTGGATAGATTTTAGTTGGGGTAGTCGTTCAACATTCTACAAGAACAACTTACCATGGAGTATGATTTCTCTGAAACCATGACAGATGTCAAATCGATCCTGACCAAGATGAGTCTGTGGTGTGAAATAATTTTTGTTGAGTGGATAGATTTTAGTTGGGGTAGTCGTTCAACATTCTACAAGAACAACTTACCATGGAGTATGATTTCTCTGAAATAATTTTTGTTGAGTGGATAGATTTTAGTTGGGATAGTCGTTCAACATTCTACAAGAACAACTTACCATGGAGTATGATTTCTCTGAAACCATGATAGATTTCAAATCGATCCTGACCAAGATGAGTCTGTGGTGTGAAATAATTTTTGTTGAGTGGATAGATTTTAGTTGGGGTAGTCGTTCAACATTCTACAAGAACAACTTACCATGGAGTATGATTTCTCTGAAATAATTTTTGTTGAGTGGATAGATTTTAGTTGGGATAGTCGTTCAACATTCTACAAGAACAACTTACCATGGAGTATGATTTCTCTGAAATAATTTTTGTTGAGTGGATAGATTTTAGTTGGGGTAGTCGTTCAACATTCTACAAGAACAACTTACCATGGAGTATGATTTCTCTGAAATAATTTTTGTTGAGTGGATAGATTTTAGTTGGGATAGTCGTTCAACATTCTACAAGAACAACTTACCATGGAGTATGATTTCTCTGAAACCATGATAGATTTCAAATCGATCCTGACCAAGATGAGTCTGTGGTGTGAAATAATTTTTGTTGAGTGGATAGATTTTAGTTGGGGTAGTCGTTCAACATTCTACAAGAACAACTTACCATGGAGTATGATTTCTCTGAAACCATGATAGATGTCAAATCGATCCTGACCAAGATGAGTCTGTGGTGTGAAATAATTTTTGTTGAGTGGATAGATTTTAGTTGGGGTAGTCGTTCAACATTCTACAAGAACAACTTACCATGGAGTATGATTTCTCTGAAACCATGATAGATTTCAAATCGATCCTGACCAAGATGAGTTTGTGGTGTGAAATAATTTTTGTTGAGTGGATAGATTTTAGTTGGGATAGTCGTTCAACATTCTACAAGAACAACTTACCATGGAGTATGATTTCTCTGAAATAATTGTTGTTGAGTGGATAGATTTTAGTTGGGGTAGTCGTTCAACATTCTACAAGAACAACTTACCATGGAGTATGATTTCTCTGAAACCATGATAGATGTCAAATCGATCCTGACCAAGATGAGTCTGTGGTGTGAAATAATTTTTGTTGAGTGGATAGATTTTAGTTGGGGTAGTCGTTCAACATTCTACAAGAACAACGAACCATGGAGTATGATTTCTCTGAAATAATTTTTGTTGAGTGGATAGATTTTAGTTGGGGTAGTCGTTCAACATTCTACAAGAACAACTTACCATGGAGTATGATTTCTCTGAAATAATTTTTGTTGAGTGGATAGATTTTAGTTGGGATAGTCGTTCAACATTCTACAAGAACAACTTACCATGGAGTATGATTTCTCTGAAACCATGATAGATGTCAAATCGATCCTGACCAAGATGAGTCTGTGGTGTGAAATAATTTTTGTTGAGTGGATAGATTTTAGTTGGGGTAGTCGTTCAACATTCTACAAGAACAACTTACCATGGAGTATGATTTCTCTGAAACCATGATAGATTTCAAATCGATCCTGACCAAGATGATTCTGTGGTGTGAAATAATTTTTGTTGAGTGGATAGATTTTAGTTGGGGTAGTCGTTCAACATTCTACAAGAACAACTTACCATGGAGTATGATTTCTCTGAAACCATGATAGATTTCAAATCGATCCTGACCAAGATGAGTCTGTGGTGTGAAATAATTTTTGTTGAGTGGATAGATTTTAGTTGGGGTAGTCGTTCAACATTCTACAAGAACAACTTACCATGGAGTATGATTTCTCTGAAACCATGATAGATTTCAAATCGATCCTGACCAAGATGAGTCTGTGGTGTGAAATAATTTTTGTTGAGTGGATAGATTTTAGTTGGGGTAGTCGTTCAACATTCTACAAGAACAACTTACCATGGAGTATGATTTCTCTGAAACCATGATAGATTTCAAATCGATCCTGACCAAGATGAGTCTGTTGTGTGAAATAATTTTGGTTGAGTGGATAGATTTTAGTTGGGGTAGTCGTTCAACATTCTACAAGAACAACTTACCATGGAGTATGATTTCTCTGAAATAATTTTTGTTGAGTGGATAGATTTTAGTTGGGATAGTCGTTCAACATTCTACAAGAACAACTTACCATGGAGTATGATTTCTCTGAAACCATGATAGATGTCAAATCGATCCTGACCAAGATGAGTCTGTGGTGTGAAATAATTTTTGTTGAGTGGATAGATTTTAGTTGGGGTAGTCGTTCAACATTCTACAAGAACAACTTACCATGGAATATGATTTCTCTGAAATAATTTTTGTTGAGTGGATAGATTTTAGTTGGGGTAGTCGTTCAACATTCTACAAGAACAACTTACCATGGAGTATGATTTCTCTGAAACCATGATAGATGTCAAATCGATCCTGACCAAGATGAGTCTGTGGTGTGAAATAATTTTTGTTGAGTGGATAGATTTTAGTTGGGGTAGTCGTTCAACATTCTACAAGAACAACTTACCATGGAGTATGATTTCTCTGAAATAATTTTTGTTGAGTGAATAGATTTTAGTTGGGATAGTCGTTCAACATTCTACAAGAACAACTTACCATGGAGTATGATTTCTCTGAAACCATGATAGATGTCAAATCGATCCTGACCAAGATGAGTCTGTGGTGTGAAATAATTTTTGTTGAGTGGATAGATTTTAGTTGGGGTAGTCGTTCAACATTCTACAAGAACAACTTACCATGGAGTATGATTTCTCTGAAACCATGATAGATGTCAAATCGATCCTGACCAAGATGAGTCTGTGGTGTGAAATAATTTTTGTTGAGTGGATAGATTTTAGTTGGGGTAGTCGTTCAACATTCTACAAGAACAACTTACCATGGAGTATGATTTCTCTGAAATAATTTTTGTTGAGTGGATAGATTTTAGTTGGGGTAGTCGTTCAACATTCTACAAGAACAACTTACCATGGAGTATGATTTCTCTGAAACTATGATAGATTTCAAATCGATCCTGACCAAGATGAGTCTGTGGTGTGAAATAATTTTTGTTGAGTGGATAGATTTTAGTTGGGGTAGTCGTTCAACATTCTACAAGAACAACGAACCATGGAGTATGATTTCTCTGAAATAATTTTTGTTGAGTGGATAGATTTTAGTTGGGGTAGTCGTTCAACATTCTACAAGAACAACTTACCATGGAGTATGATTTCTCTGAAATAATTTTTGTTGAGTGGATAGATTTTAGTTGGGGTAGTCGTTCAACATTCTACAAGAACAACTTACCATGGAGTATGATTTCTCTGAAACCATGATAGATTTCAAATCGATCCTGACCAAGATGAGTCTGTGGTGTGAAATAATTTTTGTTGAGTGGATAGATTTTAGTTGGGATAGTCGTTCAACATTCTACAAGAACAACTTACCATGGAGTATGATTTCTCTGAAATAATTTTTGTTGAGTGGATAGATTTTAGTTGGGGTAGTCGTTCAACATTCTACAAGAACAACTTACCATGGAGTATGATTTCTCTGAAACCATGATAGATGTCAAATCGATCCTGACCAAGATGAGTCTGTGGTGTGAAATAATTTTTGTTGAGTGGATAGATTTTAGTTGGGGTAGTCGTTCAACATTCTACAAGAACAACTTACCATGGAGTATGATTTCTCTGAAATAATTTTTGTTGAGTGGATAGATTTTAGTTGGGATAGTCGTTCAACATTCTACAAGAACAACTTACCATGGAGTATGATTTCTCTGAAACCATGATAGATTTCAAATCGATCCTGACCAAGATGAGTCTGTGGTGTGAAATAATTTTTGTTGAGTGGATAGATTTTAGTTGGGATAGTCGTTCCACATTCTACAAGAACAACTTACCATGGAGTATGATTTCTCTGAAATAATTTTTGTTGAGTGGATAGATTTTAGTTGGGATAGTCGTTCAACATTCTACAAGAACAACTTACCATGGAGTATGATTTCTCTGAAATAATTTTTGTTGAGTGGATAGATTTTAGTTGGGGTAGTCGTTCAACATTCTACAAGAACAACTTACCATGGAGTATGATTTCTCTGAAACCATGATAGATGTCAAATCGATCCTGACCAAGATGAGTCTGTGGTGTGAAATAATTTTTGTTGAGTGGATTGATTTTAGTTGGGGTAGTCGTTCAACATTCTACAAGAACAACTTACCATGGAGTATGATTTCTCTGAAATAATTTTTGTTGAGTGGATAGATTTTAGTTGGGGTAGTCGTTCAACATTCTACAAGAACAACTTACCATGGAGTATGATTTCTCTGAAACCATGATAGATTTCAAATCGATCCTGACCAAGATGAGTCTGTGGTGTGAAATAATTTTTGTTGAGTGGATAGATTTTAGTTGGGGTAGTCGTTCAACATTCTACAAGAACAACTTACCATGGAGTATGATTTCTCTGAAATAATTTTTGTTGAGTGGATAGATTTTAGTTGGGATAGTCGTTCAACATTCTACAAGAACAACTTACCATGGAGTATGATTTCTCTGAAACCATGATAGATGTCAAATCGATCCTGACCAAGATGAGTCTGTGGTGTGAAATAATTTTTGTTGAGTGGATAGATTTTAGTTGGGGTAGTCGTTCAACATTCTACAAGAACAACTTACCATGGAGTATGATTTCTCTGAAACCATGATAGATTTCAAATCGATCCTGACCAAGATGAGTCTGTGGTGTGAAATAATTTTTGTTGAGTGGATAGATTTTAGTTGGGGTAGTCGTTCAACATTCTACAAGAACAACTTACCATGGAGTATGATTTCTCTGAAACCATGATAGATGTCAAATCGATCCTGACCAAGATGAGATGTGGTGTGAAATAATTTTTGTTGAGTGGATAGATTTTAGTTGGGATAGTCGTTCAACATTCTACAAGAACAACTTACCATGGAGTATGATTTCTCTGAAATAATTTTTGTTGAGTGGATAGATTTTAGTTGGGGTAGTCGTTCAACATTCTACAAGAACAACTTACCATGGAGTATGATTTCTCTGAAACCATGATAGATGTCAAATCGATCCTGACCAAGATGAGTCTGTGGTGTGAAATAATTTTTGTTGAGTGGATAAATTTTAGTTGGGGTAGTCGTTCAACATTCTACAAGAACAACTTACCATGGAGTATGATTTCTCTGAAATAATTTTTGTTGAGTGGATAGATTTTAGTTGGGGTAGTCGTTCAACATTCTACAAGAACAACTTACCATGGAGTATGATTTCTCTGAAACCATGATAGATTTCAAATCGATCCTGACCAAGATGAGTCTGTGGTGTGAAATAATTTTTGTTGAGTGGATAGATTTTAGTTGGGATAGTCGTTCAACATTCTACAAGAACAACTTACCATGGAGTATGATTTCTCTGAAATAATTTTTGTTGAGTGGATAGATTTTAGTTGGGGTAGTCGTTCAACATTCTACAAGAACAACTTACCATGGAGTATGATTTCTCTGAAACCATGATAGATGTCAAATCGATCCTGACCAAGATGAGTCTGTGGTGTGAAATAATTTTTGTTGAGTGGATAGATTTTAGTTGGGGTAGTCGTTCAACATTCTACAAGAACAACTTACCATGGAGTATGATTTCTCTGAAATAATTTTTGTTGAGTGGATAGATTTTAGTTGGGGTAGTCGTTCAACATTCTACAAGAACAACTTACCATGGAGTATGATTTCTCTGAAACCATGATAGATTTCAAATCGATCCTGACCAAGATGAGTCTGTGGTGTGAAATAATTTTTGTTGAGTGGATAGATTTTAGTTGGGGTAGTCGTTCAACATTCTACAAGAACAACTTACCATGGAGTATGATTTCTCTGAAATAATTTTTGTTGAGTGGATAGATTTTAGTTGGGATAGTCGTTCAACATTCTACAAGAACAACTTACCATGGAGTATGATTTCTCTGAAACCATGATAGATGTCAAATCGATCCTGACCAAGATGAGTCTGTGGTGTGAAATAATTTTTGTTGAGTGGATAGATTTTAGTTGGGGTAGTCGTTCAACATTCTACAAGAACAACTTACCATGGAGTATGATTTCTCTGAAACCATGATAGATTTCAAATCGATCCTGACCAAGATGAGTCTGTGGTGTGAAATAATTTTTGTTGAGTGGATAGATTTTAGTTGGGGTAGTCGTTCAACATTCTACAAGAACAACTTACCATGGAGTATGATTTCTCTGAAACCATGATAGATGTCAAATCGATCCTGACCAAGATGAGTCTGTGGTGTGAAATAATTTTTGTTGAGTGGATAGATTTTAGTTGGGATAGTCGTTCAACATTCTACAAGAACAACTTACCATGGAGTATGATTTCTCTGAAATAATTTTTGTTGAGTGGATAGATTTTAGTTGGGATAGTCGTTCAACATTCTACAAGAACAACTTACCATGGAGTATGATTTCTCTGAAATAATTTTTGTTGAGTGGATAGATTTTAGTTGGGGTAGTCGTTCAACATTCTACAAGAACAACTTACCATGGAGTATGATTTCTCTGAAATAATTTTTGTTGAGTGGATAGATTTTAGTTGGGGTAGTCGTTCAACATTCTACAAGAACAACTTACCATGGAGTATGATTTCTCTGAAACCATGATAGATGTCAAATCGATCCTGACCAAGATGAGTCTGTGGTGTGAAATAATTTTTGTTGAGTGGATAGCTTTTAGTTGGGGTAGTCGTTCAACATTCTACAAGAACAACTTACCATGGAGTATGATTTCTCTGAAATAATTTTTGTTGAGTGGATAGATTTTAGTTGGGGTAGTCGTTCAACATTCTACAAGAACAACTTACCATGGAGTATGATTTCTCTGAAACCATGATAGATTTCAAATCGATCCTGACCAAGATGAGTCTGTGGTGTGAAATAATTTTTGTTGAGTGGATAGATTTTAGTTGGGATAGTCGTTCAACATTCTACAAGAACAACTTACCATGGAGTATGATTTCTCTGAAATAATTTTTGTTGAGTGGATAGATTTTAGTTGTAATAGTCGTTCAACATTCTACAAGAACAACTTACCATGGAGTATGATTTCTCTGAAATAATTTTTGTTGAGTGGATAGATTTTAGTTGGGGTAGTCGTTCAACATTCTACAAGAACAACTTACCATGGAGTATGATTTCTCTGAAACCATGACAGATGTCAAATCGATCCTGACCAAGATGAGTCTGTGGTGTGAAATAATTTTTGTTGAGTGGATAGATTTTAGTTGGGGTAGTCGTTCAACATTCTACAAGAACAACTTACCATGGAGTATGATTTCTCTGAAATAATTTTTGTTGAGTGGATAGATTTTAGTTGGGGTAGTCGTTCAACATTCTACAAGAACAACTTACCATGGAGTATGATTTCTCTGAAACCATGACAGATGTCAAATCGATCCTGACCAAGATGAGTCTGTGGTGTGAAATAATTTTTGTTGAGTGGATAGATTTTAGTTGGGGTAGTCGTTCAACATTCTACAAGAACAACTTACCATGGAGTATGATTTCTCTGAAATAATTTTTGTTGAGTGGATAGATTTTAGTTGGGGTAGTCGTTCAACTTTCTACAAGAACAACTTACCATGGAGTATGATTTCTCTGAAACCATGATAGATTTCAAATCGATCCTGACCAAGATGAGTCTGTGGTGTGAAATAATTTTTGTTGAGTGGATAGATTTTAGTTGGGGTAGTCGTTCAACATTCTACAAGAACAACTTACCATGGAGTATGATTTCTCTGAAACCATGACAGATGTCAAATCGATCCTGACCAAGATGAGTCTGTGGTGTGAAATAATTTTTGTTGAGTGGATAGATTTTAGTTGGGGTAGTCGTTCAACATTCTACAAGAACAACTTACCATGGAGTATGATTTCTCTGAAATAATTTTTGTTGAGTGGATAGATTTTAGTTGGGGTAGTCGTTCAACATTCTACAAGAACAACTTACCATGGAGTATGATTTCTCTGAAACCATGATAGATTTCAAATCGATCCTGACCAAGATGAGTCTGTGGTGTGAAATAATTTTTGTTGAGTGGATAGATTTTAGTTGGGGTAGTCGTTCAACATTCTACAAGAACAACTTACCATGGAGTATGATTTCTCTGAAATAATTTTTGTTGAGTGGATAGATTTTAGTTGGGATAGTCGTTCAACATTCTACAAGAACAACTTACCATGGAGTATGATTTCTCTGAAACCATGATAGATGTCAAATCGATCCTGACCAAGATGAGTCTGTGGTGTGAAATAATTTTTGTTGAGTGGATAGATTTTAGTTGGGGTAGTCGTTCAACATTCTACAAGAACAACTTACCATGGAGTATGATTTCTCTGAAACCATGATAGATTTCAAATCGATCCTGACCAAGATGAGTCTGTGGTGTGAAATAATTTTTGTTGAGTTAATAGATTTTAGTTGGGGTAGTCGTTCAACATTCTACAAGAACAACTTACCATGGAGTATGATTTCTCTGAAACCATGATAGATTTCAAATCGATCCTGACCAAGATGAGTCTGTGGTGTGAAATAATTTTTGTTGAGTGGATAGATTTTAGTTGGGGTAGTCGTTCAACATTCTACAAGAACAACGAACCATGGAGTATGATTTCTCTGAAATAATTTTTGTTGAGTGGATAGATTTTAGTTGGGGTAGTCGTTCAACATTCTACAAGAACAACTTACCATGGAGTATGATTTCTCTGAAATAATTTTTGTTGAGTGGATAGATTTTAGTTGGGGTAGTCGTTCAACATTCTACAAGAACAACTTACCATGGAGTATGATTTCTCTGAAACCATGATAGATGTCAAATCGATCCTGACCAAGATGAGTCTGTGGTGTGAAATAATTTTTGTTGAGTGGATAGATTTTAGTTGGGGTAGTCGTTCAACATTCTACAAGAACAACTTACCATGGAGTATGATTTCTCTGAAATAATTTTTGTTGAGTGGATAGATTTTAGTTGGGATAGTCGTTCAACATTCTACAAGAACAACTTACCATGGAGTATGATTTCTCTGAAACCATGATAGATGTCAAATCGATCCTGACCAAGATGAGTCTGTGGTGTGAAATAATTTTTGTTGAGTGGATAGATTTTAGTTGGGGTAGTCGTTCAACATTCTACAAGAACAACTTACCATGGAGTATGATTTCTCCGAAATAATTTTTGTTGAGTGGATAGATTTTAGTTGGGATAGTCGTTCAACATTCTACAAGAACAACTTACCATGGAGTATGATTTCTCTGAAACCATGATAGATGTCAAATCGATCCTGACCAAGATGAGTCTGTGGTGTGAAATAATTTTTGTTGAGTGGATAGATTTTAGTTGGGATAGTCGTTCAACATTCTACAAGAACAACTTACCATGGAGTATGATTTCTCTGAAACCATGATAGATGTCAAATCGATCCTGACCAAGATGAGTCTGTGGTGTGAAATAATTTTTGTTGAGTGGATAGATTTTAGTTGGGGTAGTCGTTCAACATTCTACAAGAACAACTTACCATGGAGTATGATTTCTCTGAAACCATGATAGATTTCAAATCGATCCTGACCAAGATGAGTCTGTGGTGTGAAATAATTTTTGTTGGGTGGATAGATTTTAGTTGGGATAGTCGTTCAACATTCTACAAGAACAACTTACCATGGAGTATGATTTCTCTGAAATAATTTTTGTTGAGTGGATAGATTTTAGTTGGGGTAGTCGTTCAACATTCTACAAGAACAACTTACCATGGAGTATGATTTCTCTGAAACCATGATAGATTTCAAATCGATCCTGACCAAGATGAGTCTGTGGTGTGAAATAATTTTTGTTGAGTGGATAGATTTTAGTTGGGGTAGTCGTTCAACATTCTACAAGAACAACTTACCATGGAGTATGATTTCTCTGAAACCATGATAGATTTCAAATCGATCCTGACCAAGATGAGTCTGTGGTGTGAAATAATTTTTGTTGAGTGGATAGATTTTAGTTGGGGAAGTCGTTCAACATTCTACAAGAACAACTTACCAAGGAGTATGATTTCTCTGAAATAATTTTTGTTGAGTGGATAGATTTTAGTTGGGGTAGTCGTTCAACATTCTACAAGAACAACTTACCATGGAGTATGATTTCTCTGAAACCATGATAGATTTCAAATCGATCCTGACCAAGATGAGTCTGTGGTGTGAAATAATTTTTGTTGAGTGGATAGATTTTAGTTGGGGTAGTCGTTCAACATTCTACAAGAACAACTTACCATGGAGTATGATTTCTCTGAAACCATGATAGATTTCAAATCGATCCTGACCAAGATGAGTCTGTGGTGTGAAATAATTTTTGTTGAGTGGATAGATTTTAGTTGGGGTAGTCGTTCAACATTCTACAAGAACAACGAACCATATAGTATGATTTCTCTGAAATAATTTTTGTTGAGTGGATAGATTTTAGTTGGGGTAGTCGTTCAACATTCTACAAGAACAACTTACCATGGAGTATGATTTCTCTGAAATAATTTTTGTTGAGTGGATAGATTTTAGTTGGGATAGTCGTTCAACATTCTACAAGAACAACTTACCATGGAGTATGATTTCTCTGAAACCATGATAGATGTCAAATCGATCCTGACCAAGATGAGTCTGTGGTGTGAAATAATTTTTGTTGAGTGGATAGATTTTAGTTGGGTAGTCGTTCAACATTCTACAAGAACAACTTAACATGGAGTATGATTTCTCTGAAATAATTTTTGTTGAGTGGATAGATTTTAGTTGGGGTAGTCGTTCAACATTCTACAAGAACAACTTACCATGGAGTATGATTTCTCTGAAACCATGATAGATTTCAAATCGATCCTGACCAAGATGAGTCTGTGGTGTGAAATAATTTTTGTTGAGTGGATAGATTTTAGTTGGGATAGTCGTTCAACATTCTACAAGAACAACTTACCATGGAGTATGATTTCTCTGAAATAATTTTTGTTGAGTGGATAGATTTTAGTTGGGGTAGTCGTTCAACATTCTACAAGAACAACTTACCATGGAGTATGATTTCTCTGAAACCATGATAGATGTCAAATCGATCCTGACCAAGATGAGTCTGTGGTGTGAAATAATTTTTGTTGAGTGGATAGATTTTAGTTGGGGTAGTCGTTCAACATTCTACAAGAACAACTTACCATGGAGTATGATTTCTCTGAAATAATTTTTGTTGAGTGGATAGATTTTAGTTGGGGTAGTCGTTCAACATTCTACAAGAACAACTTACCATGGAGTATGATTTCTCTGAAACCATGATAGATTTCAAATCGATCCTGACCAAGATGAGTCTGTGGTGTGAAATAATTTTTGTTGAGTGGATAGATTTTAGTTGGGATAGTCGTTCAACATTCTACAAGAACAACTTACCATGGAGTATGATTTCTCTGAAATAATTTTTGTTGAGTGGATAGATTTTAGTTGGGGTAGTCGTTCAACATTCTACAAGAACAACTTACCATGGAGTATGATTTCTCTGAAACCATGATAGATGTCAAATCGATCCTGACCAAGATGAGTCTGTGGTGTGAAATAATTTTTGTTGAGTGGATAGATTTTAGTTGGGGTAGTCGTTCAACATTCTACAAGAACAACTTACCATGGAGTATGATTTCTCTGAAACCATGATAGATTTCAAATCGATCCTGACCAAGATGAGTCTGTGGTGTGAAATAATTTTTGTTGAGTGGATAGATTTTAGTTGGGGTAGTCGTTCAACATTCTACAAGAACAACTTACCATGGAGTATGATTTCTCTGAAACCATGATAGATTTCAAATCGATCCTGACCAAGATGAGTCTGTGGTGTGAAATAATTTTTGTTGAGTGGATAGATTTTAGTTGGGATAGTCGTTCAACATTCTACAAGAACAACTTACCATGGAGTATGATTTCTCTGAAACCATGATAGATGTCAAATCGATCCTGACCAAGATGAGTCTGTGGTGTGAAATAATTTTTGTTGAGTGGATAGATTTTAGTTGGGGTAGTCGTTCAACATTCTACAAGAACAACTTACCATGGAGTATGATTTCTCTGAAACCATGATAGATTTCAAATCGATCCTGACCAAGATGAGTCTGTGGTGTGAAATAATTTTTGTTGAGTGGATAGATTTTAGTTGGGGTAGTCGTTCAACATTCTACAAGAACAACTTACCATGGAGTATGATTTCTCTGAAACCATGATAGATGTCAAATCGATCCTGACCAAGATGAGTCTGTGGTGTGAAATAATTTTTGTTGAGTGGATAGATTTTAGTTGGGGTAGTCGTTCAACATTCTACAAGAACAACTTACCATGGAGTATGATTTCTCTGAAACCATGATAGATTTCAAATCGATCCTGACCAAGATGAGTCTGTGGTGTGAAATAATTTTTGTTGAGTGGATAGATTTTAGTTGGGATAGTCGTTCAACATTCTACAAGAACAACTTACCATGGAGTATGATTTCTCTGAAACCATGATAGATGTCAAATCGATCCTGACCAAGATGAGTCTGTGGTGTGAAATAATTTTTGTTGAGTGGATAGATTTTAGTTGGGGTAGTCGTTCAACATTCTACAAGAACAACTTACCATGGAGTATGATTTCTCTGAAACCATGATAGATGTCAAATCGATCCTGACCAAGATGAGTCTGTGGTGTGAAATAATTTTTGTTGAGTGGATAGATTTTAGTTGGGGTAGTCGTTCAACATTCTACAAGAACAACTTACCATGGAGTATGATTTCTCTGAAATAATTTTTGTTGAGTGGATAGATTTTAGTTGGGGTAGTCGTTCAACATTCTACAAGAACAACTTACCATGGAGTATGATTTCTCTGAAACCATGATAGATTTCAAATCGATCCTGACCAAGATGAGTCTGTGGTGTGAAATAATTTTTGTTGAGTGGATAGATTTTAGTTGGGATAGTCGTTCAACATTCTACAAGAACAACTTACCATGGAGTATGATTTCTCTGAAACCATGATAGATGTCAAATCGATCCTGACCAAGATGAGTCTGTGGTGTGAAATAATTTTTGTTGAGTGGATAGATTTTAGTTGGGGTAGTCGTTCAACATTCTACAAGAACAACTTACCATGGAGTATGATTTCTCTGAAACCATGATAGATTTCAAATCGATCCTGACCAAGATGAGTCTGTGGTGTGAAATAATTTTTGTTGAGTGGATAGATTTTAGTTGGGGTAGTCGTTCAACATTCTACAAGAACAACTTACCATGGAGTATGATTTCTCTGAAACCATGATAGATGTCAAATCGATCCTGACCAAGATGAGTCTGTGGTGTGAAATAATTTTTGTTGAGTGGATAGATTTTAGTTGGGGTAGTCGTTCAACATTCTACAAGAACAACTTACCATGGAGTATGATTTCTCTGAAATAATTTTTGTTGAGTGGATAGATTTTAGTTGGGGTAGTCGTTCAACATTCTACAAGAACAACGAACCATGGAGTATGATTTCTCTGAAACCATGATAGATTTCAAATCGATCCTGACCAAGATGAGTCTGTGGTGTGAAATAATTTTTGTTGAGTGGATAGATTTTAGTTGGGATAGTCGTTCAACATTCTACAAGAACAACTTACCATGGAGTATGATTTCTCTGAAATAATTTTTGTTGAGTGGATAGATTTTAGTTGGGGTAGTCGTTCAACATTCTACAAGAACAACTTACCATGGAGTATGATTTCTCTGAAACCATGATAGATGTCAAATCGATCCTGACCAAGATGAGTCTGTGGTGTGAAATAATTTTTGTTGAGTGGATAGATTTTAGTTGGGGTAGTCGTTCAACATTCTACAAGAACAATTTACCATGGAGTATGATTTCTCTGAAATAATTTTTGTTGAGTGGATAGATTTTAGTTGGGGTAGTCGTTCAACATTCTACAAGAACAACTTACCATGGAGTATGATTTCTCTGAAACCATGATAGATTTCAAATCGATCCTGACCAAGATGAGTCTGTGGTGTGAAATAATTTTTGTTGAGTGGATAGATTTTAGTTGGGGTAGTCGTTCAACATTCTACAAGAACAACGAACCATGGAGTATGATTTCTCTGAAATAATTTTTGTTGAGTGGATAGATTTTAGTTGGGGTAGTCGTTCAACATTCTACAAGAACAACTTACCATGGAGTATGATTTCTCTGAAACCATGATAGATGTCAAATCGATCCTGACCAAGATGAGTCTGTGGTGTGAAATAATTTTTGTTGAGTGGATAGATTTTAGTTGGGGTAGTCGTTCAACATTCTACAAGAACAACTTACCATGGAGTATGATTTCTCTGAAACCATGATAGATGTCAAATCGATCCTGACCAAGATGAGTCTGTATTGTGAAATAATTTTTGTTGAGTGGATAGGTTTTAGTTGGGGTAGTCGTTCAACATTCTACAAGAACAACTTACCATGGAGTATGATTTCTCTGAAATAATTTTTGTTGAGTGGATAGATTTTAGTTGGGGTAGTCGTTCAACATTCTACAAGAACAACTTACCATGGAGTATGATTTCTCTGAAATAATTTTTGTTGAGTGGATAGATTTTAGTTGGGGTAGTCGTTCAACATTCTACAAGAACAACTTACCATGGAGTATGATTTCTCTGAAACCATGATAGATTTCAAATCGATCCTGACCAAGATGAGTCTGTGGTGTGAAATAATTTTTGTTGAGTGGATAGATTTTAGTTGGGGTAGTCGTTCAACATTCTACAAGAACAACTTACCATGGAGTATGATTTCTCTGAAACCATGATAGATTTCAAATCGATCCTGACCAAGATGAGTCTGTGGTGTGAAATAATTTTTGTTGGAGTATGATTTCTCTGAAACCATGATAGATGTCAAAACGATCCTGACCAAGATGAGTCTGTGGTGTGAAATAATTTTTGTTGAGTGGATAGATTTTAGTTGGGGTAGTCGTTCAACATTCTACAAGAACAACTTACCATGGAGTATGATTTCTCTGAAACCATGATAGATGTCAAATCGATCCTGACCAAGATGAGTCTGTGGTGTGAAATAATTTTTGTTGAGTGGATAGATTTTAGTTGGGGTAGTCGTTCAACATTCTACAAGAACAACTTACCATGGAGTATGATTTCTCTGAAATAATTTTTGTTGAGTGGATAGATTTTAGTTGGGGTAGTCGTTCAACATTCTACAAGAACAACTTACCATGGAGTATGATTTCTCTGAAATAATTTTTGTTGAGTGGATAGATTTTAGTTGGGGTAGTCGTTCAACATTCTACAAGAACAACTTACCATGGAGTATGATTTCTCTGAAACCATGATAGATTTCAAATCGATCCTGACCAAGATGAGTCTGTGGTGTGAAATAATTTTTGTTGAGTGGATAGATTTTAGTTGGGGTAGTCGTTCAACATTCTACAAGAACAACTTACCATGGAGTATGATTTCTCTGAAACCATGATAGATTTCAAATCGATCCTGACCAAGATGAGTCTGTGGTGTGAAATAATTTTTGTTGAGTGGATAGATTTTAGTTGGAGTAGTCGTTCAACATTCTACAAGAACAACTTACCATGGAGTATGATTTCTCTGAAATAATTTTTGTTGAGTGGATAGATTTTAGTTGGGGTAGTCGTTCAACATTCTACAAGAACAACTTACCATGGAGTATGATTTCTCTGAAACCATGATAGATTTCAAATCGATCCTGACCAAGATGAATCTGTGGTGTGAAATAATTTTTGTTGAGTGGATAGATTTTAGTTGGGATAGTCGTTCAACATTCTACAAGAACAACGAACCATGGAGTATGATTTCCCTGAAATAATTTTTGTTGAGTGGATAGATTTTAGTTGGGGTAGTCGTTCAACATTCTACAAGAACAACTTACCATGGAGTATGATTTCTCTGAAATAATTTTTGTTGAGTGGATAGATTTTAGTTGGGATAGTCGTTCAACATTCTACAAGAACAACTTACCATGGAGTATGATTTCTCTGAAACCATGATAGATGTCAAATCGATCCTGACCAAGATGAGTCTGTGGTGTGAAATAATTTTTGTTGAGTGGATAGATTTTAGTTGGGGTAGTCGTTCAACATTCTACAAGAACAACTTACCATGGAGTATGATTTCTCTGAAACCATGATAGATTTCAAATCGATCCTGACCAAGATGAGTCTGTGGTGTGAAATAATTTTTGTTGAGTGGATAGATTTTAGTTGGGGTAGTCGTTCAACATTCTACAAGAACAACTTACCATGGAGTATGATTTCTCTGAAACCATGATAGATGTCAAAACGATCCTGACCAAGATGAGTCTGTGGTGTGAAATAATTTTTGTTGAGTGGATAGATTTTAGTTGGGGTAGTCGTTCAACATTCTACAAGAACAACTTACCATGGAGTATGATTTCTCTGAAACCATGATAGATTTCAAATCGATCCTGACCAAGATGAGTCTGTGGTGTGAAATAATTTTTGTTGAGTAGATAGATTTTAGTTGGGATAGTCGTTCAACATTCTACAAGAACAACTTACCATGGAGTATGATTTCTCTGAAATAATTTTTGTTGAGTGGATAGATTTTAGTTGGGGTAGTCGTTCAACATTCTACAAGAACAACTTACCATGGAGTATGATTTCTCTGAAACCATGATAGATTTCAAATCGATCCTGACCAAGATGAGTCTGTGGTGTGAAATAATTTTTGTTGAGTGGATAGATTTTAGTTGGAGTAGTCGTTCAACATTCTACAAGAACAACTTACCATGGAGTATGATTTCTCTGAAATAATTTTTGTTGAGTGGATAGATTTTAGTTGGGGTAGTCGTTCAACATTCTACAAGAACAACTTACCATGGAGTATGATTTCTCTGAAACCATGATAGATGTCAAATCGATCCTGACCAAGATGAGTCTGTGGTGTGAAATAATTTTTGTTGAGTGGATAGATTTTAGTTGGGGTAGTCGTTCAACATGTTGTATGACTTCTCTGAAATAATTTTTGTTGAGTGGATAGATTTTAGTTGGGATATTCGTTCAACATTCTACAAGAACAACTTACCATGGAGTATGATTTCTCTGAAATAATTTTTGTTGAGTGGATAGATTTTAGTTGGGGTAGTCGTTCAACATTCTACAAGAACAACTTACCATGGAGTATGATTTCTCTGAAACCATGATAGATGTCAAATCGATCCTGACCAAGATGAGTCTGTGGTGTGAAATAATTTTTGTTGAGTGGATAGATTTTAGTTGGGATAGTCGTTCAACATTCTACAAGAACAACGAACCATGGAGTATGATTTCCCTGAAATAATTTTTGTTGAGTGGATAGATTTTAGTTGGGGTAGTCGTTCAACATTCTACAAGAACAACTTACCATGGAGTATGATTTCTCTGAAATAATTTTTGTTGAGTGGATAGATTTTAGTTGGGATAGTCGTTCAACATTCTACAAGAACAACTTACCATGGAGTATGATTTCTCTGAAACCATGATAGATGTCAAATCGATCCTGACCAAGATGAGTCTGTGGTGTGAAATAATTTTTGTTGAGTGGATAGATTTTAGTTGGGGTAGTCGTTCAACATTCTACAAGAACAACTTACCATGGAGTATGATTTCTCTGAAACCATGATAGATTTCAAATCGATCCTGACCAAGATGAGTCTGTGGTGTGAAATAATTTTTGTTGAGTGGATAGATTTTAGTTGGGGTAGTCGTTCAACATTCTACAAGAACAACTTACCATCGAGTATGATTTCTCTGAAACCATGATAGATGTCAAAACGATCCTGACCAAGATGAGTCTGTGGTGTGAAATAATTTTTGTTGAGTGGATAGATTTTAGTTGGGGTAGTCGTTCAACATTCTACAAGAACAACTTACCATGGAGTATGATTTCTCTGAAACCATGATAGATTTCAAATCGATCCTGACCAAGATGAGTCTGTGGTGTGAAATAATTTTTGTTGAGTAGATAGATTTTAGTTGGGATAGTCGTTCAACATTCTACAAGAACAACTTACCATGGAGTATGATTTCTCTGAAATAATTTTTGTTGAGTGGATAGATTTTAGTTGGGGTAGTCGTTCAACATTCTAGAAGAACAACTTACCATGGAGTATGATTTCTCTGAAACCATGATAGATTTCAAATCGATCCTGACCAAGATGAGTCTGTGGTGTGAAATAATTTTTGTTGAGTGGATAGATTTTAGTTGGAGTAGTCGTTCAACATTCTACAAGAACAACTTACCATGGAGTATGATTTCTCTGAAATAATTTTTGTTGAGTGGATAGATTTTAGTTGGGGTAGTCGTTCAACATTCTACAAGAACAACTTACCATGGAGTATGATTTCTCTGAAACCATGATAGATGTCAAATCGATCCTGACCAAGATGAGTCTGTGGTGTGAAATAATTTTTGTTGAGTGGATAGATTTTAGTTGGGGTAGTCGTTCAACATGTTGTATGACTTCTCTGAAATAATTTTTGTTGAGTGGATAGATTTTAGTTGGGATATTCGTTCAACATTCTACAAGAACAACTTACCATGGAGTATGATTTCTCTGAAATAATTTTTGTTGAGTGGATAGATTTTAGTTGGGGTAGTCGTTCAACATTCTACAAGAACAACTTACCATGGAGTATGATTTCTCTGAAACCATGATAGATGTCAAATCGATCCTGACCAAGATGAGTCTGTGGTGTGAAATAATTTTTGTTGAGTGGATAGATTTTAGTTGGGGTAGTCGTTCAACATTCTACAAGAACAACTTACCATGGAGTATGATTTCTCTGAAATAATTTTTGTTGAGTGGATAGATTTTAGTTGGGATAGTCGTTCAACATTCTACAAGAACAACTTACCATGGAGTATGATTTCTCTGAAACCATGATAGATGTCAAATCGATCCTGACCAAGATGAGTCTGTGGTGTGAAATAATTTTTGTTGAGTGGATAGATTTTAGTTGGGGTAGTCGTTCAACATTCTACAAGAACAACTTACCATGGAGTATGATTTCTCTGAAATAATTTTTGTTGAGTGGATAGATTTTAGTTGGGGTAGTCGTTCAACATTCTACAAGAACAACTTACCATGGAGTATGATTTCTCTGAAACCATGATAGATGTCAAATCGATCCTGACCAAGATGAGTCTGTGGTGTGAAATAATTTTTGTTGAGTGGATAGATTTTAGTTGGGGTAGTCGTTCAACATTCTACAAGAACAATTTACCATGGAGTATGATTTCTCTGAAACCATGATAGATTTCAAATCGATCCTGACCAAGATGAGTCTGTGGTGTGAAATAATTTTTGTTGAGTGGATAGATTTTAGTTGGGATAGTCGTTCAACATTCTACAAGAACAACTTACCATGGAGTATGATTTCTCTGAAACCATGATAGATGTCAAATCGATCCTGACCAAGATGAGTCTGTGGTGTGAAATAATTTTTGATGAGTGGATAGATTTTAGTTGGGGTAGTCGTTCAACATGGGGTATGACTTCTCTGAAATAATTTTTGTTGAGTGGATAGATTTTAGTTGGGATAGTCGTTCAACATTCTACAAGAACAACTTACCATGGAGTATGATTTCTCTGAAATAATTTTTGTTGAGTGGATAGATTTTAGTTGGGATAGTCGTTCAACATTCTACAAGAACAACTTACCATGGAGTATGATTTCTCTGAAATAATTTTTGTTGAGTGGATAGATTTTAGTTGGGGTAGTCGTTCAACATTCTACAAGAACAACTTACCATGGAGTATGATTTCTCTGAAACCATGATAGATGTCAAATCGATCCTGACCAAGATGAGTCTGTGGTGTGAAATAATTTTTGTTGAGTGGATAGATTTTAGTTGGGGTAGTCGTTCAACATGGGGTATGACTTCTCTGAAATAATTTTTGTTGAGGGGATAGATTTTAGTTGGGATAGTCGTTCAACATTCTACAAGAACAACTTACCATGGAGTATGATTTCTCTGAAATAATTTTTGTTGAGTGGATAGATTTTAGTTGGGGTAGTCGTTCAACATTCTACAAGAACAACTTACCATGGAGTATGATTTCTCTGAAACCATGATAGATGTCAAATCGATCCTGACCAAGACGAGTCTGTGGTGTGAAATAATTTTTGTTGAGTGGATAGATTTTAGTTGGGGTAGTCGTTCAACATTCTACAAGAACAACTTACCATGGAGTATGATTTCTCTGAAATAATTTTTGTTGAGTGGATCGATTTTAGTTGGGATAGTCGTTCAACATTCTACAAGAACAACTTACCATGGAGTATGATTTCTCTGAAACCATGATAGATGTCAAATCGATCCTGACCAAGATGAGTCTGTGGTGTGAAATAATTTTTGTTGAGTGGATAGATTTTAGTTGGGGTAGTCGTTCAACATTCTACAAGAACAACTTACCATGGAGTATGATTTCTCTGAAATAATTTTTGTTGAGTGGATAGATTTTAGTTGGGGTAGTCGTTCAACATTCTACAAGAACAACTTACCATGGAGTATGATTTCTCTGAAACCATGATAGATTTCAAATCGATCCTGACCAAGATGAGTCTGTGGTGTGAAATAATTTTTGTTGAGTGGATAGATTTTAGTTGGGGTAGTTGTTCAACATTCTACAAGAACAACTTACCATCTAGTATGATTTCTCTGAAATAATTTTTGTTGAGTGGATAGATTTTAGTTGGGGTAGTCGTTCAACATTCTACAAGAACAACTTACCATGGAGTATGATTTCTCTGAAATAATTTTTGTTGAGTGGATAGATTTTAGTTGGGGTAGTCGTTCAACATTCTACAAGAACAACTTACCATGGAGTATGATTTCTCTGAAACCATGATAGATTTCAAATCGATCCTGACCAAGATGAGTCTGTGGTGTGAAATAATTTTTGTTGAGTGGATAGATTTTAGTTGGGATAGTCGTTCAACATTCTACAAGAACAACTTACCATGGAGTATGATTTCTCTGAAATAATTTTTGTTGAGTGGATAGATTTTAGTTGGGGTAGTCGTTCAACATTCTACAAGAACAACTTACCATGGAGTATGATTTCTCTGAAACCATGATAGATGTCAAATCGATCCTGACCAAGATGAGTCTGTGGTGTGAAATAATTTTTGTTGAGTGGATAGATTTTAGTTGGGGTAGTCGTTCAACATTCTACAAGAACAACTTACCATGGAGTATGATTTCTCTGAAATAATTTTTGTTGAGTGGATAGATTTTAGTTGGGGTAGTCGTTCAACATTCTACAAGAACAACTTACCATGGAGTATGATTTCTCTGAAACCATGATAGATTTCAAATCGATCCTGACCAAGATGAGTCTGTGGTGTGAAATAATTTTTGTTGAGTGGATAGATTTTAGTTGGGATAGTCGTTCAACATTCTACAAGAACAACTTACCATGGAGTATGATTTCTCTGAAATAATTTTTGTTGAGTGGATAGATTTTAGTTGGGGTAGTCGTTCAACATTCTACAAGAACAACTTACCATGGAGTATGATTTCTCTGAAACCATGATAGATGTCAAATCGATCCTGACCAAGATGAGTCTGTGGTGTGAAATAATTTTTGTTGAGTGGATAGATTTTAGTTGGGGTAGTCGTTCAACATTCTACAAGAACAACTTACCATGGAGTATGATTTCTCTGAAACCATGATAGATTTGAAATCGATCCTGACCAAGATGAGTCTGTGGTGTGAAATAATTTTTGTTGAGTGGATAGATTTTAGTTGGGGTAGTCGTTCAACATTCTACAAGAACAACTTACCATGGAGTATGATTTCTCTGAAACCATGATAGATGTCAAATCGATCCTGACCAAGATGAGTCTGTGGTGTGAAATAATTTTTGTTGAGTGGATAGATTTTAGTTGGGGTAGTCGTTCAACATTCTACAAGAACAACTTACCATGGAGTATGATTTCTCTGAAATAATTTTTGTTGAGTGGATAGATTTTAGTTGGGGTAGTCGTTCAACATTCTACAAGAACAACTTACCATGGAGTATGATTTCCCTGAAACCATGATAGAGTTCAAATCGATCCTGACCAAGATGAGTCTGTGGTGTGAAATAATTTTTGTTGAGTGGATAGATTTTAGTTGGGATAGTCGTTCAACATTCTACAAGAACAACATGGAGTATGATTTCTCTGAAATAATTTTTGTTGAGTGGATAGATTTTAGTTGGGGTAGTCGTTCAACATTCTACAAGAACAACTTACCATGGAGTATGATTTCTCTGAAACCATGATAGATGTCAAATCGATCCTGACCAAGATGAGTCTGTGGTGTGAAATAATTTTTGTTGAGTGGATAGATTTTAGTTGGGGTAGTCGTTCAACATGGGGTATGACTTCTCTGAAATAATTTTTGTTGAGTGGATAGATTTTAGTTGGGATAGTCGTTCAACATTCTACAAGAACAACTTACCATGGAGTATGATTTCTCTGAAACCATGATAGATGTCAAATCGATCCTGACCAAGATGAGTCTGTGGTGTGAAATAATTTTTGTTGAGTGGATAGATTTTAGTTGGGGTAGTCGTTCAACATGGGGTATGACTTCTCTGAAATAATTTTTGTTGAGTGGATAGATTTTAGTTGGGATAGTCGTTCAACATTCTACAAGAACAACTTACCATGGAGTATGATTTCTCTGAAACCATGATAGATGTCAAATCGATCCTGACCAAGATGAGTCTGTGGTGTGAAATAATTTTTGTTGAGTGGATAGATTTTAGTTGGGGTAGTCGTTCAACATTCTACAAGAACAACTTACCATGGAGTATGATTTCTCTGAAATAATTTTTGTTGAGTGGATAGATTTTAGTTGGGGTAGTCGTTCAACATTCTACAAGAACAACTTACCATGGAGTGTGATTTCTCTGAAACCATGATAGATGTCAAATCGATCCTGACCAAGATGAGTCTGTGGTGTGAAATAATTTTTGTTGAGTGGATAGATTTTAGTTGGGGTAGTCGTTCAACATTCTACAAGAACAACTTACCATGGAGTATGATTTCTCTGAAATAATTTTTGTTGAGTGGATAGATTTTAGTTGGGATAGTCGTTCAACATTCTACAAGAACAACTTACCATGGAGTATGATTTCTCTGAAACCATGATAGATGTCAAATCGATCCTGACCAAGATGAGTCTGTGGTGTGAAATAATTTTTGTTGAGTGGATAGATTTTAGTTGGGGTAGTCGTTCAACATTCTACAAGAACAACTTACCATGGAGTATGATTTCTCTGAAATAATTTTTGTTGAGTGGATAGATTTTAGTTGGTGTAGTCGTTCAACATTCTACAAGAACAACTTACCATGGAGTATGATTTCTCTGAAACCATGATAGATTTCAAATCGATCCTGACCAAGATGAGTCTGTGGTGTGAAATAATTTTTGTTGAGTGGATAGATTTTAGTTGGGATAGTCGTTCAACATTCTACAAGAACAACTTACCATGGAGTATGATTTCTCTGAAATAATTTTTGTTGAGTGGATAGATTTTAGTTGGGGTAGTCGTTCAACATTCTACAAGAACAACTTACCATGGAGTATGATTTCTCTGAAACCATGATAGATTTCAAATCGATCCTGACCAAGATGAGTCTGTGGTGTGAAATAATTTTTGTTGAGTGGATAGATTTTAGTTGGGATAGTCGTTCAACATTCTACAAGAACAACTTACCATGGAGTATGATTTCTCTGAAATAATTTTTGTTGAGTGGATAGATTTTAGTTGGGATAGTCGTTCAACATTCTACAAGAACAACTTACCATGGAGTATGATTTCTCTGAAATAATTTTTGTTGAGTGGATAGATTTTAGTTGGGGTAGTCGTTCAACATTCTACAAGAACAACTTACCATGGAGTATGATTTCTCTGAAACCATGATAGATGTCAAATCGATCCTGACCAAGATGAGTCTGTGGTGTGAAATAATTTCTGTTGAGTGGATAGATTTTAGTTGGGGTAGTCGTTCAACATTCTACAAGAACAACGAACCATGGAGTATGATTTCTCTGAAAAAATTTTTGTTGAGTGGATAGCTTTTAGTTTTGGTAGTCGTTCAACATTCTACAAGAACAACTTAGAATGGAGTATGATTTCTCTGAAATAATTTTTGTTGAGTGGATAGATTTTAGTTGGGATAGTCGTTCAACATTCTACAAGAACAACTTACCATGGAGTATGATTTCTCTGAAACCATGATAGATTTCAAATCGATCCTGACCAAGATGAGTCTGTGGTGTGAAATAATTTTTGTTGAGTGGATAGATTTTAGTTGGGGTAGTCGTTCAACATTCTACAAGAACAACTTACCATGGAGTATGATTTCTCTGAAATAATTTTTGTTGAGTGGATAGATTTTAGTTGGGGTAGTCGTTCAACATTCTACAAGAACAACTTACCATGGAGTATGATTTCTCTGAAACCATGATAGATTTCAAATCGATCCTGACCAAGATGAGTCTGTGGTGTGAAATAATTTTTGTTGAGTGGATAGATTTTAGTTGGGGTAGTCGTTCAACATTCTACAAGAACAACTTACCATGGAGTATGATTTCTCTGAAATAATTTTTGTTGAGTGGATAGATTTTAGTTGGGATAGTCGTTCAACATTCTACAAGAACAACTTACCATGGAGTATGATTTCTCTGAAACCATGATAGATTTCAAATCGATCCTGACCAAGATGAGTCTGTGGTGTGAAATAATTTTTGTTGAGTGGATAGATTTTAGTTGGGGTAGTCGTTCAACATTCTACAAGAACAACTTACCATGGAGTATGATTTCTCTGAAATAATTTTTGTTGAGTGGATAGATTTTAGTTGGGGTAGTCGTTCAACATTCTACAAGAACAACTTACCATGGAGTATGATTTCTCTGAAACCATGATAGATGTCAAATCGATCCTGACCAAGATGAGTCTGTGGTGTGAAATAATTTTTGCTGAGTGGATAGATTTTAGTTGGGGTAGTCATTCAACATTCTACAAGAACAACTTACCATGGAGTATGATTTCTCTGAAATAATTTTTGTTGAGTGGATAGATTTTAGTTGGGGTAGTCGTTCAACATTCTACAAGAACAACTTACCATGGAGTATGATTTCTCTGAAACCATGATAGATTTCAAATCGATCCTGACCAAGATGAGTCTGTGGTGTGAAATAATTTTTGTTGAGTGGATAGGTTTTAGTTGGGGTAGTCGTTCAACATTCTACAAGAACAACTTACCATGGAGTATGATTTCTCTGAAATAATTGTTGTTGAGTGGATAGATTTTAGTTGGGGTAGTCGTTCAACATTCTACAAGAACAACTTACCATGGAGTATGATTTCTCTGAAACCATGATAGATGTCAAATCGATCCTGACCAAGATGAGTCTGTGGTGTGAAATAATTTTTGTTGAGTGGATAGATTTTAGTTGGGGTAGTCGTTCAACATTCTACAAGAACAACGAACCATGGAGTATGATTTCTCTGAAATAATTTTTGTTGAGTGGATAGATTTTAGTTGGGGTAGTCGTTCAACATTCTACAAGAACAACTTACCATGGAGTATGATTTCTCTGAAATAATTTTTGTTGAGTGGATAGATTTTAGTTGGGATAGTCGTTCAATATTCTACAAGAACAACTTACCATGGAGTATGATTTCTCTGAAATAATTTTTGTTGAGTGGATAGATTTTAGTTGGGGTAGTCGTTCAACATTCTACAAGAACAACTTACCATGGAGTATGATTTCTCTGAAATAATTTTTGTTGAGTGGATAGATTTTAGTTGGGATAGTCGTTCAACATTCTACAAGAACGACTTAACATGGAGTATGATTTCTCTGAAACCATGATAGATGTCAAATCGATCCTGACCAAGATGAGTCTGTGGTGTGAAATAATTTTTGTTGAGTGGATAGATTTTAGTTGGGGTAGTCGTTCAACATTCTACAAGAACAACTTACCATGGAGTATGATTTCTCTGAAATAATTTTTGTTGAGTGGATAGATTTTAGTTGGGGTAGTCGTTCAACATTCTACAAGAACAACTTACCATGGAGTATGATTTCTCTGAAACCATGATAGATGTCAAATCGATCCTGACCAAGATGAGTCTGTGGTGTGAAATAATTTTTGTTGAGTGGATAGATTTTAGTTGGGGTAGTCGTTCAACATTCTACAAGAACAACGAACCATGGAGTATGATTTCTCTGAAATAATTTTTGTTGAGTGGATAGATTTTAGTTGGGGTAGTCGTTCAACATTCTACAAGAACAACTTACCATGGAGTATGATTTCTCTGAAATAATTTTTGTTGAGTGGATAGATTTTAGTTGGGATAGTCGTTCAACATTCTACAAGAACAACTTACCATGGAGTATGATTTCTCTGAAACCATGATAGATGTCAAATCGATCCTGACCAAGATGAGTCTGTGGTGTGAAATAATTTTTGCTGAGTGGATAGATTTTAGTTGGGGTAGTCGTTCAACATTCTACAAGAACAACTTACCATGGAGTATGATTTCTCTGAAATAATTTTTGTTGAGTGGATAGATTTTAGTTGGGGTAGTCGTTCAACATTCTACAAGAACAACTTACCATGGAGTATGATTTCTCTGAAACCATGATAGATGTCAAATCGATCCTGACCAAGATGAGTCTGTGGTGTGAAATAATTTTTGTTGAGTGGATAGATTTTAGTTGGGGTAGTCGTTCAACATTCTACAAGAACAACGAACCATGGAGTATGATTTCTCTGAAATAATTTTTGTTGAGTGGATAGATTTTAGTTGGGGTAGTCGTTCAACATTCTACAAGAACAACTTACCATGGAGTATGATTTCTCTGAAATAATTTTTGTTGAGTGGATAGATTTTAGTTGGGATAGTCGTTCAACATTCTACAAGAACAACTTACCATGGAGTATGATTTCTCTGAAACCATGATAGATTTCAAATCGATCCTGACCAAGATGAGTCTGTGGTGTGAAATAATTTTTGTTGAGTGGATAGATTTTAGTTGGGGTAGTCGTTCAACATTCTACAAGAACAACTTACCATGGAGTATGATTTCTCTGAAATAATTTTTGTTGAGTGGATAGATTTTAGTTGGGGTAGTCGTTCAACATTCTACAAGAACAACTTAACATGGAGTATGATTTCTCTGAAACCATGATAGACGTCAAATCGATCCTGACCAAGATGAGTCTGTGGTGTGAAATAATTTTTGTTGAGTGGATAGATTTTAGTTGGGGTAGTCGTTCAACATTCTACAAGAACAACTTACCATGGAGTATGATTTCTCTGAAATAATTTTTGTTGAGTGGATAAATTTTAGTTGGGGTAGTCGTTCAACATTCTACAAGAACAACTTACCATGGAGTATGATTTCTCTGAAACCATGATAGATGTCAAATCGATCCTGACCAAGATGAGTCTGTGGTGTGAAATAATTTTTGTTGAGTGGATAGATTTTAGTTGGGGTAGTCGTTCAACATTCTACAAGAACAACGAACCATGGAGTATGATTTCTCTGAAATAATTTTTGTTGAGTGGATAGATTTTAGTTGGGGTAGTCGTTCAACATTCTACAAGAACAACTTACCATGGAGTATGATTTCTCTGAAATAATTTTTGTTGAGTGGATAGATTTTAGTTGGGATAGTCGTTCAACATTCTACAAGAACAACTTACCATGGAGTATGATTTCTCTGAAACCATGATAGATGTCAAATCGATCCTGACCAAGATGAGTCTGTGGTGTGAAATAATTTTTGTTGAGTGGATAGATTTTAGTTGGGGTAGTCGTTCAACATTCTACAAGAACAACTTACCATGGAGTATGATTTCTCTGAAATAATTTTTGTTGAGTGGATAGATTTTAGTTGGGGTAGTCGTTCAACATTTTACACGAACAACTTACCATGGAGTATGATTTCTCTGAAACCATG
The DNA here is from genome assembly GCA_905220385.1 of Xylota sylvarum. Lineage (NCBI taxonomy): Eukaryota > Metazoa > Arthropoda > Insecta > Diptera > Syrphidae > Xylota > Xylota sylvarum. Next base: position 541,566 of record CAJMZQ010000091.1, read on the forward strand.
ATAGATTTCAAATCGATCCTGACCAAGATGAGTCTGTGGTGTGAAATAATTTTTGTTGAGTGGATAGATTTTAGTTGGGGTAGTCGTTCAACATTCTACAAGAACAAGGAACCATGGAGTATGATTTCTCTGATATAATTTTTGTTGAGTGGATAGATTTTAGTTGGGGTAGTCGTTCAACATTCTACAAGAACAACTTACCATGGAGTATGATTTCTCTGAAATAATTTTTGTTGAGTGGATAGATTTTAGTTGGGATAGTCGTTCAACATTCTACAAGAACAACTTACCATGGAGTATGATTTCTCTGAAACCATGATAGATGTCAAATCGATCCTGACCAAGATGAGTCTGTGGTGTGAAATAATTTTTGTTGAGTGGATAGATTTTAGTTGGGGTAGTCGTTCAACATTCTACAAGAACAACTTACCATGGAGTATGATTTCTCTGAAATAATTTTTGTTGAGTGGATAGATTTTAGTTGGGATAGTCGTTCAACATTCTACAAGAACAACTTACCATGGAGTATGATTTCTCTGAAACCATGATAGATGTCAAATCGATCCTGACCAAGATGAGTCTGTGGTGTGAAATAATTTTTGTTGAGTGGATAGATTTTAGTTGGGGTAGTCGTTCAACATTCTACAAGAACAACTTACCATGGAGTATGATTTCTCTGAAATAATTTTTGTTGAGTGGATAGATTTTAGTTGGGGTAGTCGTTCAACATTCTACAAGAACAACTTACCATGGAGTATGATTTCTCTGAAACCATGATATATGTCAAATCGATCCTGACCAAGATGAGTCTGTGGTGTGAAATAATTTTTGTTGAGTGGATAGATTTTAGTTGGGGTAGTCGTTCAACATTCTACAAGAACAACTTACCATGGAGTATGATTTCTCTGAAATAATTTTTGTTGAGTGGATAGATTTTAGTTGCGGTAGTCGTTCAACATTCTACAAGAACAACTTACCATGGAGTATGATTTCTCTGAAACCATGATAGATGTCAAATCGATCCTGACCAAGATGAGTCTGTGGTGTGAAATAATTTTTGTTGAGTGGATAGATTTTAGTTGGGGTAGTCGTTCAACATTCTACAAGAACAACTTACCATGGAGTATGATTTCTCTGAAATAATTTTTGTTGAGTGGATAGATTTTAGTTGGGATAGTCGTTCAACATTCTACAAGAACAACTTACCATGGAGTATGATTTCTCTGAAACCATGATAGATGTCAAATCGATAATGACCAAGATGAGTCTGTGGTGTGAAATAATTTTTGTTGAGTGGATAGATTTTAGTTGGGGTAGTCGTTCAACATTCTACAAGAACAACTTACCATGGAGTATGATTTCTCTGAAATAATTTTTGTTGAGTGGATAGATTTTAGTTGGGGTAGTCGTTCAACATTCTACAAGAACAACTTACCATGGAGTATGATTTCTCTGAAACCATGATAGATGTCAAATCGATCCTGACCAAGATGAGTCTGTGGTGTGAAATAATTTTTGTTGAGTGGATAGATTTTAGTTGGGGTAGTCGTTCAACATTCTACAAGAACAACTTACCATGGAGTATGATTTCTCTGAAACCATGATAGATTTCAAATCGATCCTGACCAAGATGAGTCTGTGGTGTGAAATAATTTTTGTTGAGTGGATAGATTTTAGTTGGGGTAGTCGTTCAACATTCTACAAGAACAACTTACCATGGAGTATGATTTCTCTGAAATAATTTTTGTTGAGTGGATAGATTTTAGTTGGGATAGTCGTTCAACATTCTACAAGAACAACTTACCATGGAGTATGATTTCTCTGAAACCATGATAGATGTCAAATCGATCCTGACCAAGATGAGTCTGTGGTGTGAAATAATTTTTGTTGAGTGGATAGATTTTAGTTGGGGTAGTCGTTCAACATTCTACAAGAACAACTTACCATGGAGTATGATTTCTCTGAAATAATTTTTGTTGAGTGGATAGATTTTAGTTGGGGTAGTCGTTCAACATTCTACAAGAACAACTTACCATGGAGTATGATTTCTCTGAAACCATGATAGATGTCAAATCGATCCTGACCAAGATGAGTCTGTGGTGTGAAATAATTTTTGTTGAGTGGATAGATTTTAGTTGGGGTAGTCGTTCAACATTCTACAAGAACAACTTACCATGGAGTATGATTTCTCTGAAATAATTTTTGTTGAGTGGATAGATTTTAGTTGCGGTAGTCGTTCAACATTCTACAAGAACAACTTACCATGGAGTATGATTTCTCTGAAACCATGATAGATGTCAAATCGATCCTGACCAAGATGAGTCTGTGGTGTGAAATAATTTTTGTTGAGTGGATAGATTTTAGTTGGGGTAGTCGTTCAACATTCTACAAGAACAACTTACCATGGAGTATGATTTCTCTGAAATAATTTTTGTTGAGTGGATAGATTTTAGTTGGGATAGTCGTTCAACATTCTACAAGAACAACTTACCATTGAGTATGATTTCTCTGAAACCATGATAGATGTCAAATCGATAATGACCAAGATGAGTCTGTGGTGTGAAATAATTTTTGTTGAGTGGATAGATTTTAGTTGGGGTAGTCGTTCAACATTCTACAAGAACAACTTACCATGGAGTATGATTTCTCTGAAATAATTTTTGTTGAGTGGATAGATTTTAGTTGGGGTAGTCGTTCAACATTCTACAAGAACAACTTACCATGGAGTATGATTTCTCTGAAACCATGATAGATGTCAAATCGATCCTGACCAAGATGAGTCTGTGGTGTGAAATAATTTTTGTTGAGTGGATAGATTTTAGTTGGGGTAGTCGTTCAACATTCTACAAGAACAACTTACCATGGAGTATGATTTCTCTGAAACCATGATAGATTTCAAATCGATCCTGACCAAGATGAGTCTGTGGTGTGAAATAATTTTTGTTGAGTGGATAGATTTTAGTTGGGGTAGTCGTTCAACATTCTACAAGAACAACGAACCATGGAGTATGATTTCTCTGAAATAATTTTTGTTGAGTGGATAGATTTTAGTTGGGGTAGTTGTTCAACATTCTACAAGAACAACTTACCATGGAGTATGATTTCTCTGAAATAATTTTTGTTGAGTGGATAGATTTTAGTTGGGGTAGTCGTTCAACATTCTACAAGAACAACTTACCATGGAGTATGATTTCTCTGAAACCATGATAGATTTCAAATCGATCCTGACCAAGATGAGTCTGTGGTGTGAAATAATTTTTGTTGAGTGGATAGATTTTAGTTGGGGTAGTCGTTCAACATTCTACAAGAACAAGGAACCATGGAGTATGATTTCTCTGATATAATTTTTGTTGAGTGGATAGATTTTAGTTGGGGTAGTCGTTCAACATTCTACAAGAACAACTTACCATGGAGTATGATTTCTCTGAAATAATTTTTGTTGAGTGGATAGATTTTAGTTGGGATAGTCGTTCAACATTCTACAAGAACAACTTACCATGGAGTATGATTTCTCTGAAACCATGATAGATGTCAAATCGATCCTGACCAAGATGAGTCTGTGGTGTGAAATAATTTTTGTTGAGTGGATAGATTTTAGTTGGGGTAGTCGTTCAACATTCTACAAGAACAACTTACCATGGAGTATGATTTCTCTGAAATAATTTTTGTTGAGTGGATAGATTTTAGTTGGGATAGTCGTTCAACATTCTACAAGAACAACTTACCATGGAGTATGATTTCTCTGAAACCATGATAGATGTCAAATCGATCCTGACCAAGATGAGTCTGTGGTGTGAAATAATTTTTGTTGAGTGGATAGATTTTAGTTGGGGTAGTCGTTCAACATTCTACAAGAACAACTTACCATGGAGTATGATTTCTCTGAAATAATTTTTGTTGAGTGGATAGATTTTAGTTGGGGTAGTCGTTCAACATTCTACAAGAACAACTTACCATGGAGTATGATTTCTCTGAAACCATGATAGATGTCAAATCGATCCTGACCAAGATGAGTCTGTGGTGTGAAATAATTTTTGTTGAGTGGATAGATTTTAGTTGGGGTAGTCGTTCAACATTCTACAAGAACAACTTACCATGGAGTATGATTTCTCTGAAATAATTTTTGTTGAGTGGATAGATTTTAGTTGCGGTAGTCGTTCAACATTCTACAAGAACAACTTACCATGGAGTATGATTTCTCTGAAACCATGATAGATGTCAAATCGATCCTGACCAAGATGAGTCTGTGGTGTGAAATAATTTTTGTTGAGTGGATAGATTTTAGTTGGGGTAGTCGTTCAACATTCTACAAGAACAACTTACCATGGAGTATGATTTCTCTGAAATAATTTTTGTTGAGTGGATAGATTTTAGTTGGGATAGTCGTTCAACATTCTACAAGAACAACTTACCATGGAGTATGATTTCTCTGAAACCATGATAGATGTCAAATCGATAATGACCAAGATGAGTCTGTGGTGTGAAATAATTTTTGTTGAGTGGATAGATTTTAGTTGGGGTAGTCGTTCAACATTCTACAAGAACAACTTACCATGGAGTATGATTTCTCTGAAATAATTTTTGTTGAGTGGATAGATTTTAGTTGGGGTAGTCGTTCAACATTCTACAAGAACAACTTACCATGGAGTATGATTTCTCTGAAACCATGATAGATGTCAAATCGATCCTGACCAAGATGAGTCTGTGGTGTGAAATAATTTTTGTTGAGTGGATAGATTTTAGTTGGGGTAGTCGTTCAACATTCTACAAGAACAACTTACCATGGAGTATGATTTCTCTGAAACCATGATAGATTTCAAATCGATCCTGACCAAGATGAGTCTGTGGTGTGAAATAATTTTTGTTGAGTGGATAGATTTTAGTTGGGGTAGTCGTTCAACATTCTACAAGAACAACGAACCATGGAGTATGACTTCTCTGAAATAATTTTTGTTGAGTGGATAGATTTTAGTTGGGGTAGTTGTTCAACATTCTACAAGAACAACTTACCATGGAGTATGATTTCTCTGAAATAATTTTTGTTGAGTGGATAGATTTTAGTTGGGATAGTCGTTCAACATTCTACAAGAACAACTTACCATGGAGTATGATTTCTCTGAAACCATGATAGATGTCAAATCGATAATGACCAAGATGAGTCTGTGGTGTGAAATAATTTTTGTTGAGTGGATAGATTTTAGTTGGGGTAGTCGTTCAACATTCTACAAGAACAACTTACCATGGAGTATGATTTCTCTGAAATAATTTTTGTTGAGTGGATAGATTTTAGTTGGGATAGTCGTTCAACATTCTACAAGAACAACTTACCATGGAGTATGATTTCTCTGAAACCATGATAGATTTCAAATCGATCCTTACCAAGATGAGTCTGTGGTGTGAAATAATTTTTGTTGAGTGGATAGATTTTAGTTGGGGTAGTCGTTCAACATTCTACAAGAACAACTTACCATGGAGTATGATTTCTCTGAAATAATTTTTGTTGAGTGGATAGATTTTAGTTGGGATAGTCGTTCAACATTCTACAAGAACAACTTACCATGGAGTATGATTTCTCTGAAACCATGATAGATGTCAAATCGATCCTGACCAAGATGAGTCTGTGGTGTGAAATAATTTTTGTTGAGTGGATAGATTTTAGTTGGGGTAGTCGTTCAACATTCTACAAGAACAACTTACCATGGAGTATGATTTCTCTGAAATAATTTTTGTTGAGTGGATAGATTTTAGTTGGGGTAGTCGTTCAACATTCTACAAGAACAACTTACCATGGAGTATGATTTCTCTGAAACCATGATAGATTTCAAATCGATCCTGACCAAGATGAGTCTGTGGTGTGAAATAATTTTTGTTGAGTGGATAGATTTTAGTTGGGGTAGTCGTTCAACATTCTACAAGAACAACTTACCATGGAGTATGATTTCTCTGAAATAATTTTTGTTGAGTGGATAGATTTTAGTTGGGGTAGTCGTTCAACATTCTACAAGAACAACTTACCATGGAGTATGATTTCTCTGAAACCATGATAGATTTCAAATCGATCCTGACCAAGATGAGTCTGTGGTGTGAAATAATTTTTGTTGAGTGGATAGATTTTAGTTGGGGTAGTCGTTCAACATTCTACAAGAACAACGAACCATGGAGTATGATTTCTCTGAAATAATTTTTGTTGAGTGGATAGATTTTAGTTGGGGTAGTCGTTCAACATTCTACAAGAACAACTTACCATGGAGTATGATTTCTCTGAAATAATTTTTGTTGAGTGGATAGATTTTAGTTGGGATAGTCGTTCAACATTCTACAAGAACAACTTACCATGGAGTATGATTTCTCTGAAACCATGATAGATGTCAAATCGATCCTGACCAAGATGAGTCTGTGGTGTGAAATAATTTTTGTTGAGTGGATAGATTTTAGTTGGGGTAGTCGTTCAACATTCTACAAGAACAACTTACCATGGAGTATGATTTCTCTGAAATAATTTTTGTTGAGTGGATAGATTTTAGTTTTGGTAGTCGTTCAACATTCTACAAGAACAACTTACCATGGAGTATGATTTCTCTGAAACCATGATAGATGTCAAATCGATCCTGACCAAGATGAGTCTGTGGTATGAAATAATTTTTGTTGAGTGGATAGATTTTAGTTGCGGTAGTCGTTCAACATTCTACAAGAACAACTTACCATAGAGTATGATTTCTCTGAAACCATGATAGATTTCAAATCGATCCTGACCAAGATGAGTCTGTGGTGTGAAATAATTTTTGTTGAGTGGATAGATTTTAGTTGGGGTAGTCGTTCAACATTCTACAAGAACAACGAACCATGGAGTATGATTTCTCTGAAATAATTTTTGTTGAGTGGATAGATTTTAGTTGGGGTAGTCGTTCAACATTCTACAAGAACAACTTACCATGGAGTATGATTTCTCTGAAATAATTTTTGTTGAGTGGATAGATTTTAGTTGGGATAGTCGTTCAACATTCTACAAGAACAACTTACCATGGAGTATGATTTCTCTGAAACCATGATAGATGTCAAATCGATCCTGACCAAGATGAGTCTGTGGTGTGAAATAATTTTTGTTGAGTGGATAGATTTTAGTTGGGGTAGTCGTTCAACATTCTACAAGAACAACTTACCATGGAGTATGATTTCTCTGAAATAATTTTTGTTGAGTGGATAGATTTTAGTTGGGATAGTCGTTCAACATTCTACAAGAACAACTTACCATGGAGTATGATTTCTCTGAAACCATGATAGATTTCAAATCGATCCTGACCAAGATGAGTCTGTGGTGTGAAATAATTTTTGTTGAGTGGATAGATTTTAGTTGGGGTAGTCGTTCAACATTCTACAAGAACAACTTACCATGGAGTATGATTTCTCTGAAATAATTTTTGTTGAGTGGATAGATTTTAGTTGGGATAGTCGTTCAACATTCTACAAGAACAACTTACCATGGAGTATGATTTCTCTGAAACCATGATAGATGTCAAATCGATCCTGACCAAGATGAGTCTGTGGTGTGAAATAATTTTTGTTGAGTGGATAGATTTTAGTTGGGGTAGTCGTTCAACATTCTACAAGAACAACTTACCATGGAGTATGATTTCTCTGAAATAATTTTTGTTGAGTGGATAGATTTTAGTTGGGGTAGTCGTTCAACATTCTACAAGAACAACTTACCATGGAGTATGATTTCTCTGAAACCATGATAGATTTCAAATCGATCCTGACCAAGATGAGTCTGTGGTGTGAAATAATTTTTGGTGAGTGGATAGATTTTAGTTGGGGTAGTCGTTCAACATTCTACAAGAACAACTTACCATGGAGTATGATTTCTCTGAAATAATTTTTGTTGAGTGGATAGATTTTAGTTGGGGTAGTCGTTCAACATTCTACAAGAACAACTTACCATGGAGTATGATTTCTCTGAAACCATGATAGATGTCAAATCGATCCTGAAAAAGATGAGTCTGTGGTGTGAAATAATTTTTGTTGAGTGGATAGATTTTAGTTGGGATAGTCGTTCAACATTCTACAAGAACAACTTACCATGGAGTATGATTTCTCTGAAATAATTTTTGTTGAGTGGATAGATTTTAGTTGGGATAGTCGTTCAACATTCTACAAGAACAACTTACCATGGAGTACGATTTCTCTGAAACCATGATAGATGTCAAATCGATAATGACCAAGATGAGTCTGTGGTGTGAAATAATTTTTGTTGAGTGGATAGATTTTAGTTGGGGTAGTCGTTCAACATTCTACAAGAACAACTTACCATGGAGTATGATTTCTCTGAAACCATGATAGATGTCAAATCGATCCTGACCAAGATGAGTCTGTGGTGTGAAATAATTTTTGTTGAGTGGATAGATTTTAGTTGGGGTAGTCGTTCAACATTCTACAAGAACAACTTACCATGGAGTATGATTTCTCTGAAATAATTTTTGTTGAGTGGATAGATTTTAGTTGGGGTAGTCGTTCAACATTCTACAAGAACAACTTACCATGGAGTATGATTTCTCTGAAACCATGACAGATGTCAAATCGATCCTGACCAAGATGAGTCTGTGGTGTGAAATAATTTTTGTTGAGTGGATAGATTTTAGTTGGGGTAGTCGTTCAACATTCTACAAGAACAACTTACCATGGAGTATGATTTCTCTGAAATAATTTTTGTTGAGTGGATAGATTTTAGTTGGGGTAATCGTTCAACATTCTACAAGAAGAACTTGCCATGGAGTATGATTTCTCTGAAACCATGATAGATGTCAAATCGATCCTGACCAAGATGACTCTGTGGTGTGAAATAATTTTTGTTGAGTGGATAGATTTTAGTTGGGGTAGTCGTTCAACATTCTACAAGAACAACTTACCATGGAGTATGATTTCTCTGAAATAATTTTTGTTGAGTGGATAGATTTTAGTTGGGATAGTCGTTCAACATTCTACAAGAACAACTTACCATGGAGTATGATTTCTCTGAAACCATGATAGATGTCAAATCGATCCTGACCAAGATGAGTCTGTGGTGTGAAATAATTTTTGTTGAGTGGATAGATTTTAGTTGGGGTAGTCGTTCAACATTCTACAAGAACAACTTACCATGGAGTATGATTTCTCTGAAATAATTTTTGTTGAGTGGATAGATTTTAGTTGGGGTAGTCGTTCAACATTCTACAAGAACAACTTACCATGGAGTATGATTTCTCTGAAACCATGATAGATGTCAAATCGATCCTGACCAAGATGAGTCTGTGGTGTGAAATAATTTTTGTTGAGTGGATAGATTTTAGTTGGGGTAGTCGTTCAACATTCTACAAGAACAACTTACCATGGAGTATGATTTCTCTGAAACCATGATAGATTTCAAATCGATCCTGACCAAGATGAGTCTGTGGTGTGAAATAATTTTTGTTGAGTGGATAGATTTTAGTTGGGGTAGTCGTTCAACATTCTACAAGAACAACGAACCATGGAGTATGATTTCTCTGAAATAATTTTTGTTGAGTGGATAGATTTTAGTTGGGGTAGTCGTTCAACATTCTACAAGAACAACTTACCATGGAGTATGATTTCTCTGAAATAATTTTTGTTGAGTGGATAGATTTTAGTTGGGATAGTCGTTCAACATTCTACAAGAACAACTTACCATGGAGTATGATTTCTCTGAAACCATGATAGATGTCAAATCGATAATGACCAAGATGAGTCTGTGGTGTGAAATAATTTTTGTTGAGTGGATAGATTTTAGTTGGGGTAGTCGTTCAACATTCTACAAGAACAACTTACCATGGAGTATGATTTCTCTGAAATAATTTTTGTTGAGTGGATAGATTTTAGTTGGGATAGTCGTTCAACATTCTACAAGAACAACTTACCATGGAGTATGATTTCTCTGAAACCATGATAGATTTCAAATCGATCCTGACCAAGATGAGTCTGTGGTGTGAAATAATTTTTGTTGAGTGGATAGATTTTAGTTGGGGTAGTCGTTCAACATTCTACAAGAACAACTTACCATGGAGTATGATTTCTCTGAAATAATTTTTGTTGAGTGGATAGATTTTAGTTGGGATAGTCGTTCAACATTCTACAAGAACAACTTACCATGGAGTATGATTTCTCTGAAACCATGATAGATGTCAAATCGATCCTGACCAAGATGAGTCTGTGGTGTGAAATAATTTTTGTTGAGTGGATAGATTTTAGTTGGGGTAGTCGTTCAACATTCTACAAGAACAACTTACCATGGAGTATGATTTCTCTGAAATAATTTTTGTTGAGTGGATAGATTTTAGTTGGGGTAGTCGTTCAACATTCTACAAGAACAACTTACCATGGAGTATGATTTCTCTGAAACCATGATAGATTTCAAATCGATCCTGACCAAGATGAGTCTGTGGTGTGAAATAATTTTTGTTGAGTGGATAGATTTTAGTTGGGGTAGTCGTTCAACATTCTACAAGAACAACTTACCATGGAGTATGATTTCTCTGAAATAATTTTTGTTGAGTGGATAGATTTTAGTTGGGGTAGTCGTTCAACATTCTACAAGAACAACTTACCATGGAGTATGATTTCTCTGAAACCATGATAGATGTCAAATCGATCCTGACCAAGATGAGTCTGTGGTGTGAAATAATCTTTGTTGAGTGGATAGATTTTAGTTGGGGTAGTCGTTCAACATTCTACAAGAACAACTTACCATGGAGTATGATTTCTCTGAAATAATTTTTGTTGAGTGGATAGATTTTAGTTGGGATAGTCGTTCAACATTCTACAAGAACAACTTACCATGGAGTATGATTTCTCTGAAACCATGATAGATGTCAAATCGATCCTGACCAAGATGAGTCTGTGGTGTGAAATAATTTGAGTGGATAGATTTTAGTTGGGGTAGTCGTTCAACATTCTACAAGAACAACTTACCATGGAGTATGATTTCTCTGAAATAATTTTTGTTGAGTGGATAGATTTTAGTTGGGGTAGTCGTTCAACATTCTACAAGAACAACTTACCATGGAGTATGATTTCTCTGAAACCATGATAGATGTCAAATCGATCCTGACCAAGATGAGTCTGTGGTGTGAAATAATTTTTGTTGAGTGGATAGATTTTAGTTGGGGTAGTCGTTCAACATTCTACAAGAACAACTTACCATGGAGTATGATTTCTCTGAAACCATGATAGATTTCAAATCGATCCTGACCAAGATGAGTCTGTGGTGTGAAATAATTTTTGTTGAGTGGATAGATTTTAGTTGGGGTAGTCGTTCAACATTCTACAAGAACAACGAACCATGGAGTATGATTTCTCTGAAATAATTTTTGTTGAGTGGATAGATTTTAGTTGGGGTAGTCGTTCAACATTCTACAAGAACAACTTACCATGGAGTATGATTTCTCTGAAATAATTTTTGTTGAGTGGATAGATTTTAGTTGGGATAGTCGTTCAACATTCTACAAGAACAACTTACCATGGAGTATGATTTCTCTGAAACCATGATAGATGTCAAATCGATCCTGACCAAGATGAGTCTGTGGTGTGAAATAATTTTTGTTGAGTGGATAGATTTTAGTTGGGGTAGTCGTTCAACATTCTACAAGAACAACTTACCATGGAGTATGATTTCTCTGAAACCATGATAGATTTCAAATCGATCCTGACCAAGATGAGTCTGTGGTGTGAAATAATTTTTGTTGAGTGGATAGATTTTAGTTGGGGTAGTCGTTCAACATTCTACAAGAACAACTTACCATGGAGTATGATTTCTCTGAAATAATTTTTGTTGAGTGGATAGATTTTAGTTGGGATAGTCGTTCAACATTCTACAAGAACAACTTACCATGGAGTATGATTTCTCTGAAACCATGATAGATGTCAAATCGATCCTGACCAAGATGAGTCTGTGGTGTGAAATAATTTTTGTTGAGTGGATAGATTTTAGTTGGGGTAGTCGTTCAACATTCTACAAGAACAACTTACCATGGAGTATGATTTCTCTGAAATAATTTTTGTTGAGTGGATAGATTTTAGTTGGGGTAGTCGTTCAACATTCTACAAGAACAACTTACCATGGAGTATGATTTCTCTGAAACCATGATAGATTTCAAATCGATCCTGACCAAGATGAGTCTGTGGTGTGAAATAATTTTTGTTGAGTGGATAGATTTTAGTTGGGGTAGTCGTTCAACATTCTACAAGAACAACTTACCATGGAGTATGATTTCTCTGAAATAATTTTTGTTGAGTGGATAGATTTTAGTTGGCGTAGTCGTTCAACATTCTACAAGAACAACTTACCATGGAGTATGATTTCTCTGAAACCATGATAGATGTCAAATCGATCCTGACCAAGATGAGTCTGTGGTGTGAAATAATTTTTGTTGAGTGGATAGATTTTAGTTGGGGTAGTCGTTCAACATTCTACAAGAACAACTTACCATGGAGTATGATTTCTCTGAAATAATTTTTGTTGAGTGGATAGATTTTAGTTGGGATAGTCGTTCAACAGTCTACAAGAACAACTTACCATGGAGTATGATTTCTCTGAAACCATGATAGATGTCAAATCGATCCTGACCAAGATGAGTCTGTGGTGTGAAATAATTTTTGTTGAGTGGATAGATTTTAGTTGGGGTAGTCGTTCAACATTCTACAAGAACAACTTACCATGGAGTATGATTTCTCTGAAATAATTTTTGTTGAGTGGATAGATTTTAGTTGGGGTAGTCGTTCAACATTCTACAAGAACAACTTACCATGGAGTATGATTTCTCTGAAACCATGATAGATGTCAAATCGATCCTGACCAAGATGAGTCTGTGGTGTGAAATAATTTTTGTTGAGTGGATAGATTTTAGTTGGGGTAATCGTTCAACATTCTACAAGAACAACTTACCATGGAGTATGATTTCTCTGAAATAATTTTTGTTGAGTGGATAGATTTTAGTTGGGGTAGTCGTTCAACATTCTACAAGAACAACTTACCATGGAGTATGATTTCTCTGAAATAATTTTTGTTGAGTGGATAGATTTTAGTTGGGGTAGTCGTTCAACATTCTACAAGAACAACTTACCATGGAGTATGATTTCTCTGAAACCATGATAGATTTCAAATCGATCCTGACCAAGATGAGTCTGTGGTGTGAAATAATTTTTGTTGAGTGGATAGATTTTAGTTGGGATAGTCGTTCAACATTCTACAAGAACAACTTACCATGGAGTATGATTTCTCTGAAATAATTTTTGTTGAGTGGATAGATTTTAGTTGGGATAGTCGTTCAACATTCTACAAGAACAACTTACCATGGAGTATGATTTCTCTGAAACCATGATAGATTTCAAATCGATCCTGACCAAGATGAGTCTGTGGTGTGAAATAATTTTTGTTGAGTGGATAGATTTTAGTTGGGGTAGTCGTTCAACATTCTACAAGAACAACTTACCATGGAGTATGATTTCTCTGAAATAATTTTTGTTGAGTGGATAGATTTTAGTTGGGATAGTCGTTCAACATTCTACAAGAACAACTTACCATGGAGTATGATTTCTCCGAAACCATGATAGATGTCAAATCGATCCTGACCAAGATGAGTCTGTGGTGTGAAATAATTTTTGTTTAGTGGATAGATATTAGTTGGGGTAGTCGTTCAACATTCTACAAGAACAACTTACCATGGAGTATGATTTCTCTGAAATAATTTTTGTTGAGTGGATAGATTTTAGTTGGGGTAGTCGTTCAACATTCTACAAGAACAACTTACCATGGAGTATGATTTCTCTGAAACCATGATAGATTTCAAATCGATCCTGACCAAGATGAGTCTGTGGTGTGAAATAATTTTTGTTGAGTGGATAGATTTTAGTTGGGGTAGTCGTTCAACATTCTACAAGAACAACTTACCATGGAGTATGATTTCTCTGAAATAATTTTTGTTGAGTGGATAGATTTTAGTTGGGGTAGTCGTTCAACATTCTACAAGAACAACTTACCATGGAGTATGATTTCTCTGAAACCATGATAGATGTCAAATCGATCCTGACCAAGATGAGTCTGTGGTGTGAAATAATTTTTGTTGAGTGGATAGATTTTAGTTGGGGTAGTCGTTCAACATTCTACAAGAACAACTTACCATGGAGTATGATTTCTCTGAAATAATTTTTGTTGAGTGGATAGATTTTAGTTGGGATAGTCGTTCAACATTCTACAAGAACAACTTACCATGGAGTATGATTTCTCTGAAACCATGATAGATGTCAAATCGATCCTGACCAAGATGAGTCTGTGGTGTGAAATAATTTTTGTTGAGTGGATAGATTTTAGTTGGGGTAGTCGTTCAACATTCTACAAGAACAACTTACCATGGAGTATGATTTCTCTGAAATAATTTTTGTTGAGTGGATAGATTTTAGTTGGGGTAGTCGTTCAACATTCTACAAGAACAACTTACCATGGAGTATGATTTCTCTGAAACCATGATAGATGTCAAATCGATCCTGACCAAGATGAGTCTGTGGTGTGAAATAATTTTTGTTGAGTGGATAGATTTTAGTTGGGGTAGTCGTTCAACATTCTACAAGAACAACTTACCATGGAGTATGATTTCTCTGAAATAATTTTTGTTGAGTGGATAGATTTTAGTTGGGGTAGTCGTTCAACATTCTACAAGAACAACTTACCATGGAGTATGAATTCTCTGAAATAATTTTTGTTGAGTGGATAGATTTTAGTTGGGGTAGTCGTTCAACATTCTACAAGAACAACTTACCATGGAGTATGATTTCTCTGAAATAATTTTTGTTGAGTGGATAGATTTTAGTTGGGGTAGTCGTTCAACATTCTACAAGAACAACTTACCATGGAGTATGATTTCTCTGAAACCATGTTAGATGTCAAATCGATCCTGACCAAGATGAGTCTGTGGTGTGAAATAATTTTTGTTGAGTGGATAGATTTTAGTTGGGGTAGTCGTTCAACATTCTACAAGAACAACTTACCATGGAGTATGATTTCTCTGAAACCATGATAGATTTCAAATCGATCCTGACCAAGATGAGTCTGTGGTGTGAAATAATTTTTGTTGAGTGTATAGATTTTAGTTGGGGTAGTCGTTCAACATTCTACAAGAACAACGAACCATGGAGTATGATTTCTCTGAAATAATTTTTGTTGAGTGGATAGATTTTAGTTGGGGTAGTCGTTCAACATTCTACAAGAACAACTTACCATGGAGTATGATTTCTCTGAAATAATTTTTGTTGAGTGGATAGATTTTAGTTGGGTTAGTCGTTCAACATTCTACAAGAACAACTTACCATGGAGTATGATTTCTCTGAAACCATGATAGATGTCAAATCGATCCTGACCAAGATGAGTCTGTGGTGTGAAATAATTTTTGTTGAGTGGATAGATTTTAGTTGGGGTAGTCGTTCAACATTCTACAAGAACAACTTACCATGGAGTATGATTTCTCTGAAATAATTTTTGTTGAGTGGATAGATTTTAGTTGGGGTAGTCGTTCAACATTCTACAAGAACAACTTACCATGGAGTATGATTTCTCTGAAACCATGATAGATTTCAAATCGATCCTGACCAAGATGAGTCTGTGGTGTGAAATAATTTTTGTTGAGTGGATAGATTTTAGTTGGGGTAGTCGTTCAACATTCTACAAGAACAACTTACCATGGAGTATGATTTCTCTGAAATAATTTTTGTTGAGTGGATAGATTTTAGTTGGGGTAGTCGTTCAACATTCTACAAGAACAACTTACCATGGAGTATGATTTCTCTGAAACCATGATAGATGTCAAATCGATCCTGACCAAGATGAGTCTGTGGTGTGAAATAATTTTTGTTGAGTGGATAGATTTTAGTTGGGGTAGTCGTTCAACATTCTACAAGAACAACTTACCATGGAGTATGATTTCTCTGAAATAATTTTTGTTGAGTGGATAGATTTTAGTTGGGATAGTCGTTCAACATTCTACAAGAACAACTTACCATGGAGTATGATTTCTCTGAAACCATGATAGATGTCAAATCGATCCTGACCAAGATGAGTCTGTGGTGTGAAATAATTTTTGTTGAGTGGATAGATTTTAGTTGGGGTAGTCGTTCAACATTCTACAAGAACAACTTACCATGGAGTATGATTTCTCTGAAATAATTTTTGTTGAGTGGATAGATTTTAGTTGGGGTAGTCGTTCAACATTCTACAAGAACAACTTACCATGGAGTATGATTTCTCTGAAACCATGATAGATGTCAAATCGATCCTGACCAAGATGAGTCTGTGGTGTGAAATAATTTTTGTTGAGTGGATAGATTTTAGTTGGGGTAGTCGTTCAACATTCTACAAGAACAACTTACCATGGAGTATGATTTCTCTGAAATAATTTTTGTTGAGTGGATAGATTTTAGTTGGGATAGTCGTTCAACATTCTACAAGAACAACTTACCATGGACTATGATTTCTCTGAAACCATGATAGATTTCAAATCGATCCTGACCAAGATGAGTCTGTGGTGTGAAATAATTTTTGTTGAGTGGATAGATTTTAGTTGGGGTAGTCGTTCAACATTCTACAAGAACAACTTACCATGGAGTATGATTTCTCTGAAATAATTTTTGTTGAGTGGATAGATTTTAGTTGGGGTAGTCGTTCAACATTCTACAAGAACAACTTACCATGGAGTATGATTTCTCTGAAACCATGATAGATTTCAAATCGATCCTGACCAAGATGAGTCTGTGGTGTGAAATAATTTTTGTTGAGTGGATAGATTTTAGTTGGGGTAGTCGTTCAACATTCTACAAGAACAACTTACCATGGAGTATGAATTCTCTGAAATAATTTTTGTTGAGTGGATAGATTTTAGTTGGGGTAGTCGTTCAACATTCTACAAGAACAACTTACCATGGAGTATGATTTCTCTGAAATAATTTTTGTTGAGTGGATAGATTTTAGTTGGGGTAGTCGTTCAACATTCTACAAGAACAACTTACCATAGAGTATGATTTCTCTGAAACCATGATAGATTTCAAATCGATCCTGACCAAGATGAGTCTGTGGTGTGAAATAATTTTTGTTGAGTGGATAGATTTTAGTTGGGATAGTCGTTCAACATTCTACAAGAACAACTTACCATGGAGTATGATTTCTCTGAAATAATTTTTGTTGAGTGGATAGATTTTAGTTGGGATAGTCGTTCAACATTCTACAAGAACAACTTACCATGGAGTATGATTTCTCTGAAATAATTTTTGTTGAGTGGATAGATTTTAGTTGGGGTAGTCGTTCAACATTCTACAAGAACAACTTACCATGGAGTATGATTTCTCTGAAACCATGATAGATTTCAAATCGATCCTGACCAAGATGAGTCTGTATTGTGAAATAATTTTTGTTGAGTGGATAGATTTTAGTTGGGGTAGTCGTTCAACATTCTACAAGAACAACGAACCATGGAGTATGATTTCTCTGAAATAATTTTTGTTGAGTGGATAGATTTTAGTTGGGGTAGTCGTTCAACATTCTACAAGAACAACTTACCATGGAGTATGATTTCTCTGAAATAATTTTTGTTGAGTGGATAGATTTTAGTTGGGATAGTCGTTCAACATTCTACAAGAACAACTTACCATGGAGTATGATTTCTCTGAAACCATGATAGATGTCAAATCGATCCTGACCAAGATGAGTCTGTGGTGTGAAATAATTTTTGTTGAGTGGATAGATTTTAGTTGGGGTAGTCGTTCAACATTCTACAAGAACAACTTACCATGGAGTATGATTTCTCTGAAACCATGATAGATTTCAAATCGATCCTGACCAAGATGAGTCTGTGGTGTGAAATAATTTTTGTTGAGTGGATAGATTTTAGTTGGGGTAGTCGTTCAACATTCTACAAGAACAACTTACCATGGAGTATGATTTCTCTGAAATAATTTTTGTTGAGTGGATAGATTTTAGTTGGGATAGTCGTTCAACATTCTACAAGAACAACTTACCATGGAGTATGATTTCTCCGAAACCATGATAGATGTCAAATCGATCCTGACCAAGATGAGTCTGTGGTGTGAAATAATTTTTGTTTAGTGGATAGATTTTAGTTGGGGTAGTCGTTCAACATTCTACAAGAACAACTTACCATGGAGTATGATTTCTCTGAAATAATTTTTGTTGAGTGGATAGATTTTAGTTGGGGTAGTCGTTCAACATTCTACAAGAACAACTTACCATGGAGTATGATTTCTCTGAAACCATGATAGATTTCAAATCGATCCTGACCAAGATGAGTCTGTGGTGTGAAATAATTTTTGTTGAGTGGATAGATTTTAGTTGGGGTAGTCGTTCAACATTCTACAAGAACAACTTACCATGGAGTATGATTTCTCTGAAATAATTTTTGTTGAGTGGATAGATTTTGGTTGGGGTAGTCGTTCAACATTCTACAAGAACAACTTACCATGGAGTATGATTTCTCTGAAACCATGATAGATGTCAAATCGATCCTGACCAAGATGAGTCTGTGGTGTGAAATAATTTTTGTTGAGTGGATAGATTTTAGTTGGGGTAGTCGTTCAACATTCTACAAGAACAACTTACCATGGAGTATGATTTCTCTGAAACCATGATAGATTTCAAATCGATCCTGACCAAGATGAGTCTGTGGTGTGAAATAATTTTTGTTGAGTGGATAGATTTTAGTTGGGGTAGTCGTTCAACATTCTACAAGAACAACGAACCATGGAGTATGATTTCTCTGAAATAATTTTTGTTGAGTGGATAGATTTTAGTTGGGGTAGTCGTTCAACATTCTACAAGAACAACTTACCATGGAGTATGATTTCTCTGAAATAATTTTTGTTGAGTGGATAGATTTTAGTTGGGTTAGTCGTTCAACATTCTACAAGAACAACTTACCATGGAGTATGATTTCTCTGAACCATGATAGATGTCAAATCGATCCTGACCAAGATGAGTCTGTGGTGTGAAATAATTTTTGTTGAGTGGATAGATTTTAGTTGGGGTAGTCGTTCAACATTCTACAAGAACAACTTACCATGGAGTATGATTTCTCTGAAACCATGATAGATTTCAAATCGATCCTGACCAAGATGAGTCTGTGGTGTGAAATAATTTTTGTTGAGTGGATAGATTTTAGTTGGGGTAGTCGTTCAACATTCTACAAGAACAACTTACCATGGAGTATTATTTCTCTGAAATAATTTTTGTTGAGTGGATAGGTTTTAGTTGGGATAGTCGTTCAACATTCTACAAGAACAACTTACCATGGAGTATGATTTCTCTGAAACCATGATAGATGTCAAATCGATCCTGACCAAGATGAGTCTGTGGTGTGAAATAATTTTTGTTGAGTGGATAGATTTTAGTTGGGGTAGTCGTTCAACATTCTACAAGAACAACTTACCATGGAGTATGATTTCTCTGAAATAATTTTTGTTGAGTGGATAGATTTTAGTTGGGGTAGTCGTTCAACATTCTACAAGAACAACTTACCATGGAGTATGATTTCTCTGAAACCATGATAGATTTCAAATCGATCCTGACCAAGATGAGTCTGTGGTGTGAAATAATTTTTGTTGAGTGGATAGATTTTAGTTGGGGTAGTCGTTCAACATTCTACAAGAACAACTTACCATGGAGTATGATTTCTCTGAAATAATTTTTGTTGAGTGGATAGATTTTAGTTGGGGTAGTCGTTCAACATTCTACAAGAACAACTTACCATGGAGTATGATTTCTCTGAAACCATGATAGATGTCAAATCGATCCTGACCAAGATGAGTCTGTGGTGTGAAATAATTTTTGTTGAGTGGATAGATTTTAGTTGGGGTAGTCGTTCAACATTCTACAAGAACAACTTACCATGGAGTATGATTTCTCTGAAATAATTTTTGTTGAGTGGATAGATTTTAGTTGGGATAGTCGTTCAACATTCTACAAGAACAACTTACCATGGAGTATGATTTCTCTGAAACCATGATAGATGTCAAATCGATCCTGACCAAGATGAGTCTGTGGTGTGAAATAATTTTTGTTGAGTGGATAGATTTTAGTTGGGGTAGTCGTTCAACATTCTACAAGAACAACTTACCATGGAGTATGATTTCTCTGAAATAATTTTTGTTGAGTGGATAGATTTTAGTTGGGGTAGTCGTTCAACATTCTACAAGAACAACTTACCATGGAGTATGATTTCTCTGAAACCATGATAGATGTCAAATCGATCCTGACCAAGATGAGTCTGTGGTGTGAAATAATTTTTGTTGACTGGATAGATTTTAGTTGGGGTAGTCGTTCAACATTCTACAAGAACAACTTACCATGGAGTATGATTTCTCTGAAATAATTTTTGTTGAGTGGATAGATTTTAGTTGGGATAGTCGTTCAACATTCTACAAGAACAACTTACCATGGACTATGATTTCTCTGAAACCATGATAGATTTCAAATCGATCCTGACCAAGATGAGTCTGTGGTGTGAAATAATTTTTGTTGAGTGGATAGATTTTAGTTGGGGTAGTCGTTCAACATTCTACAAGAACAACTTACCATGGAGTATGATTTCTCTGAAATAATTTTTGTTGAGTGGATAGATTTTAGTTGGGGTAGTCGTTCAACATTCTACAAGAACAACTTACCATGGAGTATGATTTCTCTGAAACCATGATAGATTTCAAATCGATCCTGACCAAGATGAGTCTGTGGTGTGAAATAATTTTTGTTGAGTGGATAGATTTTAGTTGGGGTAGTCGTTCAACATTCTACAAGAACAACTTACCATGGAGTATGAATTCTCTGAAATAATTTTTGTTGAGTGGATAGATTTTAGTTGGGGTAGTCGTTCAACATTCTACAAGAACAACTTACCATGGAGTATGATTTCTCTGAAATAATTTTTGTTGAGTGGATAGATTTTAGTTGGGGTAGTCGTTCAACATTCTACAAGAACAACTTACCATGGAGTATGATTTCTCTGAAACCATGATAGATGTCAAATCGATCCTGACCAAGATGAGTCTGTGGTGTGAAATAATTTTTGTTGAGTGGATAGATTTTAGTTGGGGTAGTCGTTCAACATTCTACAAGAACAACTTACCATGGAGTATGATTTCTCTGAAACCATGATAGATTTCAAATCGATCCTGACCAAGATGAGTCTGTGGTGTGAAATAATTTTTGTTGAGTGGATAGATTTTAGTTGGGGTAGTCGTTCAACATTCTACAAGAACAACGAACCATGGAGTATGATTTCTCTGAAATAATTTTTGTTGAGCGGATAGATTTTAGTTGGGGTAGTCGTTCAACATTCTACAAGAACAACTTACCATGGAGTATGATTTCTCTGAAATAATTTTTGTTGAGTGGATAGATTTTAGTTGGGTTAGTCGTTCAACATTCTACAAGAACAACTTACCATGGAGTATGATTTCTCTGAAACCATGATAGATGTCAAATCGATCCTGACCAAGATGAGTCTGTGGTGTGAAATAATTTTTGTTGAGTGGATAGATTTTAGTTGGGGTAGTCGTTCAACATTCTACAAGAACAACTTACCATGGAGTATGATTTCTCTGAAACCATGATAGATTTCAAATCGATCCTGACCAAGATGAGTCTGTGGTGTGAAATAATTTTTGTTGAGTGGATAGATTTTAGTTGGGGTAGTCGTTCAACATTCTACAAGAACAACTTACCATGGAGTATTATTTCTCTGAAATAATTTTTGTTGAGTGGATAGGTTTTAGTTGGGATAGTCGTTCAACATTCTACAAGAACAACTTACCATGGAGTATGATTTCTCTGAAACCATGATAGATTTCAAATCGATCCTGACCAAGATGAGTCTGTGGTGTGAAATAATTTTTGTTGAGTGGATAGATTTTAGTTGGGGTAGTCGTTCAACATTCTACAAGAACAACTTACCATGGAGTATGATTTCTCTGAAATAATTTTTGTTGAGTGGATAGATTTTAGTTGGGGTAGTCGTTCAACATTCTACAAGAACAACTTACCATGGAGTATGATTTCTCTGAAACCATGATAGATTTCAAATCGATCCTGACCAAGATGAGTCTGTGGTGTGAAATAATTTTTGTTGAGTGGATAGATTTTAGTTGGGGTAGTCGTTCAACATTCTACAAGAACAACTTACCATGGAGTATGATTTCTCTGAAATAATTTTTGTTGAGTGGATAGATTTTAGTTGGGGTAGTCGTTCAACATTCTACAAGAACAACTTACCATGGAGTATGATTTCTCTGAAACCATGATAGATGACAAATCGATCCTGACCAAGATGAGTCTGTGGTGTGAAATAATTTTTGTTGAGTGGATAGATTTTAGTTGGGGTAGTCGTTCAACATTCTACAAGAACAACTTACCATGGAGTATGATTTCTCTGAAATAATTTTTGTTGAGTGGATAGATTTTAGTTGGGATAGTCGTTCAACATTCTACAAGAACAACTTACCATGGAGTATGATTTCTCTGAAACCATGATAGATGTCAAATCGATCCTGACCAAGATGAGTCTGTGGTGTGAAATAATTTTTGTTGAGTGGATAGATTTTAGTTGGGGTAGTCGTTCAACATTCTACAAGAACAACTTACCATGGAGTATGATTTCTCTGAAATAATTTTTGTTGAGTGGATAGATTTTAGTTGGGGTAGTCGTTCAACATTCTACAAGAACAACTTACCATGGAGTATGATTTCTCTGAAACCATGATAGATGTCAAATCGATCCTGACCAAGATGAGTCTGTGGTGTGAAATAATTTTTGTTGAGTGGATAGATTTTAGTTGGGGTAGTCGTTCAACATTCTACAAGAACAACTTACCATGGAGTATGATTTCTCTGAAATAATTTTTGTTGAGTGGATAGATTTTAGTTGGGATAGTCGTTCAACATTCTACAAGAACAACTTACCATGGACTATGATTTCTCTGAAACCATGATAGATTTCAAATCGATCCTGACCAAGATGAGTCTGTGGTGTGAAATAATTTTTGTTGAGTGGATAGATTTTAGTTGGGGTAGTCGTTCAACATTCTACAAGAACAACTTACCATGGAGTATGATTTCTCTGAAATAATTTTTGTTGAGTGGATAGATTTTAGTTGGGGTAGTCGTTCAACATTCTACAAGAACAACTTACCATGGAGTATGATTTCTCTGAAACCATGATAGATTTCAAATCGATCCTGACCAAGATGAGTCTGTGGTGTGAAATAATTTTTGTTGAGTGGATAGATTTTAGTTGGGGTAGTCGTTCAAAATTCTACAAGAACAACTTACCATGGAGTATGAATTCTCTGAAATAATTTTTGTTGAGTGGATAGATTTTAGTTGGGGTAGTCGTTCAACATTCTACAAGAACAACTTACCATGGAGTATGATTTCTCTGAAATAATTTTTGTTGAGTGGATAGATTTTAGTTGGGGTAGTCGTTCAACATTCTACAAGAACAACTTACCATGGAGTATGATTTCTCTGAAACCATGATAGATTTCAAATCGATCCTGACCAAGATGAGTCTGTGGTGTGAAATAATTTTTGTTGAGTGGATAGATTTTAGTTGGGATAGTCGTTCAACATTCTACAAGAACAACTTACCATGGAGTATGATTTCTCTGAAATAATTTTTGTTGAGTGGATAGATTTTAGTTGGGATAGTCGTTCAACATTCTACAAGAACAACTTACCATGGAGTATGATTTCTCTGAAATAATTTTTGTTGAGTGGATAGATTTTAGTTGGGGTAGTCGTTCAACATTCTACAAGAACAACTTACCATGGAGTATGATTTCTCTGAAACCATGATAGATTTCAAATCGATCCTGACCAAGATGAGTCTGTATTGTGAAATAATTTTTGTTGAGTGGATAGATTTTAGTTGGGGTAGTCGTTCAACATTCTACAAGAACAACGAACCATGGAGTATGATTTCTCTGAAATAATTTTTGTTGAGTGGATAGATTTTAGTTGGGGTAGTCGTTCAACATTCTACAAGAACAACTTACCATGGAGTATGATTTCTCTGAAATAATTTTTGTTGAGTGGATAGATTTTAGTTGGGATAGTCGTTCAACATTCTACAAGAACAACTTACCATGGAGTATGATTTCTCTGAAACCATGATAGATGTCAAATCGATCCTGACCAAGATGAGTCTGTGGTGTGAAATAATTTTTGTTGAGTGGATAGATTTTAGTTGGGGTAGTCGTTCAACATTCTACAAGAACAACTTACCATGGAGTATGATTTCTCTGAAACCATGATAGATTTCAAATCGATCCTGACCAAGATGAGTCTGTGGTGTGAAATAATTTTTGTTGAGTGGATAGATTTTAGTTGGGATAGTCGTTCAACATTCTACAAGAACAACTTACCATGGAGTATGATTTCTCTGAAATAATTTTTGTTGAGTGGATAGATTTTAGTTGGGGTAGTCGTTCAACATTCTACAAGAACAACTTACCATGGAGTATGATTTCTCTGAAACCATGATAGATTTCAAATCGATCCTGACCAAGATGAGTCTGTGGTGTGAAATAATTTTTGTTGAGTGGATAGATTTTAGTTGGGATAGTCGTTCAACATTCTACAAGAACAACTTACCATGGAGTATGATTTCTCTGAAATAATTTTTGTTGAGTGGATAGATTTTAGTTGGGGTAGTCGTTCAACATTCTACAAGAACAACTTACCATGGAGTATGATTTCTCTGAAACCATGATAGATGTCAAATCGATCCTGACCAAGATGAGTCTGTGGTGTGAAATAATTTTTGTTGAGTGGATAGATTTTAGTTGGGGTAGTCGTTCAACATTCTACAAGAACAACTTACCATGGAGTATGATTTCTCTGAAACCATGATAGATTTCAAATCGATCCTGACCAAGATGAGTCTGTGGTGTGAAATAATTTTTGTTGAGTGGATAGATTTTAGTTGGGGTAGTCGTTCAACATTCTACAAGAACAACTTACCATGGAGTATGATTTCTCTGAAATAATTTTTGTTGAGTGGATAGATTTTAGTTGGGGTAGTCGTTCAACATTCTACAAGAACAACTTACCATGGAGTATGATTTCTCTGAAACCATGATATATGTCAAATCGATCCTGACCAAGATGAGTCTGTGGTGTGAAATAATTTTTGTTGAGTGGATAGATTTTAGTTGGGGTAGTCGTTCAACATTCTACAAGAACAACTTACCATGGAGTATGATTTCTCTGAAACCATGATAGATTTCAAATCGATCCTGACCAAGATGAGTCTGTGGTGTGAAATAATTTTTGTTGAGTGGATAGATTTTAGTTGGGGTAGTCGTTCAACATTCTACAAGAACAACTTACCATGGAGTATGATTTCTCTGAAATAATTTTTGTTGAGTGGATAGATTTTAGTTGGGGTAGTCGTTCAACATTCTACAAGAACAACGAACCATGGAGTATGATTTCTCTGAAATAATTTTTGTTGAGTGGATAGATTTTAGTTGGGGTAGTCGTTCAACATTCTACAAGAACAACGAACCATGGAGTATGATTTCTCTGAAACCATGATAGATTTCAAATCGATCCTGACCAAGATGAGTCTGTGGTGTGAAATAATTTTTGTTGAGTGGATAGATTTTAGTTGGGGTAGTCGTTCAACATTCTACAAGAACAACTTATCATGGAGTATGATTTCTCTGAAACCATGATAGATTTCAAATCGATCCTGACCAAGATGAGTCTGTGGTGTGAAATAATTTTTGTTGAGTGGATAGATTTTAGTTGGGATAGTCGTTCAACATTCTACAAGAACAACTTACCATGGAGTATGATTTCTCTGAAATAATTTTTGTTGAGTGGATAGATTTTAGTTGGGGTAGTCGTTCAACATTCTACAAGAACAACTTACCATGGAGTATGATTTCTCTGAAACCATGATAGATTTCAAATCGATCCTGACCAAGATGAGTCTGTGGTGTGAAATAATTTTTGTTGAGTGGATAGATTTTAGTTGGGGTAGTCGTTCAACATTCTACAAGAACAACTTACCATGGAGTATGATTTCTCTGAAACCATGATAGATTTCAAATCGATCCTGACCAAGATGAGTCTGTGGTGTGAAATAATTTTTGTTGAGTGGATAGATTTTAGTTGGGGTAGTCGTTCAACATTCTACACGAACAACTTACCATGGAGTATGATTTCTCTGAAATAATTTTTGTTGAGTGGATAGATTTTAGTTGGGATAGTCGTTCAACATTCTACAAGAACAACTTACCATGGAGTATGATTTCTCTGAAACCATGATAGATGTCAAATCGATCCTGACCAAGATGAGTCTGTGGTGTGAAATAATTTTTGTTGAGTGGATAGATTTTAGTTGGGGTAGTCGTTCAACATTCTACAAGAACAACTTACCATGGAGTATGATTTCTCTGAAACCATGATAGATTTCAAATCGATCCTGACCAAGATGAGTCTGTGGTGTGAAATAATTTTTGTTGAGTGGATAGATTTTAGTTGGGGTAGTCGTTCAACATTCTACAAGAACAACTTACCATGGAGTATGATTTCTCTGAAACCATGATAGATTTCAAATCGATCCTGACCAAGATGAGTCTGTGGTGTGAAATAATTTTTGTTGAGTGGATAGATTTTAGTTGGGGTAGTCGTTCAACATTCTACAAGAACAACGAACCATGGAGTATGATTTCTCTGAAATAATTTTTGTTGAGTGGATAGATTTTAGTTGGGGTAGTCGTTCAACATTCTACAAGAACAACTTACCATGGAGTATGATTTCTCTGAAATAATTTTTGTTGAGTGGATAGATTTTAGTTGGGATAGTCGTTCAACATTCTACAAGAACAACTTACCATGGAGTATGATTTCTCTGAAACCATGATAGATGTCAAATCGATCCTGACCAAGATGAGTCTGTGGTGTGAAATAATTTTTGTTGAGTGGATAGATTTTAGTTGGGGTAGTCGTTCAACATTCTACAAGAACAACTTACCATGGAGTATGATTTCTCTGAAACCATGATAGATTTCAAATCGATCCTGACCAAGATGAGTCTGTGGTGTGAAATAATTTTTGTTGAGTGGATAGATTTTAGTTGGGGTAGTCGTTCAACATTCTACAAGAACAACTTACCATGGAGTATGATTTCTCTGAAACCATGATAGATTTCAAATCGATCCTGACCAAGATGAGTCTGTGGTGTGAAATAATTTTTGTTGAGTGGATAGATTTTAGTTGGGGTAGTCGTTCAACATTCTACAAGAACAACTTACCATGGAGTATGATTTCTCTGAAATAATTTTTGTTGAGTGGATAGATTTTAGTTGGGATAGTCGTTCAACATTCTACAAGAACAACTTACCATGGAGTATGATTTCTCTGAAACCATGATAGATGTCAAATCGATCCTGACCAAGATGAGTCTGTGGTGTGAAATAATTTTTGTTGAGTGGATAGATTTTAGTTGGGGTAGTCGTTCAACATTCTACAAGAACAACTTACCATGGAGTATGATTTCTCTGAAACCATGATAGATTTCAAATCGATCCTGACCAAGATGAGTCTGTGGTGTGAAATAATTTTTGTTGAGTGGATAGATTTTAGTTGGGATAGTCGTTCAACATTCTACAAGAACAACTTACCATGGAGTATGATTTCTCTGAAATAATTTTTGTTGAGTGGATAGATTTTAGTTGGGGTAGTCGTTCAACATTCTACAAGAACAACTTACCATGGAGTATGATTTCTCTGAAACCATGATAGATGTCAAATCGATCCTGACCAAGATGAGTCTGTGGTGTGAAATAATTTTTGTTGAGTGGATAGATTTTAGTTGGGGTAGTCGTTCAACATGGGGTATGACTTCTCTGAAATAATTTATGTTGAGTGGATAGATTTTAGTTGGGATAGTCGTTCAACATTCTACAAGAACAACTTACCATGGAGTATGATTTCTCTGAAATAATTTTTGTTGAGTGGATAGATTTTAGTTGGGGTAGTCGTTCAACATTCTACAAGAACAACTTACCATGGAGTATGATTTCTCTGAAACCATGATAGATGTCAAATCGATCCTGACCAAGATGAGTCTGTGGTGTGAAATAATTTTTGTTGAGTGGATAGATTTTAGTTGGGGTAGTCGTTCAACATGGGGTATGACTTCTCTGAAATAATTTTTGTTGAGTGGATAGATTTTAGTTGGGATAGTCGTTCAACATTCTACAAGAACAACTTACCATGGAGTATGATTTCTCTGAAATAATTTTTGTTGAGTGGATAGATTTTAGTTGGGGTAGTCGTTCAACATTCTACAAGAACAACTTACCATGGAGTATGATTTCTCTGAAACCATGATAGATGTCAAATCGATTCTGACCAAGATGAGTCTGTGGTGTGAAATAATTTTTGTTGAGTGGATAGATTTTAGTTGGGGTAGTCGTTCAACATTCTACAAGAACAACTTACCATGGAGTATGATTTCTCTGAAATAATTTTTGTTGAGTGGATAGATTTTAGTTGGGATAGTCGTTCAACATTCTACAAGAACAATGTGTATGATTTCTCTGAAACCATGATAGATGTCAAATCGATCCTGACCAAGATGAGTCTGTGGTGTGAAATAATTTTTGTTGAGTGGATAGATTTTAGTTGGGGTAGTCGTTCAACATTCTACAAGAACAACTTACCATGGAGTATGATTTCTCTGAAACCATGATAGATTTCAAATCGATCCTGACCAAGATGAGTCTGTGGTGTGAAATAATTTTTGTTGAGTGGATAGATTTTAGTTGGGATAGTCGTTCAACATTCTACAAGAACAACTTACCATGGAGTATGATTTTTCTGAAATAATTTTTGTTGAGTGGATAGATTTTAGTTGGGGTAGTCGTTCAACATTCTACAAGAACAACTTACCATGGAGTATGATTTCTCTGAAACCATGATAGATGTCAAATCGATCCTGACCAAGATGAGTCTGTGATGTGAAATAATTTTTGTTGAGTGGATAGATTTTAGTTGGGGTAGTCGTTCAACATTCTACAAGAACAACTTACCATGGAGTATGATTTCTCTGAAATAATTTTTGTTGAGTGGATAGATTTTAGTTGGGGTAGTCGTTCAACATTCTACAAGAACAACGAACCATGGAGTATGATTTCTCTGAAACCATGATAGATTTCAAATCGATCCTGACCAAGATGAGTCTGTGGTGTGAAATAATTTTTGTTGAGTGGATAGATTTTAGTTGGGGTAGTCGTTCAACATTCTACAAGAACAACGAACCATGGAGTATGATTTCTCTGAAATAATTTTTGTTGAGTGGATAGATTTTAGTTGGGGTAGTCGTTCAACATTCTACAAGAACAACTTACCATGGAGTATGATTTCTCTGAAATAATTTTTGTTGAGTGGATAGATTTTAGTTGGGATAGTCGTTCAACATTCTACAAGAACAACTTACCATGGAGTATGATTTCTCTGAAACCATGATAGATTTCAAATCGATCCTGACCAAGATGAGTCTGTGGTGTGAAATAATTTTTGTTGAGTGGATAGATTTTAGTTGGGGTAGTCGTTCAACATTCTACAAGAACAACTTACCATGGAGTATGATTTCTCTGAAATAATTTTTGTTGAGTGGATAGATTTTAGTTGGGATAGTCGTTCAACATTCTACAAGAACAACTTACCATGGAGTATGATTTCTCTGAAACCATGATAGATGTCAAATCGATCCTGACCAAGATGAGTCTGTGGTGTGAAATAATTTTTGTTGAGTGGATAGATTTTAGTTGGGGTAGTCGTTCAACATTCTACAAGAACAACGAACCATGGAGTATGATTTCTCTGAAATAATTTTTGTTGAGTGGATAGATTTTAGTTGGGGTAGTCGTTCAACATTCTACAAGAACAACTTACCATGGAGTATGATTTCTCTGAAATAATTTTTTTTGAGTGGATAGATTTTCGTTGGGATAGTCGTTCAACATTCTACAAGAACAACTTACCATGTAGTATGATTTCTCTGAAACCATGATAGATGTCAAATCGATCCTGACCAAGATGAGTCTGTGGTGTGAAATAATTTTTGTTGAGTGGATAGATTTTAGTTGGGGTAGTCGTTCAACATTCTACAAGAACAACTTACCATGGACTATGATTTCTCTGAAACCATGATAGATGTCAAATCGATCCTGACCAAGATGAGTCTGTGGTGTGAAATAATTTTTGTTGAGTGGATAGATTTTAGTTGGGGTAGTCGTTCAACATTCTACAAGAACAACTTACCATGTAGTATGATTTCTCTGAAACCATGATAGATGTCAAATCGATCCTGACCAAGATGAGTCTGTGGTGTGAAATAATTTTTGTTGAGTGGATAGATTTTAGTTGGGGTAGTCGTTCAACATTCTACAAGAACAACTTACCATGGAGTATGATTTCTCTGAAACCATGATAGATTTCAAATCGATCCTGACCAAGATGAGTCTGTGGTGTGAAATAATTTTTGTTGAGTGGATAGATTTTAGTTGGGGTAGTCGTTCAACATTCTACAAGAACAACTTACCATGGAGTATGATTTCTCTGAAACCATGATAGATTTCAAATCGATCCTGATCAAGATGAGTCTGTGGTGTGAAATAATTTTTGTTGAGTGGATAGATTTTAGTTGGGGTAGTCGTTCAACATGGGGTATGACTTCTCTGAAATAATTTTTGTTGAGTGGATAGATTTTAGTTGGGATAGTCGTTCAACATTCTACAAGAACAACTTACCATGGAG
Organism: Xylota sylvarum; assembly: GCA_905220385.1. Lineage (NCBI taxonomy): Eukaryota > Metazoa > Arthropoda > Insecta > Diptera > Syrphidae > Xylota > Xylota sylvarum. The sequence goes on from CAJMZQ010000091.1 coordinate 572,434, forward strand.
TATGATTTCTCTGAAATAATTTTTGTTGAGTGGATAGATTTTAGTTGGGGTAGTCGTTCAACATTCTACAAGAACAACTTACCATGGAGTATGATTTCTCTGAAACCATGATAGATGTCAAATCGATCCTGACCAAGATGAGTCTGTGGTGTGAAATAATTTTTGTTGAGTGGATAGATTTTAGTTGGGGTAGTCGTTCAACATTCTACAAGAACAACTTACCATGGAGTATGATTTCTCTGAAACCATGATAGATGTCAAATCGATCCTGACCAAGATGAGTCTGTGGTGTGAAATAATTTTTGTTGAGCGGATAGATTTTAGTTGGGGTAGTCGTTCAACATTCTACAAGAACAACTTACCATGCAGTATGATTTCTCTGAAATAATTTTTGTTGAGTGGATAGATTTTAGTTGGGGTAGTCGTTCAACATTCTACAAGAACAACTTACCATGGAGTATGATTTCTCTGAAATAATTTTTGTTGAGTGGATAGATTTTAGTTGGGGTAGTCGTTCAACATTCTACAAGAACAACTTACCATGGAGTATGATTTCTCTGAAACCATGATAGATTTCAAATCGATCCTGACCAAGATGAGTCTGTGGTGTGAAATAATCTTTGTTGAGTGGATAGATTTTAGTTGGGATAGTCGTTCAACATTCTACAAGAACAACTTACCATGGAGTATGATTTCTCTGAAATAATTTTTGTTGAGTGGATAGATTTTAGTTGGGATAGTCGTTCAACATTCTACAAGAACAACTTACCATGGAGTATGATTTCTCTGAAATAATTTTTGTTGAGTGGATAGATTTTAGTTGGGATAGTCGTTCAACATTCTACAAGAACAACTTACCATGTAGTATGATTTCTCTGAAACCATGATAGATGTCAAATCGATCCTGACCAAGATGAGTCTGTGGTGTGAAATAATTTTTGTTGAGTGGATAGATTTTAGTTGGGGTAGTCGTTCAACATTCTACAAGAACAACTTACCATGGACTATGATTTCTCTGAAACCATGATAGATGTCAAATCGATCCTGACCAAGATGAGTCTGTGGTGTGAAATAATTTTTGTTGAGTGGATAGATTTTAGTTGGGGTAGTCGTTCAACATTCTACAAGAACAACTTACCATGTAGTATGATTTCTCTGAAACCATGATAGATGTCAAATCGATCCTGACCAAGATGAGTCTGTGGTGTGAAATAATTTTTGTTGAGTGGATAGATTTTAGTTGGGGTAGTCGTTCAACATTCTACAAGAACAACTTACCATGGAGTATGATTTCTCTGAAACCATGATAGATTTCAAATCGATCCTGACCAAGATGAGTCTGTGGTGTGAAATAATTTTTGTTGAGTGGATAGATTTTAGTTGGGGTAGTCGTTCAACATTCTACAAGAACAACTTACCATGGAGTATGATTTCTCTGAAACCATGATAGATTTCAAATCGATCCTGATCAAGATGAGTCTGTGGTGTGAAATAATTTTTGTTGAGTGGATAGATTTTAGTTGGGGTAGTCGTTCAACATGGGGTATGACTTCTCTGAAATAATTTTTGTTGAGTGGATAGATTTTAGTTGGGATAGTCGTTCAACATTCTACAAGAACAACTTACCATGGAGTATGATTTCTCTGAAATAATTTTTGTTGAGTGGATAGATTTTAGTTGGGGTAGTCGTTCAACATTCTACAAGAACAACTTACCATGGAGTATGATTTCTCTGAAACCATGATAGATGTCAAATCGATCCTGACCAAGATGAGTCTGTGGTGTGAAATAATTTTTGTTGAGTGGATAGATTTTAGTTGGGGTAGTCGTTCAACATTCTACAAGAACAACTTACCATGGAGTATGATTTCTCTGAAACCATGATAGATGTCAAATCGATCCTGACCAAGATGAGTCTGTGGTGTGAAATAATTTTTGTTGAGCGGATAGATTTTAGTTGGGGTAGTCGTTCAACATTCTACAAGAACAACTTACCATGCAGTATGATTTCTCTGAAATAATTTTTGTTGAGTGGATAGATTTTAGTTGGGGTAGTCGTTCAACATTCTACAAGAACAACTTACCATGGAGTATGATTTCTCTGAAATAATTTTTGTTGAGTGGATAGATTTTAGTTGGGGTAGTCGTTCAACATTCTACAAGAACAACTTACCATGGAGTATGATTTCTCTGAAACCATGATAGATTTCAAATCGATCCTGACCAAGATGAGTCTGTGGTGTGAAATAATCTTTGTTGAGTGGATAGATTTTAGTTGGGATAGTCGTTCAACATTCTACAAGAACAACTTACCATGGAGTATGATTTCTCTGAAATAATTTTTGTTGAGTGGATAGATTTTAGTTGGGATAGTCGTTCAACATTCTACAAGAACAACTTACCATGGAGTATGATTTCTCTGAAATAATTTTTGTTGAGTGGATAGATTTTAGTTGGGATAGTCGTTCAACATTCTACAAGAACAACTTACCATGGAGTATGATTTCTCTGAAATAATTTTTGTTGAGTGGATAGATTTTAGTTGGGGTAGTCGTTCAACATTCTACAAGAACAACTTACCATGGAGTATGATTTCTCTGAAATAATTTTTGTTGAGTGGATAGATTTTAGTTGGGGTATTCGTTCAACATTCTACAAGAACAACTTACCATGGAGTATGATTTCTCTGAAACCATGATAGATGTCAAATCGATCCTGACCAAGATGAGTCTGTGGTGTGAAATAATTTTTGTTGAGTGGATAGATTTTAGTTGGGGTAGTCGTTCAACATTCTACAAGAACAACTTACCATTGAGTATGATTTCTCTGAAACCATGATAGATTTCAAATCGATCCTGACCAAGATGAGTCTGTGGTGTGAAATAATTTTTGTTGAGTGGATAGATTTTAGTTGGGGTAGTCGTTCAACATTCTACAAGAACAACTTACCATGGAGTATGATTTCTCTGAAATAATTTTTGTTGAGTGGATAGATTTTAATTGGGGTAGTCGTTCAACATTCTATAAGAACAACTTACCATGGAGTTTGATTTCTCTGAAACCATGATAGATGTCAAATCGATCCTGGCCAAGATGAGTCTGTGGTGTGAAATAATTTTTGTTGAGTGGATAGATTTTAGTTGGGGTAGTCGTTCAACATTCTACAAGAACAACTTACCATGGAGTATGATTTCTCTGAAACCATGATAGATTTCAAATCGATCCTGACCAAGATGAGTCTGTGGTGTGAAATAATTTTTGTTGAGTGGATAGATTTTAGTTGGGATAGTCGTTCAACATTCTACAAGAACAACTTACCATGGAGTATGATTTCTCTGAAATAATTTTTGTTGAGTGGATAGATTTTAGTTGGGGTAGTCGTTCAACATTCTACAAGAACAACGAACCATGGAGTATGATTTCTCTGAAATAATTTTTGTTGAGTGGATAGATTTTAGTTGGGGTAGTCGTTCAACATTCTACAAGAACAACGAACCATGGAGTATGATTTCTCTGAAACCATGATAGATTTCAAATCGATCCTGACCAAGATGAGTCTGTGGTGTGAAATAATTTTTTTTGAGTGGATAGATTTTAGTTGGGGTAGTCGTTCAACATTCTACAAGAACAACTTACCATGGAGTATGATTTCTCTGAAACCATGATAGATTTCAAATCGATCCTGACCAAGATGAGTCTGTGGTGTGAAATAATTTTTGTTGAGTGGATAGATTTTAGTTGGGATAGTCGTTCAACATTCTACAAGAACAACTTACCATGGAGTATGATTTCTCTGAAATAATTTTTGTTGAGTGGATAGATTTTAGTTGGGGTAGTCGTTCAACATTCTACAAGAACAACTTACCATGGAGTATGATTTCTCTGAAACCATGATAGATGTCAAATCGATCCTGACCAAGATGAGTCTGTGGTGTGAAATAATTTTTGTTGAGTGGATAGATTTTAGTTGGGGTAGTCGTTCAACATTCTACAAGAACAACTTACCATGGAGTATGATTTCTCTGAAACCATGATAGATTTCAAATCGATCCTGACCAAGATGAGTCTGTGGTGTGAAATAATTTTTGTTGAGTGGATAGATTTTAGTTGGGGTAGTCGTTCAACATTCTACAAGAACAACTTACCATGGAGTATGATTTCTCTGAAATAATTTTTGTTGAGTGGATAGATTTTAGTTGGGATAGTCGTTCAACATTCTACAAGAACAACTTACCATGGAGTATGATTTCTCTGAAACCATGATAGATGTCAAATCGATCCTGACCAAGATGAGTCTGTGGTGTGAAATAATTTTTGTTGAGTGGATAGATTTTAGTTGGGGTAGTCGTTCAACATTCTACAAGAACAACTTACCATGGAGTATGATTTCTCTGAAACCATGATAGATTTCAAATCGATCCTGACCAAGATGAGTCTGTGGTGTGAAATAATTTTTGTTGAGTGGATAGATTTTAGTTGGGGTAGTCGTTCAACATTCTACAAGAACAACTTAACATGGAGTATGATTTCTCTGAAACCATGATAGATTTCAAATCGATCCTGACCAAGATGAGTCTGTGGTGTGAAATAATTTTTGTTGAGTGGATAGATTTTAGTTGGGGTAGTCGCTCAACATTCTACAAGAACAACGAACCATGGAGTATGATTTCTCTGAAATAATTTTTGTTGAGTGGATAGATTTTAGTTGGGGTAGTCGTTCAACATTCTACAAGAACAACTTACCATGGAGTATGATTTCTCTGAAACCATGATAGATGTCAAATCGATCCTGACCAAGATGAGTCTGTGGTGTGAAATAATTTTTGTTGAGTGGATAGATTTTAGTTGGGGTAGTCGTTCAACATTCTACAAGAACAACTTACCATGGAGTATGATTTCTCTGAAACCATGATAGATTTCAAATCGATCCTGACCAAGATGAGTCTGTGGTGTGAAATAATTTTTGTTGAGTGGATAGATTTTAGTTGGGGTAGTCGTTCAACATTCTACAAGAACAACTTACCATGGAGTATGATTTCTCTGAAACCATGATAGATTTCAAATCGATCCTGACCAAGATGAGTCTGTGGTGTGAAATAATTTTTGTTGAGTGGATAGATTTTAGTTGGGGTAGTCGTTCAACATTCTACAAGAACAACTTACCATGGAGTATGATTTCTCTGAAACCATGATAGATTTCAAATCGATCCTGACCAAGATGAGTCTGTGGTGTGAAATAATTTTTGTTGAGTGGATAGATTTTAGTTGGGGTAGTCGTTCAACATTCTACAAGAACAACTTACCATGGAGTATGATTTCTCTGAAATAATTTTTGTTGAGTGGATAGATTTTAGTTGGGATGGTCGTTCAACATTCTACAAGAACAACTTACCATGGAATATGATTTCTCTGAAACCATGATAGATGTCAAATCGATCCTGACCAAGATGAGTCTGTGGTGTGAAATAATTTTTGTTGAGTGGATAGATTTTAGTTGGGGTAGTCGTTCAACATTCTACAAGAACAACGAACCATGGAGTATGATTTCTCTGAAATAATTTTTGTTGAGTGGATAGATTTTAGTTGGGGTAGTCGTTCAACATTCTACAAGAACAACTTACCATGGAGTATGATTTCTCTGAAACCATGATAGATTTCAAATCGATCCTGACCAAGATGAGTCTGTGGTGTGAAATAATTTTTGTTGAGTGGATAGATTTTAGTTGGGGTAGTCGTTCAACATTCTACAAGAACAACTTACCATGGAGTATGATTTCTCTGAAATAATTTTTGTTGAGTGGATAGATTTTAGTTGGGATAGTCGTTCAACATTCTACAAGAACAACTTACCATGGAGTATGATTTCTCTGAAACCATGATAGATGTCAAATCGATCCTGACCAAGATGAGTCTGTGGTGTGAAATAATTTTTGTTGAGTGGATAGATTTTAGTTGGGGTAGTCGTTCAACATTCTACAAGATCAACTTACCATGGAGTATGATTTCTCTGAAATAATTTTTGTTGAGTGGATAGATTTTAGTTGGGATAGTCGTTCAACATTCTACAAGAACAACGAACCATGGAGTATGATTTCTCTGAAACCATGATAGATTTCAAATCGATCCTGACCAAGATGAGTCTGTGGTGTGAAATAATTTTTGTTGAGTGGATAGATTTTAGTTGGGGTAGTCGTTCAACATTCTACAAGAACAACGAACCATGGAGTATGATTTCTCTGAAATAATTTTTGTTGAGTGGATAGATTTTAGTTGGGGTAGTCGTTCAACATTCTACAAGAACAACTTACCATGGAGTATGATTTCTCTGAAATAATTTTTGTTGAGTGGATAGATTTTAGTTGGGATAGTCGTTCAACATTCTACAAGAACAACTTACCATGGAGTATGATTTCTCTGAAACCATGATAGATTTCAAATCGATCCTGACCAAGATGAGTCTGTGGTGTGAAATAATTTTTGTTGAGTGGATAGATTTTAGTTGGGATAGTCGTTCAACATTCTACAAGAACAACGAACCATGGAGTATGATTTCCCTGAAACCATGATAGATGTCAAATCGATCCTGACCAAGATGAGTCTGTGGTGTGAAATAATTTTTGTTGAGTGGATAGATTTTAGTTGGGGTAGTCGTTCAACATTCTACAAGAACAACTTACCATGGAGTATGATTTCTCTGAAACCATGATAGATGTCAAATCGATCCTGACCAAGATGAGTCTGTGGTGTGAAATAATTTTTGTTGAGTGGATAGATTTTAGTTGGGGTAGTCGTTCAACATTCTACAAGAACAACTTAGCATGGAGTATGATTTCTCTGAAACCATGATAGATTTCAAATCGATCCTGACCAAGATGAGTCTGTGGTGTGAAATAATTTTTGTTGAGTGGATAGATTTTAGTTGGGGTAGTCGTTCAACATTCTACAAGAACAACTTACCATGGAGTATGATTTCTCTGAAACCATGATAGATTTCAAATCGATCCTGACCAAGATGAGTCTGTGGTGTGAAATAATTTTTGTTGAGTGGATAGATTTTAGTTGGGGTAGTCGTTCAACATTCTACAAGAACAACTTACCATGGAGTATGATTTCTCTGAAACCATGATAGATTTCAAATCGATCCTGACCAAGATGAGTCTGTGGTGTGAAATAATTTTTGTTGAGTGGATAGATTTTAGTTGGGGTAGTCGTTCAACATTCTACAAGAACAACTTACCATGGAGTATGATTTCTCTGAAATAATTTTTGTTGAGTGGATAGATTTTAGTTGGGATAGTCGTTCAACATTCTACAAGAACAACTTACCATGGAGTATGATTTCTCTGAAACCATGATAGATTTCAAATCGATCCTGACCAAGATGAGTCTGTGGTGTGAAATAATTTTTGTTGAGTGGATAGATTTTAGTTGGGATAGTCGTTCAACATTCTACAAGAACAACGAACCATGGAGTATGATTTCCCTGAAATAATTTTTGTTGAGTGGATAGATTTTAGTTGGGGTAGTCGTTCAACATTCTACAAGAACAACTTACCATGGAGTATGATTTCTCTGAAATAATTTTTGTTGAGTGGATAGATTTTAGTTGGGATAGTCGTTCAACATTCTACAAGAACAACTTACCATGGAGTATGATTTCTCTGAAACCATGATAGATTTCAAATCGATCCTGACCAAGATGAGTCTGTGGTGTGAAATAATTTTTGTTGAGTGGATAGATTTTAGTTAGGGGTAGTCGTTCAACATTCTACAAGAACAACTTACCATGGAGTATGATTTCTCTGAAAAAATGATAGATTTCAAATCGATCCTGACCAAGATGATTCTGTGGTGTGAAATAATTTTTGTTGAGTGGATAGATTTTAGTTGGGATAGTCGTTCAACATTCTACAAGAACAACTTACCATGGAGTATGATTTCTCTGAAATAATTTTTGTTGAGTGGATAGATTTTAGTTGGGATAGTCGTTCAACATTCTACAAGAACAACTTACCATGGAGTATGATTTCTCTGAAACCATGATAGATGTCAAATCGATCCTGACCAAGATGAGTCTGTGGTGTGAAATAATTTTTGTTGAGTGGATAGATTTTAGTTGGGGTAGTCGTTCAACATTCTACAAGAACAACTTACCATGGAGTATGATTTCTCTGAAATAATTTTTGTTGAGTGGATAGATTTTAGTTGGGATAGACGTTCAACATTCTACAAGAACAACTTACCATGGAGTATGATTTCTCTGAAACCATGATAGATTTCAAATCGATCCTGACCAAGATGAGTCTGTGGTGTGAAATAATTTTTGTTGAGTGGATAGATTTTAGTTGGGGTAGTCGTTCAACATTCTACAAGAACAACTTACCATGGAGTATGATTTCTCTGAAATAATTTTTGTTGAGTGGATAGATTTTAGTTGGGATAGTCGTTCAACATTCTACAAGAACAACTTACCATGGAGTATGATTTCTCTGAAACCATGATAGATGTCAAATCGATCCTGACCAAGATGAGTCTGTGGTGTGAAATAATTTTTGTTGAGTGGATAGATTTTAGTTGGGGTAGTCGTTCAACATTCTACAAGAACAACTTACCATGGAGTATGATTTCTCTGAAATAATTTTTGTTGAGTGGATAGATTTTAGTTGGGGTAGTCGTTGAACATTCTACAAGAACAACTTACCATGGAGTATGATTTCTCTGAAACCATGATAGATGTCAAATCGATCCTGACCAAGATGAGTCTGTGGTGTGAAATAATTTTTGTTGAGTGGATAGATTTTAGTTGGGGTAGTCGTTCAACATTCTACAAGAACAACTTACCATGGAGTATGATTTCTCTGAAATAATTTTTGTTGAGTGGATAGATTTTAGTTGGGATAGTCGTTCAACATTCTACAAGAACAACTTACCATTGAGTATGATTTCTCTGAAACCATGATAGATGTCAAATCGATCCTGACCAAGATGAGTCTGTGGTGTGAAATAATTTTTGTTGAGTGGATAGATTTTAGTTGGGGTAGTCGTTCAACATTCTACAAGAACAACTTACCATGGAGTATGATTTCTCTGAAATAATTTGTGTTGAGTGGATAGATTTTAGTTGGGGTAGTCGTTCAACATTCTACAAGAGCAACTTACCATGGAGTATGATTTCTCTGAAACCATGATAGATGTCAAATCGATCCTGACCAAGATGAGTCTGTGGTGTGAAATAATTTTTGTTGAGTGGATAGATTTTAGTTGGGGTAGTCGTTCAACATTCTACAAGAACAACTTACCATGGAGTATGATTTCTCTGAAACCATGATAGATGTCAAATCGATCCTGACCAAGATGAGTCTGTGGTGTGAAATAATTTTTGTTGAGTGGATAGATTTTAGTTGGGGTAGTCGTTCAACATTCTACAAGAACAACTTACCATGGAGTATGATTTCTCTGAAACCATGATAGATGTCAAATCGATCCTGACCAAGATGAGTCTGTGGTGTGAAATAATTTTTGTTGAGTGGATAGATTTTAGTTGGGGTAGTCGTTCAACATTCTACAAGAACAACTTACCATGGAGTATGATTTCTCTGAAATAATTTTTGTTGAGTGGATAGATTTTAGTTGGGGTAGTCGTTCAACATTCTACAAGAACAACTTACCATGGAGTATGATTTCTCTGAAATAATTTTTGTTGAGTGGATAGATTTTAGTTGGGATAGTCGTTCAACATTCTACAAGAACAACTTACCATGGAGTATGATTTCTCTGAAATAATTTTTGTTGAGTGGATAGATTTTAGTTGGGGTAGTCGTTCAACATTCTACAAGAACAACTTACCATGGAGTATGATTTCTCTGAAACCATGATAGATGTCAAATCGATCCTGACCAAGATGAGTCTGTGGTGTGAAATAATTTTTGTTGAGTGGATAGATTTTAGTTGGGGTAGTCGTTCAACATTCTACAAGAACAACTTACCATGGAGTATGATTTCTCTGAAACCATGATAGATTTCAAATCGATCCTGACCAAGATGAGTCTGTGGTGTGAAATAATTTTTGTTGAGTGGATAGATTTTAGTTGGGGTAGTCGTTCAACATTCTACAAGAACAACTTACCATGGAGTATGATTTCTCTGAAATAATTTTTGTTGAGTGGATAGATTTTAGTTGGGATAGTCGTTCAACATTCTACAAGAACAACTTACCATGGAGTATGATTTCTCTGAAACCATGATAGATGTCAAATCGATCCTGACCAAGATGAGTCTGTGGTGTGAAATAATTTTTGTTGAGTGGATAGATTTTAGTTGGGGTAGTCGTTCAACATTCTACAAGAACAACTTACCATGGAGTATGATTTCTCTGAAACCATGATAGATTTCAAATCGATCCTGACCAAGATGAGTCTGTGGTGTGAAATAATTTTTGTTGAGTGGATAGATTTTAGTTGGGGTAGTCGTTCAACATTCTACAAGAACAACTTACCATGGAGTATGATTTCTCTGAAACCATGATAGATTTCAAATCGATCCTGACCAAGATGAGTCTGTGGTGTGAAATAATTTTTGTTGAGTGGATAGATTTTAGTTGGGGTAGTCGTTCAACATTCTACAAGAACAACTTACCATGGAGTATGATTTCTCTGAAACCATGATAGATTTCAAATCGATCCTGACCAAGATGAGTCTGTGGTGTGAAATAATTTTTGTTGAGTGGATAGATTTTAGTTGGGATAGTCGTTCAACATTCTACAAGAACAACGAACCATGGAGTATGATTTCCCTGAAACCATGATAGATGTCAAATCGATCCTGACCAAGATGAGTCTGTGGTGTGAAATAATTTTTGTTGAGTGGATAGATTTTAGTTGGGGTAGTCGTTCAACATTCTACAAGAACAACTTACCATGGAGTATGATTTCTCTGAAACCATGATAGATGTCAAATCGATCCTGACCAAGATGAGTCTGTGGTGTGAAATAATTTTTGTTGAGTGGATAGATTTTAGTTGGGGTAGTCGTTCAACATTCTACAAGAACAACTTAGCATGGAGTATGATTTCTCTGAAACCATGATAGATTTCAAATCGATCCTGACCAAGATGAGTCTGTGGTGTGAAATAATTTTTGTTGAGTGGATAGATTTTAGTTGGGGTAGTCGTTCAACATTCTACAAGAACAACTTACCATGGAGTATGATTTCTCTGAAACCATGATAGATTTCAAATCGATCCTGACCAAGATGAGTCTGTGGTGTGAAATAATTTTTGTTGAGTGGATAGATTTTAGTTGGGGTAGTCGTTCAACATTCTACAAGAACAACTTACCATGGAGTATGATTTCTCTGAAACCATGATAGATTTCAAATCGATCCTGACCAAGATGAGTCTGTGGTGTGAAATAATTTTTGTTGAGTGGATAGATTTTAGTTGGGGTAGTCGTTCAACATTCTACAAGAACAACTTACCATGGAGTATGATTTCTCTGAAATAATTTTTGTTGAGTGGATAGATTTTAGTTGGGATAGTCGTTCAACATTCTACAAGAACAACTTACCATGGAGTATGATTTCTCTGAAACCATGATAGATTTCAAATCGATCCTGACCAAGATGAGTCTGTGGTGTGAAATAATTTTTGTTGAGTGGATAGATTTTAGTTGGGATAGTCGTTCAACATTCTACAAGAACAACGAACCATGGAGTATGATTTCCCTGAAATAATTTTTGTTGAGTGGATAGATTTTAGTTGGGGTAGTCGTTCAACATTCTACAAGAACAACTTACCATGGAGTATGATTTCTCTGAAATAATTTTTGTTGAGTGGATAGATTTTAGTTGGGATAGTCGTTCAACATTCTACAAGAACAACTTACCATGGAGTATGATTTCTCTGAAACCATGATAGATTTCAAATCGATCCTGACCAAGATGAGTCTGTGGTGTGAAATAATTTTTGTTGAGTGGATAGATTTTAGTTAGGGGTAGTCGTTCAACATTCTACAAGAACAACTTACCATGGAGTATGATTTCTCTGAAAAAATGATAGATTTCAAATCGATCCTGACCAAGATGATTCTGTGGTGTGAAATAATTTTTGTTGAGTGGATAGATTTTAGTTGGGATAGTCGTTCAACATTCTACAAGAACAACTTACCATGGAGTATGATTTCTCTGAAATAATTTTTGTTGAGTGGATAGATTTTAGTTGGGATAGTCGTTCAACATTCTACAAGAACAACTTACCATGGAGTATGATTTCTCTGAAACCATGATAGATGTCAAATCGATCCTGACCAAGATGAGTCTGTGGTGTGAAATAATTTTTGTTGAGTGGATAGATTTTAGTTGGGGTAGTCGTTCAACATTCTACAAGAACAACTTACCATGGAGTATGATTTCTCTGAAATAATTTTTGTTGAGTGGATAGATTTTAGTTGGGATAGACGTTCAACATTCTACAAGAACAACTTACCATGGAGTATGATTTCTCTGAAACCATGATAGATTTCAAATCGATCCTGACCAAGATGAGTCTGTGGTGTGAAATAATTTTTGTTGAGTGGATAGATTTTAGTTGGGGTAGTCGTTCAACATTCTACAAGAACAACTTACCATGGAGTATGATTTCTCTGAAATAATTTTTGTTGAGTGGATAGATTTTAGTTGGGATAGTCGTTCAACATTCTACAAGAACAACTTACCATGGAGTATGATTTCTCTGAAACCATGATAGATGTCAAATCGATCCTGACCAAGATGAGTCTGTGGTGTGAAATAATTTTTGTTGAGTGGATAGATTTTAGTTGGGGTAGTCGTTCAACATTCTACAAGAACAACTTACCATGGAGTATGATTTCTCTGAAATAATTTTTGTTGAGTGGATAGATTTTAGTTGGGGTAGTCGTTGAACATTCTACAAGAACAACTTACCATGGAGTATGATTTCTCTGAAACCATGATAGATGTCAAATCGATCCTGACCAAGATGAGTCTGTGGTGTGAAATAATTTTTGTTGAGTGGATAGATTTTAGTTGGGGTAGTCGTTCAACATTCTACAAGAACAACTTACCATGGAGTATGATTTCTCTGAAATAATTTTTGTTGAGTGGATAGATTTTAGTTGGGATAGTCGTTCAACATTCTACAAGAACAACTTACCATTGAGTATGATTTCTCTGAAACCATGATAGATGTCAAATCGATCCTGACCAAGATGAGTCTGTGGTGTGAAATAATTTTTGTTGAGTGGATAGATTTTAGTTGGGGTAGTCGTTCAACATTCTACAAGAACAACTTACCATGGAGTATGATTTCTCTGAAATAATTTGTGTTGAGTGGATAGATTTTAGTTGGGGTAGTCGTTCAACATTCTACAAGAGCAACTTACCATGGAGTATGATTTCTCTGAAACCATGATAGATGTCAAATCGATCCTGACCAAGATGAGTCTGTGGTGTGAAATAATTTTTGTTGAGTGGATAGATTTTAGTTGGGGTAGTCGTTCAACATTCTACAAGAACAACTTACCATGGAGTATGATTTCTCTGAAACCATGATAGATGTCAAATCGATCCTGACCAAGATGAGTCTGTGGTGTGAAATAATTTTTGTTGAGTGGATAGATTTTAGTTGGGGTAGTCGTTCAACATTCTACAAGAACAACTTACCATGGAGTATGATTTCTCTGAAACCATGATAGATGTCAAATCGATCCTGACCAAGATGAGTCTGTGGTGTGAAATAATTTTTGTTGAGTGGATAGATTTTAGTTGGGGTAGTCGTTCAACATTCTACAAGAACAACTTACCATGGAGTATGATTTCTCTGAAATAATTTTTGTTGAGTGGATAGATTTTAGTTGGGGTAGTCGTTCAACATTCTACAAGAACAACTTACCATGGAGTATGATTTCTCTGAAATAATTTTTGTTGAGTGGATAGATTTTAGTTGGGATAGTCGTTCAACATTCTACAAGAACAACTTACCATGGAGTATGATTTCTCTGAAATAATTTTTGTTGAGTGGATAGATTTTAGTTGGGGTAGTCGTTCAACATTCTACAAGAACAACTTACCATGGAGTATGATTTCTCTGAAACCATGATAGATGTCAAATCGATCCTGACCAAGATGAGTCTGTGGTGTGAAATAATTTTTGTTGAGTGGATAGATTTTAGTTGGGGTAGTCGTTCAACATTCTACAAGAACAACTTACCATGGAGTATGATTTCTCTAAAACCATGATAGATTTCAAATCGATCCTGACCAAGATGAGTCTGTGGTGTGAAATAATTTTTGTTGAGTGGATAGATTTTAGTTGGGGTAGTCGTTCAACATTCTACAAGAACAACTTACCATGGAGTATGATTTCTCTGAAACCATGATAGATGTCAAATCGATCCTGACCAAGATGAGTCTGTGGTGTGAAATAATTTTTGTTGAGTGGATAGATTTTAGTTGGGGTAGTCGTTCAACATTCTACAAGAACAACTTACCATGGAGTATGATTTCTCTGAAATAATTTTTGTTGTAGTCGTTCAACATTCTACAAGAACAACTTACCATGGAGTATGATTTCTCTGAAACCATGATAGATGTCAAATCGATCCTGACCAAGATGAGTCTGTGGTGTGAAATAATTTTTGTTGAGTGGATAGATTTTAGTTGGGGTAGTCGTTCAACATGGGGTATGACTTCTCTGAAATAATTTTTGTTGAGTGGATAGATTTTAGTTGGGATAGTCGTTCAACATTCTACAAGAACAACTTACCATGGAGTATGATTTCTCTGAAATAATTTTTGTTGAGTGGATAGATTTTAGTTGGGGTAGTCGTTCAACATTCTACAAGAACAACTTACCATGGAGTATGATTTCTCTGAAACCATGATAGATGTCAAATCGATCCTGACCAAGATGAGTCTGTGGTGTGAAATAATTTTTGTTGAGTGGATAGATTTTAGTTGGGGTAGTCGTTCAACATTCTACAAGAACAACTTACCATGGAGTATGATTTCTCTGAAATAATTTTTGTTGAGTGGATAGATTTTAGTTGGGATAGTCGTTCAACATTCTACAAGAACAACTTAAAATGGAGTATGATTTCTCTGAAACCATGATAGATGTCAAATCGATCCTGACCAAGATGAGTCTGTGGTGTGAAATAATTTTTGTTGAGTGGATAGATTTTAGTTGGGGTAGTCGTTCAACATTCTACAAGAACAACTTACCATGGAATATGATTTCTCTGAAACCATGATAGATTTCAAATCGATCCTGACCAAGATGAGTCTGTGGTGTGAAATAATTTTTGTTGAGTGGATAGATTTTAGTTGGGGTAGTCGTTCAACATTCTACAAGAACAACTTACCATGGAGTATGATTTCTCTGAAACCATGATAGATTTCAAATCGATCCTGACCAAGATGAGTCTGTGGTGTGAAATAATTTTTGTTGAGTGGATAGATTTTAGTTGGGGTAGTCGTTCAACATGGGGTATGACTTCTCTGAAATAATTTTTGTTGAGTGGATAGATTTTAGTTGGGATAGTCGTTCAACATTCTACAAGAACAACTTACCATGGAGTATGATTTCTCTGAAATAATTTTTGTTGAGTGGATAGATTTTAGTTGGGGTAGTCGTTCAACATTCTACAAGAACAACTTACCATGGAGTATGATTTCTCTGAAACCATGATAGATGTCAAATCGATCCTGACCAAGATGAGTCTGTGGTGTGAAATAATTTTTGTTGAGTGGATAGATTTTAGTTGGGGTAGTCGTTCAACATTCTATAAGAACAACTTACCATGGAGTATGATTTCTCTGAAATAATTTTTGTTGAGTGGATAGATTTTAGTTGGGGTAGTCGTTCAACATTCTACAAGAACAACTTACCATGGAGTATGATTTCTCTGAAATAATTTTTGTTGAGTGGATAGATTTTAGTTGGGGTAGTCGTTCAACATTCTACAAGAACAACTTACCATGGAGTATGATTTCTCTGAAACCATGATAGATTTCAAATCGATCCTGACCAAGATGAGTCTGTGGTGTGAAATAATTTTTGTTGAGTGGATAGATTTTAGTTGGGATAGTCGTTCAACATTCTACAAGAACAACTTACCATGGAGTATGATTTCTCTGAAATAATTTTTGTTGAGTGGATAGATTTTAGTTGGGATAGTCGTTCAACATTCTACAAGAACAACTTACCATGGAGTATGATTTCTCTGAAATAATTTTTGTTGAGTGGATAGATTTTAGTTGGGATAGTCGTTCAACATTCTACAAGAACAACTTACCATGGAGTATGATTTCTCTGAAATAATTTTTGTTGAGTGGATAGATTTTAGTTGGGGTAGTCGTTCAACATTCTACAAGAACAACTTACCATGGAGTATGATTTCTCTGAAATAATTTTTGTTGAGTGGATAGATTTTAGTTGGGATAGTCGTTCAACATTCTACAAGAACAACTTACCATGGAGTATGATTTCTCTGAAACCATGATAGATGTCAAATCGATCCTGACCAAGATGAGTCTGTGGTGTGAAATAATTTTTGTTGAGTGGATAGATTTTAGTTGGGGTAGTCGTTCAACATTCTACAAGAACAACTTACCATGGAGTATGATTTCTCTGAAATAATTTTTGTTGAGTGGATAGATTTTAGTTGGGGTAGTCGTTCAACATTCTACAAGAACAACTTACCATGGAGTATGATTTCTCTGAAACCATGATAGATTTCAAATCGATCCTGACCAAGATGAGTCTGTGGTGTGAAATAATTTTTGTTGAGTGGATAGATTTTAGTTGGGATAGTCGTTCAACATTCTACAAGAACAACTTACCATGGAGTATGATTTCTCTGAAATAATTTTTGCTGAGTGGATAGATTTAAGTTGGGATAGTCGTTCAACATTCTACAAGAACAACTTACCATGGAGTATGATTTCTCTGAAATAATTTTTGTTGAGTGGATAGATTTTAGTTGGGATAGTCGTTCAACATTCTACAAGAACAACTTACCATGGAGTATGATTTCTCTGAAATAATTTTTGTTGAGTGGATAGATTTTAGTTGGGGTAGTCGTTCAACATTCTACAAGAACAACTTACCATGGAGTATGATTTCTCTGAAATAATTTTTGTTGAGTGGATAGATTTTAGTTGGGGTAGTCGTTCAACATTCTACAAGAACAACGAACCATGGAGTATGATTTCTCTGAAATAATTTTTGTTGAGTGGATAGATTTTAGTTGGGGTAGTCGTTCAACATTCTACAAGAACAACTTACCATGGAGTATGATTTCTCTGAAACCATGATAGATGTCAAATCGATCCTGACCAAGATGAGTCTGTGGTGTGAAATAATTTTTGTTGAGTGGATAGATTTTAGTTGGGGTAGTCGTTCAACATTCTACAAGAACAACTTACCATGGAGTATGATTTCTCTGAAACCATGATAGATGTCAAATCGATCCTGACCAAGATGAGTCTGTGGTGTGAAATAATTTTTGTTGAGTGGATAGATTTTAGTTGGGGTAGTCGTTCAACATTCTACAAGAACAACTTACCATGGAGTATGATTTCTCTGAAATAATTTTTGTTGAGTGGATAGATTTTAGTTGGGATAGTCGTTCAACATTCTACAAGAACAACTTACCATGGAGTATGATTTCTCTGAAACCATGATAGATGTCAAATCGATCCTGACCAAGATGAGTCTGTGGTGTGAAATAATTTTTGTTGAGTGGATAGATTTTAGTTGGGGTAGTCGTTCAACATTCTACAAGAACAACGAACCATGGAGTATGATTTCTCTGAAACCATGATAGATTTCAAATCGATCCTGACCAAGATGAGTCTGTGGTGTGAAATAATTTTTGTTGAGTGGATAGATTTTAGTTGGGATAGTCGTTCAACATTCTACAAGAACAACTTACCATGGAGTATGATTTCTCTGAAATAATTTTTGTTGAGTGGATAGATTTTAGTTGGGGTAGTCGTTCAACATTCTACAAGAACAACTTACCATGGAGTATGATTTCTCTGAAACCATGATAGATTTCAAATCGATCCTGACCAAGATGAGTCTGTGGTGTGAAATAATTTTTGTTGAGTGGATAGATTTTAGTTGGGATAGTCGTTCAACATTCTACAAGAACAACTTACCATGGAGTATGATTTCTCTGAAATAATTTTTGCTGAGTGGATAGATTTAAGTTGGGATAGTCGTTCAACATTCTACAAGAACAACTTACCATGGAGTATGATTTCTCTGAAATAATTTTTGTTGAGTGGATAGATTTTAGTTGGGATAGTCGTTCAACATTCTACAAGAACAACTTACCATGGAGTATGATTTCTCTGAAATCATTTTTGTTGAGTGGATAGATTTTAGTTGGGGTAGTCGTTCAACATTCTACAAGAACAACTTACCATGGAGTATGATTTCTCTGAAATAATTTTTGTTGAGTGGATAGATTTTAGTTGGGGTAGTCGTTCAACATTCTACAAGAACAACGAACCATGGAGTATGATTTCTCTGAAATAATTTTTGTTGAGTGGATAGATTTTAGTTGGGGTAGTCGTTCAACATTCTACAAGAACAACTTACCATGGAGTATGATTTCTCTGAAACCATGATAGATGTCAAATCGATCCTGACCAAGATGAGTCTGTGGTGTGAAATAATTTTTGTTGAGTGGATAGATTTTAGTTGGGGTAGTCGTTCAACATTCTACAAGAACAACTTACCATGGAGTATGATTTCTCTGAAACCATGATAGATGTCAAATCGATCCTGACCAAGATGAGTCTGTGGTGTGAAATAATTTTTGTTGAGTGGATAGATTTTAGTTGGGGTAGTCGTTCAACATTCTACAAGAACAACGAACCATGGAGTATGATTTCTCTGAAACCATGATAGATTTCAAATCGATCCTGACCAAGATGAGTCTGTGGTGTGAAATAATTTTTGTTGAGTGGATAGATTTTAGTTGGGATAGTCGTTCAACATTCTACAAGAACAACTTACCATGGAGTATGATTTCTCTGAAATAATTTTTGTTGAGTGGATAGATTTTAGTTGGGGTAGTCGTTCAACATTCTACAAGAACAACTTACCATGGAGTATGATTTCTCTGAAATAATTTTTGTTGAGTGGATAGATTTTAGTTGGGGTAGTCGTTCAACATTCTACAAGAACAACGAACCATGGAGTATGATTTCTCTGAAATAATTTTTGTTGAGTGGATAGATTTTAGTTGGGGTAGTCGTTCAACATTCTACAAGAACAACTTACCATGGAGTATGATTTCTCTGAAACCATGATAGATGTCAAATCGATCCTGACCAAGATGAGTCTGTGGTGTGAAATAATTTTTGTTGAGTGGATAGATTTTAGTTGGGGTAGTCGTTCAACATTCTACAAGAACAACTTACCATGGAGTATGATTTCTCTGAAATAATTTTTGTTGAGTGGATAGATTTTAGTTGGGATAGTCGTTCAACATTCTACAAGAACAACTTACCATGGAGTATGATTTCTCTGAAACCATGATAGATGTCAAATCGATCCTGACCAAGATGAGTCTGTGGTGTGAAATAATTTTTGTTGAGTGGATAGATTTTAGTTGGGGTAGTCGTTCAACATTCTACAAGAACAACGAACCATGGAGTATGATTTCTCTGAAACCATGATAGATTTCAAATCGATCCTGACCAAGATGAGTCTGTGGTGTGAAATAATTTTTGTTGAGTGGATAGATTTTAGTTGGGATAGTCGTTCAACATTCTACAAGAACAACTTACCATGGAGTATGATTTCTCTGAAATAATTTTTGTTGAGTGGATAGATTTTAGTTGGGGTAGTCGTTCAACATTCTACAAGAACAACTTACCATGGAGTATGATTTCTCTGAAACCATGATAGATGTCAAATCGATCCTGACCAAGATGAGTCTGTGGTGTGAAATAATTTTTGTTGAGTGGATAGATTTTAGTTGGGGTAGTCGTTCAACATTCTACAAGAACAACTTACCATGGAGTATGATTTCTCTGAAACCATGATAGATGTCAAATCTATCCTGACCAAGATGAGTCTGTGGTGTGAAATAATTTTTGTTGAGTGGATAGATTTTAGTTGGGATAGTCGTTCAACATTCTACAAGAACAACTTACCATGGAGTATGATTTCTCTGAAATAATTTTTCTTGAGTGGATAGATTTTAGTTGGGGTAGTCGTTCAACATTCTACAAGAACAACTTACCATGGAGTATGATTTCTCTGAAACCATGATAGATTTCAAATCGATCCTGACCAAGATGAGTCTGTGGTGTGAAATAATTTTTGTTGAGTGGATAGATTTTAGTTGGGGTAGTCGTTCAACATTCTACAAGAACAACTTACCATGGAGTATGATTTCTCTGAAATAATTTTTGTTGAGTGGATAGATTTTAGTTGGGATAGTCGTTCAACATTCTACAAGAACAACTTACCATGGAGTATGATTTCTCTGAAACCATGATAGATGTCAAATCGATCCTGACCAAGATGAGTCTGTGGTGTGAAATAATTTTTGTTGAGTGGATAGATTTTAGTTGGGGTAGTCGTTCAACATTCTACAAGAACAACTTACCATGGAGTATGATTTCTCTGAAATAATTTTTGTTGAGTGGATAGATTTTAGTTGGGGTAGTCGTTCAACATTCTACAAGAACAACTTACCATGGAGTATGATTTCTCTGAAACCATGATAGATTTCAAATCGATCCTGACCAAGATGAGTCTGTGGTGTGAAATAATTTTTGTTGAGTGGATAGATTTTAGTTGGGATAGTCGTTCAACATTCTACAAGAACAACTTACCATGGAGTATGATTTCTCTGAAATAATTTTTGTTGAGTGGATAGATTTTAGTTGGGGTAGTCGTTCAACATTCTACAAGAACAACTTACCATGGAGTATGATTTCTCTGAAACCATGATAGATGTCAAATCGATCCTGACCAAGATGAGTCTGTGGTGTGAAATAATTTTTGTTGAGTGGATAGATTTTAGTTGCTGTAGTCGTTCAACATTCTACAAGAACAACTTACCATGGAGTATGATTTCTCTGAAACCATGATAGATTTCAAATCGATCCTGACCAAGATGAGTCTGTGGTGTGAAATAATTTTTGTTGAGTGGATAGATTTTAGTTGGGGTAGTCGTTCAACATTCTACAAGAACAACTTACCATGGAGTATGATTTCTCTGAAACCATGATAGATGTCAAATCGATCCTGACCAAGATGAGTCTGTGGTGTGAAATAATTTTTGTTGAGTGGATAGATTTTAGTTGGGGTAGTCGTTCAACATTCTACAAGAACAACTTACCATGGAGTATGATTTCTCTGAAATAATTTTTGTTGAGTGGATAGATTTTAGTTGGGGTAGTCGTTCAACATTCTACAAGAACAACTTACCATGGAGTATGATTTCTCTGAAACCATGATAGATTTCAAATCGATCCTGACCAAGATGAGTCTGTGGTGTGAAATAATTTTTGTTGAGTGGATAGATTTTAGTTGGGATAGTCGTTCAACATTCTACAAGAACAACTTACCATGGAGTATGATTTCTCTGAAATAATTTTTGTTGAGTGGATAGATTTTAGTTGGGGTAGTCGTTCAACATTCTACAAGAACAACTTACCATGGAGTATGATTTCTCTGAAACCATGATAGATGTCAAATCGATCCTGACCAAGATGAGTCTGTGGTGTGAAATAATTTTTGTTGAGTGGATAGATTTTAGTTGGGGTAGTCGTTCAACATTCTACAAGAACAACTTACCATGGAGTATGATTTCTCTGAAATAATTTTTGTTGAGTGGATAGATTTTAGTTGGGGTAGTCGCTCAACATTCTACAAGAACAACTTACCATGGAGTATGATTTCTCTGAAACCATGATAGATTTCAAATCGATCCTGACCAAGATGAGTCTGTGGTGTGAAATAATTTTTGTTGAGTGGATAGATTTTAGTTGGGATAGTCGTTCAACATTCTACAAGAACAACTTACCATGGAGTATGATTTCTCTGAAACCATGATAGATGTCAAATCGATCCTGACCAAGATGAGTCTGTGGTGTGAAATAATTTTTGTTGAGTGGATAGATTTTAGTTGGGGTAGTCGTTCAACATTCTACAAGAACAACTTACCATGGAGTATGATTTCTCTGAAATAATTTTTGTTGAGTGGATAGCTTTTAGTTGGGGTAGTCGTTCAACATTCTACAAGAACAACTTACCATGGAGTATGATTTCTCTGAAACCATGATAGATTTCAAATCGATCCTGACCAAGATGAGTCTGTGGTGTGAAATAATTTTTGTTGAGTGGATAGATTTTAGTTGGGATAGTCGTTCAACATTCTACAAGAACAACTTACCATGGAGTATGATTTCTCTGAAATAATTTTTGTTGAGTGGATAGATTTTAGTTGGGGTAGTCGTTCAACATTCTACAAGAACAACTTACCATGGAGTATGATTTCTCTGAAACCATGATAGATGTCAAATCGATCCTGACCAAGATGAGTCTGTGGTGTGAAATAATTTTTGTTGAGTGGATAGATTTTAGTTGGGGTAGTCGTTCAACATTCTACAAGAACAACTTACCATGGAGTATGATTTCTCTGAAATAATTTTTGTTGAGTGGATAGATTTTAGTTGGGATAGTCGTTCAACATTCTACAAGAACAACTTACCATGGAGTATGATTTCTCTGAAACCATGATAGATGTCAAATCGATCCTGACCAAGATGAGTCTGTGGTGTGAAATAATTTTTGTTGAGTGGATAGATTTTAGTTGGGGTAGTCGTTCAACATTCTACAAGAACAACTTACCATGGAGTATGATTTCTCTGAAATAATTTTTGTTGAGTGGATAGATTTTAGTTGGGGTAGTCGTTCAACATTCTACAAGAACAACTTACCATGGAGTATGATTTCTCTGAAACCATGATAGATTTCAAATCGATCCTGACCAAGATGAGTCTGTGGTGTGAAATAATTTTTGTTGAGTGGATAGATTTTAGTTGGGGTAGTCGTTCAACATTCTACAAGAACAACTTACCATGGAGTATGATTTCTCTGAAATAATTTTTGTTGAGTGGATAGATTTTAGTTGGGATAGTCGTTCAACATTCTACAAGAACAACTTACCATGGAGTATGATTTCTCTGAAACCATGATAGATGTCAAATCGATCCTGACCAAGATGAGTCTGTGGTGTGAAATAATTTTTGTTGAGTGGATAGATTTTAGTTGGGGTAGTCGTTCAACATTCTACAAGAACAACTTACCATGGAGTATGATTTCTCTGAAATAATTTTTGTTGAGTGGATAGATTTTAGTTGGGGTAGTCGTTCAACATTCTACAAGAACAACTTACCATGGAGTATGATTTCTCTGAAACCATGATAGATTTCAAATCGATCCTGACCAAGATGAGTCTGTGGTGTGAAATAATTTTTGTTGAGTGGATAGATTTTAGTTGGGGTAGTCGTTCAACATTCTACAAGAACAACTTACCATGGAGTATGATTTCTCTGAAATAATTTTTGTTGAGTGGATAGATTTTAGTTGGGATAGTCGTTCAACATTCTACAAGAACAACTTACCATGGAGTATGATTTCTCTGAAACCATGATAGATGTCAAATCGATCCTGACCAAGATGAGTCTGTGGTGTGAAATAATTTTTGTTGAGTGGATAGATTTTAGTTGAGGTAGTCGTTCAACATTCTACAAGAACAACTTACCATGGAGTATGATTTCTCTGAAATAATATTTGTTGAGTGGATAGATTTTAGTTGGGATAGTCGTTCAACATTCTACAAGAACAACTTACCATGGAGTATGATTTCTCTGAAACCATGATAGATTTCAAATCGATCCTGACCAAGATGAGTCTGTGGTGTGAAATAATTTTTGTTGAGTGGATAGATTTTAGTTGGGGTAGTCGTTCAACATTCTACAAGAACAACTTACCATGGAGTATGATTTCTCTGAAATAATTTTTGTTGAGTGGATAGATTTTAGTTGGGATAGTCGTTCAACATTCTACAAGAACAACTTACCATGGAGTATGATTTCTCTGAAACCATGATAGATGTCAAATCGATCCTGACCAAGATGAGTCTGTGGTGTGAAATAATTTTTGTTGAGTGGATAGATTTTAGTTGGGGTAGTCGTTCAACATTCTACAAGAACAACTTACCATGGAGTATGATTTCTCTGAAATAATTTTTGTTGAGTGGATAGATTTTAGTTGGGGTAGTCGTTCAACATTCTACAAGAACAACTTACCATGGAGTATGATTTCTCTGAAACCATGATAGATTTCAAATCGATCCTGACCAAGATGAGTCTGTGGTGTGAAATAATTTTTGTTGAGTGGATAGATTTTAGTTGGGATAGTCGTTCAACATTCTACAAGAACAACTTACCATGGAGTATGATTTCTCTGAAATAATTTTTGTTGAGTGGATAGATTTTAGTTGGGGTAGTCGTTCAACATTCTACAAGAACAACTTACCATGGAGTATGATTTCTCTGAAACCATGATAGATGTCAAATCGATCCTGACCAAGATGAGTCTGTGGTGTGAAATAATTTTTGTTGAGTGGATAGATTTTAGTTGGGGTAGTCGTTCAACATTCTACAAGAACAACTTACCATGGAGTATGATTTCTCTGAAATAATTTTTGTTGAGTGGATAGATTTTAGTTGGGATAGTCGTTCAACATTCTACAAGAACAACTTACCATGGAGTATGATTTCTCTGAAACCATGATAGATGTCAAATCGATCCTGACCAAGATGAGTCTGTGGTGTGAAATAATTTTTGTTGAGTGGATAGATTTTAGTTGGGGTAGTCGTTCAACATTCTACAAGAACAACTTACCATGGAGTATGATTTCTCTGAAATAATTTTTGTTGAGTGGATAGATTTTAGTTGGGGTAGTCGTTCAACATTCTACAAGAACAACTTACCATGGAGTATGATTTCTCTGAAACCATGATAGATTTCAAATCGATCCTGACCAAGATGAGTCTGTGGTGTGAAATAATTTTTGTTGAGTGGATAGATTTTAGTTGGGGTAGTCGTTCAACATTCTACAAGAACAACTTACCATGGAGTATGATTTCTCTGAAATAATTTTTGTTGAGTGGATAGATTTTAGTTGGGATAGTCGTTCAA
The DNA here is from genome assembly GCA_905220385.1 of Xylota sylvarum. Classification (NCBI taxonomy): domain Eukaryota; kingdom Metazoa; phylum Arthropoda; class Insecta; order Diptera; family Syrphidae; genus Xylota; species Xylota sylvarum. The sequence continues at coordinate 597,692 of CAJMZQ010000091.1, forward strand.
CATTCTACAAGAACAACTTACCATGGAGTATGATTTCTCTGAAACCATGATAGATGTCAAATCGATCCTGACCAAGATGAGTCTGTGGTGTGAAATAATTTTTGTTGAGTGGATAGATTTTAGTTGGGGTAGTCGTTCAATATTCTACAAGAACAACTTACCATGGAGTATGATTTCTCTGAAATAATTTTTGTTGAGTGGATAGATTTTAGTTGGGGTAGTCGTTCAACATTCTACAAGAACAACTTACCATGGAGTATGATTTCTCTGAAACCATGATAGATTTCAAATCGATCCTGACCAAGATGAGTCTGTGGTGTGAAATAATTTTTGTTGAGTGGATAGATTTTAGTTGGGGTAGTCGTTCAACATTCTACAAGAACAACTTACCATGGAGTATGATTTCTCTGAAATAATTTTTGTTGAGTGGATAGATTTTAGTTGGGATAGTCGTTCAACATTCTACAAGAACAACTTACCATGGAGTATGATTTCTCTGAAACCATGATAGATGTCAAATCGATCCTGACCAAGATGAGTCTGTGGTGTGAAATACTTTTTGTTGAGTGGATAGATTTTAGTTGGGGTAGTCGTTCAACATTCTACAAGAACAACTTACCATGGAGTATGATTTCTCTGAAATAATTTTTGTTGAGTGGATAGATTTTAGTTGGGATAGTCGTTCAACATTCTACAAGAACAACTTACCATGGAGTATGATTTCTCTGAAACCATGATAGATTTCAAATCGATCCTGACCAAGATGAGTCTGTGGTGTGAAATAATTTTTGTTGAGTGGATAGATTTTAGTTGGGGTAGTCGTTCAACATTCTACAAGAACAACTTACCATGGAGTATGATTTCTCTGAAATAATTTTTGTTGAGTGGATAGATTTTAGTTGGGATAGTCGTTCAACATTCTACAAGAACAACTTACCATGGAGTATGATTTCTCTGAAACCATGATAGATGTCAAATCGATCCTGACCAAGATGAGTCTGTGGTGTGAAATAATTTTTGTTGAGTGGATAGATTTTAGTTGGGGTAGTCGTTCAACATTCTACAAGAACAACTTACCATGGAGTATGATTTCTCTGAAATAATTTTTTTGAGTGGATAGATTTTAGTTGGGGTAGTCGTTCAACATTCTACAAGAACAACTTACCATGGAGTATGATTTCTCTGAAACCATGATAGATTTCAAATCGATCCTGACCAAGATGAGTCTGTGGTGTGAAATAATTTTTGTTGAGTGGATAGATTTTAGTTGGGATAGTCGTTCAACATTCTACAAGAACAACTTACCATGGAGTATGATTTCTCTGAAATAATTTTTGTTGAGTGGATAGATTTTAGTTGGGGTAGTCGTTCAACATTCTACAAGAACAACTTACCATGGAGTATGATTTCTCTGAAACCATGATAGATGTCAAATCGATCCTGACCAAGATGAGTCTGTGGTGTGAATTAATTTTTGTTGAGTGGATAGATTTTAGTTGGGGTAGTCGTTCAACATTCTACAAGAACAACTTACCATGGAGTATGATTTCTCTGAAACCATGATAGATTTCAAATCGATCCTGACCAAGATGAGTCTGTGGTGTGAAATAATTTTTGTTGAGTGGATAGATTTTAGTTGGGGTAGTCGTTCAACATTCTACAAGAACAACTTACCATGGAGTATGATTTCTCTGAAACCATGATAGATTTCAAATCGATCCTGACCAAGATGAGTCTGTGGTGTGAAATAATTTTTGTTGAGTGGATAGATTTTAGTTGGGGTAGTCGTTCAACATTCTGCAAGAACAACGAACCATGGAGTATGATTTCTCTGAAATAATTTTTGTTGAGTGGATAGATTTTAGTTGGGGTAGTCGTTCAACATTCTACAAGAACAACTTACCATGGAGTATGATTTCTCTGAAATAATTTTTGTTGAGTGGATAGATTTTAGTTGGGGTAGTCGTTCAACATTCTACAAGAACAACTTACCATGGAGTATGATTTCTCTGAAACCATGATAGATGTCAAATCGATCCTGACCAAGATGAGTCTGTGGTGTGAAATAATTTTTGTTGAGTGGATAGATTTTAGTTGGGGTAGTCGTTCAACATTCTACAAGAACAACTTACCATGGAGTATGATTTCTCTGAAATAATTTTTGTTGAGTGGATAGATTTTAGTTGGGGTAGTCGTTCAACATTCTACAAGAACAACTTACCATGGAGTATGATTTCTCTGAAACCATGATAGATTTCAAATCGATCCTGACCAAGATGAGTCTGTGGTGTGAAATAATTTTTGTTGAGTGGATAGATTTTAGTTGGGATAGTCGTTCAACATTCTACAAGAACAACTTACCATGGAGTATGATTTCTCTGAAACCATGATAGATTTCAAATCGATCCTGACCAAGATGAGTCTGTGGTGTGAAATAATTTTTGTTGAGTGGATAGATTTTAGTTGGGGTAGTCGTTCAACATTCTACAAGAACAACTTACCATGGAGTATGATTTCTCTGAAACCATGATAGATTTCAAATCGATCCTGACCAAGATGAGTCTGTGGTGTGAAATAATTTTTGTTGAGTGGATAGATTTTAGTTGGGATAGTCGTTCAACATTCTACAAGAACAACTTACCATGGAGTATGATTTCTCTGAAACCATGATAGATTTCAAATCGATCCTGACCAAGATGAGTCCGTGGTGTGAAATAATTTTTGTTGAGTGGATAGATTTTAGTTGGGGTAGTCGTTCAACATTCTACAAGAACAACTTACCATGGAGTATGATTTCTCTGAAACCATGATAGATTTCAAATCGATCCTGACCAAGATGAGTCTGTGGTGTGAAATAATTTTTGTTGAGTGGATAGATTTTAGTTGGGGTAGTCGTTCAACATTCTACAAGAACAACGAACCATGGAGTATGATTTCTCTGAAATAATTTTTGTTGAGTGGATAGATTTTAGTTGGGGTAGTCGTTCAACATTCTACAAGAACAACTTACCATGGAGTATGATTTCTCTGAAATAATTTTTGTTGAGTGGATAGATTTTAGTTGGGGTAGTCGTTCAACATTCTACAAGAACAACTTACCATGGAGTATGATTTCTCTGAAACCATGATAGATGTCAAATCGATCCTGACCAAGATGAGTCTGTGGTGTGAAATAATTTTTGTTGAGTGGATAGATTTTAGTTGGGGTAGTCGTTCAACATTCTACAAGAACAACTTACCATGGAGTATGATTTCTCTGAAATTATTTTTGTTGAGTGGATAGATTTTAGTTGGGGTAGTCGTTCAACATTCTACAAGAACAACTTACCATGGAGTATGATTGCTCTGAAACCATGATAGATTTCAAATCGATCCTGACCAAGATGAGTCTGTGGTGTGAAATAATTTTTGTTGAGTGGATAGATTTTAGTTGGGATAGTCGTTCAACATTCTACAAGAACAACTTACCATGGAGTATGATTTCTCTGAAATAATTTTTGTTGAGTGGATAGATTTTAGTTGGGGTTCAACATTCTACAAGAACAACTTACCATGGAGTATGATTTCTCTGAAACCATGATAGATGTCAAATCGATCCTGACCAAGATGAGCCTGTGGTGTGAAATAATTTTTGTTGAGTGGATAGATTTTAGTTGGGGTAGTCGTTCAACATTCTACAAGAACAACTTACCATGGAGTATGATTTCTCTGAAATAATTTTTGTTGAGTGGATAGATTTTAGTTGGGGTAGTCGTTCAACATTCTACAAGAACAACTTACCATGGAGTATGATTTCTCTGAAACCATGATAGATTTCAAATCGATCCTGACCAAGATGAGTCTGTGGTGTGAAATAATTTTTGTTGAGTGGATAGATTTTAGTTGGGGTAGTCGTTCAACATTCTACAAGAACAACTTACCATGGAGTATGATTTCTCTGAAATAATTTTTGTTGAGTGGATAGATTTTAGTTGGGATAGTCGTTCAACATTCTACAAGAACAACTTACCATGGAGTATGATTTCTCTGAAACCATGATAGATGTCAAATCGATCCTGACCAAGATGAGTCTGTGGTGTGAAATAATTTTTGTTGAGTGGATAGATTTTAGTTGGGGTAGTCGTTCAACATTCTACAAGAACAACTTACCATGGAGTATGATTTCTCTGAAATAATTTTTGTTGAGTGGATAGATTTTAGTTGGGGTAGTCGTTCAACATTCTACAAGAACAACTTACCATGGAGTATGATTTCTCTGAAACCATGATAGATTTCAAATCGATCCTGACCAAGATGAGTCTGTGGTGTGAAATAATTTTTGTTGAGTGGATAGATTTTAGTTGGGATAGTCGTTCAACATTCTACAAGAACAACTTACCATGGAGTATGATTTTTCTGAAATAATTTTTGTTGAGTGGATAGATTTTAGTTGGGGTAGTCGTTCAACATTCTACAAGAACAACTTACCATGGAGTATGATTTCTCTGAAACCATGATAGATGTCAAATCGATCCTGACCAAGATGAGTCTGTGGTGTGAAATAATTTTTGTTGAGTGGATAGATTTTAGTTGGGGTAGTCGTTCAACATTCTACAAGAACAACTTACCATGGAGTATGATTTCTCTGAAATAATTTTTGTTGAGTGGATAGATTTTAGTTGGGATAGTCGTTCAACATTCTACAAGAACAACTTACCATGGAGTATGATTTCTCTGAAACCATGATAGATGTCAAATCGATCCTGACCAAGATGAGTCTGTGGTGTGAAATAATTTTTGTTGAGTGGATAGATTTTAGTTGGGGTAGTCGTTCAACATTCTACAAGAACAACTTACCATGGAGTATGATTTCTCTGAAATAATTTTTGTTGAGTGGATAGATTTTAGTTGGGGTAGTCGTTCAACATTCTACAAGAACAACTTACCATGGAGTATGATTTCTCTGAAACCATGATAGATTACAAATCGATCCTGACCAAGATGAGTCTGTGGTGTGAAATAATTTTTGTTGAGTGGATAGATTTTAGTTGGGGTAGTCGTTCAACATTCTACAAGAACAACTTACCATGGAGTATGATTTCTCTGAAATAATTTTTGTTGAGTGGATAGATTTTAGTTGGGATAGTCGTTCAACATTCTACAAGAACAACTTACCATGGAGTATGATTTCTCTGAAACCATGATAGATTTCAAATCGATCCTGACCAAGATGAGTCTGTGGTGTGAAATAATTTTTGTTGAGTGGATAGATTTTAGTTGGGGTAGTCGTTCAACATTCTACAAGAACAACTTACCATGGAGTATGATTTCTCTGAAACCATGATAGATTTCAAATCAATCCTGACCAAGATGAGTCTGTGGTGTGAAATAATTTTTGTTGAGTGGATAGATTTTAGTTGGGGTAGTCGTTCAACATTCTACAAGAACAACTTACCATGGAGTATGATTTCTCTGAAATAATTTTTGTTGAGTGGATAGATTTTAGTTGGGATAGTCGTTCAACATTCTACAAGAACAACTTACCATGGAGTATGATTTCTCTGAAACCATGATAGATGTCAAATCGATCCTGACCAAGATGAGTCTGTGGTGTGAAATAATTTTTGTTGAGTGGATAGATTTTAGTTGGGGTAGTCGTTCAACATTCTACAAGAACAACTTACCATGGAGTATGATTTCTCTGAAATAATTTTTGTTGAGTGGATAGATTTTAGTTGGGGTAGTCGTTCAACATTCTACAAGAACAACTTACCATGGAGTATGATTTCTCTGAAACCATGATAGATTTCAAATCGATCCTGACCAAGATGAGTCTGTGGTGTGAAATAATTTTTGTTGAGTGGATAGATTTTAGTTGGGATAGTCGTTCAACATTCTACAAGAACAACTTACCATGGAGTATGATTTCTCTGAAATAATTTTTGTTGAGTGGATAGATTTTAGTTGGGGTAGTCGTTCAACATTCTACAAGAACAACTTACCATGGAGTATGATTTCTCTGAAACCATGATAGATGTCAAATCGATCCTGACCAAGATGAGTCTGTGGTGTGAAATAATTTTTGTTGAGTGGATAGATTTTAGTTGGGGTAGTCGTTCAACATTCTACAAGAACAACTTACCATGGAGTATGATTTCTCTGAAACCATGATAGATTTCAAATCGATCCTGACCAAGATGAGTCTGTGGTGTGAAATAATTTTTGTTGAGTGGATAGATTTTAGTTGGGGTAGTCGTTCAACATTCTACAAGAACAACTTACCATGGAGTATGATTTCTCTGAAACCATGATAGATGTCAAATCGATCCTGACCAAGATGAGTCTGTGGTGTGAAATAATTTTTGTTGAGTGGATAGATTTTAGTTGGGGTAGTCGTTCAACATTCTACAAGAACAACTTACCATGGAGTATGATTTCTCTGAAATAATTTTTGTTGAGTGGATAGATTTTAGTTGGGGTAGTCGTTCAACATTCTACAAGAACAACTTACCATGGAGTATGATTTCTCTGAAACCATGATAGATTTCAAATCGATCCTGACCAAGATGAGTCTGTGGTGTGAAATAATTTTTGTTGAGTGGATAGATTTTAGTTGGGATAGTCGTTCAACATTCTACAAGAACAACTTACCATGGAGTATGATTTCTCTGAAATAATTTTTGTTGAGTGGATAGATTTTAGTTGGGGTAGTCGTTCAACATTCTACAAGAACAACTTACCATGGAGTATGATTTCTCTGAAACCATGATAGATGTCAAATCGATCCTGACCAAGATGAGTCTGTGGTGTGAAATAATTTTTGTTGAGTGGATAGATTTTAGTTGGGGTAGTCGTTCAACATTCTACAAGAACAACTTACCATGGAGTATGATTTCTCTGAAATAATTTTTGTTGAGTGGATAGATTTTAGTTGGGGTAGTCGTTCAACATTCTACAAGAACAACTTACCATGGAGTATGATTTCTCTGAAACCATGATAGATTTCAAATCGATCCTGACCAAGATGAGTCTGTGGTGTGAAATAATTTTTGTTGAGTGGATAGATTTTAGTTGGGGTAGTCGTTCAACATTCTACAAGAACAACTTACCATGGAGTATGATTTCTCTGAAATAATTTTTGTTGAGTGAATAGATTTTAGTTGGGATAGTCGTTCAACATTCTACAAGAACAACTTACCATGGAGTATGATTTCTCTGAAACCATGATAGATGTCAAATCGATCCTGACCAAGATGAGTCTGTGGTGTGAAATAATTTTTGTTGAGTGGATAGATTTTAGTTGGGGTAGTCGTTCAACATTCTACAAGAACAACTTACCATGGAGTATGATTTCTCTGAAATAATTTTTGTTGAGTGGATAGATTTTAGTTGGGGTAGTCGTTCAACATTCTACAAGAACAACTTACCATGGAGTATGATTTCTCTGAAACCATGATAGATTTCAAATCGATCCTGACCAAGATGAGTCTGTGGTGTGAAATAATTTTTGTTGAGTGGATAGATTTTAGTTGGGATAGTCGTTCAACATTCTACAAGAACAACTTACCATGGAGTATGATTTCTCTGAAACCATGATAGATGTCAAATCGATCCTGACCAAGATGAGTCTGTGGTGTGAAATAATTTTTGTTGAGTGGATAGATTTTAGTTGGGGTAGTCGTTCAACATTCTACAAGAACAACTTACCATGGAGTATGATTTCTCTGAAATAATTTTTGTTGAGTGGATAGATTTTAGTTGGAGTAGTCGTTCAACATTCTACAAGAACAACTTAACATGGAGTATGATTTCTCTGAAACCATGATAGATTTCAAATCGATCCTGACCAAGATGAGTCTGTGGTGTGAAATAATTTTTGTTGAGTGGATAGATTTTAGTTGGGGTAGTCGTTCAACATTCTACAAGAACAACTTACCATGGAGTATGATTTCTCTGAAATAATTTTTGTTGAGTGGATAGATTTTAGTTGGGATAGTCGTTCAACATTCTACAAGAACAACTTACCATGGAGTATGATTTCTCTGAAACCATGATAGATGTCAAATCGATCCTGACCAAGATGAGTCTGTGGTGTGAAATAATTTTTGTTGAGTGGATAGATTTTAGTTGGGGTAGTCGTTCAACATTCTACAAGAACAACTTACCATGGAGTATGATTTCTCTGAAATAATTTTTGTTGAGTGGATAGATTTTAGTTGGGGTAGTCGTTCAACATTCTACAAGAACAACTTACCATGGAGTACGATTTCTCTGAAACCATGATAGATTTCAAATCGATCCTGACCAAGATGAGTCTGTGGTGTGAAATAATTTTTGTTGAGTGGATAGATTTTAGTTGGGGTGGTCGTTCAACATTCTACAAGAACAACTTACCATGGAGTATGATTTCTCTGAAATAATTTTTGTTGAGTGGATAGATTTTAGTTGGGATAGTCGTTCAACATTCTACAAGAACAACTTACCATGGAGTATGATTTCTCTGAAACCATGATAGATGTCAAATCGATCCTGACCAAGATGAGTCTGTGGTGTGAAATAATTTTTGTTGAGTGGATAGATTTTAGTTGGGGTAGTCGTTCAACATTCTACAAGAACAACTTACCATGGAGTATGATTTCTCTGAAATAATTTTTGTTGAGTGGATAGATTTTAGTTGGGGTAGTCGTTCAACATTCTACAAGAACAACTTACCATGGAGTATGATTTCTCTGAAACCATGATAGATTTCAAATCGATCCTGACCAAGATGAGTCTGTGGTGTGAAATAATTTTTGTTGAGTGGATAGATTTTAGTTGGGATAGTCGTTCAACATTCTACAAGAACAACTTACCATGGAGTATGATTTCTCTGAAATAATTTTTGTTGAGTGGATAGATTTTAGTTGGGGTAGTCGTTCAACATTCTACAAGAACAACTTACCATGGAGTATGATTTCTCTGAAACCATGATAGATGTCAAATCGATCCTGACCAAGATGAGTCTGTGGTGTGAAATAATTTTTGTTGAGTGGATAGATTTTAGTTGGGGTAGTCGTTCAACATTCTACAAGAACAACTTACCATGGAGTATGATTTCTCTGAAACCATGATAGATTTCAAATCGATCCTGACCAAGATGAGTCTGTGGTGTGAAATAATTTTTGTTGAGTGGATAGATTTTAGTTGGGATAGTCGTTCAACATTCTACAAGAACAACTTACCATGGAGTATGATTTCTCTGAAATAATTTTTGTTGAGTGGATAGATTTTAGTTGGGGTAGTCGTTCAACATTCTACAAGAACAACTTACCATGGAGTATGATTTCTCTGAAACCATGATAGATTTCAAATCGATCCTGACCAAGATGAGTCTGTGGTGTGAAATAATTTTTGTTGAGTGGATAGATTTTAGTTGGGATAGTCGTTCAACATTCTACAAGAACAACTTACCATGGAGTATGATTTCTCTGAAATAATTTTTGTTGAGTGGATAGATTTTAGTTGGGGTAGTCGTTTAACATTCTACAAGAACAACTTACCATGGAGTATGATTTCTCTGAAACCATGATAGATGTCAAATCGATCCTGACCAAGATGAGTCTGTGGTGTGAAATAATTTTTGTTGAGTGGATAGATTTTAGTTGGGGTAGTCGTTCAACATTCTACAAGAACAACTTACCATGGAGTATGATTTCTCTGAAATAATTTTTGTTGAGTGGATAGATTTTAGTTGGGGTAGTCGTTCAACATTCTACAAGAACAACTTACCATGGAGTATGATTTCTCTGAAACCATGATAGATTTCAAATCGATCCTGACCAAGATGAGTCTGTGGTGTGAAATAATTTTTGTTGAGTGGATAGATTTTAGTTGGGGTAGTCGTTCAACATTCTTCAAGAACAACTTACCATGGAGTATGATTTCTCTGAAATAATTTTTGTTGAGTGGATAGATTTTAGTTGGGATAGTCGTTCAACATTCTACAAGAACAACGAACCATGGAGTATGATTTCTCTGAAACCATGATAGATTTCAAATCGATCCTGACCAAGATGAGTCTGTGGTGTGAAATAATTTTTGTTGAGTGGATAGATTTTAGTTGGGGTAGTCGTTCAACATTCTACAAGAACAACTTACCATGGAGTATGATTTCTCTGAAATAATTTTTGTTGAGTGGATAGTTTTTAGTTGTTATAGTCGTTCAACATTCTACAAGAACAACTTACCATGGAGTATGATTTCTCTGAAACCATGATAGATTTCAAATCGATCCTGACCAAGATGAGTCTGTGGTGTGAAATAATTTTTGTTGAGTGGATAGATTTTAGTTGGGGTAGTCGTTCAACATTCTACAAGAACAACTTACCATGGAGTATGATTTCTCTGAAATAATTTTTGTTGAGTGGATAGATTTTAGTTGGGGTAGTCGTTCAACATTCTACAAGAACAACTTACCATGGAGTATGATTTCTCTGAAACCATGATAGATTTCAAATCGATCCTGACCAAGATGAGTCTGTGGTGTGAAATAATTTTTGTTGAGTGGATAGATTTTAGTTGGGGTAGTCGTTCAACATTCTACAAGAACAACTTACCATGGAGTATGATTTCTCTGAAATAATTTTTGTTGAGTGGATAGATTTTAGTTGGGATAGTCGTTCAACATTCTACAAGAACAACTTACCATGGAGTATGATTTCTCTGAAACCATGATAGATGTCAAATCGATCCTGACCAAGATGAGTCTGTGGTGTGAAATAATTTTTGTTGAGTGGATAGATTTTAGTTGGGGTAGTCGTTCAACATTCTACAAGAACAACTTACCATGGAGTATGATTTCTCTGAAACCATGATAGATTTCAAATCGATCCTGACCAAGATGAGTCTGTGGTGTGAAATAATTTTTGTTGAGTGGATAGATTTTAGTTGGGATAGTCGTTCAACATTCTACAAGAACAACGAACCATGGAGTATGATTTCTCTGAAATAATTTTTGTTGAGTGGATAGATTTTAGTTGGGGTAGTCGTTCAACATTCTACAAGAACAACTTACCATGGAGTATGATTTCTCTGAAACCATGATAGATGTCAAATCGATCCTGACCAAGATGAGTCTGTGGTGTGAAATAATTTTTGTTGAGTGGATAGATTTTAGTTGGGGTAGTCGTTCAACATTCTACAAGAACAACTTACCATGGAGTATGATTTCTCTGAAATAATTTTTGTTGAGTGGATAGATTTTAGTTGGGGTAGTCGTCCAACATTCTACAAGAACAACTTACCATGGAGTATGATTTCTCTGAAACCATGATAGATTTCAAATCGATCCTGACCAAGATGAGTCTGTGGTGTGAAATAATTTTTGTTGAGTGGATAGATTTTAGTTGGGATAGTCGTTCAACATTCTACAAGAACAACTTACCATGGAGTATGATTTCTCTGAAATAATTTTTGTTGAGTGGATAGATTTTAGTTGGGGTAGTCGTTCAACATTCTACAAGAACAACTTACCATGGAGTATGATTTCTCTGAAACCATGATAGATTTCAAATCGATCCTGACCAAGATGAGTCTGTGGTGTGAAATAATTTTTGTTGAGTGGATAGATTTTAGTTGGGATAGTCGTTCAACATTCTACAAGAACAACTTACCATGGAGTATGATTTCTCTGAAATAATTTTTGTTGAGTGGATAGATTTTAGTTGGGGTAGTCGTTCAACATTCTACAAGAACAACTTACCATGGAGTATGATTTCTCTGAAACCATGATAGATGTCAAATCGATCCTGACCAAGATGAGTCTGTGGTGTGAAATAATTTTTGTTGAGTGGATAGATTTTAGTTGGGGTAGTCGTTCAACATTCTACAAGAACAACTTACCATGGAGTATGATTTCTCTGAAATAATTTTTGTTGAGTGGATAGATTTTAGTTGGGGTAGTCGTTCAACATTCTACAAGAACAACTTACCATGGAGTATGATTTCTCTGAAACCATGATAGATTTCAAATCGATCCTGACCAAGATGAGTCTGTGGTGTGAAATAATTTTTGTTGAGTGGATAGATTTTAGTTTTGGTAGTCGTTCAACATTCTACAAGAACAACTTACCATGGAGTATGATTTCTCTGAAATAATTTTTGTTGAGTGGATAGATTTTAGTTGGGATAGTCGTTCAACATTCTACAAGAACAACTTACCATGGAGTATGATTTCTCTGAAACCATGATAGATGTCAAATCGATCCTGACCAAGATGAGTCTGTGGTGTGAATTAATTTTTGTTGAGTGGATAGATTTTAGTTGGGGTAGTCGTTCAACATTCTACAAGAACAACTTACCATGGAGTATGATTTCTCTGAAATAATTTTTGTTGAGTGGATAGATTTTAGTTGGGGTAGTCGTTCAACATTCTACAAGAACAACTTACCATGGAGTATGATTTCTCTGAAACCATGATAGATTTCAAATCGATCCTGACCAAGATGAGTCTGTGGTGTGAAATAATTTTTGTTGAGTGGATAGATTTTAGTTGGGATAGTCGTTCAACATTCTACAAGAACAACTTACCATGGAGTATGATTTCTCTGAAATAATTTTTGTTGAGTGGATAGATTTTAGTTGGGGTAGTCGTTCAACATTCTACAAGAACAACTTACCATGGAGTATGATTTCTCTGAAACCATGATAGATGTCAAATCGATCCTGACCAAGATGAGTCTGTGGTGTGAAATAATTTTTGTTGAGTGGATAGATTTTAGTTGGGGTAGTCGTTCAACATTCTACAAGAACAACTTACCATGGAGTATGATTTCGCTGAAATAATTTTTGTTGAGTGGATAGATTTTAGTTGGGATAGTCGTTCAACATTCTACAAGAACAACTTACCATGGAGTATGATTTCTCTGAAACCATGATAGATGTCAAATCGATCCTGACCAAGATGAGTCTGTGGTGTGAAATAATTTTTGTTGAGTGGATAGATTTTAGTTGGGGTAGTCGTTCAACATTCTACAAGAACAACTTACCATGGAGTATGATTTCTCTGAAACCATGATAGATTTCAAATCGATCCTGACCAAGATGAGTCTGTGGTGTGAAATAATTTTTGTTGAGTGGATAGATTTTAGTTGGGGTAGTCGTTCAACATTCTACAAGAACAACTTACCATGGAGTATGATTTCTCTGAAATAATTTTTGTTGAGTGGATAGATTTTAGTTGGGATAGTCGTTCAACATTCTACAAGAACAACTTACCATGGAGTATGATTTCTCTGAAACCATGATAGATGTCAAATCGATCCTGACCAAGATGAGTATGTGGTGTGAAATAATTTTTGTTGAGTGGATAGATTTTAGTTGGGGTAGTCGTTCAACATTCTACAAGAACAACTTACCATGGAGTATGATTTCTCTGAAATAATTTTTGTTGAGTGGATAGATTTTAGTTGGGGTAGTCGTTCAACATTCTACAAGAACAACTTACCATGGAGTATGATTTCTCTGAAACCATGATAGATTTCAAATCGATCCTGACCAAGATGAGTCTGTGGTGTGAAATAATTTTTGTTGAGTGGATAGATTTTAGTTGGGGTAGTCGTTCAACATTCTACAAGAACAACTTACCATGGAGTATGATTTCTCTGAAACCATGATAGATTTCAAATCGATCCTGACCAAGATGAGTCTGTGGTGTGAAATAATTTTTGTTGAGTGGATAGATTTTAGTTGGGGTAGTCGTTCAACATTCTACAAGAACAACTTACCATGGAGTATGATTTCTCTGAAACCATGATAGATGTCAAATCGATCCTGACCAAGATGAGTCTGTGGTGTGAAATAATTTTTGTTGAGTGGATAGATTTTAGTTGGGGTAGTCGTTCAACATTCTACAAGAACAACGAACCATGGAGTATGATTTCTCTGAAATAATTTTTGTTGAGTGGATAGATTTTAGTTGGGGTAGTCGTTCAACATTCTACAAGAACAACTTACCATGGAGTATGATTTCTCTGAAATAATTTTTGTTGAGTGGATAGATTTTAGTTGGGATAGTCGTTCAACATTCTACAAGAACAACTTACCATGGAGTATGATTTCTCTGAAACCATGATAGATGTCAAATCGATCCTGACCAAGATGAGTCTGTGGTGTGAAATAATTTTTGTTGAGTGGATAGATTTTAGTTGGGGTAGTCGTTCAACATTCTACAAGAACAACTTACCATGGAGTATGATTTCTCTGAAATAATTTTTGTTGAGTGGATAGATTTTAGTTGGGGTAGTCGTTCAACATTCTACAAGAACAACGAACCATGGAGTATGATTTCTCTGAAACCATGATAGATTTCAAATCGATCCTGACCAAGATGAGTCTGTGGTATGAAATAATTTTTATTGAGTGGATAGATTTTAGTTGGGATAGTCGTTCAACATTCTACAAGAACAACTTACCATGGAGTATGATTTCTCTGAAATAATTTTTGTTGAGTGGATAGATTTTAGTTGGGGTAGTCGTTCAACATTCTACAAGAACAACTTACCATGGAGTATGATTTCTCTGAAACCATGATAGATGTCAAATCGATCCTGACCAAGATGAGTCTGTGGTGTGAAATAATTTTTGTTGAGTGGATAGATTTTAGTTGGGGTAGTCGTTCAACGTTCTACAAGAACAACTTACCATGGAGTATGATTTCTCTGAAACCATGATAGATTTCAAATCGATCCTGACCAAGATGAGTCTGTGGTGTGAAATAATTTTTGTTGAGTGGATAGATTTTAGTTGGGGTAGTCGTTCAACATTCTACAAGAACAACTTACCATGGAGTATGATTTCTCTGAAACCATGATAGATGTCAAATCGATCCTGACCAAGATGAGTCTGTGGTGTGAAATAATTTTTGTTGAGTGGATAGATTTTAGTTGGGGTAGTCGTTCAACATTCTACAAGAACAACTTACCATGGAGTATGATTTCTCTGAAATAATTTTTGTTGAGTGGATAGATTTTAGTTGGGGTAGTCGTTCGACATTCTACAAGAACAACTTACCATGGAGTATGATTTCTCTGAAACCATGATAGATTTCAAATCGATCCTGACCAAGATGAGTCTGTGGTGTGAAATAATTTTTGTTGAGTGGATAGATTTTAGTTGGGGTAGTCGTTCAACATTCTACAAGAACAACTTACCATGGAGTATGATTTCTCTGAAACCATGATAGATTTCAAATCGATCCTGACCAAGATGAGTCTGTGGTGTGAAATAATTTTTGTTGAGTGGATAGATTTTAGTTGGGATAGTCGTTCAACATTCTACAAGAACAACTTACCATGGAGTATGATTTCTCTGAAATAATTTTTGTTGAGTGGATAGATTTTAGTTGGGGTAGTCGTTTAACATTCTACAAGAACAACTTACCATGGAGTAGGATTTCTCTGAAACCATGATAGATGTCAAATCGATCCTGACCAAGATGAGTCTGTGGTGTGAAATAATTTTTGTTGAGTGGATAGATTTTAGTTGGGGTAGTCGTTCAACATTCTACAAGAACAACTTACCATGGAGTATGATTTCTCTGAAATAATTTTTGTTGAGTGGATAGATTTTAGTTGGGGTAGTCGTTCAACATTCTACAAGAACAACTTACCATGGAGTATGATTTCTCTGAAACCATGATAGATTTCAAATCGATCATGACCAAGATGAGTCTGTGGTGTGAAATAATTTTTGTTGAGTGGATAGATTTTAGTTGGGGTAGTCGTTCAACATTCTACAAGAACAACTTACCATGGAGTATGATTTCTCTGAAATAATTTTTGTTGAGTGGATAGATTTTAGTTGGGATAGTCGTTCAACATTCTACAAGAACAACTTACCATGGAGTATGATTTCTCTGAAACCATGATAGATGTCAAATCGATCCTGACCAAGATGAGTCTGTGGTGTGAAATAATTTTTGTTGAGTGGATAGATTTTAGTTGGGGTAGTCGTTCAACATTCTACAAGAACAACTTACCATGGAGTATGATTTCTCTGAAATAATTTTTGTTGAGTGGATAGATTTTAGTTGGGGTAGTCGTTCAACATTCTACAAGAACAACTTACCATGGAGTATGATTTCTCTGAAACCATGATAGATGTCAAATCGATCCTGACCAAGATGAGTCTGTGGTGTGAAATAATTTTTGTTGAGTGGATAGATTTTAGTTGGGGTAGTCGTTCAACATTCTACAAGAACAACTTACCATGGAGTATGATTTCTCTGAAATAATTTTTGTTGAGTGGATAGATTTTAGTTGGGGTAGTCGTTCGACATTCTACAAGAACAACTTACCATGGAGTATGATTTCTCTGAAACCATGATAGATTTCAAATCGATCCTGACCAAGATGAGTCTGTGGTGTGAAATAATTTTTGTTGAGTGGATAGATTTTAGTTGGGGTAGTCGTTCAACATTCTACAAGAACAACTTACCATGGAGTATGATTTCTCTGAAACCATGATAGATTTCAAATCGATCCTGACCAAGATGAGTCTGTGGTGTGAAATAATTTTTGTTGAGTGGATAGATTTTAGTTGGGGTAGTCGTTCAACATTCTACAAGAACAACTTACCATGGAGTATGATTTCTCTGAAATAATTTTTGTTGAGTGGATAGATTTTAGTTGGGGTAGTCGTTTAACATTCTACAAGAACAACTTACCATGGAGTAGGATTTCTCTGAAACCATGATAGATGTCAAATCGATCCTGACCAAGATGAGTCTGTGGTGTGAAATAATTTTTGTTGAGTGGATAGATTTTAGTTGGGGTAGTCGTTCAACATTCTACAAGAACAACTTACCATGGAGTATGATTTCTCTGAAATAATTTTTGTTGAGTGGATAGATTTTAGTTGGGGTAGTCGTTCAACATTCTACAAGAACAACTTACCATGGAGTATGATTTCTCTGAAACCATGATAGATTTCAAATCGATCATGACCAAGATGAGTCTGTGGTGTGAAATAATTTTTGTTGAGTGGATAGATTTTAGTTGGGGTAGTCGTTCAACATTCTACAAGAACAACTTACCATGGAGTATGATTTCTCTGAAATAATTTTTGTTGAGTGGATAGATTTTAGTTGGGATAGTCGTTCAACATTCTACAAGAACAACTTACCATGGAGTATGATTTCTCTGAAACCATGATAGATGTCAAATCGATCCTGACCAAGATGAGTCTGTGGTGTGAAATAATTTTTGTTGAGTGGATAGATTTTAGTTGGGGTAGTCGTTCAACATTCTACAAGAACAACTTACCATGGAGTATGATTTCTCTGAAATAATTTTTGTTGAGTGGATAGATTTTAGTTGGGGTAGTCGTTCAACATTCTACAAGAACAACTTACCATGGAGTATGATTTCTCTGAAACCATGATAGATTTCAAATCGATCCTGACCAAGATGAGTCTGTGGTGTGAAATAATTTTTGTTGAGTGGATAGATTTTAGTTGGGATAGTCGTTCAACATTCTACAAGAACAACTTACCATGGAGTATGATTTCTCTGAAATAATTTTTGTTGAGTGGATAGATTTTAGTTGGGGTAGTCGTTCAACATTCTACAAGAACTACTTACCATGGAGTATGATTTCTCTGAAACCATGATAGATGTCAAATGGATCCTGACCAAGATGAGTCTGTGGTGTGAAATAATTTTTGTTGAGTGGATAGATTTTAGTTGGGGTAGTCGTTCAACATTCTACAAGAACAACTTACCATGGAGTATGATTTCTCTGAAATAATTTTTGTTGAGTGGATAGATTTTAGTTGGGATAGTCGTTCAACATTCTACAAGAACAACTTACCATGGAGTATGATTTCTCTGAAACCATGATAGATGTCAAATCGATCCTGACCAAGATGAGTCTGTGGTGTGAAATAATTTTTGTTGAGTGGATAGATTTTAGTTGGGGTAGTCGTTCAACATTCTACAAGAACAACTTACCATGGAGTATGATTTCTCTGAAACCATGATAGATTTCAAATCGATCCTGACCAAGATGAGTCTGTGGTGTGAAATAATTTTTGTTGAGTGGATAGATTTTAGTTGGGGTAGTCGTTCAACATTCTACAAGAACAACTTACCATGGAGTATGATTTCTCTGAAATAATTTTTGTTGAGTGGATAGATTTTAGTTGGGATAGTCGTTCAACATTCTACAAGAACAACTTACCATGGAGTATGATTTCTCTGAAACCATGATAGATGTCAAATCGATCCTGACCAAGATGAGTCTGTGGTGTGAAATAATTTTTGTTGAGTGGATAGATTTTAGTTGGGGTAGTCGTTCAACATTCTACAAGAACAACTTACCATGGAGTATGATTTCTCTGAAATAATTTTTGTTGAGTGGATAGATTTTAGTTGGGGTAGTCGTTCAACATTCTACAAGAACAACTTACCATGGAGTATGATTTCTCTGAAACCATGATAGATTTCAAATCGATCCTGACCAAGATGAGTCTGTGGTGTGAAATAATTTTTGTTGAGTGGATAGATTTTAGTTGGGGTAGTCGTTCAACATTCTACAAGAACAACTTACCACGGAGTATGATTTCTCTGAAATAATTTTTGTTGAGTGGATAGATTTTAGTTGGGATAGTCGTTCAACATTCTACAAGAACAACTTACCATGGAGTATGATTTCTCTGAAACCATGATAGATGTCAAATCGATCCTGACCAAGATGAGTCTGTGGTGTGAAATAATTTTTGTTGAGTGGATAGATTTTAGTTGGGGTAGTCGTTCAACATTCTACAAGAACAACTTACCACGGAGTATGATTTCTCTGAAATAATTTTTGTTGAGTGGATAGATTTTAGTTGGGATAGTCGTTCAACATTCTACAAGAACAACTTACCATGGAGTATGATTTCTCTGAAACCATGATAGATGTCAAATCGATCCTGACCAAGATGAGTCTGTGGTGTGAAATAATTTTTGTTGAGTGGATAGATTTTAGTTGGGGTAGTCGTTCAACATTCTACAAGAACAACTTACCATGGAGTATGATTTCTCTGAAATAATTTTTGTTGAGTGGATAGATTTTAGTTGGGGTATTCGTTCAACATTCTACAAGAACAACTTACCATGGAGTATGATTTCTCTGAAACCATGATAGATTTCAAATCGATCCTGACCAAGATGAGTCTGTGGTGTGAAATAATTTTTGTTGAGTGGATAGATTTTAGTTGGGATAGTCGTTCAACATTCTACAAGAACAACTTACCATGGAGTATGATTTCTCTGAAATAATTTTTGTTGAGTGGATAGATTTTAGTTGGGGTAGTCGTTCAACATTCTACAAGAACAACTTACCATGGAGTATGATTTCTCTGAAACCATGATAGATGTCAAATCGATCCTGACCAAGATGAGTCTGTGGTGTGAAATAATTTTTGTTGAGTGGATAGATATTAGTTGGGGTAGTCGTTCAACATTCTACAAGAACAACTTACCATGGAGTATGATTTCTCTGAAACCATGATAGATTTCAAATCGATCCTGACCAAGATGAGTCTGTGGTGTGAAATAATTTTTGTTGAGTGGATAGATTTTAGTTGGGGTAGTCGTTCAACATTCTACAAGAACAACTTACCATGGAGTATGATTTCTCTGAAACCATGATAGATTTCAAATCGATCCTGACCAAGATGAGTCTGTGGTGTGAAATAATTTTTGTTGAGTGGATAGATTTTAGTTGGGGTAGTCGTTCAACATTCTACAAGAACAACTTACCATGGAGTATGATTTCTCTGAAATAATTTTTGTTGAGTGGATAGATTTTAGTTGGGGTAGTCGTTCAACATTCTACAAGAACAACTTACCATGGAGTATGATTTCTCTGAAACCATGATAGATGTCAAATCGATCCTGACCAAGATGAGTCTGTGGTGTGAAATAATTTTTGTTGAGTGGATAGATTTTAGTTGGGGTAGTCGTTCAACATTCTACAAGAACAACTTACCATGGAGTATGATTTCTCTGAAATAATTTTTGTTGAGTGGATAGATTTTAGTTGGGGTAGTCGTTCAACATTCTACAAGAACAACTTACCATGGAGTATGATTTCTCTGAAACCATGATAGATTTCAAATCGATCCTGACCAAGATGAGTCTGTGGTGTGAAATAATTTTTGTTGAGTGGATAGATTTTAGTTGGGGTAGTCGTTCAACATTCTACAAGAACAACTTACCATGGAGTATGATTTCTCTGAAATAATTTTTGTTGAGTGGATAGATTTTAGTTGGGATAGTCGTTCAACATTCTACAAGAACAACTTACCATGGAGTATGATTTCTCTGAAACCATGATAGATGTCAAATCGATCCTGACCAAGATGAGTCTGTGGTGTGAAATAATTTTTGTTGAGTGGATAGATTTTAGTTGGGGTAGTCGTTCAACATTCTACAAGAACAACTTACCATGGAGTATGATTTCTCTGAAATAATTTTTGTTGAGTGGATAGATTTTAGTTGGGGTAGTCGTTCAACATTCTACAAGAACAACTTACCATGGAGTATGATTTCTCTGAAACCATGATAGATTTCAAATCGATCCTGACCAAGATGAGTCTGTGGTGTGAAATAATTTTTGTTGAGTAAATAGATTTTAGTTGGGGTAGTCGTTCAACATTCTACAAGAACAACTTACCATGGAGTATGATTTCTCTGAAATAATTTTTGTTGAGTGGATAGATTTTAGTTGGGGTAGTCGTTCAACATTCTACAAGAACAACTTACCATGGAGTATGATTTCTCTGAAACCATGATAGATGTCAAATCGATCCTGACCAAGATGAGTCTGTGGTGTGAAATAATTTTTGTTGAGTGGATAGATTTTAGTTGGGGTAGTCGTTCAACATTCTACAAGAACAACTTACCATGGAGTATGATTTCTCTGAAACCATGATAGATTTCAAATCGATCCTGACCAAGATGAGTCTGTGGTGTGAAATAATTTTTGTTGAGTGGATAGATTTTAGTTGGGGTAGTCGTTCAACATTCTACAAGAACAACTTACCATGGAGTATGATTTCTCTGAAACCATGATAGATGTCAAATCGATCCTGACCAAGATGAGTCGGTGGTGTGAAATAATTTTTGTTGAGTGGATAGATTTTAGTTGGGGTAGTCGTTCAACATTCTACAAGAACAACTTACCATGGAGTATGATTTCTCTGAAATAATTTTTGTTGAGTGGATAGATTTTAGTTGGGGTAGTCGTTCAACATTCTACAAGAACAACTTACCATGGAGTATGATTTCTCTGAAACCATGATAGATTTCAAATCGATCCTGACCAAGATGAGTCTGTGGTGTGAAATAATTTTTGTTGAGTGGATAGATTTTAGTTGGGATAGTCGTTCAATATTCTACAAGAACAACTTACCATGGAGTATGATTTCTCTGAAATAATTTTTGTTGAGTGGATAGATTTTAGTTGGGGTAGTCGTTCAACATTCTACAAGAACAACTTACCATGGAGTATGATTTCTCTGAAACCATGATAGATGTCAAATCGATCCTGACCAAGATGAGTCTGTGGTGTGAAATAATTTTTGTTGAGTGGATAGATTTTAGTTGGGGTAGTCGTTCAACATTCTACAAGAACAACTTACCATGGAGTATGATTTCTCTGAAACCATGATAGATTTCAAATCGATCCTGACCAAGATGAGTCTGTGGTGTGAAATAATTTTTGTTGAGTGGATAGATTTTAGTTGGGGTAGTCGTTCAACATTCTACAAGAACAACTTACCATGGAGTATGATTTCTCTGAAACCATGATAGATGTCAAATCGATCCTGACCAAGATGAGTCTGTGGTGTGAAATAATTTTTGTTGAGTGGATAGATTTTAGTTGGGGTAGTCGTTCAACATTCTACAAGAACAACGAACCATGGAGTATGATTTCTCTGAAATAATTTTTGTTGAGTGGATAGATTTTAGTTGGGGTAGTCGTTCAACATTCTACAAGAACAACTTACCATGGAGTATGATTTCTCTGAAACCATGATAGATTTCAAATCGATCCTGACCAAGATGAGTCTGTGGTGTGAAATAATTTTTGTTGAGTGGATAGATTTTAGTTGGGGTAGTCGTTCAACATTCTAAAAGAACAACGAACCATGGAGTATGATTTCTCTGAAATAATTTTTGTTGAGTGGATAGATTTTAGTTGGGGTAGTCGTTCAACATTCTACAAGAACAACTTACCATGGAGTATGATTTCTCTGAAACCATGATAGATGTCAAATCGATCCTGACCAAGATGAGTCTGTGGTGTGAAATAATTTTTGTTGAGTGGATAGATTTTAGTTGGGGTAGTCGTTCAACATTCTACAAGAACAACTTACCATGGAGTATGATTTCTCTGAAATAATTTTTGTTGAGTGGATAGATTTTAGTTGGGGTAGTCGTTCAACATTCTACAAGAACAACTTACCATGGAGTATGATTTCTCTGAAACCATGATAGATTTCAAATCGATCCTGACCAAGATGAGTCTGTGGTGTGAAATAATTTTTGTTGAGTGGATAGATTTTAGTTGGGGTAGTCGTTCAATATTCTACAAGAACAACTTACCATGGAGTATGATTTCTCTGAAATAATTTTTGTTGAGTGGATAGATTTTAGTTGGGATAGTCGTTCAACATTCTACAAGAACAACTTACCATGGAGTATGATTTCTCTGAAACCATGATAGATGTCAAATCGATCCTGACCAAGATGAGTCTGTGGTGTGAAATAATTTTTGTTGAGTGGATAGATTTTAGTTGGGGTAGTCGTTCAACATTCTACAAGAACAACTTACCATGGAGTATGATTTCTCTGAAATAATTTTTGTTGAGTGGATAGATTTTAGTTGGGGTAGTCGTTCAACATTCTACAAGAACAACTTACCATGGAGTATGATTTCTCTGAAACCATGATAGATTTCAAATCGATCCTGACCAAGATGAGTCTGTGGTGTGAAATAATTTTTGTTGAGTGGATAGATTTTAGTTGGGATAGTCGTTCAACATTCTACAAGAACAACTTACCATGGAGTATGATTTCTCTGAAATAATTTTTGTTGAGTGGATAGATTTTAGTTGGAGTAGTCGTTCAACATTCTACAAGAACAACTTACCATGGAGTATGATTTCTCTGAAACCATGATAGATGTCAAATCGATCCTGACCAAGATGAGTCTGTGGTGTGAAATAATTTTTGTTGAGTGGATAGATTTTAGTTGGGGTAGTCGTTCAACATTCTACAAGAACAACTTACCATGGAGTATGATTTCTCTGAAACCATGATAGATTTCAAATCGATCCTGACCAAGATGAGTCTGTGGTGTGAAATAATTTTTGTTGAGTGGATAGATTTTAGTTGGGGTAGTCGTTCAACATTCTACAAGAACAACTTACCATGGAGTATGATTTCTCTGAAATAATTTTTGTTGAGTGGATAGATTTTAGTTGGGGTAGTCGTTCAACATTCTACAAGAACAACTTACCATGGAGTATGATTTCTCTGAAATAATTTTTGTTGAGTGGATAGATTTTAGTTGGGGTAGTCGTTCAACATTCTACAAGAACAACTTACCATGGAGTATGATTTCTCTGAAACCATGATAGATTTCAAATCGATCCTGACCAAGATGAGTCTGTGGTGTGAAATAATTTTTGTTGAGTGGATAGATTTTAGTTGGGATAGTTGTTCAACATTCTACAAGAACAACTTACCATGGAGTATGATTTCTCTGAAATAATTTTCGTTGAGTGGATAGATTTTAGTTGGAGTAGTCGTTCAACATTCTACAAGAACAACTTACCATGGAGTATGATTTCTCTGAAACCATGATAGATGTCAAATCGATCCTGACCAAGATGAGTCTGTGGTGTGAAATAATTTTTGTTGAGTGGATAGATTTTAGTTGGGGTAGTCGTTCAACATTCTACAAGAACAACTTACCATGGAGTATGATTTCTCTGAAACCATGATAGATTTCAAATCGATCCTGACCAAGATGAGTCTGTGGTGTGAAATAATTTTTGTTGAGTGGATAGATTTTAGTTGGGGTAGTCGTTCAACATTCTACAAGAACAACTTACCATGGAGTATGATTTCTCTGAAATAATTTTTGTTGAGTGGATAGATTTTAGTTGGGGTAGTCGTTCAACATTCTACAAGAACAACTTACCATGGAGTATGATTTCTCTGAAACCATGATAGATGTCAAATCGATCCTGACCAAGATGAGTCTGTGGTGTGAAATAATTTTTGTTGAGTGGATAGATTTTAGTTGGGGTAGTCGTTCAACATTCTACAAGAACAACTTACCATGGAGTATGATTTCTCTGAAATAATTTTTGTTGAGTGGATAGATTTTAGTTGGGGTAGTCGTTCAACATTCTACAAGAACAACTTACCATGGAGTATGATTTCTCTGAAACCATGATAGATTTCAAATCGATCCTGACCAAGATGAGTCTGTGGTGTGAAATAATTTTTGTTGAGTGGATAGATTTTAGTTGGGGTAGTCGTTCAACATTCTACAAGAACAACTTACCATGGAGTATGATTTCTCTGAAATAATTTTTGTTGAGTGGATAGATTTTAGTTGGGATAGTCGTTCAACATTCTACAAGAACAACTTACCATGGAGTATGATTTCTCTGAAACCATGATAGATGTCAAATCGATCCTGACCAAGATGAGTCTGTGGTGTGAAATAATTTTTGTTGAGTGGATAGATTTTAGTTGGGGTAGTCGTTCAACATTCTACAAGAACAACTTACCATGGAGTATGATTTCTCTGAAATAATTTTTGTTGAGTGGATAGATTTTAGTTGGGGTAGTCGTTCAACATTCTACAAGAACAACTTACCATGGATTATGATTTCTCTGAAACCATGATAGATTTCAAATCGATCCTGACCAAGATGAGTCTGTGGTGTGAAATAATTTTTGTTGAGTGGATAGATTTTAGTTGGGATAGTCGTTCAACATTCTACAAGAACAACTTACCATGGAGTATGATTTCTCTGAAATAATTTTTGTTGAGTGGATAGATTTTAGTTGGGGTAGTCGTTCAACATTCTACGAGAACAACTTACCATGGAGTATGATTTCTCTGAAACCATGATAGATGTCAAATCGATCCTGACCAAGATGAGTCTGTGGTGTGAAATAATTTTTGTTGAGTGGATAGATTTTAGTTGGGGTAGTCGTTCAACATTCTACAAGAACTACTTACCATGGAGTATGATTTCTCTGAAACCATGATAGATTTCAAATCGATCCTGACCAAGATGAGTCTGTGGTGTGAAATAATTTTTGTTGAGTGGATAGATTTTAGTTGGGGTAGTCGTTCAACATTCTACAAGAACAACTTACCATGGAGTATGATTTCTCTGAAACCATGATAGATGTCAAATCGATCCTGACCAAGATGAGTCGGTGGTGTGAAATAATTTTTGTTGAGTGGATAGATTTTAGTTGGGGTAGTCGTTCAACATTCTACAAGAACAACTTACCATGGAGTATGATTTCTCTGAAATAATTTTTGTTGAGTGGATAGATTTTAGTTGGGGTAGTCGTTCAACATTCTACAAGAACAACTTACCATGGAGTATGATTTCTCTGAAACCATGATAGATTTCAAATCGATCCTGACCAAGATGAGTCTGTGGTGTGAAATAATTTTTGTTGAGTGGATAGATTTTAGTTGGGATAGTCGTTCAATATTCTACAAGAACAACTTACCATGGAGTATGATTTCTCTGAAATAATTTTTGTTGAGTGGATAGATTTTAGTTGGGGTAGTCGTTCAACATTCTACAAGAACAACTTACCATGGAGTATGATTTCTCTGAAACCATGATAGATGTCAAATCGATCCTGACCAAGATGAGTCTGTGGTGTGAAATAATTTTTGTTGAGTGGATAGATTTTAGTTGGGGTAGTCGTTCAACATTCTACAAGAACAACTTACCATGGAGTATGATTTCTCTGAAACCATGATAGATTTCAAATCGATCCTGACCAAGATGAGTCTGTGGTGTGAAATAATTTTTGTTGAGTGGATAGATTTTAGTTGGGGTAGTCGTTCAACATTCTACAAGAACAACTTACCATGGAGTATGATTTCTCTGAAATAATTTTTGTTGAGTGGATAGATTTTAGTTGGGATAGTCGTTCAACATTCTACAAGAACAACTTACCATAGAGTATGATTTCTCTGAAACCATGATAGATTTCAAATCGATCCTGACCAAGATGAGTCTGTGGTGTGAAATAATTTTTGTTGAGTGGATAGATTTTAGTTGGGATAGTCGTTCAACATTCTACAAGAACAACTTACCATGGAGTATGATTTCTCTGAAATAATTTTTGTTGAGTGGATAGATTTTAGTTAGGGGTAGTCGTTCAACATTCTACAAGAACAACGAACCATGGAGTATGATTTCTCTGAAATAATTTTTGTTGAGTGGATAGATTTTAGTTGGGGTAGTCGTTCAACATTCTACAAGAACAATGAACCATGGAGTATGATTTCTCTGAAATAATTTTTGTTGAGTGGATAGATTTTAGTTGGGATAGTCGTTCAACATTCTACAAGAACAACGAACCATGGAGTATGATTTCTCTGAAATAATTTTTGTTGAGTGGATAGATTTTAGTTGGGGTAGTCGTTCAACATTCTACAAGAACAACTTACCATGGAGTATGATTTCTTTGAAACCATGATAGATTTCAAATCGATCCTGACCAAGATGAGTCTGTGGTGTGAAATAATTTTTGTTGAGTGGATAGATTTTAGTTGGGATAATCGTTCAACATTCTACAAGAACAACGAACCATGGAGTATGATTTCTCTGAAATAATTTTTGTTGAGTGGATAGATTTTAGTTGGGGTAGTCGTTCAATATTCTACAAGAACAACGAACCATGGAGTATGATTTCCCTGCAACCATGATAGATTTCAAATCGATCCTGACCAAGATGAGTCTGTGGTGTGAAATAATTTTTGTTGAGTGGATAGATTTTAGTTGGGGTAGTCGTTCAACATTCTACAAGAACAACGAACCATGGAGTATGATTTCCCTGAAATAATTTTTGTTGAGTGGATAGATTTTAGTTGGGGTAGTCGTTCAACATTCTACAAGAACAACGAACCATGGAGTATGATTTCTCTGAAATAATTTTTCTTGAGTTGATAGATTTTAGTTGGGGTAGTCGTTCAACATTCTACAAGAACAACTTACCATGGACTATGATTTCTCTGAAACCATGATAGTTTTCAAATCGATCCTGACCAAGATGAGTCTGTTGTGTGAAATAATTTTTGTTGAATGGATAGATTTTAGTTGGGGTAGTCGTTCAACATTCTACAAGAACAACGAACCATGGAGTATGATTTCTCTGAAATAATTTTTGTTGAGTGGATAGATTTTAGTTGGGATAGTCGTTCAACATTCTACAAGAACAACTTACCGTGGAGTATGATTTCTCTGAAACCATGATAGATTTCAAATCGATCCTGACCAAGATGAGTCTGTGGTGTGAAATAATTTTTGTTGAGTGGATAGATTTTAGTTGGGGTAGTCGTTCAATATTCTACAAGAACAACGAACCATGGAGTATGATTTCTCTGTAACCATGATAGATTTCAAATTTATACTGACCAAGATGAGTCTGTGGTGTGAAATAATTTTTGTTGAGTGGATAGATTTTAGTTGGGGTAGTCGTTCAACATTCTACAAGAACAACGAACCATGGAGTATGATTTCCCTGAAATAATTTTTGTTGAGTGGATAGATTTTAGTTGGGGTAGTCGTTCAACATTCTACAAGAACAACGAACAACGGAGTATGATTTCTCTGAAATAATTTTTCTTGAGTTGATAGATTTTAGTTGGGGTAGTCGTTCAACATTCTACAAGAACAACTTACCATGGACTATGATTTCTCTGAAACCATGATAGTTTTCAAATCGATCCTGACCAAGATGAGTCTGTGGTGTGAAATAATTTTTGTTGAGTGGATAGATTTTAGTTGGGATAGTCGTTCAACATTCTGCAAGAACAATGAACCATGGAGTATGATTTCTTTGAAATAATTTTTGTTGAGTGGATAGATTTTAGTTGGAATAGTCGTTCAACATTCTACAAGAACAACTTACCATGGAGTATGATTTCTCTGAAACCATGATAGATTTCAAATCGATCCTGACCAAGATGAGTCTGTGGTGTGAAATAATTTTTGTTGAGTGGATAGATTTTAGTTGGGATAGTCGTTCAACATTCTACAAGAACAACTTACCATGGAGTATGATTTCTCTGAAATAATTTTTGTTGAGTGGATAGATTTTAGTTGGGATAGTCGTTCAACATTCTACAAGAACAACTTACCATGGAGTATGATTTCTCTGAAATAATTTTTGTTGAGTGGATAGATTTTAGTTGGGGTAGTCGTTCAACATTCTACAAGAACAACTTACCATGGACTATGATTTCTCTGAAATAATTTTTGTTGAGTGGATAGATTTTAGTTGGGGTAGTCGTTCAACATTCTTCAAGAACAACGAACCATGGAGTATGGTTTCTCTGCAACCATGATAGATTTCAAATCGATCCTGACCAAGATGAGTCTGTGGTGTGAAATAATTTTTGTTGAGTGGATAGATTTTAGTTGGGGTAGTCGTTCAACATTCTACAAGATCAACTTACCATGGAGTATGATTTCTCTGAAATAATTTTTGTTGAGTGGATAGATTTTAGTTGAGGTAGTCGTTCAACATTCTACAAGAACAACTTACCATGGAGTATGATTTCTCTGAAATAATTTTTGTTGAGTGGATAGATTTTAGTTGGGATAGTCGTTCAACATTCTACAAGAACAACTTACCATGGACTATGATTTCTCTGAAACCATGATAGATTTCAAATCGATCCTGACCAAGATGAGTCTGTGGTGTGAAATAATTTTTGTTGAGTGGATAGATTTTAATTGGGGTAGTCGTTCAACATTCTACAAGAACAACGAACCATGGAGTATGATTTCTCTGAAATAATTTTTGTTGAGTGGATAGATTTTAGTTGGGGTAGTCGTTCAACATTCTACAAGAA
Source organism: Xylota sylvarum (assembly GCA_905220385.1). Classification (NCBI taxonomy): domain Eukaryota; kingdom Metazoa; phylum Arthropoda; class Insecta; order Diptera; family Syrphidae; genus Xylota; species Xylota sylvarum. Next base: position 626,834 of record CAJMZQ010000091.1, read on the forward strand.
CAACGAACCATGGAGTATGATTTCTCTGAAACCATGATTGATTTCAAATCGATCCTGACCAAGATGAGTCTGTGGTGTGAAATAATTTTTGTTGAGTGGATAGATTTTAGTTGGGGTAGTCGTTCAACATTCTACAAGAACAACGAACCATGGAGTATGATTTCTCTGAAATAATTTTTGTTGAGTGGATAGATTTTAGTTGGGGTAATCGTTCAATATTCTACAAGAACAACGAACCATGGAGTATGATTTCTCTGCAACCATGATAGATTTCAAATCGATCCTGACCAAGATGAGTCTGTGGTGTGAAATATTTTTGTTGAGTGGATAGATTTTAGTTGGGGTAGTCGTTCAACATTCTACAAGAACAACGAACCATGGAGTATGATTTCCCTGAAATAATTTTTGTTGAGTTGATAGATTTTAGTTGGGGTAGTCGTTCAACATTCTACAAGAACAACGAACCATGGAGTATGATTTCTCTGAAATAATTTTTGGTGAGTGGATAGATTTTAGTTGGGGTAGTCGTTCAACATTCTACAAGAACAACTTAACATGGACTATGATTTCTCTGAAACCATGATAGTTTTCAAATCGATCCTGACCAAGATGAGTCTGTGGTGTGAAATAATTTTTGTTGAGTTGATAGATTTTAGTTGGGGTAGTCGTTCAACATTCTACAAGAACAACGAACCATGGAGTATGATTTCTCTGAAATAATTTTTGTTGAGTGGATAGATTTTAGTTGGGGTAGTCGTTCAACATTCTACAAGAACAACGAACCATGGAGTATGATTTCTCTGAAACCATGATAGATTTCAAATCGATCCTGACCAAGATGAGTCTGTGGTGTGAAATAATTTTTGTTGAGTGGATAGATTTTAGTTGGGATAGTCGTTCAACATTCTACAAGAACAACTTACCATGGAGTATGATTTCTCTGAAATAATTTTTGTTGAGTGGATAGATTTTA